>JAJKFL010000039.1:30963732-32163732 GCA_021186555.1 Reticulitermes speratus | reverse complement strand
ACTAACGATAATACTCTATCATCAACAGTGCCAATATTGGGGCAGCAAAACTTTTTTGAAATTAATCCAAAATAAATTAATTAATCGTATATTTGAAGGTCGTAGACCGTGACTGAAAAAACAACAGGAATGAAAGACAGAACCTTTACGACAAAAGAACTTCGGGACACATACTTTATTGTCAAATACAGTGAAACCTGTCTAAAACGGAACCGCAAGGGACCGACATTTTCTTCCCGTTTCAGGAAGGTTCCGTTTAATGCAGGTACTTGCTGTTGGGATCTTGGGACTGTATAGGTTTTCCGCTCAATACAGTTTTCCATTATTCCCAGGTTTCGCTGTACTTATATTTAGCCACCACTTTACTTTCCGGTTCCTCAACCAATAAGCAACTAAGTACCACAATAGTTACTTTTATGAGACTGAACTTGTGTTTATATTTTGGCATGAAAAGTACGTTGGCAGTATTGTCAACAGTACAACGTATTTATGAATACTGTTTGCACTAACGCGGAATAATAATTAGGCCCTCCCCGTCGAATTTCATATCGTTTTGTTTCGTGTTTCTTAAATTAGATCGCGGGCCACATTTTACTTACCTCTGGTGAAGAGGCTCTGCACATGAATTATGGCGAGCTTTGAGGCGGCGCAGCATTATGGGTCCGCCCGACTTTGCGGGACATACACCCGACTCTTTCGCCCGATTCCGCACAAGACAAAGAACTCACAGTGCTCAGAACGAAATGTTTACACTAACGTAATGTTCTGTGGTCCAGTAAACTCTGACTCCCAAGCTTCTGGTTATATGAGCAAGCAATAAGCTCAGAAGGAAATTGTGCGCCAGCAGCAACGTGCCATATCTCCATCTGCAGGTCGCTACACAGAATTACAAGTGCTGCCAAAACAACTATGAAGCTGTTATGCAGTTCAGTGGCAGCCCAGAGAACACAAACCCGACAAATACCTCAACTTGAACTGAACTTCACAAAAGTCTCCGTTATGCACAGTGTTATAAGTGTTTACATTTGACGGAAGTACATCTTGAGGTGTGAGTGACGTCACAGGGAGAATATCTGTTCCAGAATGAACGTGTACAGCGCCCAACCCACCCAATTAAAACACTCGCCACTCGTCTGAAGTTTCTAGTGTGCTTGTTGTCTTACCGCAATACAAACTGCGAAATGTTTTGTTACTGGAGACTTGCTGGCACTTGGCGGTCAACGATTTCTGCCCTCTTCACGTTCGGCCGTTACTCCAGGTGGTTTCTTAAGGTCATAATAACAGAAATAACGGGCGCCCACGTCTGTGCGCCCACAGAACCCACTGAACGATTACACCCGGACATTAAGTGCATTGGGCGCCTGTGTTTCTGACCGTTGTAGTGGTAGCGGCAAAATTCGGACATTCGTTTTCTTTTTCGGCACACTACAAGTGAAATAAGGAACTGAAACTTAAATAACAGGACAGTGACTACGCTACGGGAAGGACAATCCGAGGTTTTTCTCTCCTATAAATCGTCCAGACCGGCCCGGGGACACAGGCAGCATCCTAATCGATGGGTACTGGTGTTGTTCCCAGGGAGTAAAGAGGCCATGCCGTGACGTTGACCACTCACCTATACCTAGTTAAGAACGATTAGAGCTATACCTCTAAAAGGTAAAGCTATCCCATTACAGGCCTGGACAGACCCTTAGGGTTCCAAGAGGTTGAGGCTCCCAGATTTCTGGACAGTCGGCACATGAAGGTGGTAAGGTTGTCAGCCCTACGCACATGTAGGAAAAATTCCTGGTACTCATTTCTGTTAGAGGCTGGTCGACCCCAGGGCCATAGTGCGACCGAAAGGATTATGTCAATGAAAACCCTTCCGGCTTGTAGCGCAGTGCCTCAACCAACTGCGCCACCGGTTTCCAGCGCTGGAGCAAAATCCTGACGGCCACAAATTTTTAAAGATTATCGCGAGGTGGAAACGGCTGTGATACAGCAGGACACGGACTGATACGAACAGTAAATACAAATGCTCATCCCACAAAAGGATAAATGTCTCGACTGTGGTAAGGACTATGAGAAAAGTGGTGGGATAGCAGTACAATTGAATCTGAAATGTACTTGTCATAGTTTAAAATAAAGAACCCAAAATACAGTCGAACTCGGTTATAACGTCACGAAAGGGACTGAATATTCTGTGTCGTTATAAACGAGTGTTGTTATAACCGAGAATAATGTTATGGTTAACAGTGAGGAATTAATTGGTACCACAGCATACCTGACGGTATAGACGAGGTGTCGCATACACCGATGTCGTTATAACCGGGTTCGACTGTACATGCATTCTGAACTATTTTCTTGTCGACGTCACTAGAGGCAGTATTGGCGAAACTTCGTTAAGACCGCGGACCTAAACTACGTTACCACCGGTTAATACAAACGTCCTTATTTGTGTGTGAGCCGCGACAGCTCAGTCGGTATAGCGACTCGCTACGAGCTGGACGGTCCGGGGATCGAATTCCGGTGGGAGCGAGATTTTCAGCACCCGTCAAGACGGGCCCTGGGGCCTACACAGCCTCCTGTACAATGGGTACCGGATCATTCCCGGAGATAAAGCGGCCGAGGCGTGGCGTTGACCACCCACCCCCTTCTAGCGCCGAGGTTAAAGAAAGAGTATAGCTATACCTCTACTCCCCCTCTGGGCCTTCATGGCCTGTTCTGGGGTGAACTTCGCCTTTACCTTATTTGTGTGCAGTAATATGTACCGAGTGAGGCGTAGTTTAAATTACGAAAGGAAACAGCAATATTTTGTTAGTACGAAGGGCGCTCGATTTGCAGCGAACGAGAAGAGTGAGCGTTAAAACCTGAAATCAGGAAGCAAAATCTGCTCGCACAAATCAGCCAGAATTCTCGTCTCGGAATATACAGGTCACGTGAAAAGGTTGCGGAGTTGACGCTATTAAAATCCACACCACTTTATGCATTGGCGACAAAATGGCGATCCTCAGAGTGCCAGTAATGTTGCCTGAATCTAAATGGGTCTTGGTGTGGCGAAGTCCCCTGTCTTCATGTTTCTATTAAGTGTAAATGAAATATTTGGTTTGGTGTATTCAGTTCCCTAGACTCCCTTGTGGGATAATTTATTTTACTTAAATAATCTCATTAACTTCTTTCATAATATAATTACATTTCAATCCAATTTGTTTCCATCTAACACCAAGTCAGACCCTCCACGTACATTCGCCCTGTATTACGGTTTCAACCCATGCCCCATAATAACAAAGCTGAAAGAGAAACTTTTCTCCTCCCGTTCTGCGTGCCACAACTTCTACTAACTTTCAAAAAAAAAAAAATTAATTCCAAAAACGTCCTAGTTTATCTTAAATAAATTATTATTTACCAATTCAGTAAGAAGTCTGTTCTTGAATCTTAACAGCAAAGGCTGTTATACGACATTTCTAAGTGGTCCTCTTCGAAGCCACATAACCTAACTAACTAACTAACTAACTAACTAACTAACTCTATGGAGCAGAGTCCTTCTTGAGAAGCTAACAGGTCCTCAGCTAGTCAAGAAATTCCCCGCGTTTTATGGAACCCGAAGGTTCATTACAGCACTCACAAGAACCACATAACCAGCAAAGGTTGTATCGATAAGTCTACTTCTAAAATCGAATTTCACATGATTCACAGAAAAATAAACTTTCACATCATATGTGCACGGGTTGTTAAAGATACAACTGCAGTTTTCCTTGCAAAATACAAAAAGAAAAATGTTTCTGGCACAGATTTCCAAGTATTTGCCACTTCGTCTTCATCTTTAACATCTGTTTCAGGCGCCAGCTCTTCTCGGCGTTTGTTTTAAAAGCGATGACGTCATAAGAGGGAGAGCCTGCCTATTACACTAAAACTGCAATAAGGTAGCAGGCTACCAAACACGGCCTGTCTAGATCATACACAAATTAAAGGAACAGAGAGATGCCCCACAGCAATATAGAGCCCACCGAACCCTCGACAGAGCCAGAAACAGCTGCAACAACTCCATAATTTGATTCGTCCCCTATTTTCAGGCCCACCGCTCTTTCCGATTCACCATTCAGCACTTTATAACCTTCCCACTCCCGTCCCCACTTGTCTGTGATCAACCAGATTGTGTCTTCTCATGACGAAAAGCCGAAGTGTATTTATAAATGCTGTTGACGTGGAAACAGCGTACTCTTCAGAAGCGGATTTTGGAACTGGCAAAATACAGTACTGGGCCTCGAATTCGTTACTAGCAGGGGTGGCCAGCCAGACAATCTTTGGGATCCACACTTCAAGAAATAAGAGCCATGGCTTTATTTATCACGTCAACCGTACGGTAGCAACACTGCTCACGGCCAGTGAAACGCAGCCAGCGCTTGCTGTTAGCGACACATGAACAATTGCCTGCTGGAGAATCCATAAATCCAGTAATTCTGTTTTGAATTCCATGGCTTCGTCGTCCTAGTCACCCAATTAAAATGTGTTAGTTTCAGTTACTTACGTACAAGACTCCTTTCCTTTTAAAAACACCTTGTTCGCGAGCCGCACCAGTGACATGCGCGAGGCACGTTGTGGCACCCCTGACTACTAGTGTTGAGTATACCCTCGTTCCCAATTATTGGTTTAAAAATATAATCTTTAAGTATTCTAGCTTTAAAATCTACAATCACAATCACAATATTCATAAGTTACCTATGACTGAAGCACGTTGCCCTTTGTATCACAACTTTGCATCAAACCAACGGCTTCTTTCAAGCCTATATTAGCAAGTCGTACCATCTTAAGCACTGTACGATTCCCTTAATGTCCAAGAAGCCTGTCTTTTAGGGATGTTTGCATTCTCATTTCGACAGTAAAATACATACTCGCCTTCTGGAACAGTATCACTCTCGCCAAATCTAAGCAATCCTTTCCTATTTCTCTTGCTGACGTCCTAATAAACTCTGCCTCAATGCAGATACTCCTGATATTCAAAGCTCAAAATCTCGTGTCCATTTTCCGTAGCTTAGTTCATTCCAAATAATCTGTTTCATGCCCGAAGACCTGTTTGTAAACGTGCTGGGTTCTTATGGCAAGGAAATGTTAACCTCCGGCACAGCCTCTGAGATGGTGTACCACCCCTTGTCGGCTGCCTACGACTGGTTATTCAATATATTCAGAGTTACCCTCCATCCGCAACCTGAAGACATGACATAATGGGGTCAGAAACCACCCAAGTAACTTGACCATGTATCTTACTGCGACTGAAGTTTCTTATCAATACATGCGTCTATATTATACATGATAAATTAGGTGAGAGAATAATCAGAGCAACTAAGGTCGAGAAAAGTAGATGCAGGTACCGGTAGATGCAGGTACCGATAGATGCAGGTACCAGTAGATGCAGGTACCCATTACCAACTGGTACATATGTTCTAATACCGGCAGGGGCTGAGATTTGTTTCTTCACCATCACGTTCAGACCGGCTCCGGGGCCCATCCAGCCCCCTACTCAAATCATACCGGGGTTCTTTCCTGTGGGTGAAGAAGTCGGGGCGTTAAGGTTGACCACTCACCTCCATCCAGTGCTGAGGTTAAGAATGGTTGGAGCTATACCTCTACTCACCTTATATACAGTCAAATCCGGTTATAACGACATCGGTTTATGCGTCACCTCGTCTATAGCGTCAGATATTTTGTGGTACCAATTAATTCCTCACTGTTAACCGTAACATTACACTCCTCTGTTATAACAACACTCGTTTATAACGAAACAAAATATTCTGTCCCTTTCATGACGTCATAACAGAGTTCGACTGTAATGGCGCGAACAGGGGCAACCTTACTCGTTTTTACATAAGTGATAAAGGCAGTGAGAAACATATTTGATATGCTGTACAAAGACACGTGGCTGCGACGTACTGCAGCGGCCCTCGTTATCAAAGGCAAAGATTCCGAGAATTACAGAGGAATAAACAACAGTTCGATCATCCCTATCGCGCTGCGAACTTCTGTGATGCAAATTCCAATTTACACAACGAAACAAAATTATTTGTGTCACCTCTCGTGTTTTACGTACGCTGGTAGGTTTGAAAGTTTCGAGTTGTATTCATCCATACAAAAAAAAAAATATTACAAGCTGTTAAAAGAGGCAATGTGATGAAAGCAGATGACAGTGACGTATACTTCTTTCAAGCCAACAGCGGCCTGTCAAGCGTACTTCACTAGCAACGTCCAGGATCACGATACGTGGTGTGGTACAGCGTTTCATACAATCAATTGACTTGATTGTGTTCATTTTTAACGCTGGTGATAGCCGAGTGAAAATATCTCCACGCTCCTAACTAAAATAGTCCTCCCTTCCCGACATATATTTAAAAAAAAAAACTAGATTAGTATCGGTTTATTGGTTCAAGAGTCATCATGAAAAATGTTGATGGAGCATATGAGGTAATATGGAATTTTCTCGAAAAAAAACTCGCTGAATTTTACCCGCGGTTGTCATAAGCACGAGTGGTTGTTGTTACTAGCAATGCCCTCCAGAAACATCCACCAATCAATATACGCATTATACATATGTATATATGTACAATACCTCGCCTGCCCAATTTACTGCTTACCAAAGAGTTCTGCTTCCTATTATGATCCACAACAATCCTCAATAATCAAGCACGACACAGCGCATCAAGCCCTCGTTGCATACACATATATATATAACACTATATCACATGTGAGCCGCAGCTAGCACAGCTTTTATACACACATAATGAGAGGTGATTATCCTTTTTACTACTCTCCCCTTCTAGTTTCTATCTCTCTCAGCCTTCCAACCCTCAAACAATTGCCAGCCCCATGCCTGCCTCCAAATCTCTGTGATTACCCGCACACACGAACCCCCCACACACACTCACCATAACCGGTGATGCTAAAGTGATAGAGGCACGTGTCATTCTGTTCCTCTCCCCCTCTTTTTCCGGCCCCCTATATCCATCCACCCACACCACCACCCCCCCCCCCCCACACCTAATAACCATCCTTTTATCTTATTACTATATTTTCACCCTCCTCGTTTCATGTTAATTCTGCACGGCGCGTGGTCTGACGGCTCACGCATACATATAGCACTGCAGTGGTGTCCAAAATACGGCGTTCATGTTGTTTCCCCCACTCAGAATGTGAATGTGTCAGTAAGCCAGCAGAAAAGGGGTGCAATTGTGTGTCAGTGGGCCCTTGAGCTAGAATGAGGGACTGCAGGGAAAGTTGTCTGAACTTCAAAGCATGCCTTTGATAGCTGTGGGTTGCGACCAAAGCAGCAGTGCCAGAGAATTTTATCAACCCTTCGGTACTGCAGGCAAAACAGTGTGGAATTATTCAACTGATCTTTCGTTGCTTGCCAAGAACACTGTACGTCATTTGCATGGAACGTCAGTGGTCTTACCATCCGTTCTAATCAACGACACATGCACCATTCCGGGTTTCTGTTATTTGTTCCAGCCTCAAATCTCCAAGCAAGGATCAGCATACTACAATTTATAAGATTCCACCATCTGGATCATAGCAGGTAACACAAGCAAAAACTTTCTAATGGCAGGCAATTTTATACTTTTCAAACTTTGCAACAGACGCCTAAAAGATTACGAAAAGCCCTATATACAGTTACTGATTTTATTACGTGATCATCTGTCCAATATGATACAATACCAACCAACCGTTCGTTAGTTAGTTAATCCTCTTCGCTCCCTGTGGAGCATAGTGCCTCGATATTCTTCCTCCATCTGATTCTGTTTTGGGCTTCGAGTTTGGCTTCTGTCCATGTTCTGTTGATGCGCTGTAGGTCTTTCAGTGTTGAACGTTTCCAGGTGTTTTTGGGGCCTCCTCTTTTCCTGTTCCCTGGTGGGTTCCAGTCTAATGCTTGTCTGGTTATATCCTATTGTGGCTTCCTCCAAGTATGACCAATCCAACCCCACTTTCTCTTCATAATGCAGTTGCTAATTACCAACCGTTCGTAACACGTCCAAAATAACTCGTGTGGTGGAACAGGTGTAGACAAGCACGATCCATGTATTAAAGTTTATTACAAATACTTCATATTACGAATATACCATTTGAACCTAATGGCAAAATGTGGAACATTTCATTATTCGTAGGTATAAGTGATAATCTATAGGTAAAGGTAAAGGCAAAGCTGTCCCTGTCCACGCCATGAAGGCATGCAGGAGTAGACGTACAGCTCCACTCAAACCTAACCTAGGCATTACATAGGGCTGAATGGCCAATTTTACGCCCCACCCGCTTTACCCCCGGGAAAGAACTCCGGTACCCAGTCAACAAGAGGCTGGGTGTGTCCCAGAGTCGATCTGGACGTTTTGAAGAAAAGAAAAAATCTCTTGCTCCTGCCGGGATTTGAACCCTGGATCATCCGGCCCGTGGCCTAATCGCTATACCGACTACGGTCTCCAAGTCCCGTGATAATCGATAGAGTAAATAAATAACGACCCACATTTGGCAGCTTTCCATTTTACGGAGATAATCATTAACCGTTCGATCAAAAGGCATCAGGCTTTAAATCGATCTTCCCCTTTATTAAGGTTCTGTATGAGGTAAGCAAGCCAGAGACAGATACCCCGAACAGGCACTATTGCATCTAGTCACGATGACTGCAGAAAGGAAAAGACAGCCTTATCATCGATAGCAGGTCCACCTTGTTATCATCTTTCTTGTATGTTATATTATTTATGCGCTGAATTTCTTGAGTTCTTATTCCCAGAATTTAATTCAGCAGAGTTGTGATGCCTTCTAAACGTTTGAAACATTCATAACTAATTCTGAACTTCGGTCCTAAACTTTCCCTACTCGGAACAGGCACGCGATCATGACTTGTGGACTGTAATTACTTTCTTAGTAACTCGCGGTAAAAGTATTAAGAACTTCCCTCTATTTTAAAATTTTCTGCTTAAAAATAAATTAAATTGCTGAAAACGATGAGCCTGCTTATAATTCAATTTAAACGTCTCGACCATAGGTACGACCGCTTCTGTAATTACAAATACAGGGTCTCGGAAAACTTGGTGGAATGATTTCTAAAATACCAGCGTACTTCAGAGTAGGCCTACTGCAAAAGTTAAATGGGCTCAGGTCTGAGGTAACAAGTTCAAAGTGTGGAGTAGAAGATGTAATTGTGGCTGAACAGAACGAAACCAGAACCACTCCAAAGTCGATGCATCTTCCTTTATAGTCCATTAATAAAAGTTACCCGAAAGTTTCAAACTACTAACCGCCCGGTGAATAGACAAACTTTGTCAAAATGTTGACTTTTGGTCTGTGGTAATTTTTTCTAAATTCTTTAAATAAACTGAGAAAGAAGAATGCACTATGTTCAATAACGCGTAACACCTAAGCCTAATGAATCACGTTCAGTACCGGCGTAACGCCTAAATTGAATATAACATGTTCAATATGGCATCACATCTAAATTGAATGCAGCAACTTATTTAATACCGCGAAAAAGCTATCAAGGAGATGAGGAATAAGAAGGCTACAGGAGATGATGATGTACCTGGGGATGTACTCAAATGGTTGGGAGAAGGTGGTCTCAGACTAATGACACAGCTGATCAACAGCATATATGTAACTGGGAACTGGCCCAGAGATTTCATTGAAGTTACAATTATTGCCTTAAAGAAGAAGCCCAAAGCACAAAATGCAGCGACCATCGCACAATCAGCATCATCGCACATGCAGCAAAGATAGTAGCCAGGATACTTAGAAGAAGGATTGAAAGGAAGACTGAGGATGCACTTGGAGAAGATCAGTTTGGATTTAGGAGAGGAAAAGGAACTAGGGATGCATTTGGGATGCTGAGAATAATATCAGAACGAACCTTGATCATAGATGAGGAATTGTGTGCTTGCTTCATAGACTGGCAGAAGGCATTTGACCGTGTCAACTGGACGAAATTAATGCAGATCCTAAAGGGAATTGGGATAGACTGACGCGAAAGAAGATTGATTAGCAAATTGTACATGGAACAGAGTGCCAAAATACGACGAGGAGTGTAAGATTGGAAGAGGAGTTAGACAAAGTTGCTGTTTGTCGCCGATTCTGTTCAACTTATACAGCGAGTACCTTACCAAGGAAGCTCGTGAAGGGTTTGGAGACTTCACAATAGGAGGACAAGTAATTCGCACTGTGAAATATGCAGATGACCTTGTGCTACTGGCTAAGGAAGAAACGGTGCTATAGGGCATGGTTGATAGACTGATTGAAACTGGAATAAGCTATGGAATGGAAATGAATGTGGAAAAAACTAAGGTAATGAAAATCTTAGGCAACCATACCCAATAAAATTATGATATATCAAAAGCAATTGGAGAATGTGGAATATTTCAATTATTTGGGTAGCATGATAACAAATGATGCAAGGTGTGCACGTGAAATTAAATCCAGAATTGTCATGGCGAAAGCAGCATTCAACAAGAAAAAAAACTCTTTTCACCAGCAAAATTAACTTAGATTTAAGAAAGAAGCTAGTGAAGTGCTACATTGGAGCATAGCTTTGTATGGTGCTGAAACGTGGACACTTCGGAAAGTAGATCAGAAGTATCTGGAAAGTTTTGAAATGTGGTGCTGGAGAAGAATGGAGAGGATCAGTTGGACCGATCGTGTGAGAAATGAAGAAGTATTACACAGAGTCAAGGAGGAGAGGAATATCCTACATACAATAAAAAGAAGAAAGGCTAACTGGATTGGTCACATCTTGCGTAGAAACTGCCTTCTGAAACACGTGATTGAAGGAAAGTTAGAAGGATAGAAATGACGGGAAGACGAGGGAGAAGACGTAAGCAGCTACTGGATGACCTTAAGGAAAATATAAGATACTGGAAATTGAAAGAGGAAGCACTAGATCGCAAACTGTGGAGAACTCGCTTTGGAAGAGGCTACGGACCTGTCGTAAGACAGCCTACAGGATGAATGAATGTAAACACCCAAATTGAATGCAACGTGTTCGATACCGCACTGCCCACCGCCCACAATCTCGCATGTTTACGGTCTACGCAGTCCCATACTCAACCAGACATCCAAATTTTCATGTGTTTCGCTCTGCATCGCAGTTGCCGTGTTCAGTACGCCACATAAGCTATAACACGCTCAGTACGGCATCTACATTATTCCATGCTCAACGCAGTATATCAGTTATCAATACAGCATCAAATTTGTCCTATGTTCAGTACGGTATCTGAAGTTAACAGGCGTTCAATATGACACGATATTCACGTCTTCTACGTGACGCAAAAATTTTACGTCCGAATTACATTTGGCCAGGTAGATCATGTGAAATGAAATCGTACCAGCGACTTCCACTTACACAGGGACGTCTGTCCCCATTACGCGTTCGGTTCTCGAAAGACGAGATACAAAAATTGTAAAGTATGTTACAAATAGTATCTTCTTCATACGTAAGTTTTTTTTTATCACCAACCACTTCACAATAAATTTATTTTTACACTCCTACATGTTTCGGCTGACCATTTCAGCCATCATCAGGGAGTCACCGTACATGGACATTTGCAGCGTACAAATGTGTATGTACGTTGACTCCCTGATGGCTGAAATGGTCAGCCGAAACATGTAGTAGTGTAAAAATAAATTTACTGTGCAGTAGTTTGTGGTAAAAGACTTACATGTGTAAAGCAACAGCACGTAACATGTATAATATTAAGTACATTAAGTCCAGTTGGGAGTTTACTGTTCTAGAAACATATCATATGAATACTCGTAAAGTGCTCTACTGTGAAAAACAGCAAGTCGCTTTGCTTACCTGCTTGTGCATTTCCACGTTCAAGCCATACGACATTTCGTAATACTGAAAAAGAGATAACAAACAACATTAGCGCACTGTTTATCATCCCACTTGTGAAAGAACATACATTTACAACTTTCCAACGAAACAGAAGGTTTCTAAAAAGCAGTCAGAATAAATATCTATGTAATACTGGCACCAAAACATAAACTTCAAAACGAAACATTGGAACCTGAGCAATGTGACTTGGTGTTTGAAATTGTTTTTAAAAGTAACTGAGTCAGATTTTAGAGCGGATTTCAGCCTGTTAAAATGTTCATGTACTATAACGCTGATTTTCTCTGGGAAACAACAGTCTAACAGTGAACCCAATAGCACAAATACAAAAACAAAAACCGAAACATTTCTAAGGCATCTTACGCAATTTCTAAGACAGTCCCACCACTATTAAATCTATTTCATATTCAGCATAACTTCAAAAAATGCACATATGCATTATAACGTTGTTTTCCTGGATTTCTTGAGATCTATTTTATAAAAATGATTACAACTTGATGGCTTCTTCTTGTTTCTTTATATATATATATATATATATATATATGTTGTGTGGTGTGTGTGTGTGTGTGTGTGTGTGTGTGTGTGTGTGTGCCGGGATAGCATAGTCGGTATAGCGACTCGCTACGAGCTGGACGGTCCGGGGATCGAATCCATTTAGATTTTTTGCACCCGTCCAGACCAGCCCTGGGGCCTATCCAGCCTCCTATACAATGGGTACCAGGTCATTCCCGGGGGTAAAGCGGCCGGGGCGTGGCGTTGACCACCCACCCCCTTCTAGCGCCGAGGTTAAAGAAAGAGTAGAGCTATACCTCTACTCCCCCTCTGGGCCTTCATGGCCTGTTCTAGGGTGAACTTTACCTTTACCTTTTTTGTATATACATATATATATTAATGACTCATAAACAAGAAAACATCGGTGCACTCTGTAGTATATTTTTGGCACTTTCAATTGCAGTGTGGGTGGAACGTACAAAAAGCCACCTAAGTCACATTACTAGAAGACTGGAATGGACTGATTCTTATATGACGATACTGACTACACATAAAACTCTCGGAGTATAACTGCAAACAAAGAAATACTAACCATCTGCTACATCAATCACGTTAATAATTTTCATTCTTTCTCTGCATATGGTAGTCTCAAAATGCATTTTCATACTTTCTGAATTATTTTACTTTTCTGTAAGCCTAAATTTCTTAAACGTATTTTTTGGAAAATAAATAGTGCCAATAGACCCCCAATCATACATACTATTCAAAGACACAAACTAATATGTTACTGACACCCACATTACTTAAATGTATACTCGGAAACGAAACAATGCCGATACGCCCCATGCATACACTGTCTACATACCAAAGACAAAAACTAAATATACTACTGACAGTTACTCACAAAAACAAAAACATCGACACTTCAAACATGTAACTTCACTTTCAGCAACTGCCACAAAAGCAAACACGCCCCATGCATGCCACTACTTTAGAAAGGTTTATAGAGTCAGAAAATAAGCTTATCGCGTATAATTTCGTGACTAAAGACCACTGAAACATCCTACCAGCAGCCTTGATCTCGCGTCCAGCGATTATCATCTGTTTCCAGCGCTGAGGCAAAACTTTGGAAGACGTCACAAATTTAAATACGATTACGAGAAGGAACCAATTGTGACATGATAACCAGCAACACAGATCAACACGAAACACGCAAAGCTCGTCCCACAAGGTGACAAATGCCTCAACTGTAAAGGGGACTACGTGGAAAAGGACTGGGGAAGCAGCACAACTAAATGTGTTCTTAATAGAACTGAAATAAAGAACCCAAAATTTATGTATTTATGTGAACTTATTTTCTGACCCGCCGGAGCATGATTTAATGTAATGACGTAAGGTACAAAGATGTCTGAAAGAAGGCTGCTGAGAATAAGTGGACCCAAAAGAGAAGAAGTAACCAGAAGGCTGTACAAAGCAAGATTAAGAGTCCTCCATGCTCTTCAATAATGTTTTAGAATAACTAATCAAGGAAGGTGACACAGGCCGGGCATGCAGAACTATTGACAGTGTCTGTCCGCAAACATGAAGAGGAGATATGAGATATCTAGGTGTTGGTGGGAGAATATTAAAGGGGGTGATGTTGGTCGCCTGCTCGTGGTGCCCCCTGCCTGAAATAACCAAACGACCAACCAGGTTTTCGCCTATACCGTGCAAATCCATTACATCATCTGCACCCGTAATCGCATCCATTTACTGGGCAGCACGGCGCCGAATGGCAGAAATGTGAAGAGTGGGCGTTGGATAAGAAGACGAAGAAGGGAGAATATTAAAATGGATGTTAAACAAATAGGCCTAGGTCACGACGTTGGGGACTGAAATTTTCCTACATAAATAATGTCATTAAAAGACTGTAAGCCATGGACTTCTTGAATGTATTTGCAATAACAATTTCCTTCGCAGTGGAAAGAGTGTAAGGAAGGTTAGGACAGCGGTAACCATCTAGGCATATCACCATTATCAATCACAGCCAAAATGTTGACCTGACTCTCTCGCGGTTAACTCCATATGTACAAGAGTTACTGGAGACTATTGGGACGAGATTCAACGTAACACATCAACTACTAATAAAACATTATGCATATGTCAACAGTTCGACTCCCAGCAGGGGCAACAAGGTGTCTCTTCTCCAAAGTGTCCAGACAAAAGCTGGGGCTCACCCAGCCTCTTATTCAATGATTGCCGGGGGTTCTTTCTCAGAGATCAAAGGAGCCGAGAATTAAAGACGACCACACCTGCGTCTAGTGTCAAGATCAGGAATGAGTGGAGATATAAGTCCACTCCTCATGGTATGCATCAACTTTTATGTTTACTGCATTTCTCTGATAAGGAACGGGAATGGCAACATAATGGTACAGTACCACAGCTATTTACAGGCCCTACTAAAGGTACGATTCAGATAGGATGAAGTATTCGCAGGCAATTAGTTAAGAATGCGTGGAGCAACAACTCAACCCGCCGATGCGTCTTAATGGTGTGTGGTGCTTGATTAGGCATAGTGTAAATGGAATGGGTTACACGTCTCGGGCTAGATATTATGAGCTCATGAATGGCCAATGGAAGTTGTAAGGCTTAATGTTCTAGCACGTCAGATCTGTTGCCAGCACCGACTACAGAAATATCTGCAGATCGTGCGTGAACAGTTCACAGTCGGTCTGAATCACGATTTAAATTACCGCGCGTTAATGAACCTTTTCGTTGAGCTTCACGTCGCAACTCTAAAAATTTACGAAATTTGTGTTTCTGTGTAGCTTGCTTTACTTCGTTAGTAATTAGGTAATGTAATTCCCGTAACCCGGGCAAGCCGCACGAGGGCGCAGTCCAAAAAGGCTGCTGGAACTGCTACTGCGTTTCTCTTTCCATTAGTAATATGGGCACTGTAGTTCCATAAAGTCATATTAATGTTACCAACAATAAACCAAAGTATAAAATGTTAGTGGTAGGACAGGCCACGGGATGATGATCAGTCAGGATTTCACAAATGATAACTAATGAAAGATTCTAACAGAGGCTGCCATCTAGCTTTTCAAAAATGACCGCTTCAGGACACATTTTTGTTACTGTGCGTGCGTGCGTGTGTGTGTGTGTGTGTCATATTGAGCTTCGTATTTATGTCTGCACCTTACTCCTTATAGGCTTCGTATTATCAAGTTCAACATACAGTGCACGTATAAAGGTCAAGCTGTCACTGTTCAAGTCGTGAAAACTTATGGGGAATGGAGGCATCGTTCCACTCATTCCTAATCCCAAACACTAATGGGGTGAGTGGTCCGCCTCACGCCTTGGCCACTTTACCCCTGAAGAAAGAGTTCATATCGTTTTCATCCACAACCATTAGTTCATTTTCACCTCATTTTTTAACTATTTATTTCAAAATCATAGATAAGAATGGGCAAGGACAGACGACAACTATACCACAATTAAATACAGCAACGAAAGTTTTAATCAGCCAAATAAGTGTTTTTTTTTTAAGATTTCTTGGACTGAAGACTGCTTGACCCTTGAAGATGGGACCGACAGACTGTCCCGAAACGTCGGTAACTAAACTACCAATCTACGCTGCGTAACCTCTCATAAGAGGGAAGGTCTCGAGTCTGAAGTAGTTATGAACAGTGGGCAGATATTAGAGGATTCGGAAAAGTAATCAGACGGAAGCGTGGTCAGAGAGTCAGAGATTACGTGTTCAAAGAGTGGGCAGTACACACATGACAAGTTTTGACTAGACTATGAACGGCCGAGAGCCAGGATAGTTCAGTCGATATAATGACCAGCTACGGGCTGGACGACTGTGGAATCGAAGTTCGATCACAGGCAAGGGTAAGCAAGACACTTTCCTGTTAGCCCTTCCAGTTTCCTGTCCAAACAGAACCGGAGGCTCTTTCCGTAGAGGCAAGGCGGCCGGACCGTGAGGTTGGCCACTTACCGTCACCTACAGCCTAAGTTAAAATGCGTGGAGCTCTCCCTCCACTCTCCCACATACCTTCATGGTGTGGTGCTTATTTAAGTACAAGACAAATATTCGCTTTACTATACACATCCTACGTAATTCAGAACATGGCTCCAGAGGCCTGAAGCGGTGTGAGGGAAACAATAATTTGTCTCAGTCCCTCTAGGCTAGTGCTATAAAAATACTTTAAATTAGCAGGTCGCGTGCATATCCTCCCGAATCTCAGAACGTCTTCCACACAAGGGCTAAAATTCCATTATCCCAAGACTAGATGCAGAATGGAAGAAGTATTCTATAATTTTCTTCTGTGATCTTCATATCAAACTTCGTATATATAAACTGAATTCAAAAGGGGAAGCTGTGTGTAATTTAAGGGGGGGGATGTAATGAAACGTCCACTGCAAGCATGTTACATTAACAATTTAATGGGTTTCAAGGGTACTAAATTACTACGTGTGGAAGAGAACAGACAGGCACTACACACAATGCTTGCTAGGCATTAACGATCGGCTACATGCTAATAGTGAGATAAAAATCGAAAACAAAATATGTGATTAGATTAAGGATGGAAAGATATGTCCACCCCATGTGCTTAAGCAATGAACGGATTATAATCGTACTGAACTTGAACTTAAACTGGTTTGGCGAAACGTAATTTATAAACCACTGTCAACCCGGTAAATATGTGTGCGATTGGGGGTGGAGTAATTAGGAGCAACGACAGTGTTTACACAGTCTGCGGTGCTGGCGGACTCATCGTCGCTGTTCTAAACTGTATTCATTCTTCCCGAAGAATAAAATTTAATCTGAGTCATTACTTGCCTTTGTGCGAATTTGCCGCCTGTCGGCACAAAAACAACTAGTTAGTGCAAGATTTATTATTATTACTATCCTCATTCAGCTTCGGTTGTAATGCGCAGGGAATTAAAACCTTAAAAACTAGTTACCGATTGTTGCAGAGACAAAGCTGATGGAGATGAGGAGAAAGTACTTCTGCCTCTGAATCAAAGTCATGCCAAAAAAAAAACTGTTCCTCTCAGGAATCAAACCCAGGCTCTCCAGCCCTAGCAGGAAATAAACATCAAAAAACTTTCAACCCAATAAGGCTGTCAAATCCGACAGAAAGAAACCCGGACACTAACATTTCGTAATGACTATTAAATCCGATCTCATAAGCAACACTGTTAAAATATGGCTACTGACAAAATCGTCTAGCCTAGTGTTTCCCAAACGTTTTTGGTCAATGACCCCTTTTGGCTTCGAAAAATAACCACGGATCCTCACATCCTTGATCGCGTAAATGTAGAATGTCCCGATACGTATCCAGAATTACAAATTTGTATCTCAAAACTGATTTTATATAGATACTAATACATGCCAACAGCATATGTTACAATGCATTGCATGATTTGACCTTAATTAAAACGATTGTCGCTTGCTTAGTGGGTACAGGGGGTTTCTTAATTATTCTGACGGTCATACGAATTAAACATATCGCCAATTAAAGAAGTTCCTTGATTATTTTTAATAAAATACTATTAATTTAATTTAAAAATAAGTAAACTTCAATTCAGCCATTACAGAAATATATCCATGGATCCCCTGGGATCCGCGGAGTACACTTTGGGAACCACTGGTCTAGCCAATTCCTTTGGCATTCAACTATTTTTGCTTCCGGTATCAAACATGTTTAACAGTTCTCTGATTCTCGATTTATGTATGAAATGACATCGATACAATTTTTCATGAACGTTAATTCGATTATTAAATATTGGAAGCGTCAGGGCGACACTGAGGCATCATACGCGTTAAACACACCTTGCCTTACAAAATAAAGGCAGTAGAGAGGCAGAAATCGTAGGCGGGTAGGGATTGACCAGTATCGTCTTACTGAGTTTTTGTGTGTTAACGACGGACTGAATCTGCCGAGACAATTAGAAATTTGTCAGCGAGAGCCAAGATGTGTTTTCAAAGAGCTGAAGCAAATGTAAGTCTGTCTCGTATTTGTACTGACAAACACATAGGCTTTCCATCAAACGCAACTCTTCATTTATTGTAATAAATACATAACAGGCTACATGTTTCGGTCCACTTACAGGACCCTCATCAGGCTGTCACATAAAACGTTTTAAAAAAGGCAAATACGCATACAAGGTATATACACTTCTTGTTTTGTGAGATCTCATATATTACACGCACTTAGTCATTCTATTTTTTGTGTCATCTAGTAGCTGTTGTAAACAGAATCATCTATGTTAAAAATTATTTTACATATATTTTGGACAATACGTACTGGGTTTTTAAGCTACTATTCTGATATTTTTGAATTCAAAACTATGTTCAAGATTTTCCTTGCAATGAAGTCCATTTTATTTTCTTCATTCTTCTGTCTTATTTAATGTCGCGTAGTGCAGGTTGAGTTCGCACGGAGTATATGAGATCTTGCCTTCTTTAAAAGTTTTTATTTGACAGCCTGATGATGGACCTAGACGTGGGACGAAACATTTAGCTGAATTACAATTAATAGTCTATTTATCAATATTGGTAATATAACACAGACGGCAACCATTAAATTATCTGCTATTTTCTGCAGTGTTATCTGACACTGTCAATTACTATGATTGTGTAGCGGCGGTAATAGATGAATGAGTGAGGAGCATTAGCATTGGTGGAATAATACTGACAGGGGGAAACCGAAGTATTCGGAGAAAACCCTGTCCCAGTGTCACTTTGTCAGCCACATATCCCATATGGATTGGTCTGGGATTGAACCAGGACATCCGCGGTTATAGTGCGGCAACTAACAGCCTGATCTATAGCATGACCCCGACCGGGATGAAGAACACTTGTGGTCAGCCCCAAATTTGAAAAACTGCTGACAACATCACCATGACGCTTCGACTGTCCACCGCCTACACCCGTGTTACTACGTGTTCTTACATTCTTAGCGAGAGGGACAAACCTGTTTCTATGTTCATCTTAGAACCGGTAACAAACCACTCCCGGTAGGATCTCACGTTTACAAGATGAATGTTTCGGCCCACTGCTGCATCTTTTTTGTACTTTGTTCTCAGCTTCTTTAATGTTAATTATATTTGGTAGGGTGGGACAGCGGATTGTGTACGGCAATCCTAAGAAGAATATCCCTATCATAAAGCCCGAGTCACAACAAGACGAATATTCAATGCATAAAAACAAACGCAATTTTATACTGTTGTAACCTACAAGTTCTTTTAATTTTTTTTACATGGTGGAGGGCCCCGCAGCAGATGCTACGAACGCACCACAGCCTTAAGGCTTTTTGTGCAACCCTATGATGAAGATGAGGAGTTTTTTACCAAGTTTTACAAGTAATGGAGCACCAGTGGAATGAAATTGACAGGGGAAAACCGACAACTCAAAGAAAAACCTGTCCCAGTGCCACTTTGTCCACCACAAACCCCACATGGACTGAACCGGGATCGAACCCGGGCCTCCGCAGTGAGTGGCCGGCGACTAACCGCCTGAGCAATGGCACGGCCTAGGTCTTTTCATTTAAACTCCTTTACCTTAAGCAATTAATTAGTCATAATACAGTCGAACTCGGTTATAACGTCACGAAAGGGACTGAATATTTTATGTCGTTATAAACGAGTGTTGTTATAAACGAGGAGTATAATGTTATGGTCAGAAGTAAGGAATTGGTACCACAGAATATCTGACGCTATAGACGAGGTGTCGCATAAACCGATGTCGTTATATCAGAGTTCGACTGTAGTTACATTAATTTAGGTAGATACCTTCCAGCTACATTTTTCCCACATTCAACAATGTATTATTGAAGCTGGCTGGCGCATCGTTATATCATTCTATCACAGTACCACCACATAACACGTCTCCAATCACTGCAAACTGCAATACAGGCTCACACTCATAACCATCTCATATCCATTTCGTAATACCGAAAAAGCTATCCTCATATCGGTAACGTAACAATAACAGTAATTTACTGCAATGATTCGTGTCAGTGCCATGGCTCATGCGGTCAGTCCCCGGCCTCCCACCGCGGAGACCCGGGTTCTACCCGAGGCCACTCCATGTGGGTTGTGTGGTGGGCAAAGTGGCAATGAGACAGGCTTTGCTCCGAGTACTTCGATTTGCTCCTGTCAAAACCATTCCACTGCTGGCCTGCACACACGCATTAACCACACATGCACTAACCAATCACCGCCGTTATAAAACGTAGCAATTGACAGCATCCTTAAATAACGTAATTTGTATTGAGCTGAAATGCAGTATTCATATTTCTTACAATTTTAAACGTAAAAATTATACTGTACTTCCTTAATAAATATATGTAAACAGGCTAATGCATGGTAAGCATTCTCGTCATATCGACCAACAGCGCCCACACCATATGGCTGCGATCATATCTGGTACCCTCTAAGGGTTATGGTATTCTTATGCACGCCTTCTTAGCGCTCTGACTTACAAACAAGGATTTACAGATCAACATCTAATGCTGCCTTCTTTGATACAACAGCCGTCATGTTTTAATTGCTACGAAAAATTACAAGTCATTCACACATTTTTAATGTCAGTAAGCAAGCACAGCACGAAACTCTAACAATACGTATCGACTATCCTCAACAACAGGCGTTGCTTTGTTCACATATACAGGGTGATTCAGGAGGAAAGGTCAATATTTTGGGTGGTGACAGTATCGGTAATTGTGGGGGGGGGGGGGGGCCTCTGAATGGTTACCAAGACAGAGCTATTTGAATCTGGCGCGCCAATCTCCGTTAGATTTTTGTTTGTGGGGTTGGATGAAGAGCGAAGTTTACAAAAGAAAGGTGGATACACGAGACGAATTGCTCGCTCGCATTTTGGATGCTGATGCCGGCATAAAGAAACGTAAAGATCAACTCAGACGAACAACACGCGATCTTCGCACACGAGTTGCACAGTGCATTGAGGATGACGGTGGAATTTTCGAAAATTTATTGTTAACTGTAACAAATTTGTCGTCTCTGTGTAACAAATGTGTCATTTAAACATTAAATTAAAATTAAATTAACAGTAAATTTATCTTTCTTTATTACCATTCACAGTGCTTTTGTATTTGCAGATTCAAACAGCTCTATCTCAGTAACCATTCAAAATTAGACACATGTTCCATATAAACTTTTTTCTCACAATGACCGATACTATCACCTTCCAAAATATTGACCTTTCCTCCTGAATCACCCTGTATATCTTGGTGTAAGTACAACCACCTTAAGGCAAGTGCGATCAATGGACTCATTTGTCATCGACTCCTAGCACCGCGATATAATAGGGAGACTGTTAATTCTTGTCTTCGTGATGTTAGTTTTATACAAAGCACACTCATTTTTCTAAAGCAGCCAGAGGCTCTGCGATTATTCAATTTGGCACACATGTAGTTTTGAATAGTCTCTGTAACTGCCAAACTTCCTTTGCGGTGACTTACCTGTAAACACACGCGTAATATTTGTTTTATAGAAGGTCACTTAAAAATGAGCTCTAAAAAAACACGTTTAAAAGCGAATCACTGTTAAGCAACTTAGCAGATACAGAGAACTCTCAGCTAACTGCGTGCCAAATATCGTAACTGTAGACTTCCCACTTGCTTAGAAAAACTGTACCTAAATGCAATATACGTAACGTTGCGAAGCCAAGGACGCCGGGGACCATCACCGTGCTCGATCCTAGTTGCTAATCTGGTCGTGCGAAAACGTGCGGACGTATTAGTCCTACTCGAAATGTCGGGGCTTCGATTCCTGCCCAAGGTAAATACTACATACTATGTATTACAGGCATCCATTTTCGATCATTGATGAACCAATAAGTGCGAACAGCTTCATGAGGCGTCGTGATGCCTCACAACTTTAGATCCATTTCCTTTAAATAAATCAGTAAGATCTGATTTAAATTTCCCATAGTGACAATGGCAGTAAAGTCGGAACACATGTGGATAAGACATGTAAATGAAAATGACAGGCAAGAAGAGTTACAGCGCGTGACCGACACATACTTCAATTCGCGAAGCTTGGATAAGAACATTGCACGAACGAAGGACATTTTCAAGAATTGGAATAGAAATTAATTATATGGCACTGAACAAAGCATGTATAAAGACATCCTTAACGATAAAAATGGCATAAGAATTGAAATTATACGATCAGAAGAACCTTTCTATGGTGTAAGGCTTGCGTGCCAAACAAGAACTGGCTTTTCAATTTGCAGACATTAATGCCACTATAAGTTTTAAAACTTTCGCGGCGACATGATTCAATATAGTCTTCTCGGGCGCATAGCCGCGTCAACTCGTTTGAATACAACGTTTCGGGGACTAGCTCCGTCCCCATCCTCAGGCAAAACTGAGGATGGGGACGGAGCTAGTCCCCGAAACGTTGTATTCAAACGAGTTGACGCGGCTATGCGCCCGAGAAGACTATATTCAATTAATATCACTCTTCCTATAAACAAGAACTGAAAAAAAGGGGTGCTTGGTAAAGATTTGGCGCAGGGCTTCATGGAGGAACATGGTGATCTATTTACTCATCGTCCAAACCTGTCCACATGTCTAGGATTACGCTTTTGCAAACACGCAGCCTCAGCTTTTGCGGTTCTGAAACAGTCGATAGAACAATACTATAAGCCTACAGCTGACAAAACATAGAACTGTGTTGGTAATAGGATCATTGCGCTGCGGGAACCTATAGTGCAAAGGAGAAGAAAACAAACAGCACGAATAAAATCACTTGAGCGAAGCAGAAACATAAAGTACCTGGAATGCGTCAACAAACCAACTGACCAAAAAAAAAAAAAAAAAAGGATAACTAAGGGAAAAGTCAAGTCCCCGCCTAGGTTAAACCATTCCTGCATAGGAAAACCACAGCTGGGGTGAGAAAACGGCGCCTTATATACACAGGATAAAACTGCGCTAACGAGTTTGGCATCTTGGCTTAAGGACTGTTGCTGCTGGCGAAGGAAGCCTTCCAACTGTCTGTCTTTTGGGAAGAAAACTTTGGTTGGAGATGGATGGACGGATGGATGGATGGATGGATGGACGGATGGGTGCGTGGGTGGAAGGATGGATGGCAATTAATGCGGAAACGTTGTAATCGCATTGGTCTAAAGCCTCCGAGATTGTGGCAGGAAATAGCTGAAGGTCGCCAACATCGGAAGCCGCTGATGTTTCTTTTTGATTGAACCCTGGCATTTGCCTAACAATTGAGAAGCAGTCTCAAATTTTGGGCTCACGTGAAGGACTCTGCGGGTCAAAACTGTCGGATGAGCCTAAACGACGGAAACAAATTGAAACTGCTGAATTCTGAACACCCTGCGGTAAATACGTTGTTTATCTTGGTTCATTTGGCGATGTCTTCTTAACTGCATCTGCCTATAGGTTATATAATACCCTTGTCTGAGTGAGTCACACTCCAGCTGCCAAGTTCTCTAAGAAGTGCGCGTTGAGACCGCCAAATGACGGTTGCAATTGTTACGTCAGAAGCTGAGACAGACTGTGCTCTGAATAATGCACGGGTTGAGACCGAAGAAACGGTTTTTATAATTGAGACAGTGTGTTTTCTGTGAGCTACAAGCTGAGGCCGAAGAAACAGTTGAGCATCGGGGATAAAATACAACATAGAACAACCAGATGCTGTGGAGTAGCGCGTGAATATCATGGCGGCCCGTCACATGACGTCATGTGACTAGTAGTTTACACAGTGTGTCACTGTAGGATGATTGTAAATGACGAATTTTGAAGGATGTGAATGGAAGATACCATGACATGTGATATGAGGTCCACACAGCGCTGCTGATCGATGAGTCATACTTAAGCCCCAGAAATTGCCTGGGGTATTGTTGGAAGACACGAACAAATGGAGAGAGAGCAAGCCTCGGATTCGAAAATCTAAATCAGTGACCTCCCAGAATCGAAACAGGACGTTCGGTGGGAAGAGACGTACTTTTGGGCACACTGATACTTGACTGTCGCACGACCATTATGACCGGCGCCCCGCAGCTTACGAAACAAGCAAAATATGTGTTTGCGCCTAATTTATTGCAACAGGAAGAAACAAGGCATAAAATTGTTTCAGTGTTCGTTCAACTGTCACAATGAATGATAATATTTAACGACGCAGAGTAACCGCAGTTTTGGGGCCATTTTAATGCAGAGCAATAAAAGCCACAATCCCAGATCGCCCAGCCTACAGAATCGTTATCGTACGTGACAAAATCTATTTATGACGCACTAAAAATAAACTCACATTGCGTTACATCTGTAAAAGGTGTTTAACTGAGCCTTGAGAATGGCAAAACTCTGTATTTCCACACACGCAAGCCTATTTAAAGCACTTGACATTGACATAATTCATCTTAGGACAGAAAGGCAATTTATTACACTTCTTTACACTTCACATTAAGAAGGCATTTCAGTATACTTTTAACACCTGTTGACACTTAATGCACGTGGTATATGGCTTTTACTTAATCACAGCCTGTTCCCGCATGGAAATAATTCTCGCATTCTGTGTTCCTTTTACAGGCCGTTGATTTCCTTGGATGGCGGATTCCCTCGGCAGTTATGTTTAGCTGCCTGTGTACAACGTCACGAACTGCGTCTTTGGCGGTATTTTGAATCCACACAGCCGCTACACTATCTACGATAGCGGGACTGGAACCCATTTGGAGGATCGGTAGTTTTTCGTCTTGTAAAGACGTGCATGCTGGGGTCGCTGGTTTGAATTTCTCTCGGGGGAACTATGCTATTTCGCTTATGAAAACTTCAATGACACTGGGAGGGGTTTAAATTTCAACTACTGCCCTGGACAGAGGGGTGTTTTTAAGTTTATAGTTCCTTAAATGCATTCACGACCGTACGGTGCACCGAAGCCGGCGACATGTAAAGTGTTATAGGTCCGTACAGTGCACCGAGGCAGGCATTGAAAGGTTAGGATATTTTCCTGCGATAGAAACTACACTCTGACACCGCCTAAGATCTGCTGCATAGAGAAAAGATCCATAACTGGGGGTAAAGAGGTGTGCTGAGGTGCAGGGGGGGGGGGGAGCGTGGAGAGTCTGTAGTACTTCAGAGCAGAGACAAAGGAGCCTGAGTGAGCAGACGGTTTAGTGCTGTTCTCTCATACAAGACCCCAGTCACATTAAGCTTATAAAACAACTAGCTCCTACATAATCTCACCCGAGAGGGTTTGAAAACCTGTTCCCTCCATTGCTCGCTCAACAAGTACACGCACGTTCCACACAAAGTAAACGCTCTACAAGTCCATTATTCCGAGCTCTCTGGTCTAATCTAAACGCGTAACACAGATCATAAATAACGTTCTCTGGCAGCAGTCTGTTTCTCAACCTAGTTTGCATCTAGGCTTACCCACCCCGCTCCCTTCCCATATGACAAGAAACTGCACATTTCAATTAGCAACTGCCAAACTTGTTTATTTTTGCAATGCCTTTATACTATCATTATCGCCATCATCAACAACAAAAGACGTGGAAGCAGGGAAAAAATTACAAAACTACATACAATCATAAGACTATTTCACCGACATCTATGATCCAACACTCACATTTTGTATATTGGAGGTTTAGGGTTCAAATTTCCGTCCGGCTAACGACTGTCAAGGCCACAGATCGTTCGTAGTTTCTCTCTGACATTCCAGGAAAAATTCCTGGCCAGCTCCTGAAGTTACGTCATGGTCGATTCCTTCCATATACTTTCCACTTCATAATTCATTAATCCTGTACTGTTTAACACTATATAGTATCAGCTAATGAATGCGTCTTTCAAAAAATACCTAAACACAACAGCATTATTTCTGTAAAAATGTCACTTCGGAAGGTCGGTGGTAGTTTCTAACCATGCAGCATATGCACACAGACCTAACACTGAGGTAGCAGAACCGTAATTTCAACACTGCTAATACCAAAGCCGCTGACAACGCCAGCTTCTAGGTGAAAATACAGCCAAACCCCGATAGAGCGCCACCCTCACTTAGCGCCCATGGAAGCCTGTGACCAGGAATTTCCTACTACGCAGTACTTCGATTTATCGCTACCGTGAACGGGAATCCTTAAATAAATTTCACTACAAAAATTTGCACACTCTGTCCGCAAAAATCGCGAAGCTTTGCCTTTCTTCGACGAATTCTACCAATGTAAACGTAAAAACTATTCCATTACAAGCCTGGACAGGCCCTTAGCGCTCCAGGAGGTTCAGGCTCCCACAATTTCTAGACAATCGGCACATGAAGGTGGTAAGGTTGTCAGCCCTACGCACCGGCTGCCAGGGAAGACTCCGGGTACTCACCTCTGTTAGAGGCTGAGTCGACTCACGGCAACTGTGCGGCCGGAAGGATTAAGTCAATGAAAAATCCCAATGACACCATCGGGAATCGGAACCCGCGACCTTCCGGCTTGTAGCGCAGTACCTCGACCAACTGCACCACCGCGTACCCCATTCTTTCAATGTAGCCACCATATTAAAAGTAAAATGTCAAACTGTCCCTGTGCACACAATGAAGGAATATAGGAAGAGATACGCGGCAGTCTTAACCTTGGCACTAGATGGAGCTGAGTGGCTAATTTCACGCCCCAACCGACTTACCCTCGAGGAAGAAAGAACCCCCGGTAGTCAGTTAATAGGAGACTGGGTGGGCGCCATGAGCCATATTAAAGATGTCACAATATAATTACAAGAATGAATGGAAAAAGCTCCTGGGGAAGGCCAGGGCCCACCCGGGGCTGTCGAGCCGGTGATGATGGTGGGGGTGTTGGTGTGGTGTGGTTGGTGGTGGTGGTGTTGGTGGTGGTGACGAGGACGACTACGACGATACTAGACGTAAACTAAAAGAGCCTTTCCTTTCTTTACTTGGCCTTGCCACCTTACTAAAGAAAAAAAAATGCCGAACATTTATAGCCAGCAGTACGTACATAAATCGTGCAGTGAACCAGTTACATATATGTATAGCCTGAAACTTACGATAATTATTACTTGTTTCTAAATCATTTGATGGCATCGTACCAACTGCGTATGGTCACTGATATGATTCCAGTGATCGTTTTTTTCCGTAGTCTTCAGAGTTCAGGTTAAAAGAAAAGTTCAAAAAAACAGCCTAATATTAATATTGTATTCACCGTGCATCTTGTATAAATTAAAATTAAAACCAACTTGATGCACACTCACTATTAAAAAAACTTTAATAGTAGATTAATTAACCCCTTTGTTTGTTGACTTCTTCTATGTTGCCGCTCACTTGGATGTTTATATATGTAGGTTGCAATTTTTCGGCTCGACATATCTTGTTAAACCATATGGCCACATTTGTCTTCTGTAGTTTCACTTTGATGTTGCGATGTTTGTAGATTTGGCTTTGCTTGTTGGGCGTCGATGTATTTAATATTGTATTCACCGTGCATCTTGTTTAAATTAAAATTAAAACCAACTTGATGCACACTCACTATTAAAAAAACTTTAATAGTAGATTAATTAACCCTAGGGTTAATTAATCTACTATTAACGTTTTTTTTAATAGTGAGTGTGCATCAAGTTGGTTTTAATTTTAATTTAAAAGCCTAATATTAAGTGTGAGAATTCAATTGCAATCATAAAGGCACCTAGATCATAAATACCCTTAATTGTGTATACAAGTACATACTGCGAACAAGTAAGTTTGGATCGGTGGTAAAGGTAAATATCTGTATTCAGGAAGATACCTGTTTCTGATTTCTGACATTCTTAGCTTCCTCGTGGTAACTCGTGTATCTTCCAACCCTCTTCCTTCTGTTTTACACAGGCACTGTTCCGCCTGATGTACCTAAAGCTTCGCTCTGAAGTGAATATGCACTGTCAAGTTTTAGACACAGTCGGGGTTGGCCCTCTTAAACACTGTACTTGAGTCACATCGAACCTCACGCTTTTAAGTGAAAGAACAACAATGAGTGGCACTTCAAAAAAATGGCGTCAATAACCAGAGAGAAGATACAGGACGAAAGGAAAGTGGCGAGGTAGCCTTCTCTGAAATACTTCTCTGAAATTTGATACAGGGACACATATGCCTACTTTTCAGCCAATCAACTACGCAAATACATACCTATACCCTACCTCACACGTGAACAAAACTACTGAAGAATTACAGTCACCTCTATTTACCAGGCCAGTAGCTCTGTGTTGCGTAACATTTGTACTCACCATCACGTAATGTCTTTGCATTTCTGTTTTCTCCTGCGCTAACTTTTCGCACTCCAATTTTAAACTGAAATTAAATAATGACCCCGTGAAAGAAAACAAAAGAGAAAAATGGTTAAAAAGGAAATGTTAATGGCGACATAAATGGGAGTTACTATTTCATGCACATTTAAAGCCGCTCACAGGAGGCCACGTGCGCGCATGCGCACGCATCATGGAATATTTACAGGTCTATAAAGTATCCCAAACATAGAGGCTGCAGGCCGGAAGGTTATGGGTTAGTAAATGATAACAGTAAATTAATATAGTATTATGGATTAAAGTGTGCTAACGAAACAACCCGAAATTCCACAATGCAAGAGGAGCTTCGGCACATAAACAAAAAACACATATATTATATAAGTAGCCAACCAGACACCACAAATAAGAAACACATGTTGGAACTTCGCTTGGAGGTTCACTACATCTGCCGTCACACGTTTCTAAACTCTTTACAACATGAAATTTTATGACAGCATGTTTCACTTTCGCGAGTACGTTTCAAACTCCAGTTCTGTAGCTCTTCAATCAGCATCTTACCACGGTATAAGCCTACATATCTTCGACGTAGGTCACAAATGTTGACCTCGAAGAACATGAAACCCTTGTACAGGTCTGCTACATGAGAACACTCAGAATTTAAAATTTTCACAGGCTGCCAGAAACAGGGGTAAGCAAACTTAAGCCCTCAATACTGTTGAGAACAAAAGGCTCAAACACATCCCACAGATAAAATTACGTACCGCCGTGTTTAATTTACAGCATCCCTAACACGAATTAATAATTTCGAGTGTAGCAAAACAAAAACGAACCGTAGAAACGAGTAGAATAAATGGAGAAAAGAAAGGTCAAAACCAAACGCATAATTATTTGTAAAAATAAGGGGGAAAAGTTGCTATAGGGCAGACTGGTAGCACAAGATATGTGCGGGTGGCGACCGCACTTCTCAACCACTACTCACTGTAACAGTATGAGGCCGTGTAGCTTCCTACTCTACGGATGTTAGGCGTAGGGAATGTTGGAACACACAGCAAGGTAAACTTCCCTACACACAACTATCACGCAATGACGTACCCACCGCTACAAATTTCATGCCAGTAAAAGGTGATAGTGCATGTGACACGTCTGAGGGGCCCTGCAGGAAATTAATCTTCTTTTACCTTGTAAGCGACATCTGAACTCTCAGGCATTCCAACAAACAGATAAATAACTGCATTTTGAATCGTTCACTCTAACCGAATGTAGCAATATCTGGACAGTGGGGTGGAAATGGGTAAGGTAAAGCTGGGGCCGTGATACCAAAAGGATGTGTGTTGATTCTGAGAATGCTACAGCCACTATATCAGCTGCAGGGTTTAATTTGTGTGGTCATCTACGTTTAGCCCATACAAGTCTGACCACCTGAGCAATAGCCCATACATCTGACAACCTGAGCAACAGCCCATACAATCTGACAACTAGCAATAGCCCGTACAAGTCTGACCACCTGAGCAATAGCCCATACAAGTCTGACCACCTGAGCAATAGCCCATACAAGTCTGACCACCTGAGCAATAGCCCATACAAGTCTGACCACCTGAGCATAGCCAACAATCTACCACTGCATGCCGTACAAGTCTGGCCACCTGAGCAATAGCCCATACAAGTCTGACCACCTGAGCAGTAGACCATACAAGTCTGACCACCTGAGCAATAGCCCATACAAGTCTGACCACCTGAGCAATAGCCCATACAAGTCTGACTACCTGAGCAATTTATCATGGATCTGTAATGCTGTCAGTATGTCCGTGTTATGTCGTGCAGAAAATAAAACGGGCAGCAGTCAAGTATCTGAGGAAGTCGACATTAGGCAAACTGCGATATGATTAGCGATAATTTTCATAATTATGGACACAATTTGGTACGCTCACAGCTCTTCAGTTGAATTTCCCCTCACGTATGACACAAATTTTTAATGTCAGATCAAAGATAAAGTTTATAACAAACATTCAATTAAGCGGCTTCGCAGCGACATCTGCATATTTCTGATAGATATCTGGGCAACGTCACTCGCTGTCCGTCTGCAGGAACCTCCCAAGCGACAGTTCCTTAACATACAACTCCTTGAAATACTCACCATCACGTAATGCCTTTGAATTTCTATTTTTTCACTCGCCAACTTTTCGCACTCCAACTTAAGGCTATAACATGGGAAATAAAAAAAGAAAATAATAGTAAATAGGTCACAGTGACAATAAACGGTCGTCATCCGGTTAATATCCCTGGGCATTAATATCCCTGGGCATTTTCCAAAAACGACCTGTAATATCACATTACAGAAACAAGGAACACACACAAACACGGCATGTCGTTCATTGCGCATGCTATCACTTCTTCATTACAGCCTTGGAAACCGACAGGTACAAGAATCTGAAACAAACACATCTGAGCCATCATATCTGCTATGTATGGTTCGTTCCTTGTGCACTGCACGCTTTTCTGACAAATCTCCACACTTAAATTAGTAAAACATTTTCAATGGAGCCGGAATAGCGAGGTCTGTGTACTGAATAGGCTACAGGCTGTGACTAGCTAAGGCTGTGACTACTACAGGCTGTGACTAGGCTACATGTGGAATCCCGAGAAATCCTGCTTCGATTTCAGACAGAACCAAGAGATTCATCTCTTCTCCAAGGCGCCCAGCCCGGCACTGGAGCTCAACTTCCTCCTGTCCAAAGCGCACTGGGTAAAGCGGCCGGAGAGTGACCACCCCACCATCTATTGCCGAGGTTAAAGATGAGCTCAGTTATGCCTCCACTTCATAGCGTGCATAGAGGAAATTTCATCTTCTATTTATTTTCAATAAAAGGCTACAATTAATGCTTAAAGGCCTCAAACAGACCGGCTGTTATTTCCAAACATTCTGGCATCAGACATTTCTGTTTGAGGGTAAAAATACGCTATGCCACATAAGCTAACACTGCTGTATTAAACTATGCCAACGTGTTGTCATCCCCCTTGCACTGTCATTCTGTTTATGGTCCATAATTCTTAGCAAAACCTCTTTAACGGCAATATTCAATGCAAAACTATACAGCATGTCTCTGAATTTTTGTAAATTGACATTTCGACATAAGAAAAAAAAAAGCGGGGAAAAGAAATATTTCACCGGAAAACGTAAGATGGAGACGGAGGAGATCTTAACTTCACCCTTTACAAACAAAAATTAACCGGAATTACAGCCACAGGTTCAGGTCGTACCGCGCAGTAAACAAGCTGCCTCGGTTATAACACTGCAAATGGTGTATGCCGTGACGTAGTACACAGGCACAGGCATTCTTTACTTCCATGGAGCACGCGTAAATGTAATTTAATTTAGCCCGTAAGAAAAGCAAGGCCCTCCCTGCGCCGAATTGCTCGAAACACGTAAGGGCCCATTAAAGCACGTTGTTCTGAAAAGCATGTCCTGTCTTGATTTCATCACCTTCCAAACTGCAAAGGAATAAGCTTGTTTCCACTGTACTGTACTGTACTGTACTGTACAGGACATCTTTAGTGCGGTAGGACTCACCGATACATATGCAGACATGTTAAAAGCAACACCTTAATGTATTAACTTAAATATCATATTCCTGAAAGACATTCCGTCAGAAATGTTACATAGGCATAGATTACATTCTCAAGGGGTACGGATTCAACATTAACTACCTATTTACTTACATAATGAATCTGACGTTTCAGCTATTGGCTGATGTACCGGTTTCTTTTTCACATACTCGTCACAGATAAAAATTTAGGGGGTGAGGTCTGGAGATGTGGGTGGCCATGTAGACTACGACGACCGGTACAACGGCTAGAAAAGCGACGATCGAGATAAATTTGTACAGGTATGTCAGGGTGTGTACTGAGGCTGATAGGTGCTTTTTAACCTGTACTGTAAATTCAATATCACAATATTTGTGTAAGTGCTCTTTGGCACATTATTACTGTGTAACATTCCATAACCTTGAAAATCGGACTTATGTTTGTGACATTTCTGACCGGGAATGACATCAGGAATAGAATAATGATGGTAAGACATTTTTATTAATCAGACACACACACACAAACATGTGTATATATATATATATATATATATATATATATACATAATCCACCAGACACACGAGAAGCTGAGAGATGTGTGACACTGGCGATTCGGCAAGGGCTGGGCGACCACAAGTCGTAGCCAATGGCCCACTTCTCGCTCCTTGGTAGTGGTTGGTTCACAGTCGAAAACAACACTGCCTTTATGCAGCCTAGTGGGGTGATTTTATTACCAACTCAAAACTAAGACAAGAATTTGTGTTATAATTACAAGGATTAAAACGTTATGTGACACAGCTCCGGTCCAAGTCAGGTGAAACGAAAAACTCTTGATGCTTTCCGATGGGCAATTTTCGTGTAAATGAAAAGCAGCTGTGTGTTCCAAAAGTTTTCATTTACATTATTTAGCTTTTAAGTTACTTGGACTTTGTACTGCTTTCTTTCACATTACTACCTGAAGACAATACTTCCTCGCCCTCAGTACGTCCTCCCTTGCATTAAAGTTTTACACCCGGACAAAACAATGGTTACAATTACAGTTCTGAAAGCTGAACTTTTAGATTTAATTGCAGATGGGGAAACCAAAAGTTCTGAAATGACTGGTAGCACGCATCTCTGAATTGAATATGCACTTAAAATTCTTTGTAAACTTAGCTAATATTTATTTCGTACAGTTATTTCAAAATACAAGGCAACATTTTCGAAGGACCTCTTAGCTATTTTACAGCAATACTTTGTCCTGTATTCTCATGACGAGACGCGCATATTCACTTATATTTGTGTACATTTTTAGGTACGTTCCCTCAACAATATCTAGCTTTCTGCCACGTATCCAGGAGTATTCTCAATATAAGAAGAATACGTTATAAACCTTCGTAAGCTCGTTTATTTCCTTTTCCTATCGATGAGGATATTCAAAAGGACCCACCTACTGAATGTGAGCTTTTTTTTGAGTTTTGGTTCTATGTATTTTGGTGACATAATTCATTCTGAAGTCACATTTTAAATCAATGATAATACTACAAACCCTGACTGGGTTTGCTGTAGGGTGAAACATAAAGTATAGACCAGTTATGAACTTCGAAATAGGAAACAACCAAAACTTACTTTTGTTATAATTTCGATGAAATTACCATCAGTTGTTACATTTAACCCACGTATACAAAATACGTAACACGAACAGTGAATACAAGTGATGAATTTGTCTCCTTTATGTCACTTTTAAGTTAAACAGTTAATCTGTGCTCTCTTCATGCCATCATCCCTACAATTCAAGTGTTAACTGTGAACCAGCCCCCACATTACCACCACCACATTTTGCATCTCGTTCCAAATTGTTTATGAACATATTACTGGGCCACAAACAGACAATCAACAGCTACACCAGCACCTCCTCGTCGTCATCGGACATCCTTCCGACCACGAGACTGAAAGAAGAACTGTTAAAGCACCTGTAAGCAGATGCAGCAGAGTCCCCTGACGTTGTACTGTAGCAATGATGCCTCTCCTCCACGACATTCTGCTTGTTCAGTGTCTGCAGCACAGACACCTTCTTCATATCACTCAACAATTAAACCAACAAATGCACTTTATTTCTTAAGTATGACCACTAACCCTACATTATGTTTCGGCTGCAATAGAGCCATCATCAGGGGTTCAAGGTCAAGTTCACTTTAACATTCACTAATCCATTTAGTATCACCATATATACACCACAATGTATGTCAAGTTTGTATTAGTAATTTAATAACACTCGCTGTTGTCGTTAATACAACTACACAATTTCTTTTAAATGTCTTGGCGTAGGTTATTTTCATCTTTGAGTTAAAAGCGTAAAAGATGATACAATGTCATTAAAAGTTTTTAAAAAAATTAATTGCTGGCAATTGGTTTGTATACAAATAGTGTTGTCCGAGCCCTGTTTTTGTTGTAGGTGTCTTCAGTATGGCTGTAACAGCCACACACTGACACAAAAGGACTTCCAGGACAGCTTCCGGTCATGGCAGAAACGTTGGGATAGTTGTGTACACTCCCAAGGGGACTACTTTGAAGGGGACTGTGGCGATTAGGACTTTGAGTGTGTCTGCTTTTTTATATATATATATTTCGGGAACTTTCGGATAGCACGTCGTATATGTCTTATTAAACGACTGTCACGAGTATATAGCGGTATGCAACAATTATGGAATGATAGTGACAGGCGAAAACCGAAGTACTCGGAGACAAACCTATCCCAGTGCCACTCCGTCCACCGCAAATCCCGCATGGACTGACCAGGGACTGAACCCGGGCCACCACGGTAAAAGGCCGGCGACTAACCACCTCAGTGGCCCTTTGGCCAGTAGGGCTACACGCAAAATCCACTGCACTTTTGTGTTCGAATCGCATTAATGGCGGTTAAAACATAACCTATTAATTCAATGTGAAGTGATCACGACTGTGCACGGCAAACAATTTCCGTAATCAAAAAAACTACTTGTTTTAAAAATCACAAACAACATTTGGTTCTTCATTTTAGCTGATACACAGCTGTCAGCAGAAAGATGAATTACCTGCGAAATGCAATATGATTCAATTACATAAGTTATAGATTTAGAGAACGAAATTTTATGAAGTGAAAATAAAGACGTAGGCCTACTCTTCGTACCTGTATACCTTTAAGAAAGTAAGTCGAAACATATTATATTATACCTTTATTTACTGAAAACCCTAAAAAATAAAAGCTAAAAATAAACTGAATATAGGCCTACACTTAACGCTGTGTTGAAATACTTTTCAGTCATCTCAGTGGTCCCACAAGCTGAAATGAAAGTCGTCTTGACAAGGAGTTTTAAGTCTTATCGTGTTTTGAAACGTCCGCCTTTACGCACTTCCTGAACTGGACACTTCGTGTTTGCGAACCATTTCGATTGCCCTGTCTAATTTTCAGAATGTGGTCTTCGGCAAATTTTATTTAATGTTGTTTTTATTATATTGACCTAAAAGTGCCGACATTAAGAATCGTTCATTCATTTAATACGGTTCATCGGCATTCGGAGGAAGTTGGGTTTAATGTAATACCGTGTCTTACACTCCGGCTTCCTCAGCTGGGGGCATGAGCATTCAGAACAATATCACACCAGCTACCTCTGCGCTCTGACATCTTAATCACTGACAAACTCTCCTCTCGTTAACTACTGACGTGACTCCCCTAATGTATAAAAAAATCTTGTCCCCCAACTGGTGATTCTCATTTTTATATTACGTCCCCAAATGCTTCATATGTTCCCGGTCCACCGTCTGCGAAGTTAAGACTGTAATGAATGAGCAGACTTGATGTAATGGACAGATCTGTACACGCCCTCTTACCAGCAGCTTCATTGAACGTACTGACTTCTGCATTTACAATCTAATGCACATGAAAAACGTGAGGTCTTGCTGACCAATGAAGTAAAAGAAATGCCAGCCTATCGTCTGTACGAACAGGATGAACACAGATTTTAGGCCTCCGCCGCAATGTTGATGAGATCTGCATTCTTCTGGAAATATTACGCGGCGTCATGTGGTAGTTTACCGACGTTTCGGGACAACATATCGGTCCCATCTTCAAGGGACCGATACGTTGTCCCGAAACGTCGGTAAACAATTACCACACGACGCCGCGTAATATCCCAGAAGAGCGCATATCTCAGGATGAACACAATCTACGCTGGTTCAAAAACTTATCTTCCAACAAGACAGTGTACGTATAAAGTAATACTGCGGCGCGTTCGCGTAACAAGTGCTGCCGTGGAAAAGCAATAAGTAGTACATATGCTGAGTGTGTGCCTGTATCCTGAGTTATCCAGCATGCAAAGCGCATGCGTCGTGTTATATTGTCATCTGTGGCCAGTGTTTTAATTTTTTCTACAACTTTTGTCTGGAACATTTCTCATTCTAAGAATGACTGAGCGAGATATTATCATAAATGTAAGTAGGTTTTCATGTAATGTATCCGTTATTCTTGTCAAATTTTAATCAAAATTGAATTTTCTCGACAGACTTTCGAAAAATCCTCCAATATCAAATTTCATTAAAATCCGTCCAGTGGGAGCCGAGTCGTTCTATGCGGACGGACGGACAGACATGACGAAGCTAACAGTCGCACTTTGCAATTTTGCAAACGCGCCTAAAAACTAGAAGGCATGGAAACACTGAGCTGACAGTTCGGTATATTACTGCATTCCCATGTTCACTCCGTTTCTGTTTGCGCACACATCAAGGCGATAACCTGGTTTCGCCAGGCATTTTTCACCCATGTCATGCTAAACGTTACCAACAGCATATCGCATTATCTCCTTCCGACCACTACAACAACCAAGCAGCTCAGTGTTCAGGAATGCTGTCTGACATCCTTGTAAATATGTAGCGGCGCGCCGTCCTGTTGAAAAACAGCATCTGATTATCTTCTAACAGCTGGAGCATTGGCCACTTTTCCGACAACTCGAGACAGGCAATTCCGTTGTTTTTCAGCAAAGAATAATGATTGGAAAGTAAAACGTATGTGGGGTCACGACGTGAAAAGCCTTTACTTAAGGGTTATCCGTAATGTGTTCAGTCATGTAGTAAGGATTTAAATTTCGCCGTAGTTGGCCATCGTGGCTGTTCGTCATACAGCTGGGAAGAAATGCTGTCTCGTTACCAAAGAACATTTTGGGCAGGCAGATTTTATATTCCCACCAAGATGGTCCATTATACCTGAGAAAAATTCATAACGCAGCACACGTCTCCTCTAAGGCTTTCACACTGAAGACTGCAATACATACAGTTCACTGCCAACTTGATGCGTTGATTTAAGACAAAAAAAAAACCCGAAAACTGCCAACAGTTGGTTTTTTCGCTGGCACAAGACTCATTTCTTTTCGTAGATGTAGCCTGTATACTTGATATCGTCCAGAGCACTCTCGAATTAAATTCGGGCATGGAAGACTGTCATGAAACTTCCTCCAAAAACGTCGCTGAACAATGGACACAGATGTACAATGGAACTCGAACACACAGAATTTTTCCTCAGGATGAGTCGCCGCATAACAGCTGCGATCCTAGTGACCATGGTGGGAGTTACGCTAACAGTGTCTGATGCTACAAAACACAATTTGAAATTCTCCTCGCAACTGTGGCACCTTTATTTTTGTATGCCATTCAGGTTTTGTTGAACATACAGTAACTTTAAAACCACTTAGACAATGTGTTCATCCTGTTTTCAGAACCAATGACGCAAGAGCTCTGGAATTCATGGAACATAACCACAGGCGCCTACGCAAGCTTTTTTCACACAGACACTCCCGGACTTGCGCAATTTTTAAGAAAGTAAAAAAACTGAAATAACATTTTTTTTTCAACGCGAGTCAAAATTTTCCTTACGGCAATGAAAGCGCAATGAAACGAAGGTGGCAGAAGAATACTGCTGGGCGATAACAGAGGCGGCTGGGAGGTCATGCTGCGGTCGATCAGGTTCCAGGATGTTGGAGTTTGGATTTGAACTGGACTCGTACATATGTAGTTGACCATATCCATACTCATTTCCGACTTGCGAAACATTCGACTTGTACCGGCCTTCAGGAACGTTAACTATTGCCTAGGTTGAGGAGTCTCTGTATTCAGTACAATTCGTTATTTTTTCAAAAGGTACTATATGACGCAAAATCGCGACGTTGAAGGTAAATGTGTCTGTCACTCGTACGGCCACTAACGTCTGTCGCCTGTACGTCACGAAACTTGTATGTCTCACGTACAAAAATGTGTCTCACTTGCACGGCACATATCATTAATATATACATAAACTGTGATTGTTCAACATGTGATATGTTTTGTAGATCTGTCCTTGAGCACTTCATGTGATACTTCGTACCAAACTCACATCGTGCAAAAAACTGACGAATTTACACCATAAAGTTAAAAAACATAACTGCATGTAATCATAATTTTAAAAAGATGTAAATGTCCCCCTACAACATACAATGAACGTACGGAGACGGGCAAGAGTTACAGCTGTACCCTTTGACCTTGGCGCTAGATAGGGATGGGTGGTCAACGCCACGACCCGGTCACTTTACCCCCGCGAAAGAAACACGGTACCCATTGTACAAGAGGCTGAGTGGGCCTCAGGGCCGGTCTGGAAGGGTGCAGAAAACCCCACTCCCACCGGGATTCAAACCCTCGGGCCGTCCAGCCCGTCATTATGCCGAATTAATAAATCCGCTTTTAACGCACCTACTCATTCAATTAATTACATCTTAGTCATTTTTTTCCAACGCTGGAACTTCAGCCACGAGGCCCTGTAATCACAACAAACTCAATCCTACGGGTCAAAAGACGTGCTCTTAATTCAATAGTGTCCACTTATACTCAGTTTTTAGAGGTAAGTGTACTTCGAGAAGTTTGTGTCTTCATACGAAACAAGTGGATCTGAAGAGATCGACGTCAGAGTCCCAAAATGTCCGTGCTTAAAGTGCTGTAGGCCATGAGCATTAGTTAAATAGAAAACCAGGCTCAGAAAGAGTAGATTCTAACAGCAAACAAAAGAGCCGTAATATAATATGCTATGTTTAACTCCTTGCCAAGACAAACGTTTTGAATGCAGTTTAGGTAAGTATACATATATCATTAATCCGTCAGGCTGGTTACAGGACGTGCGGGACACTGAGACAACAAGCTGGCCCACGGCTACCTCAATGGCCATACCTTGACACTCTGAAGGCAAACAGCTGCTTTCGCAGCATGAGGCCAGTATTTCCTTTGAACGATAAAGCATATTTATTTATACATCTGCCATCCATTCAAAGTCACTATTTACAATTGCGAAATACAAATTTCAAATTTGTAAATTAAATTTCAAATACGGTGGCCCGCAATGGACGCTGTGACCTCCAAACGACTCAGCACTGGGTACCTGTACACAATATTCACTGAAACAAAAACATTCAGGACAAAACAACTGGCAACATATTTTAATGTCCTCCGTTAAAGACAACACAAGACGAATGACCTGTAACACGAACGAAAGCATTATTAACGTAACACAATCAGCTGACACTGCTTTTCAGTACAGCCTCCAAACTGCGCGTGGTTCATGAAACTAACAAGGCCAGCACAGCTACTGTGTAACTGGAATATGTGCTAAAAAGACATAGTGAATTCTGTCTACATGATTATTACCAGGGCCGGTTTAAGAAATTTCTAGGCCCAACAAAAAAATAAATTTGGGGGCCCTACCAATGCGCAGTCCGAAACTGACAAAGCAGATATCTCAACTTTAGAGTACACTTAATTTATAAAAAATTTAGACTCAAAACAAGTGTGATCCAAAACCAGCCTCTCCAGCTCCTCCAAATGGTAGGGCCCCAAGTAGATGCTGCATATACTGTGACATCCTTAAACCGGTCCTACTTACTACCTCTCACAGCAATATGTATCAGAACTCCGGAAGTTTCATCAGTTTTGGAGCATTCATTGAAAATCTTTGAAAAATTAATGTCAGAAGTATAAATGCCGACACTCACGAAACTTTCAGTGACTTCTTGCGAAACAGAACTCAGTACAGTGGCAGCAGTTTGTTTTACTTTAAAACTTGTCTCACTTTACAGTTGACCAAATTTTTAATTCTAACTTCAAAATTCCTTCCATATTAATGACTAACATGGCAGTCAATATACATACACAATTTTTACAATTTATAAAAGACTTGTCACCTACTAATAACCAAGCCAAAGCAATAACAAATATTCTTATTTAACTGTCGAGAAAAAAATAAATCTCCTTAAATTGGTGACAATATTGCAAATACATAACTACAATGCACGTTCAATAAGATTATACATATCCAGGTAAGTACTTCAAAGCGATACACGTGTAAGAGCACAATAAGGAACTCGTAATCGGCTGGCGTCTGTGTGTCAGTGTACAAATGTTGTTGGATTGAATTCCTGATATAGATCGCAAAACTTCCCGTTCCTTCAACAAACCACATATAGAAACCGACAAGTTTCGACTGATATCACATTCATATTCACATGATTTGCAACAAAAAATGTCTGCTCTAATTATTCATATGAAAGAAGACAGAGGACAGGGAGAGGGACGAACTATTTCTACAAATCCTGTAGTGGTTATACATCTTTTAATCGAAATACAGGCATGTATAACAGGATATATATATATATATATATATATATATATATATATATATATATCAAAGTTACATACTGGTATCATAAATTCCCTTTTTACATAAGTCCCTGTTAATAAGACACGGTTTACAATTTCATTAATAAATACGTATGTTATTGAGTCATGTAAGACATGGTGACTGAATGTCCGACATGCCCATGCACATATTTTCATCTATAACAGGCTTCGATTTATATCAAAAGGTCCTTTCTAATACAGGTAAAGCAATTCCTATATAGGTCTGGACAATCCTAGAATTTCTACAAAATCGGCCCATGAATGTGGCAAGATTGTCAGCCCTAAGCACTGGCCGCCAATACCCCCCACCCCATCCCCCAAGAAATAACACTGATACTCGTTTCTGTTAAAGGCTGAGTCGATCCCAGGGACACAGTGCGGCCGGAAGGAATGAAAAATCCCGATGACCCCATCGGGAATCGAACCCGAGACCTTCCGGCTTGTAGCGCAGTGCCTCGCCTTGCGCCACAGCGTACCCCGTCCTTTCTAATATCTACAATAAATTATTCAAATGTGCGCAGTCGGTTGTCAACGCACACAAACAAATATTTTTCCTCTTCATGAAACTACTACATTCTCTCCTTGACAATTGATGACGTGTTACTGACACAACGCGCAGTCTTCAAAATGTCACTTGCACACAGGAACATTTACTTAACCGGCTGATATAGCGTCTTCGTATGGAACAGTACTATTATAAACATGGGTGGAGACGTATTTACATTTTAAGTCAAAGAGCGACTGGCAATTGTATGTTTATTTACCCCCCCCCCCCCCCCAAACACACACAGACAAAAAAAAAACTCAATTCTATTTCCTCTTCATGTTCTGAGCGTTTTGCGATGTCTAGTGTTAAGTGTTTACCGGCAGTAGTCTATAATTTGGTGGAAATTTTAATTGAACCAGACTTCTCCTAAGCAATGAAAGCTAATCCTAAGTCTGATACATTCTTACCCTAAGTTTTGTCACGCAAGTTGCTCTCACTGTTGGACAGCTGATATATCAAGTTCTTGTACGTGATCAGAATGTGTAGCTAATTTAGAAAAACAGGTCGAAACAAAGCAAGCAAACCGACTGAGAGACGCGTTTCAATAGATCGAGTGAATTGCCTATATGTCATGAGACAGAGAACGAAACACGTAGATTTTAAATAGATAAATAAATAAAACAAACAAAACCGGATCTCCGTAATAAAGTAAGACAGTTTCCTATGGCTACATGTCTTTTTAAGTCCCTTCTCGGTCGTAGTCAGGCTCACGCTGATGTCGCGAGCTCAAACCCAACAGGATGTGTGAGCCGTTTTTATGAACGGTTTCGTGATTGCGCGGACACGCATTAAGAAATAAAGAAAGAGGCAAACAAAGAAACAAAATTATTGCATTATAACATTTGAAACTTAATTTGGTTTATAAAGCTTCAAGAGATATATTGTTTTTAATTTGGTGATGTGGGTTGTAATCTGACGTACAGGATGTACAAAAATATTGGTTGTAGAACTCCACATAAAGCCTGCGAACTGAGATACCTCGGTGTTTAGTAGATACTGACTTCTGTACAATTTGTCTCAACTAATAGATATTTGACGTGATTTTGACATTTTGCATTATTATGTCGTTTGAATATAAACTTCGCTCGTCTTGTGTGATACATGAAGAGTTTCGCTGAAATACCATTTGTAAGCTGGCCGCATTTGAACGTAATAAAACGCAATGAACGCCGTTGGGAATATTGTGTAGCGACTATATTATCTGTTTTCAACCTCCTGACCTCTAAGATTCGTGTCTTTAATTTGCTGAGTCGCAAAAAGAAACTGGTCTACAAGCAGTTAAAGAAACAGTAAAACAAATACTGCCAGCCTTCTAACAAGGGCCTACTGCAGTTACAGGTGCATCGCTTTGTACTCTGTACGTGCATGTGCTATACAGTCTACTGCAGTTACACGTGTATCGCTTTGTACTCTGTACGTGCATGTGCTATACACAGTGTCTTACTTGTGGTATTGTGCTTGAAGGAAGTTGAATTCTTCCTTTATGCGGTCACAAGATTCACCGACTGTGAACTTAAAGGGCTGTCCCGGTTGAGGTGGACCCTGAAACAAATAAACAGAACATCAGAAGGTGTATAGCACAACAAAGAAATGTTCCTCCTCTACCATTCCTAAGTCCTTGGTGAAGAAATAGGTGAAAGTATTTTGCTATCTCATGCTCCCTGATTTCCGAATCAGCGTTGCTTTTTTAGAAGGTTCCCAGACTTCCTGGTAAGAGGAAGACATAGATGAAGATGATTATGGAGAACTGGTGAAATAATACTGACAAGGGAAAGCCGAAGTACTCGGCCAGAAATCTGTCCCGGTGCCACTTTGTCCACCACATAACTGGCCTGGGGCCGAATCCGGGCCTCCGAGGTGAATGGCCGTCGTCTAACCACCTGGGCCACGGCAAGGCCAAGGCCTTGGTGGTTGATCTACGTTATATATACGAAAATTCAGTACGCATCGCACACATTAACACTGTGTTTCAATTAGACTAACAGGAAATTCCGTACAGGGAAACAAGGGCTGCTTATTGTAGCCATCATATGCCAGACATAAATACACTGCGTGGGCAGAAAGTACGTTTTTAGTGTTACACCTCGCGGTACATACATATATACAATCACTAACCACTAGACCATAAATTAAAAGCACAGGTTAACTAACCGCAAAATGTTTGTGCAGTAATGCAGTAATGACCTGTTACAAGGACGTATTTGCAGGGCGCAATGCTAAATAACTCGGCAAACAGCCGAGTACAATTCGTATTTTTCACAAAATACAAGTCTGTATTAGGACAAGACCAAGGAGTATAAGATGGGCGGCACACGAAAAAAGTATTGGGGAGATGTGAAATACGCACATAATATTGGTCGTAATGCCTGAAAGGGACAGAACTCGTGGGAGACGTACCGTTGATGAGAAGATAACATTAATATAAATAAACCAAGCACAGAACATGAGGAAGTGGACTTGATTCATTTCACTCAGGACAGGGGCCGATGGGGCGCTCTTCTGAACACAATAATGAATCTTCGGGCTCTATAAAAGGTGGGCGATCTCTTAAACAGTTGAGCAACCAGTAGTTTATCAAGGACACGGTTGCTTCAAACAACTTTAGTTTGTTATTGGGTTAATCAGAGGCATATATATATATACTGGATGTGTTTAAGTCTCCAAGAAAATACTTAAGAAACGCGTAGGGATTAAAAACAATTACTTCCGGGTTTTGGACAACCACGGCAGCAAGTTAGGACATACAGGATGCGCCAAAAATACCTCACGGTTCTGGAAATGAAGTAGCATTTTAAGGCAAAGTAGAAAAATGTTATTAACACTAGCATGTACATTCCAAGCCCATGAGAATTCATCTGAATCATTGCTGTTTGAATATTACATTTTGTAGGCGACCATCGTGTCCGTAAATACATTCCTACAGTCGCGATGAAAAGGACCTCGCAATATGGCGTCTCTTTTGCCAGGTGTACGAGCCGAACTTCGACGTCCTTCCTGACGCCATTTCGATACCCACAACAGTATTGCGGCTAAAGAGCATCACGTCCTTGAAACTGCTGTCAGTAACCACGCTGTGTAGAGGTTAACAGACCTGTTTTGATATACAATTCCACTGCCGCAATGCGGTGTTGCAGTGTCCAGTGTTCCAGCTCAACTAAACTCCACACATCACTGTACATGACGACGGGCACATAGCGGGCATGCTGGTTTTCAGATTTAAAAAAAGTCAGGTGTTTTTAGCTCACCCTGTATAATGGGGGGAACTTGGTGATTAATACAGTTACGTCCAAAAAGCCCGCTGCTAGGACAGTGAAAGCTATGGGTCTAGTGTAGGCTTGGCATGTGGCTACAACTACAAAATGAATATAGATGTAAAACTTATTTGAAGACCGAGGGAGGTGGTAACATTCACATGGATAGCAAGTGGACGTAACTTAGGTCAAGCTAACCTTTCTGTTATATTTATGTATGGAATTACGTGGAAGCCGACTTCAGTTTTTGACCTACCAATGCCTTTCGTCCTACTTGCCTAACTTATTGTACATCCCCAGCACTTGTGCACTTACATCGCTCTCTTATTTACACAGCCAATATTGAGTTAATACAGAAAGCAAATACCATAGAAGGTTTTCTGACAGCCAACAGTTACAGCGAAAGAACCTTATTTATATTATGCACGCTTGTCACACATTTGACTTCAACAACTTCTTCTTCGAAAAAGGATCCACAGTCACTTCAAACAGTGACGGTAGTGGGTACACCACTGTCAGATTACTGCGCAAGTCCATTGGCTCAATCATATTTAATATTACACGCTTATAAAAGCTTACACGACCTGTGGTAATTGACTGCATATTCATCTGTCTTCAGCTATCAGCCTACTGCCAAATATATCTGTTCCTCCCATTTTGGATACCAATGACATCAGTGTTTGCACGACAGCTTATCAGGAAGGGAGTATAGTCAACTTCCGAAACGTCGTGTATATTCCACTATTAAGCAAATGCAACAACTCCAAGCTATCTACGCACAGCATATGCATGGACGATTCACCACAGGCCCCTTGCCACAATGGAAAAGAGAACATCACATTGGTAGTAGTAAATAGTAGTAGTAGTAGTAGTAGTGTAGTACTTTTAAAAAACAGTGTTTTATACAGTACTCTCACTCTTAAACATCGAAAGATATTTGTGACAACAAAGTGAACTTATGGACGTACGGAAATGTAGTTAACCCCCTGATGATGGATAACAGTTGACCGAAACATATGTCGGGGAAAATTATATACTATTATTAAAATTTAATAATGAAAGTGCATTTGTTGGTTAATATTCAGTTAGAAGCTTGTGTTTCTCGTTGTGGAATGCATATGGAACCATACTTGCCGGTGGGATAATATAATTCAATAGCTTTACCCACACCACACCCTTCTGACACACTCAGAGGCCCTAAAATGTTTAACAATACGTCACAACACACCACAATAAACTTATGGGAACTATCAAGCTAAGGCGAAGCCAAATTCCGACTAATCCAGTGTTTCCCAAAATTTTCTGTTCGCGGACCCCTTTTGGCTTCGAAAAATAACCACGGATCCTCACATCCTTGCTCGCGTAAATATAGTGTCCGGACGACAGATATACAAAATTAAAAAGTTATACCTCAAAACTTACTTTAGATAGACACTAATACATACCAGTAGCATACGTAACAATGCATTGCGTGATTTGACCTTAATTAAAACGATTGTCGCTCGCTTCGTGGGTACAGGAAGTTTCTTAATTAGATATTGTAATGGACGGTCATACGAAATAAACACATCGTCAATTAAAGAAGTTCCTCAATTATTTTTAACAAAACATTATTACTTAATTTAAAAATAAGTAAACTTCGAAATAGCCATTACAGAAATGTATCCGCGGATCCCCTGGAAACAGGTCGCGGATCCCAGATCCGCGGAGCACACTTTGGGAACAACTGGACTAATATATTCATGGCTCTGTGTTCAGTGAGCCATTCGCCTTGGTCTGACTGGTCACTTATTTACAACAGTCTTAGAACTGGACGCATTCTGAAACTATAATCAAGTATCGCTGTGATAACTTAAGAAGGAAGGAGTCAAATTCAAATGGGCGCTGTTATGCCCGCAATGGCAGGGGGTTACCATTGTGTCTTTTAAACAGCAGTTTATATTAACGACTGCCGTATCACTCATTCCCATAACAATGAATACAAGAACACAGTTCTTTCTTTTCTATTTTAGTTTAACTGTAGGCTTGTATGTAATAACAGGGAGAGAAATTGCTTTACTCCTCAGGGAACCTTCTTTGTCCACACTTTTTTGGGCACATTTCGAATACATAATAGCAGCTTGGCGAAACCTGTAATTTCGTGCATTTTAAACAGTCCATCATGCAGCCCCTGAGACTAAGAACTCCTAATAGCATACTTCTACGGCCTGCCTCTCCTTCTAAACCCTCGAGCGCCAACTCACACCATTACAGCCCCACGCCAGCCATATGCATCACTTCGATTAAAGGAAGAAAAGAGTCCGCACTTGTGTTACCAATAACTTGTTCCCCAAGTTACACTCGTTCATTAATAAAACAAGCCCAAGCAGTTCTTATATCATCTTCCTCTCCTTCATGTTCCACTTTCAGCTTCCCATCTCTTTCTTGGGCGGTCGATATCTCTTCTTCCACTCGTTCTGATATTCGTGTGTCATCCATCCTTTGTAACTGCTCTAAGCATCGGACATTATTTTACTTCAATTACCTATAAAGTGGGTGTACCAAATAAGTTCCATTTGTACTAGGGCGATTTCTGTTATCTGTTGTTTATTCTAGAGCAGCGGTCGCCAACCGGTGGTCCGCGAGAAAATTTTGGTGGTCCGTGGAGAAATTTGGACATTATTTGCAATTTTTATGTTTATTATACTTATTTCAAACAAGCAGCAACAAATATCACACTAATAATTTTGTTATAATTAAACAAGTGCATTTCATATTAATAAAATGGAACTTTTATGGTCATTATTTTATAAATGTTTGTACCTTTTTTAAAAAAATTCATGTTAGTGGTCCGCGGGATTCAAAATTGTGAGTTTAGTGGTCCGTGAGGTCCGAATGGTTGGCGACCGCTGGTCTAGAGAACTGAAATCCGTTTTTCCCCCAATGGCTAGACAGCCCTAGTGGGCCTAGTCCTCCTCATTGTTGAGGTTTCGGTATCACATTGAGACACACCACACTCGGTAGGATTCATCCGGGCGTGTGATAGGCCCGTCGCAGAGACCTCTACCTGACAACACACAACTCACAAGAGACAGACATTCATGACCCCGGCGGGATTCGAACCCGCAATCCCCCCAGCAAGCGGACGGCCGCAGACCCACGCCTTAGACCGCGCGGCGACTGGGATCGGCGAATCCATTTAAGTGGACGAATATTAACATATTACGGAATTAAGATCTGACGAGTAAGCAACAGAAAGAAATAAATTAAATTGGCCATATTAAAGATGTTTCAGTAAGGCACAGGAGATGCTCTTGAGTAGGCCCACAGAGCTAAGCAGGAAGTTGAAACGTAGTCACCGGACTTATGTGTTAACATCACGATGGAAAATTATATATGTGTTACACAGTCAGTCAGCGTATGTGAAAACATATGGAATGCACTGAGTTTATCAGACATAAGCATAAATAAATATAGGAAAATTTTGCTGCGAGACTACTTAGACTTTTCTGTTACTACGAACTGCATAGGCCCGTGTAGTAAAGAGACTGAAATACAAAACTGCGAAACTTTTTTAAGAAGGCTGAAATGTTACAAAAATTAAACTGATGGGGCTTTTTGTTTGACGGTGTATAATATTCGTTTTCCCATGCGTATTTAAAGTGGGGATCACTTAGCGAAAAGTGCTGTTGAAATGTGAGAGCTATTAATGGATGTCCAGAATATCTAGGGCTCCAAATGTTCAGGTAACTTCTCTCGAATTGGCCTCATTAGATGAATAATCAGAAATGTCAAAACGTATATCACATTGAATTTATTTCTAAATTTCTAATTAACAAAGAGGAAGAGAATGCGGATTACAGCACTACATTTCAGCCATGTGTACATAAAATATACCAGGGGTGAACAAATCCCAGGCGCCAGCTCGCCCAGACGATTAAATTTTTGTACGGTGAAGCCGTAAGTATGTGGGTCCTCAGGATGGAACTTGCTACATGTCACTTATTTGGCAAATTTTTAGATAACTCCCGGAATTTTGTAAAAGTTCTGCATTCCTGTAATATACCAATACACACACTTTAAATTCGCCTGTATTCCTGAAGCAGGCGATGACTGAACCTCAACTTGGAACCGTGCTTTAGAAAAGATCCAACTGTCACTCGTGCGGTCGTTTTAACGTTTTCGAGTTGTGCGAAAGTTTAAGCCTGCCTCGCAACAAAAATCTTCACAGGGGTTGTAGACATGATGGTCTACATACTGCAGCCCGTTAGCACAATTACAGTCAAGGCAGTATAGTCGGTAACATTTGGTTCCTCGGCATCGGCAATATCATCGTTGAGGTGCTGTAAAGAACGGAGCATCCACACAACTTTAAATAATACATTTTAAAGAAAGCTGCATCTAATTTACGAACATAACGCATGCCACTGGTCCCTTTAACAACATTTTCAAAGCTGAACCTGCTGGTAAATTTTTAGTGCATTTTTTTCTCTTTGCATTTCCCCTTAGAAAGTATCCCAAGGGTGGTCAGTATGGTGAAGTTCACTGCCACGTCCGGGAGCTATATAATATTTTCTGCGTGTTAACATGCCACAGCAAGCATTAGTTTAACCCCCTTTCAGCACAGTTATTCCGCCGCCCTCGGTAAATCTGTTGCAGTTTACCTGACGTCCCGTTCCTCAAACTTACTTACAGTTCTCAGACTACTTCAATTCAGCTGCTCCCTTCAAATTATTTACAGCCTCTGCCTTCTTGTTGCGGTATCTCGGTTACGTTACCCATCTTACCATCTTCTATCAGACATTTCGTGGTCTATATTAAAATTTTACGGCGACGCTCATTTCGCAACACGTCAACGATGCAATTCTTTCTAATTTTTCCTTGTTAAGTTGGCGCCACGTTCTGCAAGCGCGCCTACATAAACTTAGCCGCAAACTTATTTTTCCTGCCCTACTGTCAATACAGTAGATGCTACCACTTGTCTTCAGTATGTTCAGACGACATACACGACATGACTAATGACATATACAGGGGTGCACAAATATTCCAAAAATCTAGGAGCCAATTAAAAATTCTAGACGCCAGATGGGCGACATAAGGCAATGTTCCGCTCTGAGAACCCACAAATATTAGGAGCCATGGTACAAAATATCGTCGCCCGGACGACCGGGATTTGTGTACCCCTGACATACATATCGTAGCATTTCATCGCCAATTGCTCCCAAAGCTCTTTTCAATTAGTCTGAAGTCAGTGACCTCGTTTGTTCTCCTGCTCGGTCATTACAGTCTGAAGAAAATAATAAAAACACGATTGTAAATGTATACAGTGTACACTGGAAGGCCGACAGATGAATGATAAATGACAGACTGATATCCACTCTGAAGTAGCTCACATATTTGGATAATATCAAATATCGTAATCCTCGCCTCATAAGACGCTAAAAGTGAAAAGATGTGTGCCCTGTAATTAGCAAGATATTAATCGCGGATTTAATATCCCACTTACGTAACAATTCATCATGCGATGTTAAGATGCAGGGTGATTTTTAGGGCATTTTTCAGGGAGGTTGCGTCTCACGAGACGAGACATACGGTATATAAAGCACGTACTTAGAGAACTTCAGGTATGTACATTCTTGTGCAAAACATTTTACTTACTATCACACATGTGACGCGCAGACATGCATTCAGATGTGAGGACGTTTCGTCTGAACCTAATTATCATCGATAATAAGAGACTGATACCATCACGTGTCTTCAGCAAGCCACTGCAGAGTTGTTCAAGTTATGTCGCTCCGATCAAATATTCTCCTGATTCTTCAGCTATCGCGCCTGCGCTCACTTAAACCGATCGGTGAAGACTTCCAATACAAGAGATTCACAGTAACAAGCACGTCTCGGTCTGCAAAACAACTTCATAAAATTTTAACAGAAATACGGACTTTCACGGACAAGACACAAATGAAATAGCAACGCTATGGAAAACAGGTTCTTGAATTTCATGTCATGTTTCTAACAACCCACATATAATTCAACTATTTTTCATTGACCACGATCAAACAATGGGTATACATAACGGAGTAAATAATGCATTTGTTTAAATAAATGCGGGACAACTGTCTACTCGCTGTGCCCAGCTGTCTTGTTTACCGTCATCAAGGAACAAAAAAAAATCTCTTGCCTAAAATTCTTCTTTCCCCCCTTTTCTAAATACTGCCCCGTTTTGGGGGGGTCAATTCTGTGTAAACTGTGTCTTCACAAACATCAAACGTCATAGGTATTACACTTACGACCGCAGTTAACTGACCGAACAAGCCAAAGGCACACATCGCCTGTCGATGACCACGAGGAACGAAGAGCATGACGAATGCGCGACCCACTTCTCTGTGTGCACACAGGCAGTGACGTCACCGCAGCGCACTCAGTCAAATATTGGAGCAGTACCGGTAATGTACACCACGTAGTGTCTGTTATGCTACAACAGGTACACACTACGACACATCAAGCACAAAGGCGCGTGGTAACGGCTCTCTACAATCCCAAAATCCACAATTCAACTTTCCGAAAGTTCATAATCATGATCCTTAAAGCTGCTGGGACATTTAACGAGCTAAAACCATAAATTAATGACTTGTGTTATTCCTTTCGAACCCTGGACGACTCGGGGGGGGGATCCTAGCGATTAAGTTCCAAGCTATGACACACAAGAACAGGAGTACACAATTTTAAATGAGTCATAACCGTGTATTAAGCAATTATATATAACGAAACAAACAAACGCACATAAGTGTATGAAAATATATTGTACACATTGTATACCTCATACGTGTTTCGGCCATCCATGTGACCATCTTCAGGGATGGTGCATTACAAAGGACAGATACATCGATATATTACAGAAGTATTAGAACCAATGCACATATATGAAATATTCTAAAGAACGATACATTGTTTAAAATACACATTAAAGATTAAAATACATACAAAAATGTGTAATTGATTCTGATGGGTAATCGAGTATTATGTGTCTAGTAGATCACCATCCTGAAAGGAAAATACTGCACACATAACACTCGTTACCCACCAGAATCAATCAAAAATACTTTTTTTTTGTTTTTTAATCTTCAATACGTATTTTAAACCATGTATTGTTTTTATAATTTAATAGTTTATATCTGTACATTGGTTCTAATACTTCTGTAATATTTCGATGTATCTATCCTTTGTAATTCACCTCCCTGAAGATAGCCACAGGAGTGGCCGAAACTTGTAGGAGGTACACGGTGTGTATAATACACTTCCATACACTTATGTGCATTTCTTGGTTTGGTTAACACATCTATGATTGCACAAGTTTTCCAGAAGTCTTAAAGCCACCTCCAAATCCTAGGCGACAGAATGGCGACATGAAGCCAGGTCCATACTGAGGGCCCAATGTACACAATTTAGTCGCCCTGGAAACCTGACACCAGGGATTTGTGCACCCCTACACTAAAACCAGCAACCTCCTATGTTACTGCGTACCGAATTAATCGGTATTTTTAATATAAACCTACAGAAACTGTGCAAATGTATCATTTCTTTAAACACAAATTCATTGCAAAATTTCCCAAAAATTCGGAATTAGCAGGATACAAGTTGAGACTAATTCGAAAGACGATTTCCCTCTCCCCCTTTGATCATGCTTTTGGCCGGCCTGACACCCTTCCATGAAGCCAGTTGCGAACAACCACTCCACAAAACACAATGCAAACCTTTATCACTGGTCACGTGTCTTCGCAATCATTACGGTCTGAGTAACACACAAACCCTGTCTCACGACTTCCATGCCGACGTGCCTCGGTATATTTGCTAATAAGGAATACACTTCGTCCAGGAGAAACAGTCTCTGATGAGGAACATCCAGTGTGTGAAAACACAGGCTTGAAAAGCAGACGTAGCAGCAGTGAGATAAAGAGGATTTTAGTTGGTATTGTTGACTTTACAGAAGTGAAGCATTCACTCTCCTCCCCACTTCGCCCTGCTTCCTCTCCTACAACAGAGAACCAGCAACATCTATCTCCAACATCAACCACTCACCCTCGTCTAGTCAAGTTTGCTTTTTGGATGTGTTGAGTTGAATTGAGATGAAACTTGGGGTTGCTTGGTTGGTGTTTGTTATAACGGTAGGAGAAACATCTCCAGTTTCTCGTCATCATCGCCGTCGTAGTCAAGTAGTTGAGAAGTGGCAGGGTGTGGTGATGGTGGAGGATGATGCACACAGAAGTGAAGAAGATATGAAGCAAGGGTAGAGCTCCCCTACCCCACTAAATTAATCACACTCAGTACTTGAAGTGTTTGACGAATGCCACTGCATAGTGAAAATGTAGCGGCTTTATGACAATGTGATAGTCCATTAATCGTGAGCGGCTTTGAAGTACACTTCTTGCCTAAGGCTTATTATGTGGTTCAGTCAATACCAAAACTCGCAGTTAATTTAAAGTAGTTAAATGCTGAATTTTTACGAAACTAAACCTTTCCGGTGTTAAAAAATAATGGTACGTTAATCTATGTCCCTGAGGGCATTTCATAATTTACGGCTTGCGTGTCAAATTTTAAGTCGGTTTTCCTATCTCACTTAAGGCTGAAGAATATTTAGGTACATCTTACAAAGCAGGCCACGCTCATGGCCTGTGGCCAGTTGATATTCCGCCAACACACTGTTTGTACCCGACTGGATTTGTGTTTCACAAAAAGGACGAAGTTTTGCTGTACTCAACTGTAACGTTCATGTACTGTCAATGCTCACGCGAACTGTAACATTCCTTTATTATCAATACTGATACAAACTGTCACTTATTGTCAATACTGATATAAATTGTCACTTATTGTCAATACTGATACAAATTGTGTCACTTATTGTCAATACTGATATAAATTGTTACTTATTGTCAATACTGATACAAATTGTCACTTATTGTCAATACTGATACAAATTGTGTCACTTATTGTCAATACTGAATAAATTGTCACTTATTGTCAATACTGATACAAATTGTGTCACTTACTGTCAATACTGATACAAATTGTGTCACTTACTGTCAATACTGATACAAATTGTCACTTATTGTCAACACTGATACAAATTGTGTCACTTATTGTCAATACTGATAAATTGGTCACTTGTCAATACTGATATAAATTTGTTGCTTATTGTCAATACTGATGCAAATTGTGTCACTTATTGTCAATACTGATAAAATTGTGTCACTTTTGTCAATACTGATACAAATTGTGTCACTTATTTTCAATACTGACACAAATTCCTAACAGTCGCATATTGTCAATACTGATACAAATTGTTTATACATATTTTGAAACTACCGTCATGCACAACACAATTTACAGATCTTCAGGTTACTAGTTTCGGCCGAATGGTAATTCAGCTTCCGTAAATTCAACTTTAAATATTACTTTAAAAAAAAAGTAAAAGAACATCACACTGGCCGTGCAAAATGTTCTTTGGCTTTCGATTTAAGGCCAAATTAGCAAACTACTGGAAACACGTAAGTAAATTTTTGGTAACTAGACAGACATACGTACAACACACAAAACAATGTTTGTATGTAGTAAGCACCAGAGTGAAAACTCTTGTCTTGTAGGCTACATTCGACAAAGGTAATGCAGACAGACTCTGTACTTAAGTAATTATATTTCCATCCAAAAAATCACGTAATAATCCAATTCAATTTTTATCAACGTGCTACGTCAGCACCCAAGCTGCCACTAATACAAACAGCACTGTGCGGCTTCTATTACCGCGGACCGCGTATCACAACCTGGCGGGTCGCGGGTTGAACACCTCTGGTCTATACTTTCATTGTGTGGTGATTACATTATGCAAGTTAAAACTGATATATTGGAAAACTGAAAAAGTTACCTTTAATAACAACCACTAAATTTTTTAATTCTCAATTCAAAGACACAACGCCCGTCAGCCTTGTGCCTAAACACGAGTTTTAATTCCGATCCGGTACACCAGTATTTAGACGTACAGATGTGTACCACAGAACAGCAACAAAGTACTTCTAGGACCACGTAACGGCAGGGAAGTTCCCATTGATCACTGATTACCACACATGTGTGAAGATAAATATTGATGTAGTTCGATTACGCTGTCTTCACGTTTCCTGCAACGATCTATAGGAAGTAATATACCCAATTTGTAGTTTAAAACGGAAATGTTCGTATGTTGCATGGCAAAAAGAGTGGCTGGTGATAGAAATTACCTGTTCCGGTACCTGACACTCGAAGGTGACGTAAACAACCACACTGCACTAAGGACGAAACCCCGACCTCTCACCGAAAACAATACTAAGGTTATGAATGCGTGGAGCTATCCCTCCACTCCCCATATTCCTGAGTAGCGTTGTCAGTATAGCGACTAGGATATGTGCTGGACGGTCCGTGGTTCGAATCTCAGTAGCGGCAAAAGATTCTCTTCTCCGAAACGTCCAGACCGGCTCTGAGGTCCACCCAGCCTCCTATTGAAAGGGTACTGGGGTTCTTTCCCGGAGGTAACATGGCCGGTGCGTGAATTTAACCACTCACCTCCATCTAGTGCCGAGGTTAAGAATGAGTGGAGATATACCTCAGCTCCCCTACATTCTTTCATGGCGTGGTACTCAATTACTCACAAAGACAACATTACCTTGCCACCTCCGGGAAAAAGGTTGAATCAATACTTCCCCAGCCATTTTAAAACCAGCTGTCGGCCTACACAAAATTACGTAACGGCGCTTACAGCCAGACGTCTGCATGTCTGTGGGCTGACTGTCTGTCTGACTGAGTGTCTGACTGAGGGCATAGAATCCGTCCCTTCAGCAAGGACCATTTCATTTAGAATGTTTCCTTTAATAGTTTCGCCAAACAAACAGGAGTGAGCATGTGTGTGTGTGGTGAGAGATTATGACCGAGATGGATTCGCCTATTATTACAGTGACCGGGGACAGGACGGTGTGCCAGGCAAGTGGAAAAGCTGATGGATGCGTCATGGAACATACACAGAGGGTTGCTGCGAGGAAAAGCAATTTGGCAATGAACCAACGGGCAAGACATGCAGCATAAGCAAGCATCTGTCGTCACACCGTTCATTAATGCCAGGCAGCGACCGAAGCGTGTAGACGCCATCTGTTGCCCAGCTTGCTGTGTCCGTTATTTCGAGGCTCATAACACAAGTAGCCGATAACCGTGACAGTTCAGTCACATTTTCACTTTGACTAATTAAATTAGTTGTATGTCCTCTCGACAAAAGCAAGTCTTAGACTTGTGGGGCAGTTAATAATCGGTAGGTGCAACTTACCAGAACACTTTGAATCTTCAGCACCACCGCTGATAACGTCAAAACTCGTAACATAGACTTCCGGGAATACGAAAACAGACATAACCATTCGCAACACACTACCAAGTAGCTAGTAATGCGAAGCAAGAATAAATTATTATTAAGGGCAGTTTAATCCGATATAAAGGGAAAATACCCTCTTCACCACTCACATTTACATTACATGATGATCAGAGCCGTGTTGGTCAGCAGCAGTTAACTAGCGGTCAACACACACCAAAAGTCACGTAACAGCATCCACACTACGTAACACATTTTGACATAACAATCTTAAGATTTCTTCGTCATTTATTACAGATTAGTGTATTTATCTGCCGGACAGGTTTCGAGCGAGATGCCGGACAAAGAGAAACACCTGGCCATCCAGGTTGGGGTTGGGCGTGGGACTAACATTCTCACCTCTTAACCTTCTAATACCTGCATTGCCAAACGTGAACGCACGTAAAAAAAACACACGTGCAAATTCATTTTATAGACTTTATATGACTTTCACCGTGCATTTTCAATTCACTGTCTATTAACCAACTAAATGCACTTTCACTTTCAACTTTTTAATAGTTTACAAATTTTCCCCTACATATGTTTCGGTCTATACATAGACCATCATCAGGGGGTACACAAACTACACTTTATTTACATCCACAGGTTCAATCTGTCACCATATTCACTCTAATTCAATTCAGTCTTTTATGTAGGTTGTAATCACTTTCTACAAACACTTTCTAAAAACATATATTTAAAAAGTAGATTGTGACGTAGGCCTATACATGAAACACTGTATATAACTAACTAACTCCATGGAGCAGGGTCCTTCTTGAGAAGCTAACAGGTCGTCAGCTAGTCAAGAAATTCCCAGCGTTTTATGGAACCCGAATGTTCATTACCGCACTCACAAGAGCCCGCCACGTGTCCCTATCACACTGTATATATAAGTTGTTAAAAGGCTCGTCAATGTTGTATTTAAAAGGTTAAAAATGTCAACACGGATATCACGTTTTGACACACCTTTGGCTAGTTGTTGTGTTTGATCGTGGTTTTGCATATTTTGGAGTTCGTATTTATAATGTGCTTTTTGTTTTGTATGCTGTCACTGTTTGTGGTGCGAACTGTCTGCTTGTCTTGTGGACGTAGGGGAAATTTGTAAAGTACTAAAAAGTTGAAAGTGGAGTGCATTTAGTTGGTTAATAGACAGTTCATTTTATAGATTTAGGCAACAGGGAAGTTTACTGTATTTTAAGCCATGCTGCATAATTTTTGTTTATTTTCCACAAAATGCCTTTTATTTCAAATTTCATATTTTTCTGTTCAAATAATAATCACGTTTCTCGTAAACAATGCGCTAAAATTTGAATACCCACCCCGGTAGGATAAAGGCTAGAAACTGAACTGTCTCGAAACACCGTCAACAGGCAAGCTATGACCCGAAAACGGGTCGAAGCGCCATAGAAGAAGAAGTTTATTTACTCTGGGTTCATAACAGCGCATTCGCTGTCCCAGATTACGATGGCATGGCTTATAATGAGGCAGCTGTGGCCTGATGTGACGTAACATCCACATTTACCTAAACACTGAAGAAAACCGTGCCAAAAGTAACACGTTAATCGCTCTTCAATTAATGTGACACAAATCATTTCTAAAAGTACCACGCAAACGAGGCTACGCTACAAGACTGGAAGAAGTATAAGCGATAAATTAAGTGATGCAGAATTCTGAGGTGGGACATACGACTATGGGAATAAAAGTACTCCGGGAATTGTCTGCGCCAGTTCCTAGTTGACCAACATAATTCCCATGCCAATACAACATTCGACAGAAGGTGGAAGGCCTCGAACGCCGTCATCCCCGCTTTCCTTGAGACCTCTTTCCGTGACCTCGGTATAGCAGCATGAGGCATGAAACTGAATCTTTATGTACAATTCTGATTAACATCAGTATTGAAGGGTTATTAAAAGTCCGTCCTCGAGAATATCAAACTCTCCCCTTACAGCCTTTTAAAGCCCAGTGGTTACTATATATACCACCAGGTTCAACATTCAAAAATTCTACGTTCTGCACACATGATGTATTTATGTGTTTTGTATCGATCTTAGAACAGCGAATTTTGCCCTTTACGGCAACTGATTGATTTTATAATCGAGATAGTGTGTTTACTGCGCGGTACGGACTGGTTCATTGAATGAAACAGATTACGTTTCGTCCTTACGAGGGTCAATGTACAATTCAGCATCTCTCATTTCATTCCCCACATGTTCCTCGAAACTTCACCACTGGTTGCCTAACACGTACTTGTATTTAATTACATAAATGAGGTGGGACATGCAAAATCGCTAAATATCCTCTATGTCTTTCCTTTCTCTTGTTCTCTGTCTCCCTCACGCTGTACCCTGAGGCGGTTCACCACACCACACGCGGTGTGCAGCATCATTTGTTACACCCAGCAGCCGTAGCGAGCAAGTTCTGTAGCAAATGTAATCCCCTCTAACGTGAGCACATAATTAACACCTCCCTCCCTGCCTCTACCTTCCTCACACGCTACTTCTCTCTCTCTCTCTCGTCCCTCTCCTCTCATCTTCTCTTAGCTTGTGGGTTGGTTTCCCATGGCTTCGGCCGCCACAGCCACATCTCTAGCAGCTACTTTGCTTGCTCGGTTATTAGCAACACAGAGACACAAGGAATTAGCAGTGATCGTTGCTACTTGCTGCATATAGTCATAGCTCAATTAAAATTAAGCGTGTCCCCTCTCGTTTCACTGTTCCTGGTATTGGAGTTCGTTAAAGAGCAGGTGTAATTGAGAAAAACACTGAATCATTATTGGCTGGCTAATTATGTGGATTTATTGGTCACGTAACAAGAGTGCGGCTGTTGCATTCGTAATTTTAACCGGGAGGCGGTGACTTAGAGTTTTGACTAGTAAAGGGATATTATGCATTGTTATTTGTTCCATACTGCAGGAACATAATAAAAAGACGTAACTGACGTCTCTGAGTAACAGCATACACGGGCAATCAAGACGACCAAACCATTCGTCAAGATACTAAAGCCTCCTATACAATAGGTAACGGGTCATTCCTGGGGTAAAGCGGCCGGGGCGTGGCTTTGACCACCCACCCCCATCTAGCGCCGAGGTTAAAGAAAGGGTAGAGCTATACCTCTCCTCCCCCTCTAGGCCTTCATGGCCTGTTCTAGGGTGAACTTTACCTTTACCTCACTAAAGCGAAGATTGGGAACAATGGTACCGTACAGAATGTCATACGCATAACGGTCTTCCTATCATTTGTCTTTAAGAAACTGCATTCAAACGCAAATTCTTCTGCGAATTATGTATAGTTCGTAGGTCTAACAACAATTCCGTCACCAGACCACATTCCAATACAGGTAGGCCAATATCTTCTAAAAGTGCTAGAACTGAAACCATACCGAGCACTCCAAGGTCGCCAAATAGTAACAGAACTCGATCCAGTCTAATTGTTGTTACCAGACATTTTAAACTGGCTCCAGATTGGTATTTTGTTACTACATGTACATTTGGGCACACGACAAGGCAAGTAACAGAAGGCTGAAGACTGCGTGGTGTGGAAATCCGCAGTTTGTACTACACACCAAATATTATATTATATTGAAGATGAATCCAGGTTAGGGGTTCGAAACATGTAGAACGGTGAAAGTGCACAAATGTTGTGATTAAATTGTACATGTGTCGGACTTTAAATATAAAGTTTAAATTTACGGAACGAATAATATTAAGTTTATTATTACGGCCATTGAGGATGAGCTGCGAGGAGCATGCAGCACGAATGGGAGATGAGAAATGCAGACGTTTTAGTCGGACTTCAAGGAAAGCGGCATTTGGTTGACCTGAGCGTATATAGAATGATAACATGACAACTGATCATATAATGAAAAAAATGTGAGGGTTATCAGATTGGAGTGCAGAACAATTATAAGCATCACACAGTCGATACATCTAATACCACATTCTGTAAGATTTGCATTTCCTTTTCATGGACCAGCCTGTAACCCCTGCTTCCTCCAGGATCAAAGACTGGAAGTCACTTATGCGAACCACACACGAGGACTGGACAAGAGAATGCCTAGGCAGTGACGTAGCGTCCCGAGGCGAGTAATCACAATGGCCGCCCCTAACAGAGATTATGAATTTTTAACGAAACATGCAACGTACGTATAACGTAACAGTGAGACGCGTTCGCGTAACCATTGTTGCCGTGGAAAACCAATAAGTCGCTACAGACACGAGTGTGTGTCTGTAGCCTTAGTTATCCAGCATGCAAAGCGCATGCACCGTATTATATTGCCATCTGTGGCCTGTCTGGCTGTACTGTATTTTTTCACATATCTCATAAACGGCAGGATTCTCGGAAAAAAGTTTTTGAACATCAAATGACTGTTTTTTCTCTACAACTTTTGTCTGAAACACTCCTGATTCTAAGAAGAATTCAGCGGGATATTTTCATGAATGTAAAGTACCCGTTATTCGTGTCATACTTTAATCAAACTGGAATTTTCTAGACAGGTTTTCGAAAAATAATCAAATATCACATTTCATGAAAATCCGTCCAGTGGGAGCCGAGTTGCTTCAAGCGGACAGACAGACCGACAGAAAACATAACGAAGCTAACAGCAGTTTTTCGAAATTTTGCGATCGCATCTAAAAAAAAACATAATCAATTATTGAATTTCCTTTCATTAACTAAAGTTCAGCAATTTAAAAATTTGTTTGAGGGCAGAACATCAGATATTTCATTTAAAATATTCCATTTTGCTGCCCCCACAACTCTGCCTCAACCCTCCCCCCCCCCCCCCCCCCCCCCCCAGCTATGCCACTGTGCCTAGGCACACATTTGCCAAAACGCTGATGAAACACTTTGTTATTATTATGGAAAACGCACATTAATAAATAAAGTGCCAGCGGTGGACCGTGTCCGTATCAGCTATGTGCTTGGCACTGAATCAGGGAACAACTAAAATTAATCGGCTTTAAGGTGTCAACATCCGAGCAAGAATCTCATTCCTTTGCGTTTAATAAATTCGTGTATTTCTTTCCACCACAACATAATGAAAACGAGTAGCTTGTAAAGCGAGCACGGTTAATTCAGTAACTTTAATTTACCGAGACGATTAAAAAGGAAAAAAAAAAAACCTGGAGACAAGCCGAAGAAAGGCGCTGTAACAGCATGCTACTATTTACTCTTGGCCCAATAACTCAGCCCTTTGTACAACAAGAACAAGCTTCCATGTGGCAGGACTCGTGTTTAATCCTGCAATAAGGGAAGACTACTCGCTACGTGTCAAGCCAGCCGACTAGTTACCTTGGTTTTATTAATCTTAGGTTACCAGCAACAAAGCAAGTAGTGGGAACAGATAAACGACGACCGAGAGGTAAAAAAAAAAAAATAAATAAACGAAATAAAGTGGAAAAGAATTCCGATAACAACGACTGTCAGCAGCAAATAAGTCTAGTTTTAAAACCGGAGGACAAGCTGCATTATACAATTGCTTGGTAAGCGAAAGAACAGATATTTTGCCGGTCGGGTGAGTTTTATAAACGTGACCCGACTAGGGGAATTCACTGACTTGCTTCTGTTTATGGTTGGAAACCAGTGTCTGGGACAGACCTGCAAGTACAGGCACCACTTCGACACTAACACATCCAAAAATATCATCCTCGTGATAAGCGATTCATTCGTTACTCAAACATGTCGCCCCCTCAGTTTTCATGACGATCACACCAACCCTAAACACACATCAAATTGTACACACAGATTACATCGTTCACTGGCATACAAAATTAAATTGGCTACATAGTCTACTTAGCAAATATTTGAAATTATAGTACTTAACATGACCTAGGTAAAGCTAAGTTAATAAACCTTCAACGTATTAATAGTTCAAGATAACATCACAAAGATAAAGCTTGACAATATTCAAAAGCACCGGCAGACATTTGCGCAAGGTGGTGCCCTATTACCTTTATGCAAAGTGACCAGATTTCTAAAGACAGCAACTACGTAGGCCATCCTTAGACTAAAAGTGTAAGAAATGTAAGATTTTTTGTTTCAGTAAAGTTTTTGTATGATTGAATAAATTATAAAATATAATATTGTATTTATACACTAACATGTATTGCACAAAATTATAACTAGATAAACTTATCACTTAACCCGACACGTGTTTTGGCCCAAATGGGCCATCATCAGGGGTTGCTGGTTTGTATGCTTCACTGTACACTTCCTTTGGTATTGTTAAGAGTTGTAAGTTTTGCTGGTGCTATGGTTAGAACCCTGGAAACACTGTGCACTACACTTATTTACTGGTGATGTAGTAGGTTATCGGAACGTAGGGTGTAGAAAGCTGCCAGGTGCGGCTAGCCGTGGATGGGGTCGAACCGGAGTCCTGTTGTTGTGTCGCGTTGAGGCGAAAGTGGTGTTCTATGCGGTGTTGTTGGATTGTTTGGTCGTTGTCTTTGCAGGTTGAACGGGTTTTCTGCATCCTTATATCTGCGGTTGGTCCGTCATAAGTGATAAGTTTATCTAGTTATAACTTTGTGCAATACATGTTGGTATATAAATACAATATTATCATAATGGTGCACGGTGAATACAATGTCAAGTATCAAATATAAATAAAGTATGTCCAAACCGCAAGGTAGTGCAAGTGCACAATCTTGCACCTCGCTGCCGGCGTCCCTTACAATAATGTAATCAACTCTGCATTATCATTATCCCTACTCCGTTTTCACTTTACCGCTCTTCCAAACAGCTGAAGTATTTGGTAAATTTTGAATGCATTTATAAGAGTAATTTAAAACATATATATACAAGAAACAATGCCATTTGCATTTGACCTGTCTCATATAACGCAAAGCACTAAAAATCGCCGTGCCTAAAAGATGAAGACTGCAGGTTGCCATTAATACAACACAGGGATGCACAAACCCAGACCCATATCGCCGTGGCCACTGAATTTCGTAAGGTGGCGCCTAATATGTGTGGGTCTTCAATATGGAATTTGTTTCATGTCACCTTTTGAGGTGGCTCACAGATTTTTGTAAAATTTGTGCACCCCTCAATACAACGCCCTTCGCAGTATTTAAGTAGGAATTACAAAAATAAATGCAGAATCGTAGGAGCACAGAATCCACAAATTCGATTTCGTACAATAATATCTAAATAAATAACGACGACCCTGCTAAGCCCACGGGTTTGTAACTATTTACCCAACTACACAGCGTAACATCCCTGAAGACTTAAATCTTCAACAACATGTCAGCAGACATGCAGTACTGAAATTTTTGAGCGCATCCAGCCTTTTTTCCCCACCAGAAGAATTAACTAGCGATGTCAGTTAATGGACCTTGACATCCATTGACGAATCATTGCAAAAAAGCACTGGGCCAATGGACTCATGCGTTCTACTTATTTTTATTTTATTCGTTCATTACTTAAAACCGCCGGTTCAATTAGAGTGCTTACAGTAAAGGTAAAGGTAAAGCAATCCCATTACAGGCCTGAACAGGTCCTTAGGGTTCCAGGAGGTTGAGGCTCCTAGATCTCCAGACAATCAGCATATGAAGGTGGTAAGGTTGTCAGCCCACACACCGGCCGCCTTTACCCCCCAGGAAATACTCCTGGTACTCATTTCTGTTAGAGGCTGAGTCGACCCCAGGGCCATAGTGCGACCGAAAGGATTCAAACCCGCGACCTTCGGGCTTGTAGCGCACTGCACAGTGCTTTAGAGTAGAACAGTGGTATTCAACTTTTTTTTTATCGCGTACCCCCAGACGCAATTTCTCTTCGACTTTGTACCCCAAAGTTGTTGGTGCATAATTCAAGTTATACGTAGTCTATAATCTACATCTAAAATAAGTTAAATAAATTACATCCAAAATAATGTATTAAATAATAAGTTTTAAATGAGAAAAAGGAGAATAAAGCTATTAATAACAAATATATTATTGCCTATCATATAAAAATTAATAAAGGAAGAAATGTATTTTAGCAAAGCAAAATTATATGAACTACGCGGAATAAAATGAAACTAGCCGCCCAGATAAGAATCGCATAAAGGAGAAAAAAATGGCGCTCCCAAATCGCATGTCCTTACTTCCGGGTCTCTTATGGCTAACCCTAAATCTTGCCCTGATTATTCAATGTTTATCATGAAATAATATTTTTTTTTTTAATTTTACGTACCCCCTAAGATGTCTTCCGCGTACCCCCGGGGGTAGGCGTACCCCAGGTTGAATACCACTGGAGTATAACAAGAAATTAAAGGGTGGTTATGAAAACACAGAATAAAAACTGAGTTGAAGCGAATAAGCCAAATTGAAAACAATATTTTGGCTCTTCAGCAACTCTGATTACTTAAACCTTGCAACATATGCATTCGTTTGACGATCACGAGGAAAGCAATAACTGAGGAGACAAAAGTGGAAGAATACGAGGAAACAAAAAGGTCTGTAACACTACGAACTTGGTTGAACTAAATCCGGATGGAGGTTACTACAATGTTTATTAACAGGCTTCCATGAAATGGGAATATTCTGTTTAATTAGCAGACGTGATGTCAAATACATTCGCTGGTCTGCAATTTATTCCCAAACCCGACGAAGCCACATCAGGGCACGTCACCACACCAGACACGAAAGAGTAACAGAGTAAAATACGTTTATTAAATACAAACTAATAGACCTATAAAATCTATTAAAAATTTCAACTGGAAAATTTCACAATTTCCATCTCTACGATACGTTGCACTGCTTACCTTACACCAGCCCACGATTACCTGCACATCCTAATTCATAATTCATAATCATCCTCTGAACCCACACTACACGTATAATCTACGCATTTGAGAATTCGGATACCAACCAACAGCTACAAGAATAACCATTATTAACACACTTCCTACAAAACGAAACACCTCAGAAATGAACCAACATTTTTCCCGGAAAAGGGTGGTCACCCTGCACTCTTCCTTCCAACAACATTACACATTGCCGCACGTGTTACATGCAAATGGACATAACAAACGCGCTGTGTATATAACTTATATAACAAAAGCCTTGCCTCAGAAGTGCAGAACACTGATTCAAGCTGGTCCATACCAAAGTACAGCAAGCGACCCTTCTCCTACGAACACTTACAGAATACATACTGAAATGTAAATACAAACAGCACTGAATATCCTTCTTGGAACAGAAGACCACTGAAGTAGTTACTTGTACGAGGGCTGTGGTATCACAGGCCAACCCGAGTTATTACACAACACTGCACCAACCGGTGGTTCCGTCTGATTATATGGCAAGTTATCAGGTTAGGAGATAACAACGAATGACATTCCGCAGTGGTTATGTGCTGTTAACTGCAACGTGAGCATGTTCAAAAATAGCCAGTAACTATCCAGAAAAGATCAACAGTAATGAAACATTACCTCAAAATTACACTCCGGAGCGTTCAACCGTGTAGAATGAATGACATAAGGTAAAGAATCGAGAAAAATACAGGCAGTGTCAGTGGTGTATGTTTAAGGATTCACGCACCCTGACAGTCACGTAGTAAAGTAAAATTCCTCAACGAGCACAGAGAGGCAGCACTGGGCAAATGGCTCATTCATCCTCCCCCCCCCCCCCCCCCCCCGCTTGTAGTACAGCGCCATAAATAACTTAATCGGATCGGAAAAAAATACGGGTCCCTGTGGGGGCCTCCACATAACCCCTTCCATTGTTTTCTTTTCTCAAAACCATTCTATCCAAAGGTTATAATTTAAGCATAGGTATGCAGGATCTTCTGTCTTCCAATTTGCTATCCAAAAATACAAAGATTAAGATATACAGAACTATAATTTTGCCTGTTGTTTTGTATGGGTGTGAGATTGGTCTCTCACACTGAGGGAGGAACATAGGCTGAGGGTATTCGAGAATAGGGTGCTGAGGAGGATATTTGGGCCTAAGAGGACGAGGTAACAGGGGAGTGGAGAAGACTACATAACGAGGAACTTAATGATCTGTACTCATCACCAACTATTATTCGGGTGATCAAATCAGAAGAATGAGGTGGCGGGGCATGTAGCAGTATGGGTGAGGGGAGAGTGCATACAGGGTTTTGGTGGGGAGATCTGAGAGAAGGAGACCACTTGGAAGACCCAGGCGTAGATGGGAGGATAATATTAAAATGGATGTTCAAGAAGTGGGATGGGGGGCATGGACTGGATTGATATGGCTCAGGATAGGGACAGGTGGCGGGCTTTGTGAGTGCGGTAATGAACCTCGGGTTCCATAAAACGCGAGGAATTTCTTGACTAGCTGACGACCTGTTAGCTTCTCAAGAAGGACTCTGCTACTCCGTGGAGTTAGTTAGTTATATTTGACCAAGCTTTCTACAAGAAAAACTCGTACTATTTCATGTGTAAGCGTAATTATTCACAATCTCGTAGCAACTGCATCCACACGCGGAGTTCGTCCCACCAAAATATTTTTGGACAAAATTTTGTACACTATGATTCTTTTTATTCCTGGGGTATTTTCGAACTGCGGCCGCTAAAGTGACCACTACTTACTTTTACTTTATCGTGTCCGGACCATTAAATTAAAGATTTTTTGTCCAGTATTGAGCTACGTCAATTCCTTTTTCATTTGCAAGCCATAAATCCTCGAGGGTGCATTGGTGGGGGCAGTCCTTGCATGACAGGAGATGCTCCATATCTTGTACCTCTCCACAGCCACAATATAGATCGCCAGCGTTGTTTTGCCCCATTTCACCATAAAAGTGACCACTGTCCATCCCCCTCCGGTTGAATGTGGCGCATAAAAAGCAATATGGTGCAATGACGACTGATAGGCGAAAAAAAACGTGTCCTAGGGCTACTTTGTACACCGTAAATCCCACGTGCACTGCCCTGGAAGAGAACCTGGACCTATGCGGTGAGAGACCGACAACTAACTGCCTGAGCCATGCCTCGGTCAGTGATGAAAATTACTTGCCATATGTTCTTTGATGAGTCGACCTCGGTGGACTAGTGGTTAGCGTGCTCGCCACTGGACCCAAGGTTCGCGGGTTCGATCCCGACCGAGGTCGATGGATTTTTAAGGATGATAAAAATCCGGAGCACCACTTCCTTCGGATTTACGGCATGTAAAAGAACCTTACGGGCATGAATAAAAATGTTGCCTCCATTTCTCATCCAAGTCTCCTGACTGCCTGCCAGATGGCTCTGGCGTGCACATCAGGATCGATAGAACACTAAGCGCGGCTAGCTGGCCGGTCACCAGCTGCCATGAATGCGCATGACTTAGTAACCTCGACAAGAGGAGGCAAGAGGAGGCCCAGGCCCATACAGGGCTGTTGAGCCAAGAATATTATTATTATTATTATTATTATTATGTTCTTTGATGACACGCCCTGAAATTAAAAGTTACGTTGAAAATTGACACTTAATGCTAGTGGATAGGCTATGTAACTTTACTTAATTAGCGAGTTACTGTGTGGCACTTACGTAAGGCAGGCACACGGAAACTTCACACTGCCTACAAGCAGACGGTAAGCATGTAGTATAAGGCGCGTAAATATATGAACAGCATACATGTTCTTTAATTACATGGGAGATGAACTGACAAAATCGTGGGTGCAAGTCACGGCTAATATTTACACGCTCTGACACTTGAAATGTGTATGGTACGTGAATATAGATAAATATACGTATATAAATATATACATATACTGCTTTTATTTAACGACGCAATCCATGTATCCAATTGTATGGGGTCGAAGGATGAGATGAAGTGTACAATGAATTGGGAAGTACTTGTGGCGTAATTCAAGGTTACATCCTGGCAGTTAGCCGCAGAGACTGCGGAAAAACCACGAAAACCTTAGTTAGGGTAGCCGATCTCCGGACTGAGACTTAACTCGAAACCTCCCGATAACTGGTTTCGAACGCTTTCATGCCTCGAGTTCTCTAAACACGGGCTGCGAGCTGCAGAACGAAAGACATCGCGGTTGTACAGCGACCAAGGTGACCGCCCACTCTTCCAGTTTTCAATCTCGCCTTTAAAAAAAAATTCTTGTATTGTAGAACACGAAGTCAGTGAAGTGCTGACTCCTATTGATAAAAAAATTATCGGAGTTACGGATGATCGTCATAAGCACGTAGTCCGTCTTACGACAGGTCTATGGCCTCCTCCAAAGCGAGGTCTCCATGCGGTCTAGTGCTTTGCCTCTCAGTTTCCAGGTTAATGCAGTAGCTGCTTAGGTCTTCTTCCTCGTTTTCCCATCCTTTCTATCTTTCCTTCGATAACGTGTTTTAGAAGGCAGTTCCAACGCAAGATGTGGCCAATCCAGTTAGCCTTCCTTCGTTTTACTGTACGTAAGACGTCCTTTCCCTCCTTTGCTGTTTGTAATACTTCACTCTTCACACCATCGATCCAACTAATCTTCTCCATCCCTGTCAAGCACCACATTGCAAAACTTATATGAAATTCATTTTACTTTGAACATCGCTGTATTCTGTAACGTGACGCCGTGTGTTCTATACCCCACTTCTAATCCATGGCCCCATCCCACTTCTTGAAGATCCATTTTAATATTATCCCCCCATCTACGCCTGGGTCTTCCAAGTGGTCTCCTTTCCTCAGGTCTCTCCACCAAAATCCTGTATGCACCTCTCCCTTCCCCCATACGTGCTACATGCCAAGCCCACCTCATTCTTCTTGATTTGATCACCCTAATAATATTTGGTGATGAGTACTGATCATTAAGTTCCTCGTTATGTAGCCTTCTCGAAGTGGGGTATAGCTCCACTGATTCTTGATTATGACACTAGATTACGCGGGCGGTCAGCTTCACACCATGGCGGCTTTACCCCTAGCAGAAAATGCCCTGGTACCGGTATCCATTGGATAGATGGCTGGGTGGACCCCAGAGCCGGTCTTGGAGTTTTGGAGAAGAGACAAATCTCAACCACGATTCCCAGGTTACCCAGTCCGTACCCTAGTCACTATACCGACCGCTACATCACGGCTCCTGTTATGAAACAGACATGAGTTTGCTTTACCTCAAACCATGTCCACATTTTCTTCTTCTACATGTCAAAATGTCTCTTTTAAACTATTCAGAACATACTCCATTGAAAAGTACTAGACTTCCGATATGAATCATATTCATGTTACACAGTATTTCCGACGTTTCGGAGATCTTGACTGTCTCCAACTCCAAGGTTGTCTAAATAATCTTCACTTAACGCTAAATATGGTGAAAGAATCTATATCCGAAACGTCGGAAGCATGTCCTACATCCATACTGGATGGTGTCATCACTTACAGAGCGGAATGTCGCACTGAAACGCCGCGGAAAGCCTGACACAATCTAGAAGCCTAGGAACTGATTATATCATTTTCGTTTACAATCCCCTAAATTACGACTAAACTAACATTAGACTACCTGCAATAGGCGCCGTTATGCACAATGTGCGGTATGTATATGTGTATATATATATATACATAGGGGTCATCACCAGTTTGAAGCCAACCAGTATGAACATCGAGACCGAACTACAGACGAGAGCTTCCGGTGTGTAATTAGGGGAAGTAAACTGTTGTTTACACAATATATACAACACACATACTATATATATAATATATATACACACACACACACCACAGGCAGCGCCAATAATAACAGATGCGGCCAGTTAGTTATCTACAATCGATTATTGACAGATGGTTGTGTACATATCATTATTGTTTAAAGCATCATGTTTATCACGTCAATAATCAATCGATTGTGTCTCGCTAAATGGCCACAGAGGCGCTGCCAGAAGGGACATATGCATTTAAATCTACACAGCCTGGAACTGTGTCGCAAATGCAGGCCAAGATCGTTTCAATCATTACAATTATCTTCAAACTATATTAGCAAAACTCACATTCAGAAAATATCTGTTCTTATTAAAGTTATGATGGGCTTCCCGTGGCTCAAGCAGTTTTGTCGTTGGCCTCTCACCGCGAAAGCCCAGATTAAACCCCAGACCGTTCCACGTGGGATTTGTGGTGGACAAAGTGGCACCGTGATAGGATTATCGTCAAGAGTACTTCGATTTTTCCACCGTCAGCACCGATCTACCAATCCTCCGTACTCACCCATTCATGTCCCTGTCACCGACGATATATAACCTTAGCAACTACAAACGTCTCTCATCACCGACAAATATTCCATTGCGATAATCCAGACCACCCAGCACGATGTCAGAGCTTAGATTATCACTTCAACATTCACTTCATCTGGCAGCTGACAGCGCTGAGACAAGGAATTTGTTTAAAAAACAGTACTTATTTTTTATGTTATTCATAACATACATTTTATTAATATTTTAGTTTTATCCGACAAATGTACAATTTTATTTTGTTTGTACATCTGTCGGATAAAACCAAAATTTAAAAAAATACTTATTTTTTTATTTTGATGAATAAATAACTTGTCACATTAATAATAATAATAATAATAATAATAATATAGTGTTCGACGGTGTATAAGTACTATTTATTAATATAGATAGCACAATGTGACAACAAACATCAAAACTTAAAGATAAAAAAATCGATTCACTTCCGTACTGGCGAACAGTGATTTTATTAACGTTGGATTCACAGCACAAGCACTGAATATCGGTAATTCACCTAACCCCCCACCACCACCCAAAAAAAATTAAGTAAAGCATGTCAATATAACGCCTAATTTGTGGCGAATCTTCCCAACGTAATGTGTCGTGTCCCAAACTAAAGCAAAAATTTAAAGCCTCGCTATTCGGCAAGAACAAATATCCATTCCGTTCCGAGATTATATATAGTCATTATTTTATCTGACAACTATCGGTTGCCACTTCCTGTCGACTCGTTTATCGTATTAACGTAGCGCACTCAGCCGACCGCCCACATGCGCGGCAGGAAGTGAAAAACAATAGTTGTAAGATAAAATACGGACCCCGTATAACACTTCTTGTGATGCAACTAAATCAGTGACGATAAAGTTATCGATTCACTTTTGACCCGTATGTTTTGTTTCGCGTTATCGCACGGCACACACAGTTCGCCGTCATTAGTCTACAAACTGGTCAACTCAAATCAATTAGACTTTAGACTGAGGAGTTAGTAACCCTTCAGCTAGTGAAGAAATTCCTGGCCACTTGTGCAATCCGAAGGTTCATTACCACGCTAAAAAATCCTTGCCCTTACTGGTCCCTATCCTGAGTCATAGCCTCGCACTGTATCCGCTTAATGTCATCCCATTACTAGGTCCCGTCCCCAAATGGTTTCTGAACAAAATTCTTTAATGATTTCTCACGTCTCCCATTATTCAGATACCATGAGTATCACAGCGAATATCTGACCCTTTCGTCCCATCTTCCACTTCATCCATGCCAAATAATTAGCAATTGAAAAGGTGCCCATAAATAGCCAGCAACAAATAACACTATCTCCAACATTATGTTGCGTAAGTGCGTTGCATATTGATAACTTTTCCGATGGTCGCCTATGATAAGCGGTAACTGCGAAGAAGTCAAAGAAATTCAAAAACAAAAGCAACGTTCGATGTAGCACACAGCTCTGTATCTCCAACTTCTCGCCAAAAATTTCAACGCTTAAACAAGCAACAAAAATAAAGATGCTTTGACATAAAATGTAATAAACCCGTTGGCAATTTGCGGTTACATTTTTTTTGTTGTACGCAGTGTTTATATTACGCGATGTAATTTTTACGGAGTGTTTATTTTCGCAACGTAACTAATTTTTAAATCAACGTTCGTGTAAAAACATTCTCATGAGTTTGGTGTAATCAAGAGAATTTAATTCCACGCTGATGCAAATGACATACTACAGTCCGTTTCAAATAATTTAAGCCATTATGGAAAAAAAAAAAATTGGAAAGTATTCAGAAGGCATACAGGCCCCATAACGTACACATGTTTATAAAGTTATGAGACACATGCCTATACAGTGGAACCTCGAACTTCGAACACAATCCGTTCCAGGAGACGGTTCGATTTTCAAGTTGTTCGACTTTCGAGTTAAATTTCCCCATAAGAAATAATGTAAATTGAATTAGTCCGTTCCAGACCCCCAAAATGTACCCAATATAAAACATTTTAATTGCCTATTTCAAAAGATCATAATGATAAAACAAGTATATTTAATTTCAATAATTGAACATTTTTATTTATAATAGTACATACATAAAAATATTGTATAATAATCAATCAATAATAATAGTAGGAGGGATATTACTGTTCACTTGAAGGTGAATTACCCTTCTTTCATCTGGACCAAGCAGAGAGAGAAGGCGACCACGTGACGACCACGTTGATTCTTTGTTCGACTTTCGAGTTTCTGTTCGAGTTTCAACACATACCGGATTTTATTTCCACTCGAATTTTTTGTTCGAGTTTCAAGTTGTTCGAACATCAAACCGTTCGAAGTTCGAGGGTCCACTGTATTTATACGTACAATTATATATATATATATATATAATATATATATCACAAAGGAAACATAACTAAGTAAAATTTTCGTAATGTTACATACCCTACTGTTATTTTCTGGAAACTGATCACAACGATCACTACTGCGGTCGAGACTAGAAATGCATTTCTCTCATTGTTCTCGAAGGTTCATCACTACGTCCACAAAAATTGTAATAATATTTAAAATAAATCTGGTTCACATTAAAATAACACAACACAATTTGTCGAATGTGACAGCACCAGGCATGAAGTGCAGTCTAGAATACGTAGATCGCATTATATTTAAAATAGGAGCTAAAAGTCTAAAACAAAAAAGAGAAAGAAGCAAACAGAAAAGTAAATATTATCAGAAAATTCGTTATACGTACAAAAATGAGACGAAACAAACGAAATGAGAGGGGAAGACAAGATAATGTCCAGTACTTTCTTCCTGAACATGTCTGTCCGTTACGGCAGCGATTCGGAACACACCAGCGTCTCAAGGGCAGCTGGGGGGGGGGGGGGTGATAGGCCCACTAGCCGGTGGGGTTGATAGGCACACTAGCCGGTGCAACATAAACAGTGGCTGCAGTCACCGCTACAGTAATCACCGCAGCAGCTAACCGCTTACTGACTAGCCAGCGAAACGTAAACAGCCACGTCAGTCACCGGTACTTCAGATATCCATTTACTGAAGTGATGGAGAATTTTGAGTGACAATGATCAAAATCGTTGTCATCGATATATCGCCCCTCTCTAGGCCACGATAACCACTACCACCACCCACACTTTTTAAATTCCCCGCAGCAGAAGCTACCGCAGCCTTGAGGCTTATTGTGCAACCCTGTGATGAAAATGATTAGTTTTTTTCGTTTTTCCGTGTAATGGAGCAACGGTGGAATGAAATTGACACGGGAAAACCGAAGTACTCGGGGAAAAACCTGTCCCAGTGCCACTTTGTCCACCACAAATCCCACATTGACTGATCCGGGGTTGAACCCGGGCCTCCACAGTGAAAGGCCGGCGACTAACCGCCTGAGCCATGGCACGGACACCCCCCACACGTTAAAGTAACGTCTCGTAACTGGCCTGTTGCTTTGTATGACACGCTTGTACAAACACAGAAACACAAATCAATATCAGCTACTGAGACTAAACGCTTCGCTATCAATGACGTATACTACATCTGGCATGGCTCTACGACTAGTAACAGAAATTGGTTGAAGTCAGTAGTCAAAGTTGTTTCTGCGGGAAAATTGACATCAGGAGACAGTGTAAAGTATATTAACCGTTAAATTTTCACTACACATTGATTTTACGAATGGAAGAATTTGTTTTAACCGAAGAAATTCCCATCACTTGTTGATAACCAAGTATTTCGGTCTTACTAAAAGCAAGCTACTTTGTGTTAAGAATTACAGTAACCGAGTTAAATGCATTGTGCCTGTAGGTATATGTGGATACACACAAATACATATACATACATACATACACACATGCATACGTATACATACATACACATACATACACACATATATGTATATATACATACATGCATATACATACATACACACATACATACGTATACATACATACACATACATACACACATATATGTATATATACATACATGCATATACATACATACATACATACATACATACATACATACTACATACATACACGAGCACGCGCGCCTACCAGGTTGGTTTCGACGAGAACTTTAAATCTGGCATGTAAACCCCACCCCCCCCCCCCTTATTTCGGTTTTAGAGCATACAATGCTGATAATTTATAACCGCAGCAACGAACCAGTCTTCAAATGTGCAACAAATAGGTGACCCTGGTCACGTCTCACAGCACTGCTTTACAGCAAACTGCATGCTTCATAGTGCCTCTGTTCTGGAGCGCTCACTGCGGATGCAATGATCGAATTAGGCATTTGACTGCTGTTGTTTTACGGTTGTTTTACTGCCTGAAATAAAATGTTAGGTTCACATAAAGTTATGTTAGGTTCACATCAAGTTATGGTAGGTTCACATCAAGTTATGTTAGGTTCACATCAATTTATGTTAGGTTCACATCAAGTTATGTTAGGTTCACTTCAAGTTATGTTAGGTTCACATCAAGTTATGTTAGGTTCACATCAAGTTATGCTAGGTTCACATCAAGTTATGTTAGGTTCACATCAAGTTATGTTAGGTTCGCTTTAATTTACGCGCAACGTAATCGCATGAGCCTGCGTAGTTTTTAAGGCATAGAAATTCAATGTAAAGTTGTTAAAAGCGAAATGTGTATCCATACTTAAAAGAGGTTTGGTTACGAATCTCCTAGAACTAGACAATTACAATAATGGCAGATTTATTTGGGGGGGGGGGGGGGATTATAAATATATTTTTGCATACTTTTCCACTGTCCTTTCTGTTTTTAACTGCAACCGTCACATTCTGATCTCCAGAGACCAATTACTTAATAAAGTACGAGTAACTAATCTTTCGTATATCAAAGTCGCAACGAAGAAAAGGCTTGGCATTTAACACACTGATGGCGGCAGGATTTGAAGTACACAACATTTTCCAAAACATGTCAAAAGGGCAGATTCAAAATTCATACAGTCCTCGCTGGGAGAAATAAAAAAGAGTTAAACAGTGAACCACTCGTAATTACGCCATGCCTTTTCAAGAAATCTGCACCCTTTTACAGTCTTTTGTTTAGCAATTCAGGTCATTGTATCTTTTATTCCAAAAGCAACACTGTTTCACTATTCGCAACGCTAACAACACGACGTCATATAATCATAAATATCTTCACACATATCGGTACAAGCAGCGTTCTCCCATTTCACATATTTCATGGGTAATTAAATTTGATTTAATGGAGTGTGGCGCTTACAGGCCAATGTTGCCCGTTCCAATTTTACGGTATAATCTTTATGAAGGCTTCCCAATTGTAACAATTTTAATTACAACAAGAAACACATTTTGAGAGTAGCTAAGGGCATTCGACGTCACGTGTTTGTCCAAGATGAATTCCGTGGGTGGTCCACAGTCCAAGAGAGTGGTCTGTTGAGACACAAATCAGTTTCGCGTTCAGGCAGTCTTAAAACTCGCCAAACGGACTTCTAAACAAAGACTTGGATATTTTCTGAGAAATCTGGGATAAGGGTGAGAGGATGCGATACGTTAGTTCAGAAAAGCTCCAATTAGTTTCAATCTGTTCCATCTTTCTTGCCGACACCACTCAATTAAGGCATCTGTGTGCTCGAACGCCATGCCACATACGAGCCCTTGAAAGGCAAAGTGTTGTGAGACATGTATTCTTCATTTGCAGAACTTACACAAACGTTGCCTGTCAATGCGATGGGATTACCACTGACCTACCCTGATACACATTGTGCTCTGAGGGCTAAATTAACTGTTAACTTACACCATTTTGCTTCTTCATAGGTTTCACTGTTTTATACTGCACAAGCACTCACCAATTCGTCTTAAGTAAAGGACGTGCAGCTTGTACACCCTATCGAGATTCCCGTAAAAATGTACCTCACTTTCGCCATCTTCACTCATTAGGTCAAGCGAAAAGAAAATGTCTACAAAACTAGGAACGACAATAAAGGAGGATCCAATATGGTCCTCCAGATTCGGTTCCGTGATGATGGATGATCAGTAACTCAAATGGTGATTCTAACACTCTATCGTACAAAACTGAGTACGTATTTAGACGTCCTAGGTATCACTGCTATCAACCGATGTATAACTCACACGACAAACCTGAAGTAACGTATTTAAGACGTCCAGGTATCTGTACGATATCAACAACCTGAAGTAACGTATTTAAGACGTCCAGGTATCTGTACGATACCAGCAACCTGAAGTAACGTATTTAAGACGTCCAGGTATCTGTACGATATCAACAACCTGAAGTAACGTATTTAAGACGTCCAGGTATCTGTACGATATCAACAACCTGAAGTAACGTATTTAAGACGTCCAGGTATCTGTACGATATCAACAACCTGAAGTAACGTATTAAAGACGTCCAGGTATCTGTACGATACCAACAACCTGAAGTAACGTATTTAAGACGTCCAGGCATCCCGCGACACTATAAGCCTAGGGTAAAGTGGAAAGAACAGCCAGGTACCTTTAAATGAAATACAAACAATATTATATCCAAACTCATTGACTTTATGGACTTTACCATCATATATATTGAAATTTTACACACTACGTTTCGGGGACAGGCTCGGTCCCCGTCTTCAGCCTGGCTTCTTCCACAACAAATGTTACTAGATAATGATTATTTACACTGAGATTAATGTAATCAAATTAGTAAATGCAACATATTTCAATAACATTTTAGCAAATATTGTTATACGTATGTGACTGAACATCAGGTACACAAAACACCAATGACGGTGATGTATTTAGTGTATCTGATGGTCTGTAAATTTGAACTGTCACGATTCTAAACTGTTACTGAAATATGTTGCATTCACTAATTTGATTAAGTGTAATCTGTGTTTAATATCATTGTAAATAATTATTATGTAGTAACATTTGTTTCGAAAGAAGGAAGTCTGAAGACGGGGACCGATCCTGTCTCCGAAATATAGTGCGTTAAATTTCAATACGACACGAAGGAGAGAAAGTCCATAAACTCAATGAGTTTACATGCCATACCCTATAGCAGAATATTTTAAGTTTGTGAACAAATACCGCGAAGCTCTCCATTTTGAGGTAAAGTTACTGAACACCAAACGTGCGCATACATTTACGTCGCATTCAAAACTAGTCGAGAATCCATCAAACAAATAACACCATTAACAAAATTGTCCTTGTCAGATAAATTTCTCAGTTACGAACATCAATGTTCCGGGTCCTACACCATATTAGGGAGGTAATATAGGGTTAGCTATAGAGATAGGTAGACCCATATATATATATAATGGAATACTTAATAGCTGCTTTGCGTGCAGAAAGAATCCATTAAATATATATGTCACAAAGCGTAGACGGAACGGCCCTCACATTAGGCTACTAGGTCATTCAGCAGTACGTGCATAGCGGCAAAAATGTGAATTAATAAAAAAAAAAGCCGTGTTTTTAGGTCCGCAGTCCAGAACACCCACGTTGTACAGACGTATAAGAAGAATATTTCTGATTCCCATTCGGCAAGTTTTATGGTTGCATGAACGCGGAACAAATATGTATCCGCTGATAGTGGTAATGTTTGTACGTCAGTACCTCTTGTAAAGACGAATAAGACAGTTCTACAGCAACATATCTTCGAATTACACGTATTTTTTTCCACCTATCTGGAGTTACTAACAGATATAACAAGCAATTATTTACTGATTCTATATACGGAATTCTGGAGGCGTTTATGCCCGACTGCAATAACGAGCCAACGGAAGTACGTAGATGTCTGATTGTCCTATTTCAAACTCAACTCAAGCTCAAAATGAAACTGACACGAAGAAAAGTAAAAGTTGTGCAAACAGACTTAACTAAAACTGCAAAACTGGTACTACCAAAGTGATAAACTGTCGACTGCTGATATGTATGACCGTGATTTCAGGCTTCGGCCGCGATGTTGATAAGATCTGCGATCTTCTGGGATATTACGCGGCGTCGTGTGGTAATTGTTAACGACGTTTCGGGACAACGTATCGGTCCCATCTTCACGGGTCGAGAGTCGGACTCTTGATCCGTGAAGATGGGACCGATACGTTGTCCCGAAACGTCGGTAAACAATTACCACACGACGCAGCGTAATATCCCAGAAGAGCGCAGATCTCATGTATGGCCGTGTTTCGATGTCTTGTATAAGAATAGTATACACAGCAGGTCACGAACGACGAACGAAAGGGTATTAATAGTACTCCGATACAGGCAGGTTGTGTTAAGTGGAAGACAGACATTGGTATAACTTAACGGGTAGTCAAACATCTTACAGTAATCTTATTTGTAGAAATTTCTGTCTAATGCAGATCATTCTTATTTACTGTAGTTTCAAAAGTGAAATTTGTGTTTCCTCCGATAACCCAGCGTCTGAGCCATCTCTAACAGACTTCGAATAACCTTTGTGGTTTCTTTCTGCAAGGTTCGGGCACTTTGTACACTCTTTACGTATGCCAGCTTGCTCATATTTTAACGTGTAGCCGACGACAGTCCTAAGGTTAATGCCGGTATCACTACATCTTCGGCATAAAATAGTTGTATTAATGTCACATGCAGAACCAGTTAACACAGACCACTGGCGCACCAAAGGGAAGAGGGGGGGGGGGGGGGGGGGGTTGCAGCCCCTCGCCAAAGCATAATTTAAAAAACACAGACTTTGTAGACATGATATCAAGGTTTTCCGTGATTTACGGTTCAGCCTAAACCAGCCACTGAAATCGGCTGATACAAGTACATTGAAATACTGAAAAATATAATAAAAACTGACGAATATGTGGATATTTGTTTCTTTATAAAGTTAGTTTTAATTTTCCCTGTAACCTAAATAAATGTCGGCTTGGAGATTCTGACATGATTTTCGTAGCATAGTTTTTAAAAATCAAACATAAATTATATATAGCCTCAGGGTCGCCACCCCCCCCCCCCCCCCCCCCCCCAAAGAAAAAATCTGGGCGCGCCTATGACACAGACTCACTGTTTACATATTCTGAAATAACAACTACGTTACTGCACAAGAGTTAAATCGTATTCGTTATAACTGTCTTTTAAACGTTGACATTTTCATGTGTTTTTAGAACTGAGATTTGCTCTCGATGCGAAGACAGAACAAACATGATTTCTGTGTCATATTTTCAATTCGCCTCTTTCTACTTTTTGCAAAAAAAAAAAACTACGTCGTAAAATGCCAACACTGAGTCACCACGTACAGACTCACTGACTCAAATAAGTACTTACTGGAGACATATAAACATTGCCACTCCCATTTCATCGAAAATAAAACCGCACGACGAAACGCGTATTCCTACGCAATATTCAGTGCCTAACTTCATGATCTTTCTGTAACATACGCATTCCACGCTCAGCAGTTTGGTAACAAAATTATTTATATTTTATAAAGTTGCATTTATAACTTTTAGAAATTGAAATTTATTCAACACTTTCATATCTAAAAAATTTTACAAGATTTTTATTATCTATAGATTATTTTAATCATGTATAAGTGGCAAAAGTGGTATAAGTGATTTTATTTATCTGAAAATGTATTTGTATATATTTAAATTGTTATATGATGTGTAGTATTTTGGCTATTGTTTAACTGGACTTGTCCAATTGTTGCTTATGTAACAGTTATGGATGCTAAATAAATTGAATTGAATTGAAGCCTTCAGTAAGTGTTCAATTTTTATCAGTATGGATGTGGAGAACATTACAAGAACGCGGACAGCTGTAAAGAGTGTTCCAGGAGCAAAGTTCAGTATTTTGGGAAGGTGATACTATCGGTTATTGTGAGGAAAAGAAAGCTCATATTAACATGTCTAATTCTGAATGGTTACCGACATAGAGCTGTTTGAATCTCCAGACCTAACTGCGTTAGATTTTGTTTGTGGGGTTGGATGAAGACCGAAGTTTACAAAAGAAAGATGGATACATCAGACGAATTGCTCGCTCGGGTTTTGGATGCTGCTGCCCGTACAAAAAAAACGTGAAGATCAACTCAAACGAAAAACACGCGATATTCGTACGCACGTCGCAAAGTGTATTGAGGTTAACGATGGGATTTTCGAAAATTTATTGAGAACTGTAACAAATGTTTCATTTCTGCGTAACAAATTTGTCATTTAAACATTACACTAAAATTAAAATAAATTTAACAGTATGTAATTGCTCTTTCTTTATTATCATTTACAATGCCTTTGTATTTGTAGATTTAAACAGCTCAATCTCGGTAACCATTCAGAATTAGACACCATGTTCATATGAACATTTTTGCCCACAATAACCGACACTATCACCTCCCAAAATATTGACCTTTCCTCCTGGATCATCCTGTACAGGTCGTCATAGACTCGTGGGCTCTAAGCGGGCCTGGCTTATAGTGTACCACCTCGCCAGCCAGTCTACATCGGCGGCGAAAGTGGGAACACTGTTAGCCACGCCCACTCAGACCTCACTAATCCTTGAACGACCTATTTTTTTTTCCTATGGCTCGACAGCCCCTAGGGGGCCTAGGCCTCGTCATTTTACGACGCTTCACGATCACACTTTTTAGACACACCACACTCGGTAGGACTCCTCTGGACGAGGGACCACCCGTCGCAGAGACCTCTACCTGACAACACACAACACTCACAAGAGACAAGACATCCATGCCCCCGGTGGGATTCGAACCCACGATCCTAGTAAGCGAGCGGCCGTAAACCCACGCCTTAGACCGCACGGTTACTGGGATCGGCTTGAACGACCTATAGCTGAAGATGAAGGTGCTGCAAGACAGTAATGTAACACTGCCCGCACAACTTTGAATTAGCAGATGACTATCAGAAAGCAACATCACCTCTCAATAGAGCGTCTAATGTTGAACTTCGGGGTACGATCGAAACCCGGACTGACTTTTAGCCTAAATTTCTTATCAGTTATGTTTACAAAATAAATTTTTTTCCTTCAAACAACAAATCGTTTTCTCTTCTTATTGTACTCTTCACAGATGCCGTTTCTTACCGTACTAAGACTTTTCTTGAACGGTTTAAACCCGCAAATCACCCTTTCAAATGCGGCCATTGTAGTCTTTATGTATACAGGAAGAACCTTTGATACACAAAACCAGGCCCTAGCACGCCACTGAGTGTCACACTTCACTTCGGACATTATGAAGGCCAAGTGAGGTCAGCCATACGGAGAAATATATTACGGGGGACACCCTGTGTGACATGACAGAAGCAATGCTCAGTCAAAACGTTTACAGGACATTAACAACGATACGCAGATCACCGCAGCTAAACACGCACTGCGATCCGCCACGCCGCAACCACAATCGCAACACGCAACACTTATGTCTCGACATCTGTCCACCACGACAGAGCTATGCGTCGTTTATTGCTGCAAAGTAACAGTCTGTTTCGCTCCTTAAGCATGGATAAGCCTGTCACACGTAATTATAAAGGCATGTTGGGTATACTTTCGACAACATTCGTTAATTACAGCCATGAGATGCAACCATCAAAATGTACTGGAACCTTCAAGATTACATCTAATACGGTGGTATGTGAAATAAGTTACAGTGGATGAACCTGCTATTATGCAGCAACTTCTGACAAAAACACTTGCGTGCTTCAGCAGTGTAGTTCAGCTTGGTTTGCTGAAATTAACACCGGGGTAGGTGGTCTGCTCTCGCCTAGACGAGGAGACATTCAGAGCAAGAACAAGTTCGACAAGGATGAGTCTTCTAGGGGTAACCGTGAGTGAAAATTACGGAAACGTCTCCGAAGTCTAAGGGACGCACTACAGGCAAAGCAATGTCGTTCCACTGACGTTCAAAACTGTGACTGTCTGCATATCTCACGAATGTTGTACGAGAGAGTGATCAAAATCAGGAACTGCATCGCTTAGTTATGTCTGTTAGGCCCACCTTTCTGGTGTTACTGACAATTAATGGCTACAAGTGCTGAACAACCAATTGGCGTATTAAAAAGGGATCCTCTAATCTGCACAATGTATGCAGTGCCAATGCCTTTACTGTAAACTAAAAACCACGGATGTCATTCCTACAATAACATCCTCATTCCTCCCCTCAAGCCATTCCCTTCACGGTTAAATGACCATAAAGACTGACACTGTTCGCGATTACAGATAATGTAGTAGTAGCATAGTAGTAAGAGGAAAGTAGTGGTAGTAGTAGTACGATGAGGAGGGGAGGATAGTAGTAGCAGCAGCAGTAGTGGTAGTGGTAGTAGTAGGATAGAAGCAGTAGTAGGATAGTAGTGGCAGTAGTAGTAGGAGGAGGATAACTGCAGTAGTAAGAGGAGGAAAGTAGTAGTTGCAGTGGTAGTAGTAGTAGTAGTAGTAGTAGTAGTAGTAGTAGTAGTAGTAGTAGTAGTAACGAACTCTTCACTGAAAAGTGTTATCCTTTTGAAGACTGATGTTAATCTATGTAATATAAAAGCAATTAGCTGATAAATCTGAGGTTCTCACAGCGGTGGTCATGAAAACACGTCTTCTGGGATGTGACGTCATGTCGACTGGGCGTTACCAACGTTTAGGAGAAGTGCAGTCCCGCCGAAACGTCGGTAAAAATGCACCAGTCGGCACGGAGTTAACGTCCCAGAAGACCTGAATTTCAAAAATGCAATTCCTACCTCATAAAAAACATATTCCGTATCCATTACAAAGGTCAGCTGGTTAGTGCTGTATAGGGAAGCAATTCTGCATGTTGTGGGAATCGTATGAAACATAATGGTACACGATATGGAACATACTGGTACACGTTATGGAACATACTGGTACACGTTATGGAACATACTGGTACACGTTATGGAAAAATGCGGAGATTCTAGTGTTCGTGTAGGCGGAACATGACCAATTTACTGCTGGGCTTTAAGAGGTTAATTACTAATCAGTAGCGACAGTCCGCTGATACTTCATACTGCAGTTTATAAGATAAACACATCCAGCATGCAACATCTAACAACCCATTTGTCCACTGATGCTGCAATCACGTGTTTGCTTACATCAGACAGACAAGCGGTATGTTCTGGACGCCAGTTCCTACGCAGCACACGCACACGCGCTACGGAACATTAACTTTAATTCGCTTCTTATCTCTGTTATTTATTTTTTGTCAATACTTTGCTCGCATGTGGCAAAGTTCAGATATTGTAGAACGCCATTAACAAACCAAAACTGCATGCCTGAAGAAATTATACGAGCAAATTAAATTTGGGGAACATTTCTTCTTCCTGTTTGTCATCTAAAAACATATACGTATATTAAAATACATAAATATAATTCTGTCTTATACGTGTAAAACCTTGATCTCTCACATTAAAGGAAAAACAAAATCAGAGTCTTCGGGAACAGGGAGCTGAGAAACATACCAGAACCGTAGAGCTGGGAGGAGTAACAGGATGCTGTTAAGAATCCGCCTCAGACCCACGCCTTAGACCGGGCGGCCACCGCAATCGGCATAGAATAATACAATACAATAAAAATATTTTTGTCCAGATAAAAAAAAGCAACCTTTCTACTAAATACCTCATCGTGTAGCAGAACGGAATGCAAACAATAAGAGTAAATATTATTGTTATTCCAGGGGTGCACAAATTTTCAAACACTCTAGGACCCACCTCAAAACTGTAGGCGCCAGACTGAGGACCTAAAATATCAGGCGTCACCATACAAAATTTATTAGCCCGCGCGATCTGGAGCCTGGGATTTGTACACCCCTGTGTTAGTATATTTGTGAATATTACTGTCCTACTGTCTTCGTGCGCCCTTCGTGACGAGAGGGTGGGTCTGTCCTTTTGTCATGATTTATAGAGCAAATCGACACCTAAACTGTTACACTGCGCCTTCAAGTATTGCCTGCACGCTCAGAGATACTCTCACCACACTCATGCTTTCCCCTCACTTCCCCTCTTGCTGACATACAGATGCCGCGACTTGTGAATTATTAGTTATACGGAAGCTGCAATCTGACACCGACATCCTGTTCCCGGAGGAAGTCACGAGTGGTTTAGGTCAGTGTCCAGTTAGTATGCGTGTTATCAAGTGCCAACTCTTCTTTCCACTGCCGGAAATGGGAGTCAAATTAGCGGATGTATTTAGCATATTGTTGGTTTCTTACTTTTTCTCGCGCTTTGCCGTGTCAAATTGCAGTGGACACTAACAGGGCATGAAAACACGCCGCATAAATCCGTCTGTGCATATAACACAGAGCAGCACAGGACAACAGAATCTTAACGCGTAGTTGCGGGGCGTTAACATACTTCAGTACATGCACACAGCAAATTATACAATAATTTTCTCCTTTAAAGCAAAGAACTCAGTCGTGACCGTTTCAAGACCAACAGCCTGAATTATGTAGTTCAAGATTCAGCTCGTACCGCGCAGTAAACACAAACCGCCTCGGTTATAAAACCCAGTCAACGCTGGATTGGAAAATAATCGCTGTTTGTTCCGAGATTATACAAAACACAAATGCACTGTGGGGGCTGAATTTAGAATTTTTAATGTTAAACCTGGTGATACGTGTATTTACCACTGGTCTGTAAACTGCTAACCCTTTAGGCCCTAATGGTTATAAACGCAGCCCGTACTTCGGCCGAGAATGCGTCGCTTGCTACAACCCGGTGTTCATGGTTTCTCTCTCCCCGTCCACGCAAACGCGGTTGTTTCCTTCCGTGTGGTTCAAGATTCATTAGTCACTTATCGTACACTCATTCTACATTACACAAACCTTATCCTTGCTATTGAAAGCGTCGTTAAATAAACCAAGATAAATGAACACTTCCCTTAGGCCAGATGTTTTCCTAAACACACATAAACACATATGAGTACAAACATGTTACGGAATGGTTATAATTAACTTCGCTGTCGCAGTCGGAGGTGTTGGTATGCAGCGTCATCACTACAGAGGCACGACCATTGTCTAAGGTGGCAATATCATCGATGGCGACGGAACGACCATTGTCTACGGTGGCAATATCATCAATCGCGACGGAACGACCATTGTCTACGGTGGCAATATCATCAATCGCGACGGAACGACCGTTGTCTACGGTGGCAATATCATCAATGGCGACAGAACGACCATTGTCTACGGTGGCAATATCATCAATGGCGACAGAACGACCATTGTCTACGGTGGCAATATCATCAATGGCGACAGAACGACCATTGTCTACGGTGGCAATATCATCAATCGCGACGGAACGACCATTGTCTACGGTGGCAATATCATCAATGGCGACAGAACGACCATTGTCTACGGTGGCAATATCATCAATGGCGACAGAACGACCATTGTCTACGGTGGCAATATCATCAATCGCGACGGAACGACCATTGTCTACGGTGGCAATATCATCAATGGCGACAGAACGACCATTGTCTACGGTGGCAATATCATCAATGGCGACAGAACGACCATTGTCTACGGTGGCAATATCATCAATGGCGACAGAACGACCATTGTCTACGGTGGCAATATCATCAATCGCGACGGAACGACCATTGTCTACGGTGGCAATATCACCAATGGCGACGGAAAAACAACAACAAACTTGAAGAGTCGAGCAGGGACAAAGGTGAGGATCGTGAAGCCAAACGTTCGTCTCTAAAGCAGCATGCCAGGCGAGGTAACCGCGACTTTGTTTACTGGCTGGTTTCTTGCGCTCAGATTGCAACACGTGATTTGTAAACTGCATTCCAGTCTGCAGTCTCGCAACTGATAAGATGAATGGATCGATAGCCTACCGACTCGGCAACCACATCCAACAAACAACCCGTAATTAAAATACCATAAATAAAGCAGAGGTAATTGGACTGCACCCCTGCGCAACAACAGCGCCTCTGGCGGCTGTACACATTATTAAACAAAACGGCGTCTAAATATTTGCCAACTGATGCTAATTTGATACCCTAAAAATTAGAAAATAATAAAACAATAATGTGTGTTTATGAGCGTGTTAAATAAAATCAATTTACAGAAGTTCCATTTTATTAAAACACTTGGTTCGTGTAACCATGTAAATTATCTATGGGAAATCAGATGCTGCTCAAAGCTCCAATATATCGCGGGAAAACAACAATGCTAAAGTGGACACTAAGTAAGGCCTACACAGGGATCCCGTTCTTTGAAAGACACAAAAACCAGTACACTTAATAACATTGAAGTGGCAGAGTGAGGGGGTGGGGGAGAAGACTAAATTATTAACTCGTTACGCAATAAAAAAATCAGTCATTTACTGATATTCCTACAATTAGATAATTAGGATACAAAATTATCAGCTACAGATAAAATATATAATAATAATAATAATAATAATAATAATTTTATTCTTTATTATTACTGTGCTGGCACAATAGCCATAAGGCTAACCCCACAATTCTTTCCACCCACCACCATCACCTAATTCCACCATCCACACCTCTGCTTTACGCCGATACACGTGCTGTGTCTTGTGCAACAGCAATTTTTAATTAAACCTGTACATAGTGACCACAAAGTCCCTGTGCCTGCTAGTTAGAAGCAATCTGTATGCTCCCCTCCATTCTCCGCACAAATTTTAATTTTTACCCGTGTTACTCTGGACACCTTCTGCCATGTTGGCGCTTGGAAATCATTAAAGCAATCCCTAATAACTGTTTTTGGATCTTGTTGTTAGGCGTAGCTGGAAAATTATCTCTTTCACAAAGTTTCAAAGCAAATTGTCACATGTTGTTAGGTCTGGACTTCGAGGAGGTCACACCCTATCAGATCCACGTCCAATCCCCTAGTCCACTGAATCTGTCGAAATGTTCTCTACGTGGGTAAGCATAACGTACTGGTTCACCACTTTGCTGAAGGATAGATTTTGCCTCGAGACCTCTCTCACGCAGTTCTGGAATAAACCACGTCTGAAGCATGTTCAAATAAGCAGTCTGACACTTTTACAGAACAAATAAAACCAATCTCATGCATACTGGACTTGTGAACACCTTGCACCTTAAGAACATATAGGGCTATTCTACTATACAACAGTAAAAACACAGTTAGTGCTCTTCGCTGTAAGGTTGCGAATTCGGTAGCCGCCAGAAGGCAAACTTCTGCACGCGTGTATTGTTGCAGGCGTCTCCTACTGGCTAGTCACTTCTCTCCGTTATACCCAACAATATAGTCTCAAATAACATAACTGCTCACAGTGTCATTATCAATACATACGCATACGCAAGACATCCACATTGGTATCGGAAAGCATTACTCAGCACCAAGTACTGACAGCACAAAGCCTTCAACGTAGGCTGGCCATGTTTTGAAAAATGTGTCCGCTCCCCTTATCAGCAGGGCATAAAAAGTTTGCCGACCTTGGCGACCAACTTGATAATGTTACAACCAACACGTTGGCATTTAAAACCACCAGTCTTAATCTAACAGAAGTTTAGCCAACCGAACAGAGGTGTAATTATTTCCGTCAGTGCCCTGTCCTAAGGATACGTCCACTTTATTCCTACTAAATAATATTCTACAGTACTATTCTAGACTAACTAACTAACTAACTAACTAACTAACTCCATGGAGCAGAGTGCTTCTTGAGAAGCTAACAGGTCCTCGGCAAGTCAAGAAATTCCCCGCATTTTATGGAACTCGAAGGTTCATTACCGCATTCACAACAGCCCGCCACCTGTCCCTATCCTGAGCCAGATCAATCCAGTCCATGCCCCCCTCATCACATCTTTTGAAGATCCATTTTACTATTATCATCCCATCTACGCCTGGGTCTTCCCAAGTGGTCTCCTTCACACACCGGTTGCGTCTTTAAATAATTTTGAGTTACCTTACAATCGGGGGGGGGGGGGGGGGACATGATTCGTGCAGACATGTGTATTTTCCCGCATTACCACTTTTGCCTTTTATTTCTCGCAGAACCCTCTTAATTGTGAGCACTTTTTCACTTCTTTTCTGTATACAAACCTTAAATACCATTTAGTATAATGCCACCAAATTTATGGATATTCGTTGGTCCTAATTACTTCGAAAATAAAACACGGGTTTCGTCACTTCCGAAAAGTCGTTTTTCTAACAGGTGCGTTAATTCTCTTATCGTCCGCAAGGGCATGCCGGTAGCTCTGGTAATACGTTCCTGCGCTCCGTCAACAGAAACAATGAATGATTCCGTTAATGCTCCTTTTATCACGATTTCAAAGCGTCTGTTGCAGTTAGTTACCTTTACCTGGCCTTTCAGTAATGTCGTTCTTAATTTCAGGGACATTTCGTTATCAAAATCTCGCCCTAGGTACAGTAGTCCCTCGGTCATCCGGATGATAATAATAATAATAATAATAATAATAATAATATAGTATAATAAATTCAATGGGAAATATTGAGCTATAGTTGGCCCAAAACTGCTTGGACAATCCGGGGATCCGTATCACCGGGATCCGGATTACCGGGGTCCGGTTTACCGGGAGGCCACTGTATTTACGTATAACAAGCAAATCAAACAACAAATGCGAAATTTACACACAAGTACGATGCGGTACCATACGAACGTGGACTACACGAACCAAAAGCCACTGGTCGGACTGTACCCTCTAAGAGAGCGGATGACTGCGTGACGTCACCCACCACTGCGCAAGTTTCATAGTTATTTCGCACCAGGTAGGCCTATATACGTTTGTGCAACAGTGTCACCGTGTTTCTGGCAGTGTGTATTTGTTCTCGGTGTGTTACGGACCATACATCGTGTTTGATGTGAACGTCATATCAATAAGGTTCGAATACATATTCCATTACCTTTTATAGTCAACCATAATGACTCCGGGAGTCCATTGAGCCTGTAGTGGCTGATGTGTCTGCAGCACAGTGTGGGCATGAATAGCAAGCAGAGAAGAAAACAAGAAACACCACCGCACAGATACACCACATGATTACCTGCAGTCAATGCGAGCACGAAGAGAGCTTGTCGTATTAGCATACAATGGAGCATCGCGTTTATGTTCAGCATCTTTTACTTGTTGCGTAGAGGATGTCGCGCCTTGGCTAGATATGTCGTGGTCATATCCGCCGTAAACCGATAAGGTCGCGCCTTCGTGTGGCTTCAAGCTTAAGCAGTTGCTGTCTGCCATTAGTTAACCCTTTCAGCCATGTGCTTACTTTATGTACCACTAGGTTTAACACTGCCACAGAGTGCAATGTGTGTTTTGGACGGACCTCAGAATAGACATTAGTTCCCTATACAACATAAACTGGTTTTTGTAACCGAAACGGAGTGCTTACTGCGCGGTACAAACTGAATCTTCAAATACAGGGTATACACAAAAGAATGGTGCGGTATTCATATAATATACATTGAAACCGCACCATTCTTTTGTGTATGCCCTGTACAACTCACGTTCATCTTAGTCTTTACGGGTTAATATCGTAAAATTAATGACACAAACTAGAAGGCTGCGTTAATTCGAAAACCGAAGGAAAAGATAAAAAAATCGAAGCTGCCTGCTGGTGGTATTAAGAACAGGTGTAGTCGAAAACTAATGCTGCTTTGTATTTAAATAAATTGACAGTGTTTAACCATTTGAAGAACAGATTTCTCGCGAAAAACTTAATTTAGTTACTGCCTCATAGTAAACATTCCAACTGGTTTACAAATACCTTAAAGTTGCTTCTGCATACGGAAATACTCGCTATTTTCCTGAGGATGATCATACGTACCTTAAACGCAGCATGTGAGAAAATTCAGGCCTTTTAATGCTAAAGCTGGTGACAAACGTACACAGACTAACCACTGTGCTTTAAAAGTTTAAATCAATTACTAAATTATGGGAAGAAATCTGTAATCTAATGTTTTACGTGACGTAACAACCACTAATGTACCAATTTCAGAAATGATGGGGAAAAAGACAGTTACATGGGAAGCATGCATCCAAAGTAGAAGTTCTGGAGCGAAAGTACATAAAAGACTTCAGGCTTCCGCCGCGTTGTGGTTGAGGCCCTCGCTCTTCTGGGATGTTATGCGGCGTAGATTGGTGCCTGGTTACCGACGTTTCGGGACAGACAAGCGATCTTATCTTCAAGGGTCAAGAGCCCAAGATGAATGCTGCGTAACATCAAACACGAGCGAAGGCCTCACAATAAAATGTTTTATACATTATATTCATCCCGAATGAAAGTTACAGATTTTTTTTTTTAAAAAATCGCTCGTGTATGAAGTGTCCAGGTTCCATTCAGGATAACAGAATTCCTCAACTGTCGGTTTCCCCTTAACAGCAAATTTCCCATCAGGAAGGTTCATTTCACTTGATAAAAAATCCAATATCCCTACCATACAAAAAATATCGAATATTCACTTATCAATACATTTGTTCGTACATGTATCAAGTTCGTACAAAAAAAAATGTACATTTTTAAAGCGTGGCCTGTAGTGAAAAGTAATTACTCTCTGGCCTGTACACATGGATCCCTCTTAACCACCGCAGAAGGCCCGGAACAATCGCCAATTACCCCATCCCTCGCTTTAAAAAAAAGCAACCTCCCTCCACTTCCATTCCAATTATAATTAGGCCGTATATGGACAGACCAATAATTGCAGACTAGGTTATTCGTTATTGACTGGCAACCTTGTGGCTTTCCTTCAACATCAATTCACACACACACTTCCCCTCAATTCAGACCACTAGTAGCTTTTTTATTACAACTCAGTATGACCACATATGCCTTCCTGACTAGAAAACGCAGGCAAAATAAAGTACAACTGAGCATAAAACGAAACAAGCATCCGGCCCGATGGTATCCGTGGACTTTGTTACATCCGGCCCGATGGTATCCGTGGACTTTGTTACATCCGGCCCGATGGTATCCGTGGACTTTGTTACATCCGGCCCGATGGTATCCGTGGACTTTGTTACATCGGCCGATGGTGCCGACTTTGTTACTGCTGTGCACTGTGGACCGTCTCTAACAGAAAGTGACTGAAACTGGAACAGTAGGCTGTGGCACTACCACTGGAAAATACGCCTCACAGGCTATTATAATACAATTATTACGCAACTGGAATAATTAAATGTTCTAAATGCCAGTAAGACAGCGATAAGCCGTCCATTCTGAGCTTGTTTAAAGTTATAGCACTGCTCTTTCTTACTGAGATACAGCTAGCCCAGGAAATGTGAATATATTCCAGTATCTCTCAGCAGGTGCCGATCCCAGTGGCCGCGCGGTCTAAGGCGTGGATCTGCGGCCGCTCGCTACTGGGATTGTGGGTTCGAATCCCGCCGGGGACATTGATGTCTGTCTCTTGTGAGTGTTGTGTGTTGTCAGGTAGAGGTGTCTGCGACGAGCTGGTCCCTCGTCCAGAGGAGTCCTACCGAGTGTGGTGTGTCTAAACTGTGTGATCGTGAAGCCTCGAAAAATGAGGCGGCCTAGGCCCCCAAGGGGCTGTTGAGCTATTGGAAAAAAAAAATCTCAGCAGGTAAAGGTAAAGTTGTCCCTGTCCACACCATGAAAGCATATGGTAGGGAGGGGGGGGCAGATGTATAGCTCCACTCATTCTAACTTCGGCGCTAGATGGAGGTGAGTGGCTGACATTACGCCCCGGCCGTTTTACCCCCGGGAAAGAACCCCGGTATCCACTGAGAAGGAGCCCGGGTGGGCACCAGAGTCGGTTTAGACGTTTCGAATAAGAAAAAAATATCTTACTCCTGCCAGGTTTCGAACCCTGGACCCTCCAGTCCGAATTCCAGTCGCTATTCCGGCTCCTCAAAAACATGTACAAACATTTCTAAAGCTGTAATTACTTTAAACACGAGCTTTTCTTATGTTCACCGTATATGAACCGAAAAATGAGTAACGGTGTGTTTATGTCGCGCCGTTTCGTCGGCAACAGGTGGGAGTGAGCTTCACGCTCGGGCCTCCTTAACCCCCATTTCGGAAAGCGGTAGCGATACTCGCTGATTGGGGCAATTTCATCCGGTTACATCGCAACATAATGTTTCGGACACATTTGAATATTATCCTCGCGCATACGTCTATGGCCTGCTAATGATAACTTCCCATAAATGCTTTTAAATGTTATTTAGTATGCACCTGTGTCTGCCGTGTCAAACGTTGCGCACAATACGTGAGAACGGCAAAATGTGATTCTCTGTATTTTTTTCAATTCTCCTGTTGCGTAATATATTTTACGCAGTGAACCTGTAATAAATAACAAAGTATGTGTCTCTGTTACGAATTTACAAAACGAGAAAAAATTATTCTGTTATTCAATGCTTCATAAAATTGTACTGATGTGTTTTACGTATTTTAAAAAATAAACCACTTAGCATATCAATTTCGACTCCAAGCAGATTTACCGCCTTGGAGAGACTGCAAAGAAAATCTGTACATCGCCATATAACCTCACGAAGATACCAAAAACGATTATAATATAATTTACTGCATATGGAAAGCGTGACTTGACATATCCAATGAGGTTACAGGTAAGAGCTGGTACCATATTTTTCGACTTGACAGCAATAAAACTGCTGTAAGATGAGTTTATATGTTTAATCTACATATTGCCATTCTCGCCACCTGCTCCCTAGCAACTGGCAGCTCATTATCACCCAGCACCATCTGTCAGCTCTCAATACACTCAATAATTACACCCAGTCTATTACGTTCCAGTCCTCACATTAGGATTCAGAACTGTGACACCTCCCTATGCCTGCACAAAGTGACATTAGTATTACCTTTACAGTATTAGGGTCATAGGCTGTGTATTTAGGCGCTTACATATTGATCAACAGTCGACCTCGGTGGACTAGTGGTTAGCGTGCTCGCCACTGGACCCAAGGTTCGCGGGTTCGAGGTCGATGGACTTTTAAGGGTGATAAAAATCCGGAGCACCACTTTCTTCGGAGGGGAAGTAAAGCCGTCGGTCCCATGTCGTAGATTTACGGCATGTAAAAGAACCTTACGGGCATGAATAGAAATGTTTCGTAAGCTAAATTCAAAGCCTCCATTTCTCACCCAAGTCTCCTGACTGCCTGCCAGATGGCTCTGGCGGTCACATCAGGATCGATAGAACAGCAGCGCGGCCAGTTGCCAGTCACCAACTGCCACAAATGCGCACGACCCAGTAACCTCGGAAAGAGGAGGCAAGAGGAGGCCCGAGCCCATATAGGGCTGTTGAGCCATGGTTATTATATTATTATTATTATTATTATTATTATTATTATATTGATCAACAATAACTACACAGTAGACATGATTTCGTTCACAGCTGGCGCGTTTATACTGAAAACAATCACAAATTCCACTAAACTTCAAAGAATATTTCTGTACTGATAAAATGATAAACAGAAGGAACAGCAGTCTCAGTATCATAAATAAAAATAAATACATTGCGATACATTTCGGTCATATATACAAGCATAATTACCAGCTCTTCGTCTGGGATGCGCCTAGCATTGCGTATCGTATGCTAAGATTTGAAAGAAGGAATTAGTACCTACGTTCAAACTAATGAATTAAATATTACGTGTGCAATTAAAAATAAAAACAAATACAGTCAACCCCCGATATAGCGCCACTCTCACTTAGCACCCATCAAAGTCTGAGAACAAAAATTAGTGTTATACAGTATTTAGAAAATACTACCCTCGACACACCGCGTCAAATTTCGGTGCACAAACAGTATTGGGGTTTGACTGCACTTCACGTACAGCTATTATAGGCAAGCCTCGTATAACATGTTTCAAAGCTATATCACAATACAGCAATTGACTGATAAATATCCTAAGTGTTAGGAAAATTGACTGATAAATATCCTAAGTGTTAGGAAAATTGACTGATAAATATCCTAAGTTTAGGAAAATTGACTGATAAATATCCTGTGTTAGGAAAATTGACTGATAAATATCCTAAGTGTTAGGAAAATTGACTGATAAATATCCTAAGTATTAGGAAAATTGACTGATAAATATCCTAAGTGTTAGGAAATGTATGCATGGTGTTACTTTTGTTTCATCATCTCCGAAAACTGTCAGACTTACGAAAGAGGTATGTTGGAAATAAAACTTTTTTTTTGTCATTCTCTTCTAAAAAATTTGTTCAAGCCATTTTTCGATCAAATAAACATCTGGTTGGAGAAAATCAGTTGGACCGATCGTGTCAGAAATGAAGTATTACACAGAGTCAAGGAGGAGAGGAATATCCTATATACAATACAAAGAAGGAAGGCTAACCGGACTGGTCACATTTTGCGTAGGAACTGCCTTCTAGAAACGTTATTGAATGAAATACAGAGGAAAGAAGTGACGGGAACACGAAGAAGATGATGTAGGCAGCTACTGAATGGACTTAAGGAAAAGTGAGGATACTGTAAATTGAAAGACGAAGCACTATTTGGAGGTATTAGCTGGATATCCTAAGTTCCAACCACTTCGTTATTAATTCTTTCTGTGACGCAACAGCCCATCTCAGGATTAGACCGCCTCACTGCTCAGGTTTCTAGATCGTACACAGACACATACACAAACGCGGTAGGACTTATCTGAACCAGGGATCAGCTCGTCGCAGAGACCGCTACCTACACAACACACAACAAACACAAGAGACGAACATCCATGCCCTCAGCGGGATTCGAACCCGGATCCCAGCAATTTGAGCAGCCGCGGACCTACGACTTAGACCGCGCGGTCACCGGGATCGGCTCGTTGCTGCTCACTGTCAGGTTTAGAGCTCGTTCTGCTCCTTCCTTTCTTGACAAAATTAAACTAGGCTAATTTGGGGACGAAACGATTCCGTAAACGGAACCTAGCGTGCCGAAGAAATCGTAGTCGGTCTAGCGACTGGATACCGGCTGGATGGTCCGGGGTTCGAATCCCGGCAGGGGAAGAGATTTCCTCTTCTCCCAAACAAAAAGACCGGCCCTGGTGCCCATCTAGTTTCCTGTACAATAGGTACTGGCGTACTCTCTGGGAGGTAAAGCGGCCGGAGCGTTAAGTTGACCACTCACCTGCATCTAGTGCCGACGTTATGAGTGGAGCTATACGTCTACGTGCCTCCATGGCGTGGGACAGAGACAACGTTACGTTAACACGGAACTCATTGCTTATTCCCACCCTGCATCTCATAGTTTTCCTATCATTCCACGCGAATGTCAGACAGCAGCTTAAAAGGGCACGATCCCCTTATCCATATTCATTATTCATACTTACATGAGCCATACTACATTCATACAGTAACCAACAATCTCACTTACATTTGGGCACCTGAAATGAGTCCTCCATTACTGTCCACTGTCCTCCAAATACAGTAACACTACACACAGCACAGCTCTCAATCCCCCCTGTAGTTACTATAGTCAGGCTTTATACGTGTCTAGTCTATGGAAGAATCATACTGACGTACAGAGTACGTGCACGTTAGTGATAATGCATGCGGTTACATTACATTAGTGCAATAGCAACTTCCCGTGCAGTCCACGTGACAAGCTCTGCATGCACTATCACTCATCAACGACATAACATGACTTCAGTCGCACAGGTATGAACTGCCCTACGCCATCTGACAGGTCGTAATTTCAACTCTGACTACAACGACGAGAATTAACGCTTTAAAAGACCGAAACTGATGTAAGCATGTGGCTGTCAGAAAGTATCCGGAAAGAGCCTTCGTTCATTCTGTTGTGTTGGCTACACTGTTTACTGTTCATACCAAAACTTACGATTGTGTGAAAACACGATGTTACGGTACAGACTTGGATAATATTGTATTGTTTTGAGATAATACACTGCGGACTATTACTAACTCCCACGCCTAATACAGTATATAAAACTTCAGTCCCTGCTTCACAGAAAACACAAAACGTCCATTATAAAGTTAAATCGGTTAATGAATGTTCAGGAAAGTTGTCGTTGTTATTCGGATAAGCGATTCAAACTCTCTGGGTAAAATATTGAGTTATTTTAATTTTAAACCAGGTGGCGTATCTCAATACCACAGTCCATTTAAAAGGGCTAATTAGTTACTTCCTGTCGCGCCTTGCGGAGCATAGGGCCTCCTTTCAGAGGTTTCTTGGTCTGAAAGTGTGCAGTCTGTAGTGAGTGACCAGTCCACTGACTGCACAAGTTATACTCATCTGATATGACTGCCAGAGCCATCTAGCAGTCAGTCAGGAGAATTGGGTGAGAAATGGCCACTGAATTTTGCTTACGAAACATCTCTATTCATGCCCGTAAGGTTCTTTTACATGCCGTAAATCTACGACATGGGACCGACGGCTTTACTTCCCCTCCGAAGGAAGTTGTGCTACGGATTTAAAATCCATCGACCTCGGCCGGGATTGAACCCGCAAACCTTGGGTCCAGTGGCGAGCACGCTAACCACTAGTCCACCGAGGCGACTAAAAGGGCTAATTATTGAACGTAAAAACGAAAAACGCTATGAGAGACGGACAGAGTAAGACAGTAGAGGGAAAGAATACGACGCAACAGAGTGGGACTTAACAAAAAGACGTCAGAAATTAAAATGCTCAGATCCGTTGATACGCCGCAGTTGGCACTGGCTCAGAATAAGCGAGTGACTTTTGCGATATTTCAGGCTTCCGTCGCCGTGTAGTTGAGGCCTTCGCCCTTCTGGGGTGTTGCACGGGGTAGGTTGGTAGTTGGTTAGCAACGTTTGGGAAAAACGTTTCAGTGCCTGCTTCAAGGTTCAAGAAGTTCATGGATTGTTACACCCCTGACGATGGGATCGATATACTGTGCCATCAAAAGAGGGTAACCACATTACCTACGCCGCGCAATATCGCAGAACGAAGACCTCGCGTCGAATTTTAATGGAGTATAATCATAATTTGCCGCTCCAGTGTCCGCGCGTTCTAAGGCGTGGGTCTGAGACCGCTCGCTTACTAGGACTGTGGGTTCGAATCCCACCGGGAGCATGGATGTCTGTCTCTTCTGAGTGTTGTGTGTTGTCAGGTAGAGGTCTCTGCGACGAGCTGGTCCCTCGTCCAGAGGAGTCCTACCGAATGTGGTGTGTCTAAAAAAAGTGTGTGATCGTGATGCCTCGAAAAATGAGGCGGCCTAGGCCCCCAAGGGGCTGTCGAGCCATTGGAAAAAGAAAAATCATAATTTAATATACGGCTCATGGAACGGCAATATGTCGTAACCCACACACTTCGTCAGACTGAGTTTCCCGCATTACTAGACAGTTGGGTTACAAATACACCTTCTGTCAAAACGTTGAGTCCAGAAATTAATTGCCTGTCCGTATACATAACATGCTTAAGTGTTGGTCTATTGAAGATCGGTCAAGTTTTTTCTGTCTCCTGTAAAACTGTGTATCGATGGGTTACAACAAATTGCTGTTCCATGAGCGATATACCACACTTTGCGTAAAACTGTCAGGCACTCTGTGTAATGCGCAAGAATCTTGCCCGAATTTCATACCTGGACGCTCACGGCCAGCGAGTTACATAACTGAACACGTGGGAATTTCGACTGGCAAAACAGATTTAAAAGTTGAATACAGCATAAGCTAGGTAGATTAGACATATTTTAATTCATACACAATAACAACAGTAACAGATTTTCAACATGTAAAAATTTACCCACATATCTGCAACAAAACAATAATAAACGAATAATATTAAATCAAAATTAGCTTCAATTTGCAAATTTTCCACACTGTTTCTGGCTGAGGGGTTCAAAGTGGCTGGGAGTGGATGGAATCATTTGTAATTAATGCGCGCTGGTTCCCAAAACCTCGCTCTCGTCCTTCTAAGCCACTAAAGAGCAGAAACAACACCCAATCATAATCGTGCTGCCTATCTGTCCACGGACCGTTCTATCTATTTCCGCACCGTTGGGTGTGTTGTATGCATTATTCATGCCTCCGCGGCGCTCCATGTTTAATCAGGCGCTCGCGAGAGAGAAGCAATCCACGTGCAAGCAGAGCAGTAGCGATCCTAATCGCCGCCGCGCAAACACGTTCCCGCTCCAAGTACTCCGAACGCAATCCGCTTAAATATGGAGCCTAGCCTCCCCTCCCATCCATTGCAACAGCTAGGGACGGTTCTGCATGCGTTATTGTTATAATCCGAGATGTGATCAGATTAACTTTTTTTTTTTTCATCTTCGGTAGGCTTTGTAATGGATGTGTGATCGAGGAAGCATGACTGGACAGTTACGGCCTAATTCCACGGTTTGAATTACACCTCACCCCACTGCATGGAGACTTGTATCTTCTTTTTGAAAAAAAAAAAATCTTTCAGAGATGGCTGACAGTAAACATGTGGTTTTCTTTTACCAGCCACGAGGTTTGAGAGATATTTACACGCATCGGTCTGCTCCGTAGTGAAGAAACCTGCATTAACTTAATAATCACTTTCATTACAAAATGTAAGCACTTAAAAAGCAGACAAAATAAAATATTTACTGACGACTAAAACTTGCTTACATAATTCAATTCAATTCTTCGGTTTATTAATGTGCCGAATCAACAGCCACAGGCCAATTACAGAAACAGCACAACATACAAACACAAATAACAACGGACAATATACAAAACAAAATAAAAAAACACAACCAAAACAAATAAATAAGCAAACAATAACTTACTTAGATAATTAATAAAAACACCTTAAAATAATGTAATAAATAATTACATCTGACTAATGTAATAATAATAATAATAATAATAATAATAATATCGATTAAAATCTCGTTTAAGTCTATCTGACCCCATTCGTCGTTAAATCTTTAAGGTCAGTGCTACCACCGCTTAATGTACAAAATTTACATAGTTTTCAACAGTTCATTTATGTGTTTCGCAAGATTCTCAGAATAACTGACTCAGTGGAGCATAGTCCTTGAGAAGCTAACAGTTCCTCAGCTAGTCAAGAAATTCGCCGCATTTTATGGAACACGGAAGTTCATTACCGTATTCACAACAGCCAGCCACCTGTCCCTACCCTGAACCATACGAATCCAGCCCACGCCTTCCCAACTGATTTAAGATCCATTTTAACATCCTCCTATCTATGCCTAGATCTTTCATGTGATCTCTTTCCTTCAATTTTCCCCTAAATACATATGCAAAAGCAATTTTGTACCTAAAGCGTATTCGCCGTTTTTCTTTGCAGTGGATATGCCATGTTAACTGTGAAGTTGGAACTGAGATTTCGGTATCAAGGGACCACAAACACAACCCAGACAATATCAAAACACAAATGTGTCTTTTATCGTTTGCCCGAGCACGGCAGTTTGTATTACATGAAAGCCTGCATCCGCCGGGGCATCTCGTGACAGCTGCCGTGTTGAGGTCAACGATAAAAGAGACGATTTGCGTGTATGTCATACATATACATAGATATATACAGGTAGTACTCATCACCAAATATCATTCGGGTCATCAAATCAAGAAGAATGAGGTGGGCGGGGCATGTAGCACGTATGGGGAGGGGAGAGGTGCATACAGGATTTTGGTGGGGAGACCTGAGGGAAGGAGATCGCTTGGAAGACCCAGGCGTAGATGGGAGGATAATATTAAAATGGATCTTCAAGAAGCGGGATTGGGGGGCATGGACTGGATTGATATTGCTCAGGACATAGACAAGTGGCTGGGCTGTTATGAATGCGGTAATGAACCTTCGGGTTCCATAAAATGCGGGGAATTTCTTGATTAGCTGAGGACCGGTTAGCTTCTCAAGAAGGACTCTGCTCCATGGAGTTAGTTAGTTAGTTAGTTAGTAAAGTTCATCCTAGAACAGGCCATGAAGGCCCAGAGTGGGAGTGGAGGTATACCTCTACTCTTTAACCTCGGCCCTAGATGGAGGTGGGTGGTCTACGTCACGCCCCGGTTGCTTTACCTCCCAGGAATGACCCGGTACCCATTGTACAGGAGGCTGGGTGGGCCTCAGGGCCGGTCTGGACTGGTGCCACCAGGATTCGATCCCCGGACCGTGCAGCCCGTAGCGAGTCGCTATACCGACTGCGCTATGCCAACCCGCATGTATGCTATATGTATATATATATAAGCATATATAACCGGACATACTGCAAGGTTGTGGCCGAGAGGAAATGGAAAATAAGAAGGCAGGGCCAGATGATCAGCAACAGAGCATGAGTACTGCATAACTGTTCACGTGTCACTTAACAGCATAATTTTGTAATTTTTGGAACAAAAATGCAGGCATATTTTCTACTCCCCCCCCCCCCCCCCCCTCATGACACAACAGCCACTAGAGGGCCAGGGCCTCCTCATTATCGAGGCTTCACGATCACACTCAGTTACACACACCATACTCCTTAGGACTCCTCTGGACGAGTGATCAGCCGAAGTCAGAAACCTCTACCTGACACACAACATTCACAAGAGACACGACGTCCATGCCCCCAGCGGGGTTGGAAGCCGCAATCCCAGCAAGCGAGCGGCCGCAGACCGCGCGGCCAATGGGATCGGCCTGTCAACCTTTAGTGCACAGAAATCCGGCGTCCAGTTACGATCAGTAACCACCACTCGCTTACATCAGTGACCGACCACTTCACTTACGATCAGTAACCCACCACTTCCTTACGATCAGTAACCCACCACTTCGCTTCGTCATTAACACCATTCGCTACGATCAGTAACCCACCACTTCCCTTACGATCAGTAACCCACCACTTCCCTTACGATAAGTAACCCACCACTTCGCTTACGATCAGTAACCCACCACTTCGCTATAGCTCTTCTATACAATCCCTTATTCCAACACAGCTAACGCTACCGTACCGCCGTCAACGGACACCGAGTTGTCGCGTAAGCTTCCGATGAACTTCGACTTTCTTCCGTGAACATAAAGACGATAAATGATTCATGATTATTCATAAATAATGGAATTATTCACAGACGTGCATACATATTCCGCAGTTACAATTTCACTTACTTAGAATACCGAACGAAGCATGGCCTTCAGTTTCCACTAAACAGTCCTTAAAGTTAAATGGTGCCAAGGAATACATAATCTTCATAAATTGTCATACCAACCACGATAAAAAAAACTTGTTCTGAAGGCCACAAAAACGACACGTGTGTGAATCATAAAAGAAGTTGTAACGTTAAATGCAAGTAACCACTACCAAGAACAAAAACTTTTCCGCAAATTACAGTGCAGATATTTCTGCATGGCCACAATACTTCAATACAACCGCAGCTGTGTTCCATCCAGGATGCCTTACTTTACATCCGCAACCAAAAGACGCACCGTAATACTTACAGGAGCAGCCGTATTTTAGGACGCAACTTAGAAAGACGCCACGTCTTTATTCATCGCGTCGGACGTACGGTAGCAACACTACTCAATGCCTGAGAGAAAATAATATTTTCCGCCTTATTTATGGTTTCTTACTTCTGTTCATGAAATTTCAGTAGATTCAGTTAGTTATGAGTCTCCTTTCTTTACAAAATCTTTCAGAACGCCGTTCACGGTCTGCCTCGTGTGAATTCAAACTACATGAACATTACTTTTATTGGCAACTTACGGAGCCGCAGCAGTGACGTGTACAAGCAGTTTGAGCGCCGCGTTGCGGACTACCCCCGAACCAGTGTATAAAGTGAAGGTGAAGGTAAAGATTAAACAGGCTACGTGTCTGCAGTAATCTTGTAATCCTTTGAACTTTATATATTTCACAATGCCAGGTCCATCTAACAATTCAAAGAACTCTTATGACTTTGTGTCCATCCTAAATCATTTTCATAGATTCGTCCAAAGATTTTTGTTAGTATTTTCCTTTCAAAACTTTACCTTTACCTACCACAACCTTTTAGCGTTACTGTTAATTAACCAAATATGCGACCACTAGAAATAAAATATAAACAAACAGACGCTTTGGTGGTTGGGTGAAATAATTGGTGGATGTGTGGTCTTTCCGGTCACAAATAAAGACAAACACTTGCCTATACCATGTGCTATTAACATATACATGCTGATACTGAGCATTCCGAGCGTTCCCTAGTTCTGGGTGTACAGGAATGGCATTAACGAAATCAAGACGCCCGTTTTTATTACGAATGATTTAAACGCGTACACCACAAACAGAACTTACCAGTCACCATTCTATCAAAGCTTCATGTCCACATTCATTCATCTACCATCGCCGTAAGTCTGGATACCACCAACGACGCTAGGCAAACCACAAAAAAAAAAAAGGCACGAAGGAAAACACGGATATATAAACACAATGCAGCATGAGGGGGGATTTTACTGCACAATAACACGGTGAACAGTGTCTTCGTCCCCTCGTTGATATTTCACAATCTGTCAGAAATATTGCCCAGCCCGAGCAACAATCGGAAAATCAGTGCAATGTGTTGCTCAATATTGGTCAACCATTGGCGGAAATAATGGGCAACCATTTTTCAACCACACATTGCCCTCAAAAAAGTCTGCTCGTGCCATTTTTAGTAGTAGAAAGAGCACCCACAATAGGGGTTTTCCACTAATATTGGAGCAACGTCCAAATTCTAGGCGCCAGGAGGGTGACACGAAGCAAGTTCCTTACTGAGGATGCGCAATTCTGTATAACCTGTATATGTCACTGTTATCTGACGCTTTCTGCTCGGCGCATGTGAACTGATACACATTTTTTGTATGTAACGAGAAGAAAACTGCAATAATTGTGCTGCAAATATTAGGCGCCATCGTAAAAAAATTTGGTTGTCTTGGCAACCTGGCGCCCGGGATTTGTGCACCCCTGACCCACAATTACAAGTAACGGTAATATTTTATTCTATTCTTCATCAATTAGGAAGACCCCCAATATTACAACACTCAGTTTCTGCTATTTTCGGAACACCTTCAAATACTCAAGATGTTATTTGAAATGAATCACTATGTCTTTTCATCCTTCCTGGCCCTGTTGTAGCTGTGCTTTTTGGCGCCCGGGGCGAGTAAACACAATGGCCGCCCGTAAGAGAAATTTCAACTTTTAAAGAAATTCGTCTACTGAACCTCTTTTATTTTGCTCAATAATTTAAAATTTGTTGAACAGAAAGTCGATTTTTTCCCTTCATCTAAAATATTCATTTTGCCGCACCTTGGACTCTGCCACCGGGGGCGACGGCACCCCCCCCCCCCCTTCCAGCCCCAACTACGCCACTGCTTCCTCATTTTCTGACAATAGCTCAGTCGTCTCCGTTCACCTTTTCAGCCACACAGTATAACAAGTACTGCACAATCAACCCTCAGCCTACGGAAGTGATCTCTGTACTGCGCTCGGACTTCACCCGGTTGTCGCATGTTTATCGGGAAGAGGCCTATGTATTATGAATGTATCCAGTTGCTACCGCGATGTAGAAGACCGAATCACTCTGTTATCTACACACGACCATCACAATACACGCCAAGTTATTAAAAATTAAAATGTGGCTAACATTATCAGCCACTGTTTCCTGCTGTGATGGCGACTCCATATCCCTTCAGCATAATACAACACAACACACTCACCTAGATCAAACAAACGACAAGACAGTTTATGTACTTGCAACTCCTGGTGTGTACATTTCCGAAGTTGTACACCAGCTTCACTGAAGAATCCTCTATTGTATCTTGGAAGTGGTGGCATGTGAGAAGAGGGTATATAATCAGGTTTAAAATTGACATCACTTAACAGTAGAACTCTAAACAAACAATCTTATCACTCGACGTTAGGCCCCACCCTTTTTTAAACATTCAGACTTCCAGCTGAGTCAACATGGGCTGGGCCACAAAACTTTTCCCCTTCTATCAAAACAAAATAATGTGGTTTCAGTTCTTCTGTACTCCAAATCGTAACTGTAAGGCAGGGGAAAACCGTGCAGAACTTTCAGACAATTAAGAAAAGATCTGAGAAAACCACGTAAAATTGTCAGTTCTTGTTCAGGGTGCACAAATCCCCGACGCCTGGTCGCCCGGGTAGCTAGATTTTGTAGGTAGCGCCTAAGACTTTCAGCACAATCCCCCCCCCCCCCCCAATATAAAAAAAATGTGTTTCGGTTCACACGCACCGAGCAGAAAGCGCCAGATAACAGTGACGATCACAGCTCACTGCGGAAATTGTTCGTTATCAGTACAGAACCTACTTCATATCACTCTTCTGGCGCCTAGAATTTGGAAATATTTCCTACATTTTTGGGAAATATGCGCGCCCCTGGTCTTGTATGCCCCGACAAGGATCTAAATTAGAACCGGAACTGTATGAACTGTAGTAGCAAATATTTGGTTAAATTCTAACTGTTAATTAGTAAGCATTAAAATGTAACAGAATGTTTTAACTTCAACGACAAGAGAAAAATCATAAAATTGTCCAAACAGAATAAACGGTCCGTGGCTAACAGCATTTATAGAAGAGAGGCCTTCGAACTATACATAAAGGAAGACACAAAAATTTCACTCTTTTAAACAGAGGCGGTATAACAGAAAGAAGTTAAATGAATTACGACATGAGTGGCTAAGGATTGTTAAGAGATTTTAGAAATCCTCTTCACTGCAAACATACGAGATACATTACAAACAGACTGTTTGAACAGACAAGAGAAGAATGAACAACGCGAACCAACAAACACATAAGCGCTATCTTGTTAAGTAAACCATCTTAAGATAAGGGAACGGGTTCATTTAAAATGGTTACGGCCCGATAATAATGTTTATACTAAAGAAATGAGGACCGAGCTTTTTAGTAAGGAAATCATTCATTAACGCTTTAAGAGTCTAGCGGTTACTAGATGCACTAACAGGTTTAAGATTCAAAAATTTTACATCCCACACACAAGAGTGTATTTCTGTGTTTTGTGTGGATCACAAAAGAACAGCGATTATTCCTTTGTACAACATAAAGTGATGGGTTCTTATAGGCGAGATGGATATGTTTACTGCGCGGTACGAACTGAACCTTTGAGCTATAATTCTGTTCATTCTTAGTTTGTAGACGAGTTCGTAAAATTGAGAAAAGCGACTATTAGCTTCGTCATGCCTGTCTGTCTGTCTGTCCGTCCGCATGGAACAACTCGGCTCTCAATGGACACAATTTCATGAAATTTGATATAGTTTTCCAAAATATGTCGAGAAAGTTCAAGTTTCATTAAAATCTGACAAGATTCACGAGTACTTTTCATGAAGACCTGTGTACATTTACGGTAATATCTCGCTGAATTCTTCTTAGAATGAGAAATGTTTCAGACAAAAGTTGTAGAGAAAATCAAAACACACATTTTATGCTCAATAACTTTTTTCCGAAAGTCGTGCCGTTTATGAGATAATGTGGAAAAATATGGTACAGCCAGACAGGCCACAGATGACAATATAATACGGCGCATGCGCTTTGCGTGCTGAATAACTAAGGCTACAGCCACACTCCGAATATGTAATATTTATTGCGCCTCAATGTTACGTTATACGAGCATTGCCTGTCTTGTTAAGGGGTTAAAGTGTTTATATATTCTTTTAGTTTGTGTTTTAGAATATCAAGAATTCACACTCACAGAATGTGAAACAATTCGATAAACAAACACACAGGAAGGCGAGACACCGGGGCACGCAGAACACGATGCTCCATGACAGTGACAAATGTTTCTTGTAGTTACCTTAAGGCTGCCCAACCACACGCATGTGGATGTATAGGGACACGAAGGTCAAATCCCACCTATTTATAATTCGGCTATATAAGGAAGAGTGTTTAAAGAGTACATTTAACGACACTGTACCAACTGTGTATGAAGTATCGAACAGACAAACGGCAGGAACACAAAGAACAGGAATTTTGGAACTGTGCAGGAACCGTGTAGATTATCGGGGCATTTGTTCGAGGTACTTGGAAAAATCACGACACCGCGCAGTGAAAATGGGTTATGTCTCTACTGCGTGAGCTAACACGCTCCGTCTAGAATTTAGACACACGTTCTGCACAAATTCGTGGCCAGTTCCACGCTCCGGTCACCCTTAACTCAAATCACTGAAACGGAATTTGGGCGGACCGCTCCAAGACATGAAAGTGAAAAATCCCAACTAGCCTTCTTACTGCCGAAGTCCCACTTGTCTAGCCTGTGCGGCGACAGTCACGGCTGGCTGGCTGGCTGGCTACGTGAATAGGCTCAATTTTCATGTGGCTGTCTTGTCTAAATCACTGCACAAAATGTCAGATTGCAGGCGTATTTGCTGCCCATGCAGTGGGAAATACGTACATTAACAGTCGACTTGACACCTTAACTGTCTGGAGCATGATGGAGATATGTCGGGGTGGGGAAACATGCCAAGCCAACGACTTGTTACATTAGTTACAAGCATGGTCTCAGCAACGCTCATTAGCGTGGATGTCCCATGAGCTCAGCTACATGTATACAAACTCGGTTCCTACCTCCGAGGAAACTTCTCAGTTACAAAACAGACGGTTCAGGCTGTGAGCGGGAATTATCGGGCTTTATTACACAAGTCCCATGAAACACACAACTACAGAATGTTGCACTTAAAAATGAAACGCATAACTACAGAGTGTTCCACTTAAAAATGAAACGCATAACTACAGAATGTTCCACTTAAAAATGAAACGCATAACTACAGAGTGTTCCACTTAAAAATGAAACGCATAACTACAGAATGTTCCACTTAAAAATGAAACGCATAACTACAGAGTGTTCCACTTAAAAATGAAACGCATAACTACAGAATGTTCCACTTAAAAATGAAACGCATAACTACAGAAGTGTTCCACTTAAAAATGAAACGCATAACTACAGAGTGTTCCACTTAAAAATGAAACGCATAACTACAGATGTTCCACTTAAAAATGAAACGCATAACTACAGAATGTTCCACTTAAAAATGAAACGCATAACTACAGAATGTTGCACTTAAAAATGAAACGCATAACTACAGAATGTTCCACTTAAAAATGAAACGCATAACTACAGAATGTTCCACTTAAAAATGAAACGCATAACTACAGAATGTTCCACTTGCATAATACAAAATGAAACGCATAACTACAGAATGTTCCACTTAAAAATGAAACGCATAACTACAGAATGTTCCACTTAAAAATGAAACGCATAACTACAGAGCGTTCCACTTAAAAATGAAACGCATAACTACAGGGTGTTTCATTTAAAAATAAAACGCATAACTACAGAGTGTTCAAATTAAAAATTAAACATAACTACAAGGTGTTCCATTTAAAATGAAATATAACTACAGTGTGTTCCACTTAAAAACGTCCCGCTTGCACGGCGAAATCAAGAAAGGATTTTGTTTCGTTTAGTTTGTGGTAAACTACATGCACACTCTTACAGAAGATGTTGGATTCTATACCCAATTACCCGATCATGAGCGCGAGAACTGCTTCTTCCAACAGGATGGCGCTAAATGTCATACGGCTCGCGATTCAATAGCCCGAGTTCATCAGGCAGGCTTTAAGTGGAACATTCTGTATATTCGATGGGCAAAATACAGAGGTTTTAAAGTCAAAACAGGCAGCACTTGTTAGTTACCATCATGCTTTAGTTTTGAATACTTTACACGTATTGCAACATAAACAGAGTTCTTCCCACAATAAACTTAACAGTAACCAAACTGTAAACAAGCAGAGTGCCGCACACCGGCAGGGCACAATCATTATGCGACCAGCGCCTGTACACTTCTTGTTCGTTAGCCTGTTAGAATATCGCAGACCCTATCTCGCTGCGTTGTTAGATACGATCGCAAGTTCATTACCTGTCCCTATTACAGCAAGTACAGTAATACCAATAATGCACACACAACGACAAACATATCAACCTATCTTCATCTGCGGGGCTACAGGTCGGAAGGCAGAGGAATCGTGATCCAATTCCCGGCAAAGGCAAGAAATTTCTCTCTTTACCAAAGTGTTCAGACTGGCAATGGGGCCCACCAAGCCATCTACTGATTGGGTGCCAGTCGCTCTTCGCCCTGGAGAAAACGGCTGAGGCGTGAAGCTGACCACTCACCTCCATGTTACTGCCGACGCTAAGAATGGGTGGAGCTATACTCCATCACCTATGTGCCTTCATGACGTGCACAGGTACAACTTTACCTTTGCCTGTCAATATGTCGGTATGTGTATGACTGGCCACAGGAAAGTGTCCTCAAAGCTGCAACGTTTTAAGTAACATTTGTTTTTCTTATGAGAGCTTACCAGGTGCAGATCCCGGGTGATTTTTATTCTAAGGCTATTATACAGGGCATACACAAAAGAATGGTGCGGTTTTAATAGTGTTCACTATTAACACCGCACCATTCTTTTGTGTATGCCCTGTATTACTCCACATGAAGCAGCATTATTAAAATCTTTCTGTCAACAGATTAGTGTAACAATGGCGCGTGTGCTCACTCGTATGTGCAAAGATCACGTACGAAGTTCATAATTCACACAATCTGCTAAAGAAAAGAAAGATAATTATTGTCTGTAACGTGACCAACATCGTACAAACATTCTTATTATTTGCTCCGCTTTCCTTTTTTCCTGTCTCACGCTTCTGTGTTCCATAGAATAAGTTCTACCTGGTTTACAAGACAAGGAAGTCTTTTAATTCTTTTTTTTACAATACACGTCACATAAGCGTAAACATCATTAAATTATTAAAACCGCAAAACTCTCTGAATACAGGACGTGTTTTTATAATTTGTTTATTATTAACTCTAAGTGAAGTATTTATTATTAAGCCATTCAAGATTTCCAATAACAACAGAATAACAACAGCAAAAAAAAAATATAATTCTTGAAATTACACAAATGCATTTCATGTTGATCATAAACTGATACATGCACTAAATACAAATAATCGTACTGCCTTCACAAAGTGTCAAGTTTCGAGTCTAAAACAAATATCGACGCCGACACATGGGACGTTTTATGAATGACAAAACGTTGACACAAAATTAAAATCTGAAAACTCTGAGAACGTTTTTACTCTGGGAACTGCGAGAGTGTTCACTTTCAAATACCTTCCAATACACGTCCCGAGAATCACCTGCGGAGGAAGTGTCGAAATTTTAATCGACGGTTTATCTAGAGACGATACAACATATCCTTACAATTTAGACAAACATGAAGGTGATATTACTGTATGGTGTACGGCATTCTCCCACGTCAACACTGGATTTTAATGTGACACAGATAAGCTACCTCACGCCATAATGGACAGAGTGGTCGACGCCCAACTTTTACAAGGACAGAAACAATCGTGAAGTCTTAAAACGGTATATTAAACACCATACCACGTACCGTACCACAGTCTGTCGAAGCCGCACTTTTTCAGTGACACGGCGCTATACGGCCACCCAAACACACGGCCCTATGGCAGGAGTGGCGAGCTAGACGACCTCCGACAGCCGCACTTTAGGGAGACAAGTTAGGCAAAAGCCATGTCTTCACCAAGTCAACCGTACGGTAGCAACACTGCTCAATGCCTCACAGTAGCGTGAGCGTGCCACATTACGGCAAGCATGACATATGGCCTACATTACCAACACGAACAGTAACGCGAAGAAATACTTCCCACTGTGTCCACATAAAGATAACGACTACTCCGATATGGGTATTACTGCGAAGTCAAAGAACACCTCTACATCCGCACCGTCGCCACAACAAAAATAACTTCACCAAAAACATAGTTTTAGATCCACGGGGTTAGGCACTCTCGTAGTCAGCAATTCTCAACAAGAGCCTGCTTTCGTGATGTGTGTCACTGTCATTTAGTCTAAAAGGTGTTTTACAAAGAGAAACCTTCAAACTCCTCAACCTAAGAACTGAGAAATTTCAACACGCAGTTACACAACTAGGCACATATACAGAACCAACCAGTTTCCTGACAAATCATGAAACTGAGCATGAAACAAACGACCGTCTCTCGCTCTCCACGCATGCGATTAGCTTTTAGTTTCCGTCTTCGTGCATTTATTTGGTTATTCATTCACTAAATCCAACACACAGAGGGGGAAAAGTTAAAGCTTGTTAAGCAAACAAGCAGAGCATTTCGCTCTTCTGGCGGGCATGACTCCGCGTCAATAGTTACCCCTTTATACTCAGTGACGCAGCGTCAGACCCCATAAAAAAAGAAATCCTGAACCAGACCGCTGTGAAAACCTAAAACCTCGCAAAACAAAGACATGCTCAACAAGGATGTGAAGACGATAATTAAAGAAATAAGCAAAGTAAATTAAAATTACTGGATGACATACAATGTAAAGTCGATTTATTTCTTTTCTCCTGTTGCAAACACGGTGAATGTCACAAGGAATGTGGTTTCGTGCGTCGTCAAACGCGCACCGCACAGGTACGTCCATTGATAGCTAAGCTGAAAACTGATAAAACGTGCCAGCAGCAAGAAAACACGAATACTGCGACCATACCACAAGGCAGTGGCGTAGATAACCGGCCGCACGCCCCAAACCCCCCCCCCCCCCCCCCCCCCGCGAATCGATACTTCGGAGCCCCCGTGTAATTATTACGGAACTTACTCCAAGATCTCATTACCAGGGATCCAGAATACTGCTTTCTGTTACAAGAACGGAATCCAGTCCGAAAGAACCCACAACAAATTTTAGTAATCCGTAGACCTCGGGGCCCACCCGCGACCCGGAGGGGCGGGGGGCCTGCGGGGGCTTTATATGTGCCACTACTACAGCATGGCCCGGTGTAGCAGCTGAATTAGTCTATGCCTGCTCCCCTTTACAAGCATGTTCGTAGCGTCGTAATTTGAAAACCCCGTACTCAATAAAGCAACTATACAGAGTGTTAACACCATCTGTTTGATCACTTTGAGAGCAAGTGTAAAAAATTTCAGTCTCATAGGTATAACAAAAACTTGTTTAAATAAGGCACTGTTCAGTGTTTACATCTTGTTCACTGGAAGGGACCAGAAATCGTCATGCAGAAAATGCAAAAAAGAAAAAGAGAGTGTGCAGACGGCAGTCGGTCTCACCTGTATTCTTCTCCCCGCCATTAACGTCGTTACGCCGTCCAGTTCAGTGAACTGCGACTTCACTCGACGCCCCTCTCTGTACGACCCGTAAGAACGCAGCAGACACCAAGAGTGAACCAAAACAGGTTTCACAGCATTAATTTATTCTCGAATGCAATTCTGATTAGTTACGCTCTACTGTCGTTCCAAATATTTAAACTTCGCGCGTTTCCTGATGACTTATTAGCTATGTTCACGGCATGATTTTCTTCTTGTACATTTTTTTTTCCTATGGCTCGACAGCCCTATATGGGCCTGGGCCTCCTCGTTTCGTCGAGGTTTCATGGTCACACACATTTGAGACACACCACAGTCGGTAGGACTCCTCTGGACGAGGGACCAGCTCGTCGCAGAGACCTCTACCTGACAACACACAACACTCACAAGAGACAGACATCCATGCCCCCGGTGGGATTCGAACCCACGATCCTAGTAAGCGAGCGGCCGAAGACCCACGCCTTAGACCGCACGGCCACTGGGATCGGCCTTCTTCTTATACTATAAGACTTAAATTTTCTCTGTGTGTATCCCTACTTGTACAATATTTTGCTTACTAGCTTAGATATTTTACATTTGGTTGGTTTAAAATGTTGCCATAATAATATGATAAATTAATATAAATAACGAAGTTGTGTTGACGGTGAAAAATACTGTTCATTAGGCTACGAAACTTGGAGTATGAGGTGAGGCTAGGACTGGAGCGAGTTTAACGTTACTGTACGCGCGCGCGCCTACAATAATTTGTGCTTGCCATATGTTTTCGTAAGGTCAATCAAGACTGGCAATCGTTAAGTCAGCCATGTCTGCTACTACGACTCCGTGTTAAAACGGTCAAGCACGCGCTGCGCAAACCGTCCAAAATGAAGATATGCGCAGATGCAGATATGTCATATTCCTTCACGTTCTGTCCTATTTCACTGTTCCGTGCGACTTGGTTTTAGAGGTCGATGTGGATATCTCACACAGTTTCACCTCGGTTGACTCCGCCGAAGCGTTTATGTAAATATTTGGACAGTATTCTGAGACAGTTTGTATGCTCTGATGTCCCGTAGTTGAATTGGTTTCGCTCGCCGCGTGACGTCACCAGTCAAGAATGCTCTATTCAGCACATGTACATGTGATTAGTGTGGGAGAGTGTAAACATGAGAAAGGTTGCAGGGCGTTCCGGCTAGCAGCAACACCGCACACAAAGAAATGCAAAGCGTCTGATGTCAGGACATGGGAGGAACGGATCATCCCTCCATGTTGTTGGGATAGATAAAGAAGCTGTTCTCACTTGCATATGAAAAGTTCTACCATTTGGGAAGTTATCTTTGAAACCACAGTTCCGTTAGGATTTAGAACGTTAGAAGGTACAACAGAAATGTTGAAACCCCTTCTTGCCACCGAGTAAACCGAATGGTGTGATGGCAAAGCCTCTTTTAATCCACAGCAGCACAGTTCGCATCTCGGCCGAACACCGACTATGATCAGGCTTTCGTGGTTTTTCTGTCCCTGCAGGCAGTTTCTTGGTGCCCTGGGCGAGTAATCACAATGGCCGCCATTAACACAAATTACGAACTACAATAACATCACAATTATTTAATTGATTTCCTTTTATTTGGATCAATAGTTTTAAAATGTTTTGAGCTAGAAACATCAATTTTTTTTCATTTAAAATATTCATTTTCCACCCATTTTGCCGTAGTCTGACGCCCGAGACGGTCGCACCACGCGCCCCTCCCAGCTATGCCCCTGCCTCCAAACAAATTCCGAGATGGGGCCTTAAATTATGCCACGATCGCCATTTATTATTCATTATCATCCATTCACTCAAGGCTAATGATCAGAGTTTCTGACAACGTTTCTGAACATACTACAAGCACCTCCCTGCCCTCTATTTAGCAGTTCCCAAGCGGATATCTGGCATGGCATAATTCAGTTACAACCCTTTACTGGGCAATGGTAATCACATGCACCACCTGGTTTAAAGCAGGTGAACATATACTAAGCACTGTGCTTTAACGTGTTAAGAAAGGAAAGTAAATGTAATTATGTTTGCAATGTTCTCGTTTCAAGGCCACGTTTTGTGATTCTCGTCAAAGCAGACTGGCAGTGTTCACGGTTCTACTGAAGACTGAAACAGTTGCAACACTGACAGCGTCTCGAGTGTCTGACACATTAAACCAGAGTTTCACAACCAGGGTTTCCCAGAACGCTGTTCGGGGCTCCGCGAGAGATCGCGGAATAAATAAATAAAAAATTCTTAAGTACCGCGAAAAATTCCAAATACCCCGCGAAATATATAGGGAATTTTTATCTGGCAATTGGCAATAATGGACTAATTTCCGAGCGCTACCAACTACCTCTCTGTTTTGTTTTAGTTCGTACTCAAATGCTGTATTCCGCTGTACTGTGTTTGTGTTTCTGTTTGTTTATTATTGTCACCGAGCCGCCTCAGCGGTGATGGCAGGAAGGATCCCCGTAATAAGCTCTTTTTGGCCTGTAAAATATTCATAGGTGGGGATTCCTCGGGATATAAAAAATTATTTAAGGGCTTCCTCAATGAAATGAAGGTTGGAAAACACTGCCTTAAACCAAAAACAACACTGAAGACAACTGTACTGTTCAAACGACCAGCAGACTTGAAACAGAATCTTCATTTATGCGAGTAGCACGTAAGCAGTGACAGCTTACAGGCCTATACAGACTACGCAGGCCTCAATTCATAGAGGCCATATTCATGGGTAGAACTCTGGCCGTCCGATGGAGCTTCGTCAACTCTGTGAACTGTTTACATTGGAAATGTGCTAAGACTGTGAAGAGAAACAGCCAATATTGGAAGCAGCAGCTAAGTGTCGACTCAGGAAGGGAAAATATTTGACAAGCACTGGGTCAAGCAGTCCCATTACTAAAAGGAATAATAGATACACTTGTTACACATTCGTACATACTTTACTAAAATAAATAGAAGTTTCAGGGCAGAAAACAGGAAGGAAATGTTATTTAGTTCATGGCAGTGATCTGAGTTACGGAACAATTTTCAAAAGACTCCTTATTTGTCTTTTGGTTATGTAGACCTAAAAAATTGTTAAAACTGCACTGGGACTTTGTAGACACTCTGTATAGTCAAGACTTCAGGGACGTGGCTAGCAAATGGACTGCAAGCTAACTTCCTATTACGACACAAGTTCCCCCACTCACCTTATCAGTGCCCTTTTCAAAATGATGTAATTATTCGTAACTTATCTATCCTTGCGCAAAATAATCGTAGCTTTATATATACCCTTACGTCACGGTTTATCTGAAATACATTGATAAACCATGTAAAATACACACACGCATGTCTCCTCGTAAATACGCAATACGCGCTGCATGTACAGACCATCTCTTCTCCTCCATCCGATCAATGTAATAATGTCTACTGTAAAACGCAGATTACGAACGTCTAAATTATGTATTTTCAGCCCTCTTTTCTTTACTCCATCTTAAATCCAAATATCAGTTACTAAAATGATCACGTGATCAAAGTTAGTACTAAGTAATGGCCTTCCCTTAATAGGCACAAACGCTGCATGGGACGATTATGTAAATTCTTACAAATCTGAACGTCCTGGACTGTATGACCTAAACAAAAACGGAAATTCACCGAGACGGGCAAGTGAATGTAGCAGATGAATTTCGAACGGTGCTCACAACCTTCTAAAATGACTCGCCTCCGCAATGATATAGCCAGAAATTACTGACAATCTATGTTTCTGCAACACTACAGCACTTACGAACACAAACCCTTTAATGCCTAGGTAATGACGTCAAATCGCGAACTTAAAAATGTCCTTTTTCACATTCTCTATTTAAATATTCCAAATATAGTTCAGGGCTTTGAGAATTTTGGAAATTTCCACACAATATAAAGTGTTATATCGCCTTGTCATCTTGCAGTGTTCTTGCATTAATTTTTCAGGCTCCATCGTATATGGTTTCTAAATGAAATTTTCTACAACTTTTGTCCGAAACATTTCTCATTCTAAGAAGAATTCAGCGAGATATCATAATTGTACATAGATCTTCATGTAAAGTACCCGTTATTCTTGTCAGATTTTAATAAAACTTGAATTTTCTAGACAGATTTTCGAAAAATCTTCAAATACCAAATTTCATGAAAATCTGTCCAGTGGGTGCCGAATTGTTCCACGCGGACAGACAGACGGTGGACATGACGAAACCAATACTCCTTTTTCGCAATTTTGCAAACGTGCCTAAAAATGCGTCATACAATACAGCTTGCAATGGTTTTCTTTACGACAAAATACACTTCAAAAATTATTAATATAAATTCATATGAACAGGACGGACGCCGTAGTCAGTACAGCGACTAGGCTACTGCTGGAGAACACAGGAGTCTAATCCCAGTACGGTCAGGCGATTTTCTCTCCTCCAAACCGTCCATAACGCCTCCGGCGCCCACCCAGCATCCCATTCAATGGGTACGGGGGTTCTTAACCCGCAGGTAAAGCGGCCGGGGTGTGATGTTGAACATTCACCTTTCCTGTAGGTAAAGCGGCCGGGGCGTGATGTTGAAAATTCACCTTTCCCGCAGGTAAAGCGCCCGGGAGGATGATGCTGAACATTCACCTCCATCAAGCGCAGAGGTTAAGACTGAAGCTATACCTCTACGCCCCCACGCGCCTCCATGGCGTGGATAGGGACAGCTCTGAAATGGGAACGTTTTTTGCTTGCCACGTAAGCGTCTATCTAACGTTCAGGCGCTTCGCTCTACTTGAGGACTTCTAACGCTAATCGCTCTGTATCCTTGGCTTCATTTCAAAAGTTGTCTACACTTTCAATTACCTCTCCTAAAATTTATATATGTATTACACTAAACATGATAATTACCGACACAAATATTTAAGAGTAATTACCTGATTGTACACGATAGTTTTCCTTTTAGTAAGACAGGGCCGTGCCATGGCTCAAGGATTAGTCGTAGGCCTCTCACTGCGAAGGCACGGGTTCGATCCAACACTAATCCATACGGGATTTGTGGTGGACAAAATGGCATTAGGACAGGTTTTTCTCACGAATACTTCAGGCTTCTCCTTAGCATCATTCCACCAGTGTCCATTCTCATACATCTATCACGGACGCTATACAACTTGAGTAACTAACGTTAAATAACAAACCCGTCAAGTAATTTTTATGTAATAAACCAGTGTAAGGCACGTTAAAAACTCGAACGAAAGTCTTTTCATTTGTAGAGCTATACATCCTGTTAACGCTGACATAACAAATACAGTTAAATTACGATGTGACTTTTCAAAGACCAACACAAAGGTGAGAATTTCACTAATACGTGCTGACGTAGTGTAGAGGTGACCTCCTTAAGCGGTCAGAGCAAACACACACACAATGGTCATCATGAATACCAATTCCTACGCACACGGTAACTACAAACTTAACTTTTTATCGAATGACACATTCCAGCGTTATTATGGTGATTTGGAAGGCCCATATAACAAAGCGGGCCCAAAATTTTGCATGGTACTGTCCTGACATTATCCTGGACAGACAAAACTAAAAATTCCGTGGGCCGGGGGGGGGGGGGACCTCATGATTTTTGTCCAGAATGTTAGCGAGCGCAGGCGTTCAGCATATCCGCCAAAGTACTTTATTTCGTATTTCCATCCCTCAGTCCTTTCCTCCTATATCCCTACCGTACCTTCATCTCCTTCTCACCTTCCTCCTATATTCCTTTCCGATCCGTTCCATTTACCGTTCCTCTCCCCCTTCCCTCCACCCTCACACCTATGATAAAATATTTTCAGTGTTTCTAAAAATGCCGTTATAGAACGGCAATAACAATAGTACTGCTGTTATTGCCGTTCTGTATAGCATTATTGTTACTGCCGTTCTGTAACGGCAATAACTAGTACTATGTTATTGCGTTACAGAACGGCAATAACAACAGTATACTGTTATTGCAGTTCTGTATAGCATTATTGTTATGCCGTTCTGTATAGCATTATTGTTATTGCCGTTCTGTATAGCATTATTGTTATTGCCGTTCTGTAACGGCAATAATAGTAGTACGATTGTATTGCCGTTACAGAACGGCAATAACAATAGTACGATTGTTATTGCCGTTACAGACGGCAATAACAATAGTACTACTGTTATTGCCGTTCTCTATAGCATTATTGTTATTGCGTTCTGTAACGGCAATAACTAGTACTAATGTTATTGCCGTTACAGAACGGCAATAATAGTACTCAGTACGGTATTTCAACGTTTTCGCCAGATTCGCATCATCTACAAGCCGGAAGGTCGCGGGTTTAACTCCCGATGGGGCCATTGGGATTCTTCATTGACTTAATCCTTCCGGCCGCACTATGGCCCTGGAGTCGAATCAGCCGCTGACAGACATAAGTACCAGCGATATCTTCGGGGGGGGGGGGGTAAAGGCGCCCGGTGCGTAGGGCTGACAATCTTGCCAATTTCATGTGCCGATTGTCGAGAAATTCTGGGAGCCTAACCTCCTGCAGCCCTAAGGGCCTGTCCAGGCCTGTATAGGAATTGCGTGACCTTTACCTTCACTAAATATCACCACCATAAGTAGCCAATTATGGGCCTTACTAAATACAGTATTAAGTGTACAATAATGTAAGCATTCGTATTATTCTAGACTCGAAACTGCAAAACGCATGAAGTGGGAGAAGACAGGATTGTTTACTGAAGTTCTCCCAATACCAAATTTCTAGAGTTGTTGCACACGGACATATGGACGGACTAATAGGCAGACAGACCGACATGAGAAAGCTAACCGGATTATTTTGAAAATGTGCCAAAAAGGAAATCTAAAGTTTTAACACGTGCTTGTGTCGCCCTGAGCAATCCCAATATTCATTACCTGTAGCAAGTGTGGGTGCCAGATGTGTATACAAATCTAACGCATACGAACTTCTCGTTACGTCTGGACAATGGCAAATACTTGTGAACAGACGTGACACGTAAGCCCGTCGAGTGCCATGTGGCAACTGGAATGAACTTCGAAGGAAGGAATTCTGCTGACCGCCATCAATACTGTTAGCAAGCACATAACGAACAATCCAGTTCAGGAGCAACATGTAATTTCCGACTACGTAATTGCCTATTTAAAAAGAAAGCAAATTAGTGCCAATAAAACGGGTACGTCTACCCTAATGGTGGCCATTATTAACTCACAACCAAATAACTTATATATTACGCAGCAGGTATGGGCAGTAATACAAAACAGACGTTCGTTATTTGCAACAGATTTGTTCATTTGTGGTTTATTTAACGGCTCTTTCAATAACCCAGATAATGCAGTGTTAACTGATAGGATTAATACTGAATACCGAAGTGGAAAGCATGTGGAAAGGCGTCCTCGTGGCATGTCTGTCGTAACCTCCTATACCTACATTTGGGGAAGGAGAGTGGAACAACAAAAATCCTATCAGGTATCATGTCTGCGAACCGAGAACTGAACCTGGTGCCTTCAGAACATGAACCAGGCACGTAAACTACGCAGTACACCGCGACGATGGGTCGACAGCTCTGGCTAGTGTAGCTACACAAAAGGTCAGTCGACCAGTAGGCCTATCTTGCCCTTATCTAATGGCACAGGCCCACATGCTAGACACATACATTACGTTTCACATTGGGCACGTTCACACAGAACATGTTGCCCAAAACAGTAACAATTCTGACCTATTTTCAGGATATGTCAGGTTCGAATTTTGGCCGAGACACTGTCTGAGGTTCCACTGGGTTTTCGTCAGTTCTATCAGGAAAATTCCGGCATGAAAGGGGCCATTTAAGGTAAAGAACAGTGGCGTGTCCGGGGAGGGGGGGGGGGTCGGAAAATAATTTTTCTGCGCTCAAATTTTAAATTACGCAGAAAAAGAAGACAGAAATCAATAAATGGGTGCGACTTGTGTAAATTCGTACTTTGTTAAGGGCGGTCACTATCATTACTCGCCCCGGACACCAAAAGTCCCAGTTACGTCAGTGGCCACGACTTCCATATCCGATAATTAGTCACTACCAAAGTATCTTCGACGATATACAGTCCGACTGACAGCATCGTTACACAATCTGCCACAAATAACTAAAGTCTACAAATACACACACACCTGAGTGTCTGTGTGTGTAGTATAATTTAGCGTAGTGTATCCATAATGGCTTTACTGATCCCCGACCTTGAAGATAACAACCAAGAGGCCGGTTTGCAGAACGTAACAACACCAACAACAGCAAAAACTAAACTGTTCGACCTTATTTCACCCACGCGGCGAATGCGATGACCAGCAACTCGAAAGCTCGTACCGCCACGTTCATACGCTTTCACTAAACCCAGCATTGCACTGGGCCAGGTTCACCGTAGCAACTTTAATGAAACACTCTTATGCACTGGCTTTTCGATTACACATTTCATTTTCATTTTATCTAACCAACATCGTTCGTCACTTCCCGCCGCACATGTGGGTGGTCTTCTGATTGGGCTACCTTGATTCAATAAGCGAGCACACAGAAAGCGACAAACGATATTGGTCAGATAAAAGAATGAGCCTGTAAAACAAACAGCGACGACACAGTTACTACTTCTACTGCTCTACAACAAAATCTTGGTGAAAATGGTGACGTTGTTAGGTGGATACACTGTGAATTTGTGGCTGTGATTGTTCATTTCGCTTAGGAATTCCTAACTCCGCCATTTAAATTGCAGTTAGACAACTGGAAGCTTCGCAATACAAAGATGGGGAATTTACTACAGACGCTAAACCACAGTAAGAAATGCCATATACGGAGGGGCGGGTTCAGTTACAGAACAGTTCATATTGGATTTCTGGTGGACAAAGTAGCACTGTAACAAATTTTCCCGAGTATTTTAGTTTTGCGCCATAAGTATCATTCCACCAGTGCTCCATACTCACTCATCTGTCACAGACGCTACAGAATCTTAGCAACTGACAGTATCGTTAACTAAAACAACAGAAACGTTTGCCAGCCAGTGTGCAATTACCGTAACTTAAGATATGCAATTCGCTGACATGTCGTAGATAAGGGTACAGATGAGGTAATCAAACGCGATATCTCGCGTGTAGACTGTCAGAATTCCTGGAACATTCCCAGCCTGCTGGTCCAACTGCAAGGTACTTTAACAGAAGTGGCAGGTCGAAGTCCGGTATTCAAGCTGAATGCAGGCCGCAGAACGAGCCGATCAAAGGTAGTACACGGCTACCAACTCTCTCATATTACCTATTTCTCCAGTGCACACAGAGTACTTTTACGTAAACCGCCGTTATTAGCCCACAGATCACAACAACACCCACCCCTTGTTTTACGCCTTTATGCTTCAACGCCCCTTATCAAGTTACACCACTTCTTAATTCGCCCTTTCTCATTTTCGGTTTAACGCCCTTTGGCAAGGTACGTTCTATTATGCTAAACCGTTACTTCTGATAGGAGTATCCTTTTTTATTTACGCCCACTTTATCAGGGACGTAACTAGGGCGTAAAGCAAGGTCGGGGTGCTTGTAACTTCACACCAACAACGGAGATGAGCCATAACTTTTCCATGCATCAAAAATGAATATAAATTAGCACGCAGTTAGTAGCAAATAAGGTAAAGTTGTTCCTGCCCACGCGATGAAAGCATACAGAGGGAGAAAGTGTATAGCTCCACTCATTCTTAACCTCGGCACTAGATGGAGGTAAATGGTCAACATCACGTTTCGGCCCCTTTACCTCCAGGAAAGAACCTCAGGTACCCATTCAATTAGGAGGCTTGGACCCCAGAGCCTGTCTGGACATTTCGAAGATAGTGTAACATGTAAAAAAAACTTTCACCCTACATAGGCGACAGAATCCTGTCCGTTTCTAGCAAAACTTGACCATCTTCAACAGAAATGTCTGGTAGCATTCACTCATTCATTCCGTAGTCCGTTTTACGACAGGTCCATAACCTCTTCCACAGCGAGTTCCCCATACAGTGCGATCCAGTGCTTCCTCTTTCAATTTACAGTATCCTGTCGTTTCCTTAAGATCATCAAGTAGCTGCTTACGTCTTCTTCCTCGCCTTTCCGCCACTTCTACCTTACGTTTCCTTCATAAACGTGTTTTAGATGTCCAGTAGCATCCTTCCGTACTTTGACGGGTGTCCTTTCCAAGTTAACACCACAAAATTACTGCATCATCCAATTCTTGCTGTGCAGTGAAGACCCAGAACAAACAGGCGCTTCCAAGCAGAAACCATAAAGCCTATTTCCTGGTAGATACATTTCTAGCCCATATCCGTCAGTAATATTGCTGCTTTATTTTATTCAAATTATTACTTGTGCTTACAGATTACGTACAGCCCTAAGTAGGTTAAAGTTGTCGGATATAACCTCAAATCTACGCATCGTCGCCATATTGGTTACCGCCGACTTATAAACAGTATTTCAAACACGATATTTAGAGGTGTTTATTATTTATCATCTCTGTATCAAATTTCACATGCCCAGGTCCAATTGTTCATTACTTTTCGCCACTAAGACGAAAACCATGCCAAGTTTTGCACGGTATTCGCGGGACGCCATGTTGTTATTCCTGGTTGCTATAAATCAATAAGTACGATGTCAAGAGTGGCCTCCAATGGCGGGAACTTCATAGGTCTGCGGAATTTTGTGAGAATCGCCAAATGGTTTAACAGTTGGCACTGTGTACGGAGTGTTATTCTGTTTTTTTTTTCCGTTTTCACACTGTTTGTATACAAATTTACATTATTTGTCCTTGTTTAGGTGGGCATGGGTGGCGTGAAACATAAACACAGATGTGGATAACACTGTACTAAGAGCGCAAACATGGCAATTTAAGTTCTCGCGAATTATTTGAGGTTATAAAAACTCCGTCAGCAAAACATCTTAACTTGAATAAAGTTTTTGGGAACCTCCGAATCCGCAAATGAGAGAATACGACGTATGTAGGTACAACGTCCAGCCAGTACATACACAGTCAAAAACAATTACATGTCATCCCGCGTTACGGTTGTTGGTAACAGAAAGTTTCACACAGTAGTTTGTTAACCTGACTTTATCAACACTACGCGACGCATTGTTCAAATCCGATCCACCTTCTCCTACCTAATTTAAATAATTACCACTTGGCAAACGCTTAAATTAAACTTAATTGCATTAACACCTTGACCACATACAAGCATTCTCTTTGTTACGAATAACAGGCAAGTACAATCCTCTCAAAAAATGTACACCCATGCAGTAGAACCAGCCGTTCATACATCGCTCGACTGCAGCTGGCAAGCAACCAGTGTAACTGCCTCTCTGTGACAAGTAATTTTTCTGACATCGTCAAGCTATGTTAAACTGAAGATGAATGGATGGAAAGACACACCTGTTTTTATAAGCCATAATGATGACCAAGTTTAATTAATATATTTTAAAACCGCTGCGAAAATAACACGCCCCTTCCTAGATTACAATGAACGCGGTCGCAACTTATAAACTTCCCACAAAAATAGAAAAAACATATATAATTACAGTTCAGAAGGGACTGATACAGCGTTCTGGTGCCTGCGAGACTTTTATTAAAAGCATAAACAAGCCGGCCGACTTCCCCTTTGCCCACCTAATTTATTAACGAGTTCACATTTTAGGTGCGTTCGCATCCCTATGGAGCATCCATTATCATCGCTGTCCATCTGTCCGTCCGCCCGACGCATGTAACTAGGGAACCGCCCAACGGAGCTTAATAAAATTTGATAGTGGGGAATTTTAACCATGAATTGTGAAGCCACGTGAGTTACTGTTCAAATCGGATCCACCTACCAGACACTTTTCCGGAAGACCTACAAACATTTACCGCGTGCTTCGCCAGCGTACAAGGCCTATCCATCATTCCAAGCGGAAAACAAAGGAAACTCTTGATGCGTTTTGACCGCACTGAAAAGGCTTGTATTCCTAATCTGACTTACTAAAGGTAAAGTTCTCCCCAGAACAGGCCATGAAGGCCCAAATGGGGAGTAGAGGTATAGCTCTACTGTTTCTTTAACTTCGGCGATAGATGGGGTAGGTGGTCAACGCCACGCCCCGGCCGTTTACCCCGCGGGAATGACCCGGTACCCATTGTACAGGAAGCTGGGTAGGCCCCAGGGCCGGTCTGGACGGGTGCTGAAAATCTCGCCCCCACCGGGATTCGATCCCCGGATAGTCCAGCCCGTAGCGAGTCGCTATACCGACTACGCTATCCCGGCCCACATTCTGACTTACTGTATTTTTAAAACACCTCTTACAAGATTCACTCTTTGCTCTTAACACACTGTATGTACGTTTTCTCCGTCACCTAACAGCGCTACAATCAGACGTAAGCAATTATAAATCCGTGTTGCTATGGAGCAACATCACAGTGCGTCGTGTGACACCGTTTTGGCTTGCAGTCATCAATTTTACGCTTTTTCTAACATCAGAATTTTGCAATCTACATGAAAATGTTTGGCGCGTTATACTGGGCCTTTCTTTTATCGCCGCACCCAGCACGGCAGCTTTATCGCATACGGAGCCTGCATCCGCCGCCACATCTCCTGACAGTTGCGCTGATCAGGACAACGATAGAAGAAACGCACTTCCCTTAACTACGGGGCTGTCTGTAGCAACCATACCTTTACTTTAGACCCGCTATGTATTCGGAAAACATTAGGCATTGTCATTATTTGACCTGTAACACAATGGAAATACGATTCGGTTATATTACAAGTCATTCCAAGCAGCGAGGCCTAAATTCCTGGCTAGCTGACAGCTTAGCGGAATGTCCGAGGACTGCAAACGTATTTGCGTACGAACATTCGACGCTCCCTTGGTACATGTTTCTACACTCACAGCGTGTGTTTACTAAGGCAGTGTGCTTGTGGTAGATACAGTACACAGAAATGAGTTCGAACAGTCAGGAGTTATGATATGGACTTGGCTATAAGAATCGAAAACGCAAGTTGGGCAGAAGGAACCGGTATCACTGATACGGAAGTAGCAGAACCGATGGGGCTGAGAGAGACGCAAGTAGCAGGACTGATAGAGAAAGAAGCGGTAGGGCTGATAGAAAAGGAAGCAATTGAGCAGACAGAGTTGGAAGTAGCAGGACTGACAGAGAAAGAACCTGTGATGCTAACAGAGAAGGACGCAGCAGAACTGATAGGGAAACAACCGGTGGGACTCATAAAGAAGGCAGCAGTAAAGCTGACAGAGGAGAAGTGACTGTAAACGGCAATGTAAGAAAAAACATATTTCCTATCTAAATGTAAATATTTCCCGCCGAACGACCTCTACTTCAAAGAAGAGTCATGCTATAAAATTTAATAATAAATTTTCTACCGTCTCTCACTTCCCATTTCACAAATCTAGGTCAGCAGGGTACAACGAAATAACGTAATTTATACAGTGTTTTAGGTCCATCCATTTCTAAGTTATCAGAAAGAAAAAGTGAATGGATTTGAAATACCGACTACTATTATTCACGGATAAGTGTTACGTTTTTTACAGGGTTATTCTCACACTGGAGGCCTTGGTACAGTTGGTTTATTAGGAAACGTGAAGCTCTGGTAAAGGTGCCGTAAAGCTGTCCCTGTCCACGCCAAGAAGGCGTACAGGGGGCGTAGAAACACAGCTCCACTCATTCTCAACCTCGGCAGTTAACTACAGGTGACTTGTCAACTTCACACCCCGGCCATTTTACCACCGGCACCCACTGAATAGAAGGCTGGGTGGGCCCCAGAGCCGGTATGCACACTTTGAACAGACAAATCCCTTGCTCTTCCCAAGAATCGAACCCTTGACCAACCAGCCCACTAACTGAATTTAACTGGCTTACACTAACGGCAACGGAGCGAGGATAGCTTACTCGATATAGCGATTAGCTACGGGCTGGACGATCCGTGGTTCGAATTCTGGCACGGGAAGAGATTTCCTCTTCTCCAGAACTGTCCAGACCGGCTCTGATGGCTCACCCACCCACCTATTCAGTGAGTACAGCGATTCATTGCTGGGGCTAAAGCGGCCAAAGCGTGAAGCTGCTCGCTTACCATCCAGTGCCGAAGTCAAGAATGAGTGTAGCGATACCTCTTTTCCCCCTATATACCTTCACCGCGTGAAGAGGGTCGATTTTGCCTATTTACCTTTACTTGAACGTCGATAAACATTGGGATATATCTAGGACAAACTCTGTAACATATTTCGCAAGGAACCATCGAGTTAATTAGATACATCACACCTACTTTAGCCATTATGTAACTGGTGCCACGTTGGTGAATGTACAGCGCGACAAGGATGCATTCCAATTCATGCAAAGTATCAACAGTGCACTACACCATGTTTCGTTAAAGATGTACACGAGTGAAGTTTGTACTGTTTGACCAGGCGGAAAAGATACACGGCTCTGCCTCTAGACATGCAGGACATAGCCCCCAGGCGTATGGCCCTCATAACGAGCACTGAATAAGTGTCATAGATTCTGTAAGCCTCGTCAAGGTTACATAAAAAAACCTTGGTGACGTAGTAAATAAGTTGCGCAATAAGATCTTAAATGCCTCCAAGTAAATTATTAAAATAAAGGACGTAAAAGGTGCCCATTACTGTAATGACGGCGTACTTAGTTTTATATGACATTAAATAGGAGCAGGGTACTCTGGAAACAGTCCAAATGAATACTACCTTATCCACGGCGGCGTCTGAAATAAACTGGCGTTGGATTGGCCATATATCACATAGACCACAAAGCGCAATAAAAAGACACGCATTGGACTGGAACCCTCAGGATACAAGGAAGAGAGGTAGACCAAGAACCTGGAAAGCAAGAACAGAAAGGGAACTGCAAAAGGTTGGGAAAAGCTGGAAAGAAGCAAAAGGACTGGCCTTAGACAGAAACAAATGGAACAGCTTCATGCAGGCCTTACGTTCCACACAGGAACAAAAGGAGAGAAGACAGAGAGGCTGCGCCTACCTTACGGACGGTGTAGCTAAGGTGTGCAAATCCCGACGGCCTGGTCGCCCGGACGACTATATTTTACACGGCGGCACCTAATACTGTCAGCAAAATTATTACAGTTGGTTCCTCTTACATACACAAATGTGTATCAGTTCACATGCATCGAGCTGACAGCGCCATATACCACTGAGGTTCACATGTCACTTCATGATTGTGAGTCCTCAGTCTGGAACAAGCTTCGTCACCTTTCTGGCGCCTAGAAGTTGAAGACGGCTCCTAGATTTTTGAAAAATATGTTGGCCCCTGATGTGGATTACCCCAACAGTCCTCACGAGACAATCTTTATAAACATTTCATGTGATTATTTAATAACATGACATTTTTGTAATTTCGCTCACGATTTCGTTTGGATTTATGTAGAACCGTTTGCGACGCTCACCTGACATTTAGTTATTATGGGAACCAACTGTTTTCCTGTTCGGTCCCGAACATAAGCGTTGCTTATTTCGCCTTAGTATCAATCCAGAAAAGAGCAGCATGCTAGATAATATCCCTTTAAAACCTAGTGGTGACTTTATGTACCAAAATGTTTAACATACAAAAATTCTAAATTCTGCCCAGAGTGCATTCACATGGTTTTGTATGGATCTCAGAACAAACAGCTATTATTTCTCTATATAGCATTAACAGATTGGTTTTTGTAACCGAGACGGAGTGTTTACTGCGCGGTACGAGCTGAATCTTCAAATAAATTTCAGGTTTGTCTTCGTCTTTAAAGGGTTAATCCGATCTCCCAGCACGTCAGTCTCCACTGCGGATCAAGACCACTACAGACGAACTGTGAAGTATACTATGCGAGTTTTCTGGCTATCACAAGGGTGCAATTTAAGGTCTCCGTTCTTCCACGATGTGGCGCCGTTTCATTGGGTGACTGATGCCCGACGTTTCGGCAGAGCGTGGCTGTCTCATCGTCAAGGGTCAAAATGTTCGATGAAGAATGGACATCTCGACCCTTTAAAATCAGACCACCACGCTGTCTCGAAACGTCGGTCACCAATCGCCCAGTGACGCGGTGCCACACCCCAGAAGAACGGAGACTTCAAACTCTCAAGCAGGAGGAGCCTACACAAAATTTTCAAAAAATTTAGGAACCACCTCATAATTCTAGGCGCCAGAAGGGTGACATTAAGTAAGTTCCACACTGGGGACCCACAAATATTAGGCGTCGCAGTACAAAATTTAGTCGTCAGGGCGACCTGGTTCTAACGATTACTGAACTTCGCAAACTATTTAATTAATTAACAGTGATCGACTTGTTTAACCCTTTAAAGACGCAACGTAAACTGTTTTATTGAAGACCCAGTTCGTACCGCGCAGTAAAAACTTTTCATCTCGGTTAAAAAAAACCAATCAGTTTATATTATATAGGGCAAAAGTCGGTGTTTGTTCTGAAATAAATACAAAACACATAAATACAGTGTGGGTAAAATGTACAATTTTTGATTGTTAAACCTGTTGGTGCATCAAGTAACCAGTAGGCTTTAATTCAATGCACTAACACTTCAGATCCAACTCAAAGCTGCACAATAAAAGACGGGTGACCGGGCAGCGACGTCACACACTCCCACTACATAAATCCCCCACGAGCCGCCACTGAACGTATCCAAACGACTTCCCCTAATTCTCCTTGCAGAATCTATCTGTTAAACGACAGGCGTACATTCTGTAATGACGCATAAAAAAAAAGGGAGTGACATGCCGCAGAAAGAGAAGCGAACGCCTCTTAACAGCAAGAGTGGTTAATACGAGTAGGAAGTAATCATCATAGCCCGGAGAGATATGCAAATGTTTTTGCAAGGTTTAAACACTGGTTAACGTATAGGTTACGTCTTGCTTTCTTATGTAATTACGTAGAGTTAAACAGTGCCACTTTCACATACATACACATGTGCGTGTGATTACACGTCTTACACTTCCCTTGCATATTTCAGATACCGGCATGCCCTATTTCGGTGTGATAGCGTAATCGGTATAGCGACATGCTACGGGGCTGAACGGACCGGGGTTACAGTTCCGGTACGGCAAGATATTTATCTCCGTCTCCCAAACGTCCAGACCCACTGTGGGGCCCACCCAGAAAACTATTAAATGGATACCGGGTGTTCTTTCCCGGGGGTAAACTGGAAGGGATATTAGGCTGACCAGTCCATCTAGCGCCGAGGTTGAGAACGCGAAAAACTGTACCTCCGCTCCCCATGCGCCTTCATGGCGTGGAAAGGGACAACTTTTCTTTTTATTTTTTGAGTAATTATGTTTGACAGTCTTGACAAATATTTGGACCTAAGTAAATTGAAGAAGCCAATTAAGACAAGCTTCGTAGGTTACTCAACATGAAGTAAATAAAGTGTGGGATGGGCAGGACATATAGTACACATGTGGAAATGAGAAATTCGTATTAAACTTCAGATGAAAAGCATGAAGGGAAGGGACCATTTTGAAGACTGGGCGTATAAGAGAGGATAATATTCAAAACGATCCTAAATAGGGTGTGACGGCGTATAGACTGGGTTCGTGTTTGTCGGGATAGGGCCCAGTGGCTTGTTTTTGTGGAGGCGACAATGTGCCTTTGGATTCCTTTTCCGATATATTCCCTACCATCCACATCTGTTTATTTTGTAAATTAATGGATATCGTGCAGCGATTGCAACGGCCCATGAAGCAGATTAAAGCAACTAGCCTACATAAATTTGACTTTCAAAAGATGAATTTGAGTCTGCTGCATACTGACTAAAGCATAGCAGAATACAGGACCATTATTTTATCTGACCAATATCATTTGCCATTTTCTGTCGGCTCGCTTATCGTACCGTAGCCGCTGGGTGGCCCGCCCACACGTGAGCTGGAATAACTGCTGTAAGTGGCAAAGCAACTTCGGATGATATTACGACTCTATATAAGCTCTATGAGATCAATTCGTAATTTAGTTCCTTATGACTCGGCCTGTATCTAGCCTAGACAAATCGGATTCTAACAGCTTCAGTTTAACTTCTTTGGTTTCAAGTCTTTATCGACAGACAAGACTTACCAAACCGCACTGTTTGGAGTAAACACACGTACAGAATGGTGCGTATGACGTGAATAAATACTGAGCATCCATGCACGCCCTGCACGAAATTACGCTGGAAATGCACAATATAACATGTAACACGTTCCATTCTTGAGAGACGCTGTGGAATTCATGTCAATGGTTTGCAGTGGAACATACTGCAGCTCTTCCCAGAACTGCACGCATGACCACGTGATTAGCTGAAACATAGGGCTATCGCTTCTAGCCAGACATCTTACACCCATGCTGCGCTGCATCAGCTTATTCGTAAGAAAGCAATCAAGCCATATACGTTAGCCACGAGATAAGCTACAGATAGCTCATTTGGGTCAAGACCTGCCTTGCTTTCACGAACCCGAAGGTTCTTTACCCAGATCACAGCACCCCTCCCCTGATCCCTCTTCCGTACCACGTTCATTCATCCCACACCCCCTCAAACCCTATTTCATCAAGATCCAATTCAATATTAACTAACTAACTAACTAACTCCATGGAGCGGAGTCCTTCTTGAGAAGCTAACAGGTCGTCAGCTAGTCAAGAAATTCCCTGCGTTTTGTAGAACCCGAAGGTTCATTACCGCACTCACAAGAGCCCGCCATCTGTCCCTATCCTGAGCCATATCAATCCAGTCCATGCCCCCCATCCCACTTCTTGAACATCCATTTTAATATTATCCTCCTATCTAAGCCTGGGTCTTCCAAATGGTCTCCTTCCCTCAGGTCTCCCCTCACCCATACGTGCTACATGCCCCGCCCACCTCATCCGTCTTGATTTGATCACCTGAATAATATTTGGTGATGAGTACAGATCATTAAGTTCCTCGTTATGTAGTCTTCTCCACTCCCCTGTTACCCCGTCCCTCTTAGGCCCAAATATCCTCCTCAGCACCCTATTCTCGAATACCCTCAGCCTATGTTCCTCCCTCAGGCAACAGGCAAAATTATAGTTCTGTATATCTTAATCTTTGTATTTTTGGATAGCAAACTGGAAGACAGAAGATCCCGCACCGAAGCATTCCCCGACTTCAATTTACTCTTAATTTCTTCCTGAATGAAATTTCGATTTGTTAGGGTTGTTCCCAGATATTTGAACTGTTCCACCCTTTCAAAGGATTTATTATCTATCTTTATGTTGTGATTTTGTCCTGCATTATTATACTGTAATACACACCATGCATCTCTCACCTGTTCCAATTATACAGCTCCTAATTCGGCAAGTATCTGTACCCTCTCTTATGCCCAAATATTGCCCTTTGTACCCTGTTCTCAAACACAATCTTACCTAAATGTGACAAGTCACGTTTCACACTGTGGGTACGATCACGGTCCATTCAAGGTCAGGGACAATACTCTCTGCCTGTGTTAGAATGTATCTGTCCTTGATCGTCCTATGTCTTGAACGTGATCGCTGGTGTGGACACCCCTATTCGAACACTGACGAATATGTGACCAGTTGTTGCCTGCAACGTGACATTCCCTACAGCAATGGGTGCACACGTCCCAGGCGTCAGATCGCCTTGGCGCTAAATTTTGTACGGCGGCGCCTGATATTTGTGGATCCTCAGTAAGGAGACTTGAATCGTGTCACCCTTCTGGCACCTAGAATTTTTTATGTGGGTCCTAGATCTTTGGAAAACTTGTGCACTCCTGCCCTGCAGTGTGGATCGGGCCTTACAATTCTGTACATTTTAATGCGCTTATTATCACTGCTTACTAGTTCATAATTTATCTTTTTGAGATACACACTTATCACATCCGACAATCAAGTGTTTCAATTAATAAGCAATCAGACTGCTGATATAAAAATGGTTCATTAGGTAACATTTTCTTAGAATCCATAACAGACACCATCACTAGCAACACAGTGCAGGAGGGAAAAACGGTGCTTCCCTTAAACACCCCAAATATTTATAGCATTATGACCAAACGCAGGGATTGCTTGCCTTCCGTCTTCCTCCTGTGAGCCGGAAGGTCGCGGGTTCGATTCCCGATGGTGTCATTGGAATTTTTCATTGACATAATTCTTTCGGTCGCATTATGGCCCTGGGGTCGACTCAGCCTCTAACAGAAATGAGTACCAGGAGTATTTCCTGGGGGGTAACGGCGGCCGGTGCGTAGGGCAGACAACCTTACCACCTTCATGTGCCGATTGTCTAGAAATCTGGGAGCCTCAACCTCCTGGAACCCTAAGGGCCTGTCCAGGCCTGTAATGGGATTGCTTTACCTTTACCTTCCTCCTGTGACTGTAAGCTTACAGACGGAATAAGGAAGGATTCTTTAAGTGTCGTTTGCATGGCGCGTCATAAAACACGTGTTAAGCCGCTTCGAGAACCACTCTCAGCCAGCTCACTGAAGTATATGCGAGGTGCCTGCTTCGAATCTCGGACCACAGATTGCTTTATCTTGACTGACATATTTTGTGCCTTCCCCCTCCAGGCAAATGCTGGTATTAAATTAACATGGCTCATCCCGTTGTATTATTACAAAAAGAATGCTGCCAATGAAAAAACCGCTCACACAGTTACTTACTAAAATTAAATGTTACAACTACAGCGACCGACAACACAGATATCGATTAAAACTAAATACAACTACAGCACATGTTTCGGCTTGATATGTTAACTGAACCATATAATTCTTTGACAATGGTGTAAATGCGGAATATCACTGATATGTATTACAACTTTTTCCATCGGCACTGAGATTATAAAACATACAACACAGCTTTTCAAAAAGCAAACTGGTTTAGTCACCATGAACCATGGTTCATCTGAACAAGAAAGCAGTTTGCTTTCGAAACGTCCTGTTGTATGTTTTATACTCAGTGACGATGGGAAAAGTTTCTAATATACACATATCAGTGATGTTTCGCTTGATATGTTAACCCATCTTCAGGCTGTAGTCATAGACTACCAAGTATAGAAAGTATATAAAACTCTGTGTATTATATTAATTGGTAAACTATGATCTCATTTTTACAATTTTCGTCATTTGTGTCACGTTCGTTAATTCCGTATTAACATGCAGCTTAGGAGTAAATAAGACAACTCTACTCACAGAACTGGAGGCTGCGTGGTTTAATAAATCTAAAATTACAGTCAGTCCACGACCAAATACATTTAAACTCGATTCATCGTGCACATTCACCCTGCCATTCTGCTGCTGCTGCTGCCACTAACCAATGCAGTTGAGGGAGTGTCGAATAGTAACAAGCTTGAGTCATCCCCAGTCATTTACAATATCAATAGACAGCTGCGCATCCATACTACAGTTCATTTCTCCCCACCCCAAAGCAAAAGTCTGATAACTGTGTAGTGTATGTACACAATGCGAGTATATGTATATATGTAGCGTGCTAATAGGTGGTATTGTTCTCTTGTTTGTGGGTCAATGAATTTCATTCGGAAGATTTGATTTGCTAGAGTGGAACTCTGAAACAGGAGCGATTCGAATGTGATGTGCACAAACTGGCCTACTGCATTTGAATATCAGCAACTTCGTACATTCATACATACATTCATACACACTTCAAATTACCAGGGTTCCTTTTATATAAAGCAGATGCGAAATCAACAACGCGTTTCAAACAGCATCATTAAAACGCTTCGTAGCTCGGGCTATGAATAAAATCATCAAATTTTCATTCACTTTATACTGATTGTATATGCAGTGGGTACTTCAAGCACATCGGTAGATCTTCAAGCCTACTGTTCAGGAAGTGTCACTTTTTAACATTTCATTATGGCAAACCCCATAAAAGAAAAAATGTTATGTGACTGTGTATTCTATAACATACTTGTGGGTGTCTTACACGAGCTACCCGACGTAGTTTTTAAAGCCTTAAACAGGTAAAGGTAAAGCTAGCCGATTAATAATAATAATAATAATAATTCTTGGCTCAACAGCCCTGTGTGGGCCTGGGCCTCCTCTTGCCTCCTCTTGTCGAGGTTACTAAGTCATGCGCATTCATGGCAGCTGGTGACCGGCCAGCTAGCCGCGCTTAGTGTTCTATCGATCCTGATGTGCACGCCAGAGCCATCTGGCAGGCAGTCAGGAGACTTGGATGAGAAATGGAGGCAATTTGGCTACGCAACATTTTTATTCATGCCCGTAAGGTTCTTTTACATGCCGTAAATCTACGACATGGGACCGACGGCTTTACTTCCCCTCCGAAGGAAGTGGTGCTCCGGATTTTTATCATCCTTAAAAATCCATCGACCTCGGTCGGGATCGAACCCGCGAACCTTGGGTCCAGTGGCGAGCACGCTAACCACTAGTCCACCGAGGTCGACAAAGCTAGCCCATTAGAGGCCTGGAAAGGCCCTTAGGGCTCCAGGAGGTTTAAGCTCCCAGAATTTCTGGAAAAGCGGCACATGAAGGTGTGGTAAGGTTGTCAGCCCTACCTACCGGTTGATTTTACCCCCCAGGAGATATCCCTGGTACTCATTTCTGTTAGAGGCTGAGTCGACCCCAGGGTCATAGTGCGACCGAAACGATTATGAAAAAGAAAAATCCCAATGACACCATCGGGAATCGAACCCGAGACCTTCCGGCTTGTAGCGCAGTGCCTCAACCAACTGCGCCACCGCGTGCCCCGTTAATTAAAGGCCCGAGCAAACATCTTTTCTGCAACACCACAATGAAGCCCGGCCCACACACTGCTCATCCAATGTCAATAATCGTCAGTCCGAATCATCGGTACACTGAGGGGGTTGCCAACCTTAATAATGGCAATATTCACTCCCAACATTTAAGCAACATTTTCATGTTACATGTAAAATTACAATACAAATTAAAGATACAGTTTCTGTACATACTTGTCCTCTACGCACACCCAGCTGACAAGTTATGCAGAACTCCATAATAAACCTTTATTATCAGAACTGTGGGTTCATCATCAGCCGAAATCACTCAGCAAAGTCTCAACTGTGAGCCTCCCGAACATCGACTACGTTGCTGGCTTGAATAATGCCCACATAACTGGCAGATCCTAAACTGACGTTTCATTACTATTATTACTATTATTATTATTATTATTATTATTATTATTACGTTTAACAAACGGCTGTGACAGGGCCAAGGCCTCCTCATTATCGAGGCTTCACGATCACACGCAGACACACCACACGCGGCAGGAGTCCTCCAGACGAGTGATCAGCCCGTCGCAGAGACCTCTACCTGACAACACACAACACTCACAAGAGACAGGCATCCATGCCCCCGGCGGGGTTCGAACCCACAGTCCCAGCAAGCGAGCGGCCGCAGACCCATGCCTTAGACCGCACGGCCACTGGGATCGGCATTCCGCAACAGTTACGATATAATAATTCAGTTCAATTCAATGGGTTTTTATCAACGTGCTGGCTTAACAGCAGAGGTGCCACTTATAAAGCCAGCACAAAGACACAAATAGAACACAAAAACAGTACAAGTACATACAAACGAAACACTAAACAAAACAAAAACATTACGGCAGCAGTAGGAAAAAAGCAATACAAACGAAGTACTGGTACAAAAAAAAACTTAAACCCTGAAAAACATAAATACGTTGATTAAAAAAATATTATACCCAGGGGTGCACATCTCGGGCGCCAGGTCGCCCAGGCGACTAGATTTTGTACGGTGGCGCCTAATATTTGTTGGTTCTTGTACGGTGGCGCCTAATATTTGTTGGTTCTGAGTCTGGAACGTCCCTTCCGGCGCCGAGAATTTTGAGCTGCCTCTTGGGATTTCCGAAAAATGTGTGCACCCCTGCAATACCCTCGTGTAACGTACTGTTTTATCCGTAGGAAAACCTAGATGGCCAACAGCATTAATAATAGGCCACCGCATAGGAGAAGTAGCAGCAGTAGTAGTAGTAGTAGTATTTAAGTAGTAGTAGTAGTAGTAGTAGTAGTAGTAGTAGTAGTAGTAGTAGTAGTAGTAGTAGTAGTAGTAGTAGTAGTAGTAGTAGTAACGCGCCTTCGAACATTGCCAAAACGAAAGAGCCTGAATGAGCTAGTTCATAAATTATAGCATAATTGTATTTACGAGCTTTGGTTACACATTGGATGAAGTGTAATGAACAATGGCGATTTGGTATAAATCCTAGAAAGACCAAAATTGACTGATAGGCTTGTACATATAAGCAGCGTTATCAGAAAAAAATGTATTAAAACACACTTTAACTAATAGCCTATAAAAGTACACGATGAGTGCTGTAAGCTGCAACTACGAGAAACAAAGCACCTCGCTTCCACAACAACCATCGGTCTTCAGGCGACCTAATGATCCTGCTGTCAGCCCCACATACTTGCTACTCTGTACTGCGATACTGGCTTCTGATGATATCTCCACCAGGCTCTACGCAGCTCTTAAAAAACTGGTTCCTCAACCCGATCTGCCGTAATGGGGAATACATTCCATGGCAGCCAGTCTCGGCAACATTCACAAACACGTCTTGTTCCAGTCTGATCTGTATTCCGATGAAAACCGTCCAGCTTATTTCACACTATGGGTACGGTCACAGTCAGCTCACGGTATCAAATCCGTCTGCTCACACCAACCGTCACGGTCACGTCACGGGCCCCTCGCGTGAGCGCAGGTATTCTTCCAAAGAATACTTGACCAAAAATTAATGCGACTGTCATCATATCATCAATGATTAAATTTCTGAACGTATAAAAATTACATGTGCTCGAGTACTACAAGACAGTTCAGTGCGAATAGACTCCTCTACACAAATCCCTGACCGTGACCGTGAGCTTACCTTGATCTGACCGTGAGCTTGCCTTGAACTGACGGTGAGCGTACATTGAGCTGACCGTGAGCGTACCTTGAGCTGACCGTGAGCGTACCTTGAGCTGACCGTGAGCGTACCTTAAACTGACCGTGAGCGTACCTCGATCTGGCAGAGAGCGTACCGATCTGTAGACACATTATAGCACTGGACAGTCTACGTGGCGTGTGAGCCAGCGCTACGAGCAACGGAGAGAGACAACCGCTATACAAGGAATTTTAACGGACTTTGCTTCGCGATATGAACAGTGTTACATGCCGGTAAAACACGTAGCATGCGAAAGACCGATACGGCCAAATGCGTTCTAAATTAGTAGTAGAATCGTTATCAGTATCCTACAATTGTGACGTCACCCACACTCCAACTCGTTTGGCGATAACTATGTGTATATCACCTCTACTCCCCCACTCTTCTCGGACTACTTTACGCTTATGACAAAGGCAACACGCTCCTGGGAAACGTCAGTACTATTTACCAGTCGACACGGCGTAACATTCAGCATCGCCGATGTAATAACGTCCACTCTCGCAACTATAGCGTATCTACGATTTCGTTACTATGGTATATTTTCGGAAACACAGGCAAAATAAATAATTTTATTACACCAAAGGTTGCATAAATTTTCCAAAAATCTAGGAGTCACTTCAAATTTATTGTCGCCAGAGGAGCATGAACTTTCCAAAAATCTAGGAGTCACTTCAAATTTATAGGCGCCAGAGGAGCATAAACTTTCCAAAAATCTAGGAGTCACTTTAAAATTCTAGGCCCCAGAAGTGTGAAAACAAGATCCATACTCAGGACCCACAAATATTAGGCCTCACTGTACAAAATTTAATTGCCCAGGCGACCTGGCACCCGGGATTTGTGCATCCCTGTATTACACAGATTCGGAAACAGATGTAAGCCGAGGACAAGAACCACTAAAGGTTTCCTTTGTAATTTGACATTCTCAGAATAATTCTTTGTCATGTGTTGCCTCTGACCAAATGAGATGGTTCTCGAAGTACGCAAAATCATGTACCTACTGGCTGCTGTCTCATTTCGCCTGATTTGCAAACGGAACCATCAGAAACGCGCAAACACAATGTATAGTCAAGTTACACGAAACGTTCACAGGTGTCTAAATCCGTGTGTCGGCCATCTTCAGGAGATGTATATCGGCACATGACTGTGAGGAAAACGAACCCGGGCGGAACAAAGACAAAAGGACGTTCGTCAACACTAACGAACAGCGTAAAAAGTTTGCAGGTTTCCCACCCTTAACATATTGACGTTCAAAACGTAATACATTCTTCTCACTGCGAACGGCTTGGTGATGAATGACCAGTATGTCGTACACAGTCAACAACACACGAGTAACAGCAAATTTCTGGCTTATTCTCGCCAACAACAGACTGGTCAAACCGCTACTTTAGTGTCCACGTGTCAGACGGACAAGCGGATTGCCAAAGCTGGCTGTTCTGTCTTAAAAAATGTTACTGCATCAACTTCATGACTTTTTGTGGCACAAAATGATAACGTCTAAACATGAAAGACTGGTAGAACTGATTCTGAAAGCAATCCATCTTACGACGACAAGTAAATCGATATTGTTAAATAGTCACTATTTTTTTACTAGTCCGAAACTCATCAAATTACAGAGGCCATTCAAATACCGGAAAAACTGTACAAAATTCATGAAAGGTAGAGTGACATGCTTCGGAACCAGCTTCAGCCAGCAATTCGAAAAAAGAACGCCGTGGTTTGTTGTCTTGTGGCGAGTGACTACACCATGACGACGCCTGGTCTACAGTCTGCCATACCGTGAAACATATTCTGCATTTACAAGACAGGCAATGTACGTATAACGTAACATTGAGGCACGTTCGCGTAACCATTATTACCATGGAAAAGCAATAAGTGTTACGTTCTGAATGTGTGTTAGTTGCGTTAGTTATCCAGCATGCAATGCGCATGCGCCGTATTGTCTTTGTGGCCTGTCCGGCTCTACAAACATTTTTCCCACATTATCTTATAAACAGCACGGTTTTCGGGAAAAAAGTATTGAACATAAAATGTGTGTTTTAATTCTCTCTACAACTTTTGTCTGAAAAATTTCTCATTCTAAGAAGAATTCAGTGAGATACTATCACAAATGTACATACGTCTTCATGTAAAGTACCCGTTACTCTTGTCAGACTTTAAAGAAACTTGAATTTTCTCGACAAATTTTCTAAATATACTCAAATACAAAATTTTATGAATATCCGTCCAGTGGGAGCAAAGTTGTTCCATGCGGATGGACAGACGGACGGACGGACGGACACACAGACATGACGAAGCTAATAGTCTCTTTTTCGCAATTTTGCGAACGCGCCTAAAAATTGGAGGTGATACCCCATCCGCCATGTTCACCATATCTGGCACCCAGCGACTTTCACCTCTTTTGGCACCTAAAAGACGCTGACTTAGACGTCATTTAAGATCTGATGCGGAAGCACATGAGACGGTGCATGACTGTCTGGTACAGCAACCAAAAGACATCTTCTCCCGATGAACTTATGTCTTTGTGGAACAATGGAGGAGGTGCGCAGAACGTGATGGGAACTACACTGAAGATTAAGGTCAATTGTACTGTATTATCTATTTTTGCAATAAATCAATTTATATAAATTCTCCGGTTTTCATTTAAATTACCTTTGTAATATTTAATGGTTTCCAGTTTCACCCCTCAACACAGATGTCAAATCAACCCTTAACTCCTTCCCCAAATCCTTATTTCATCCGTATGCCAGTACAGCTGACAAGTTTATGTAAAAGCCATAGCCGTTATCTCTACTCTGACCTTGACACTGGGCTGGACCACCAGTGGATGGAAAATGACCGCCTTCAAGAGGGAATAAATTTTAAAATTTTCTCCACAGCGCTAAGCTAAAAGAAAACTTCCAAAGGGGAAAGTAGAAAATATGCAGGCCTTAATGGAAACCAGATCTGGTTTAGAATGAAAGATGCGATGCAGAGCTGATGACAACGAGAGGGGCACAGGGAGTGGGCGTCGAGGGACACGTAAAAGAAACGCTGGGGCGTATTATGGAAATAAACGAAGAATGAGGCGTGTAGGAGTAGACACAGCAACCACTAAACAGAACTGTAACAGAAAATATACAAGCATATAACCAAAGAACATTAGAGACATATTTTACGAAGCCTGCAGAAGTTTCATGACGACACTGCACCCACTGCATTTGCTACTGGACTGGTTCAGTTTTAAGACGCAGAAGAGGACTCACACGGTCCTGGCGACACAAAGACACGTATTTAGTCACGTTATTACGCGCGCGCACAACCTGTGAAAGGATCGAAGTGCTACAGGTCAATGCAAGCGACGTTTCTTGATAACCACAATTCGTGTGGGCCTACTGTGATAGGCAGTATAATGCAAAAAGTACTGTAGGATTTACCGAAAAGGACAGACGATGAAAAGGTGCATCATAAAACAAGACTCCATCCACTGACAGAAAAACACGAATGTTACGTTCTGCTTTCCTTTTTTCATGTCTTGTTGGACTTACGCCTGTACGTGCTTCACAGTCACCTCTCAAATGATCTCCCTGTACCTCAATGTTCCTCTGGCTTTTATTTAAAGGCACGTTTCGGAGTCTCTCCTTCTCCTTATGTCCTCTGTAAGCATCAATTTTGTCATTTATTGAATATACATCCAATTTGTTTCCGTGTACTTTATTTTAGATTTTATCCAATTCGGTTCACGTTTTTACACTACGTGACAATTTTGTTTCTGCTCCTTCAAACTTCCAAGCGTTTTATTAATGCCAGCTGAAGCTCCACCGCCACTGGCCCACAAAAGTCGGGGGACTGACCACTTCAAACAACTTTAACCTTCGTTTCTTTCCTTACTTTCCTTCTTAATGTTCTACTTATCATTCCACGTGTTCCTTGAAACTGTGTGTTCTGGTATTTACATCACAGTCTGTTTCACAAAAGGTGTCACATCCCAGACAGTTATAAAACTTGTTTCATAATTGTTTACAATAATTGTTTTGCAATAAGAAATCTCGAATTCCCAGCAGATAAACAACCATTAATTTCAAACGTGACACTGCCTAAAAGTATTAATGACAGGCATATATGCATATCAGATTTAAATAAATAATACGACTTATGCATTTTTCTGGAAATTCTTCTTCTTCTTCTGGTCGGCGCTACAGCCCATGTAAGGCCTCGGCCTTCTTGACCACATGCCTCCATTCCTGTCGGTCCTCAACCTTCCTTCTCCATCCTTTAACTCCTAGCTTTCTGAGGTCCTCCTCTAAGTCATCTAACCATCTTTTCCTGGGTCTACCTCTTCTCCTTCTCCCATCAGGTTTTCCTAAAAAAAAACTTTCTTGACACTCCTTGTTTCCGCCATTCTCTGGACATGACCTGCCCACCTTATTCTCCCCTTCTTAATTGTCACAACTATATCTGGTTGTTTGAACAATTCTTGTATCTCTATATTTGTCCTCATTCTCCAACCATCTTTATCGTTCGTTGCTCCAAATATCTTTCTTAAGATTTTCCTTTCCCATCTTAACAGCCATTCTTCTTCTCTCACGGTCATTACCCATGATTCTGAGCCGTACATAGCTATCGAAATCTGGGAGCCTCAACCTCCTGGACCCCTCAGGGCCTGTCTAGGCCTCTAATGGGGTTGCTTTACCTTTTACATAACTATCGGTCTGAGTATCGTTGCGTAAATTCTTATTTTAGTATTTCTGCTGACATTTTTGGACTTGAGCATATTTTGCATGGAATATAACATCTATTTCCACTTGCGATTCTTTTCTGGAAATACGACCAACATTTTTGGTCACATTTCCATAACAATTAAGTATTCCATTCGCTGCAACTGCGATTCACTAGACCTCACAATGATGCAATACACACGTAGCAAACACACAACATATGAAGACACGGTAAGTCTAGATTTGTGGATACAGAATCAAGATTGTTACAACATTAGGCCAAACCTGAAGAATCTGCAAACCACAAAGGAGCAGATAAGATGGATGTACCGACAGCAGCACAGAAAAAAAAATAAAAGACATCATTCGGTCTGTAGCAATGCCAAGCGTTCCAAATCCAAATCTGAAAACGTCACGGCATTCTGCACAGCACACAGCTGTTTACTCTTAACCTGTCTATTCATGACTGTACAACAGGCACACCTCACAGCTACATGCAACATAAAAGTGGGCAGCAATAAGAGGCAATGAATGCGCATGTTCTTCAAAATGTTCCCCCATGAATAGCGTAGATATACAGACTAATGTTTTGTTCGCATATCTGTGTGTGTGGCAAAAAAAAAAAACGGTGGGGGGGGGGGGGGGGGGGGGGGGAACAAGACTTTGTGGCCAACGTGTTTCAACTAATTCACAAATACCATCTAACACTGAAATGCAACAACCATAATAGTCTTGTCATAGGGCATGTAATGCCGTCAATGAACGCTTAAAAAAAAGAGAACAGTAATATACAGACACAGACTAGAAGCCGCACGATTCGTTCTCTTGGCACTTTCAAGTAATTGAAATGGAGAAAGAACATTTACTTGATTTCGGGCTTCTTATGAAAGGGCCCTTTCAGTTAAGATTGATGGAGGTCCGCTGTAATTTGACGAGCAGTAAAATGGCTGTTACAAAGAACAGTGTATGTGTGACGTGTTGCAAGTGAACACATCTGATGAACCATTTGGAAAGGGTCTTTCCGGAGACGAGGCCGCGTTCTACGAAACACAAATTTGGAACTGGCCTACACAAATCACTCACAATAACCATCAAAACAGGTTCCCAGCAATACAAACTGTATTCTACACGTATATACAACTGTACCAAATAATTGCATTTGGATTTATTGTAGAGCTTGGTGGGAGTACGAACACAGATCCCAATACTGACAGGTCGCTTCTGATTGGCCCATTTATAAATGGGTCGTTAAAAGACTGTCCCTAAACTAATAAATAGTTTATAATTTTAGTCGCATTTGTTTGCACTGATTTTTCTGCTAGACCTATTTTCATCGCACCAGTGTTTTATAATTAAACTTTAGACGAAATATATTTATCAAAATTACTATTATTATGTAATACTTCGTAAGGAATTGACACTTTCTGATCCACAGGACATTTTTTTGAAATTCAGTCATCTGGTAAAGAAACTACAGATGATGTGGCAATATGCAATATTACGTTGGTTTAGTCCTAACCAATATAGCTAATCCTGATTAAAATATCTAATCCTGATTAAAATAGCTATTCCTGACCAAAATATGTAACCCAAATTTAAATATCTAATCCTGAATAAAATGTCTAATCCTGATTAAAACATCTAATCCTGATTAAAATCACCGATCCTGATTAAAATAGGTAATCCTGACTGGAATCGCTCCCCATATTCTTAATGAAATTATAGTTCTCATAGCATGTACAAAAAAAAGAAATACTTCCCAAGCAGATCTACAGAAAAGTTACGTATTAACTCATTTATTGCACACACAACTCCAGGTCTCTCCAAAAATATTAATTATCCTAAATAATCATACACTAAGATAACTGCATGGGTGAGAAATTCTTCCCACTTCACACGTACTAAAGACATAAACAAAGGCGGGACTCAATTAAGAAATCACACAGAAAATTCAGTTAGATGGACTGAAGACCCTGAGCCACTGTAAGTCAGGGCTATAATGAGTGGAATGTGTCAGGGAAATACAATGAATTTACAGCATTAATCAGAGAAAAAATGCTCATTAGCGTTTTGTGCCAAGTGCCGCTGACACTCTTGCCTACATGCAACAAGTATTTCGGTTGTACTGTGGTGTCGTTTCCTGGAACAATATACCACTGTCTACATTATTCTTACGTGCTATATAACGTAGGAACTAGGGGGGGAGTGTCTCCAAACGCATGCTGAAGTAAGCGATGTACTCCACAGTGTGTTCACTGAAACAATCCGTACAACGATTTTCAACCCCGAACTCCAGGTATCGAACTACTGGAAGGAATGTGTACATAGATTTCATTCCAACGATTTTCTTGTGGGCCAAAACTACGATTAGGCTACCGCTGGTCGTACTAATCCTCTAAAGATTAAAAACACTTTTCTATCCAATGCTCCCCGATTTCCAAAATAGCATTTTTGGAAGGTTCCCAGGCTTCGCCCGTTTGTCCCGGTAAAAGCAACATGTAGAAGATGAGCATGGAGCACAGGTGGAATGACGTAGACAGGAAGTACTAGGAGAAAACCCTGTCCCAGGTCACTTTGCCCACCTCAAATCTCACATGGGCTGACCCGGGATCAAACCCGGGCTTCCGCGGTGAGTGGCGGGCGACTAACCGCCTGAGCCATGGCACGGCCTGGAATGATATTTTAAAAAATGTAAATAGGGTACTATGCTCCCCGATTTCCGAAACAGCATTGCTTTTTGGAAGGTTCCCAGTGTTCGTCCGCCTACCCTTCTGGTAAAAGCAACGTGTACATGAAGATGAGTTTAGAGCAATGCAGTTATACTGAACCCGGGCCTCCGTGGTGAGAGGCCGTGGAATGATACTAAGTAACTTGATTTGTATTTATAGAATCAGTTCGCACCGCACAGTAAACACTCCGTCTCTGTTAAGAAACCAGTCAATTTCGTACAGGGAAGTGATGGTTGTTTTTCTGAGAGCCAAGCAAAACACATAAATGGAATGCGTGTGCAGATCGCAGTCTTTTAATCTTAACCGGATGGTGCATATACTAACCACTACGCTTTAAATGGTTAATATCACACTGAGGAGATGACTTTCGTTTACGCAAGGCGTGTAAATGGTTTTTAAGGCCATCCCCCTATCAATATGACAGACAGAACTATCACTTATAGCCGATAAGTATTACATTTAATTATACCGCTGAAGACATGCTACAGAATTGACAGAGAGTCTTAATCGTGCTTCGTGTCCGGCCGACATCCGTCAGTAGTCCGGCGGTGACCTTGACCCTAACACCCCGATAACGAAATCCCACTTACACGTGAAGCAGTAGACTCAATGTTCACACCAGGCGCAAAATTAACCAGCTACTGACATGCGTGCACGCACACACGCAGACCTAAACACAAAGGAACACAGAGCAACGTCGGACAAAACGGCGCCTTATAAGGATAAACATGCACATGAAACAGGCGCCTTATAAGGATAAACATGCACATGAAACAGGCGCCTTATAAGGATAAACAAGCACATGAAACAGGCGCCTTATAAGGATAAACAAGCACATGAAACAGGCGCCTTACAAGGATAAACATGCACATGAAACAGGCGCCTTATAAGGATAAACATGCACATAAAACAGGTGCCTTATAAGGATAAACATGCACATGAAACAGGCGCCTTATAAGGATAAACATGCAATGAAACAGGCGCCTTATAAGGATAAACATGCACATGAAACAGACGCCTTATAAGGATAAACATGCACATGAAACAGGCGCCTTATAAGGATAAACATGCACATGAAACAGGCGCCTTATAAGGATAAACAAGCACATGAAACAGGCGCCTTATAAGGATAAACATGCACAGGAAACAGGCGCCTTATAAGGATAAACATGCACATGAAACAGGCGCCTTATAAGGATAAACATGCACATGAAACAGGCGCCTTATAAGGATAAACATGCACATGAAACAGGCGCCTTATAAGGATAAACATGCACATGAAACATGCGCCTTATAAGGATAAACATGCACATGAAACAGGCGCCTTATAAGGATAAACATGCACATGAAACAGGCGCCTTATAAGGATAAACATGCACATGAAACAGGCGCCTTATAAGGATAAACATGCACATGAAACAGGCGCCTTATAAGGATAAACATGCACATGAAAGAGGCGCCTTATAAGGATAAACATGCACATGAAACAGGCGCCTTATAAGGATAAACATGCACATGAAACGGGACGCCTTATAAGGATAAACATGCACATGAAACAGGCGCCTTATAAGGATAAACATGCACATGAAACAGGCGCCTTATAAGGATAAACATGCACATGAAACAGGCGCCTTATAAGGATAAACATGCACATGAAACAGGCGCCTTATAAGGATAAACATGCACATGAAACAGGCGCCTTATAAGGATAAACATGCACATGAAACAGACGCCTTATAAGGATAAACATGCACATGAAACAGGTGCCTTATAAGGATAAACATGCACATGAAACAGGCGCCTTATAAGGATAAACATGCACATGAAACAGGCGCCTTATAAGGATAAACATGCACATGAAACAGGCCTTATAAGGATAAACATGCACATGAAACAGGCGCCTTATAAGGATAAACATGCACATGAAACAATGTACGAACATTCAAACTGTACTCTTCATAACACACACAGGCCTGCAGTAAGTTTATAGAATCTCATTGCCAGTATTTTAATCAGAAAGAATTAATAACATTCGTCATAAAACTGCAGTGGTATCCGCTGCGCGGGGAAAAGACCGCGCAAACAGTGCCTTCACGAAACTCATTCATCTGCTTACGATTTTTATTTGGTAATATTTACCTTGTAAACAAAGAAGATAACCTTACTGAACTAGCATAACAAACAGAAGATCCCGCTCTGTAAGACGTGCATTTTTCATGTCACCAAGTCTCACAAGTGCCACAACGGATCCAGTCTGCTCAGTACACCAAGCCAGGTGTTCTTTCCTCTCATATTTGCCTATCCTTCGCCTGAGCTAATTCGTGTTCGTTTTCTCTTATTATTCTTATATTTTTCTGCGGCTTCAGCTTCCAGCTGTGCAGAACTCTCTAGAACGCAGTTCTACCCCACTTTACACAGCCTGCCCTACATACACACACACACACACAAGCGCTGCCACGATCTCTTCCAAAGGGTGCATCCACAAAATTTACTTACAAACCTAATATTAACCCTTTAAAGACGAAACGCATCTGTTTTATATAAGGACTCAATTCGTACCGAGCAGTAAACACTCTCCACCTCGGTTATACAAAACCAGTCTGTTAATTTTGTACAAGGCAAGAGTTGCTGTTTGTACTGAGCACCATGTAGAATTTTGTAATGTTAAAACTGGTGGTACGTAATGTAACCGTTAGGCTTTAAACATTAAACCTTTAAGAATGTCGTATAATACTCTCCACAGTTGTACATCTCTATAACGAAATGTATATTTCAGTGCGTCAGGTTTAACGGTATTGATATTTTCTGTTTTTATCGATACTTTTTTTTTTAAATATCCAACAGGAATTTCCGTTTTCATCCCGTATTTTTTTATCAGATTGCCGTAAATGCCAATAAATGTTATACAGGATCTACCATCGGCATGTACATAACTCACAACACGCTCAATAATGATCTAGAATCGTCACACTTAACACATTAACACGCATGGACGCACGAACAAACACACATATAGACATCCTTATTTTACCTGACAAATATCGTTTGTCACTTTTCGGACCGTTCCGCGTGGCGGCAGACAGCGCAGCCATCGCCGCTATTCCGGGTTGCGGTGAGTCGGGGTCCACGCGTTGATATCAGTGTATTGCAAGTAATATTGGCTTTTAAGGTGCTGGGAAGTTCTACTTCAATGTATTACACTTAATATTAGCTTTCTATATCCGAATCAAAAGAACATGCTAGAAATGGTTTCCTTCGGCTCCACAGACAGGCGTCGTTCATTGCACTTCAGAGCTGTACTGATGAAACTGAACACACTACATCCTGAACTTTTTTCCCGCAGCTTTTAAACATGCTCCACAATTCAAATAATAAAGCTGCGACATACTTAAATGCATAGTATATACAGTCGAACCCGGTTATAACGACATCGGTTTACACGACACCTCATCTATTGCGTCAGACATTCTGTGGTACCAATTAATTCCTCACTGTTAAGCATAACATTATACTCCTCGGATTAGAATTATGACACAACAAATTCAGTCGATTTCATGACATTATAAGCGAGTTCGACTGTCGTGTTATATATATATACAAGCATATATTCTGAAACGAATCAGAACTATTTTCAACTGTGCAGACAGACCGCCGCACGATTACAGTATCACTATAGACATCACAAACTCGCAATCCCTTAGCCAAACTACCGCTAGAAATGACCACATAGCAATAACGCTCTCCCATCAATTTCGTTTCGTCACACATATGGCTCGAATTATTCCACTATAAGAGACATATTGACAGTATATAAATTTATGTCTAATTGCCGTATCGTGTGCGTCACTCTGCTACCAAGTTTCAAGTTCTTTTTTTAAGAACTTCTACTTTCAAGACCCAAATACCATTAGAAACAAACTCCGCCTTATTTAATAAACGAACGCAATTTATTTGGTGCAAGTTGCTATCACTAGACTTCACATTATGATCTCTGGACTCAATTCAAAATGTGTAATTCTGCTTATTCTTTACATCTGTTTCTACAGGATGATCTTTCTCGGAAGTTTACTTCGGCTACCACTGCATGACAGTTAAAATTACCATCACGTCAAATGAGCAGGCTCGGAATCAAATGCAGATGAGTCTTCTTTTCTTTCTTTCTTTCTTTCTTTATCGTGTCCGGACCATTAAATTAAAGATTTTTTGCCCAGTATTGGGCTACGTCAAATCCTTTTTTATTTGCAAGCCATAAATCCTCGAGGGTGCATTTCTGGGGGCAGTCCCTGCATGACAGGAGATGTCCCATATCTTGTACCTCTCCACAGCCACAATACAGGTCGTCGGAGTTTGTTTTGCCCCATTTCACCATATTTGTTTTTACTGGTGCCACCCCTGTTCTAATGCGGTTAAGAGATTTCCAAGTACTGAAATCAAGGAGGTGGCTACCAGAGCAAATCTGGGTAAGGGGGGGAAGTCTTCAGGTGCTTCAACTTGCACTGTTCCGAGGAAGCTATTCCGCGATTTTAATCTTATCTGTGGTGTTCTGGCTCCGTGCAGATGAGTGATAATGTAAAGGTAAAGTTCTCCCTAGAACGGGTCATGAAGGCCCAGAGCGGGAGCAGAGGTATAGCTCTACTCTTTCTTTAACCTCGGCGCTAGATGGGGATGGGTGATACTGAATTTTAAAAAAAATTGTTTGTCGTTCAAAACTGATGAAATATATCGCTATACACTTATTTCTTGGTCTGTAAAGAATCAACCGTTGTCACAAATACGTACAGGTACATTAGACTTACTGAGGCCATAACAAAGTGCTTCAACACTGTGTAACTGAATTACTATGAACAACACACCTAATTATACTGTTCAGTCGATATAACTGCGATCAAACCACTACAGTTAACTTTCTGGAGGGTTTAAACATGTCAATAGGCTGTGCAGACGAGGGGCGGACACATGAAGGCACTCAACACAGCTCGGATACGTCTGTCTGTCTGCGTCCTGTCCGTGTCAGCGTTTCAAGGCTATACAGATACTGGAACTGAACTTACCGGGTGCCTAGCCGCTGCCGCAGCTGCTGCCGCCGCCGCGTTCATTCCTGCGGTGGGGTACATCTTATGTCAGCAGCGCATCTTACTTTTGCCCGCCCCCCGACCACCTGACGCCGCCGCCGCCGCCGGCGCTGCACTTCCCGCAGGGGTGCTGCTACGGCTACTGTGGCTATTGCTGCTGCTGCTGTGTCGTGTCCTCCGTGGTCCTGCAGAGGTGCTGGCACTAGCTTGAGCCAATAAAGCGGCCGTTAAGCCCCCGCCACCCCCACGGTCGTGATGATTTGTTATCCCTAAGAAATCTGCAGCAGAAGATGAGCCGCTGGCTGCAGCATTCACCAGTCGAAACCATACACTCTGCTGCAAATGTCCCTCCAGCTTTTTTCCACGAACACCTGGGTCAAGCTAACAAATCCTTGTTGCCGCGTGTGCAATATTTCACAACTGAAGCAACAATGGTGACCACAACAACATTTCCAACGACTAAAATTCAGCGACACACGAAACACAAAACTGAACCAAACACATCCGTATTGGCGAAAAATATAAAAAAATTCAAAGGTTTGGAATATATCACACAAAACTCAATTACTGTTAAGTTTCCACCTAAAAATGCTTGAAAAAAAAAATATTCACAAATTTCACACTGCAACAAAAAAAAAAAGATGTACGTAACCCCCCCTCAATGCGAGAAACAAAACTCTTTTTAACAGTAACACTATTCACCGTGTTCACTTCAAAAGGAATAATCCTTTCAGAGAGCCGTGTGCTTGCCAGCAGTAAACAATCGCACTGCTGTGTGCTGTTATTGTGATGGCACAAAGCTATATCGGAGCTCACCGTCGCACTAACGTCTCTCTAGCTCACTCACTGTGCCACTGCCGGTCGTTCCCTCGCACCGCAACTCGCAGGCCGCCCAGCGCAGTCGCCCTCCCCTCCTGTTCCTATACCCTCGTAAAGCCACCTTCCAGCAACCCCTCGGGCTCACAGCACACAACCACCACACACACACTCACACCCTGCTAGCCATCACCACCGCCAAACCTACCCCCATACATGGTACACGGCTAAAACTCACACCACCGCTCCTGCATGATTATTCCCTATACCTTGTTCTCTCCCTTAAAAAAAAAAAGGAGGGAATAAAAAACGCTCTACACAAAATGGCCGCTCTTCCTTCTTCCTCCTGCAAAACTCTCCACTACACCAGACCAGCACAAAAGCTTTTTCTTTCCCTCGCAAATACTCACTGATTTTCCCTCCCAAATATGGCAGCCGTATCAGCAGCCCTCCCCACGTCCCTCTCCAAGCACCCCAGCCGTTCGTCGGATTGCCAGTATCACCCTCAATGGTTTTCAAGCCGCACTGCTAGGCGCTGTCGTGCCTTCAAGAGGCATAACTCCACGTGGAGTAAAGTCGGGAACGGATCCTTAGCATAAATATACTCGTCAGGCTAGGCCCCCTCCGCCAATAGCCAGCCGAGTCTGCATCCACTTCACCAATACAAAGCACACTGTCTCTCTCGCCGCCGCCCGACTTGGCATCGTCCGTGCTCTAGGAGGGCGTGGACTCTTTTCAAGGAATGCCAATAGAAAGCTTGTGGGGACCAATCCACAGCCGTTCTTTCCGTTTCGTTGCTTGGCAACCGCGAGTGCTGTTTGACGTGACTGTGTCAAGTCCACGTGGACTGTACGCTGCACAGTGTGGGCGCACGGTATTGCCGTGGCCAATCGGCATAGGAAGACAACACACTGGAGCATCTTGTAGGTTGTAAGAGAGACCAGTGCTGCGAACACTGCAATGACATGTTGACACTAAATGCACTATTGGTACTAACGCCTATGGGAGAACGCACATACCAAAGTAATGCTTACTTTCACTAAAAGAATGAAGCCACACATCGTGCTGGCTCAAGAGATAACGCTAATGACCTTTACAGGGGAGGAGTCTAGTTCGAACCTCAGCTCTGACAGTGGCTATCCACATTGATGTAATTTGTGGTTTAATTTAGTCCCTGCAGGCAAATGTGGGATTACTACGCCTATTTCAATTACATCACAACAGCTTCCTGCTAAATCCTTTCCAATTCATTATCACCAATCACCACCCTTATGGCTTAGGGTTGCATAATCTAGGGTATTCACAGCGTCGTAAAATAAACGCTAAATAAATTACAAGCACGACGTACCCACGTGTCCGGTCGTTTATCAACGTGACAGACAGACAGACATTAAGTCATTGATATGTGAAGTTTCTCTGAGGGCATTCAGTGTAAGTCCGATATCACTTTTCGGGTTTATTAATCTGGAATCAACTGTGTTTGCTACTCCTCTTTTGGATAGATAGCGTAATCGGTATACACTCGCTGCAGGCTGGACGGTCCGGGGATCGAATCCCGGTGGTGGATTTTCTGCACCCGTCCAGACCGGTCCTGGGGCCCACCCAGCCTCCTATACAATGGCTACCGCGTCATTTCCGGGGGTAAAGCGGCCGGGGTGTGGCGTTGACCACCCATCCCCTATCTAGCGCCGAGGTGCCCCTTTGGGCTTTCATGGCAGGTTTTAGGACGAACTTTAACCTTTTGCTGCCCTTTTTTATGACGAAAATTCTGCTACTACAGCGCACATCGCTTTGATCCTACAGTGAAAGCTTTAAGTTTGAACAACGTAGCAACCAAAATTTCTTAGGCCCACAGTCTTACGTGTAAGGGTTGCTAAATAATTACAGTAGCAGTCTATTAGTCTAATAGTAGGCCTGATAACTAAACTAGGTGTCCCACTGCAACCAAAAGACATCAAAGTAACATACAAAAGACTCCATCACAATACACTAACCTCGAAGCTTTCTGTTGTGTGTAAAGTTACTTATTTTATGCGTGACCATTACCAGCTTTCACTTTTCCATCTTCCCAACACACACACAGAAGGCTTAAGATTAAAGTTCTCTCGAACATGACGCCGTGTCTTTGGGCGAGTGTGTCCCGACTTTTCGAATGACTGTTGTGCCTTCATCTTCAGGGTCAAGCAGGCCATGACGAATTCTTAACATTACGTTTCTTTGAAACGGCAGGAGCCTCTTACCCCAAAGACACACCATAGCATCCCAGAAGGTTTGAAACTTTAGCAAAACGCTATGAGAACCTAAAATTTCGCACCACAATTCTGTCTACTGATGATATGTAACCCAATAGGCGGTGTTTGAGGCAGCTGAAAAATTCCTCGCCCTTCACAGCGCCCAAAAGTTCGTTTCTGCTTCCAGAAGGACTTCCTCTTGTCCCATTACTGAGCCAAACATATAAATTCGCAGCCTCATGTATCCAATTTCTTTAAAAGCCACTTCTATTATTTATTATTAGAAATCGTAAACTATCCTGTATTCCTCCCAGCATAGGCTTCGTTCTAAAGCAATTATTAAGGTCATTTCTTTGCAATTCATGGACCAAGTGCTTAGTTTTTCTATTAAAATGGACTTATATCTGACAAAGTTTTTGAAAAAAATAAGTGTAGGTCTAAGAAATTAACAGCGATTGTTTTAGCTCTATAGAATCTAAGTTTCTGGCAATATCTGTGTCAAATGAGGTATAGAAATATAACAGGGCCTACTTATCAAGTACGGTCATTAATTCTCTAGGTTTTTTTTATCCCTTGTCAGTAAGTGATTCTGTAACGCGGAATTGCACAGGCAATATTTGCCTTCACTGAGAGGCAGGATAGCTTCCTACCTGCGTAGAATATAAATTTTCTAACAGCCTAAGCCCATGTGATGAAAATTTATTTAATTAAGATCTTTGCATCTCTGTGTTATTACATGAGGGAGATTTGTAGTTAGTTACCGATGTTTCGGAACAACCTATCGGTCCCATCTTCAAAGGTCAAGCAGTCCAAGACTTTGACTGCTTGACCGTTGAAGATGGGACCGATAGGTTGTTTCGAAATGTCGGCAAATACCAATCTACGCTGCGTAACATCCCAGAGATGTGAAGGTCTCATTGTCACCGCGGAGGAAGCCTTCAATCACACATAATGTAATTAAACTAACTGGTAATGATCCATACGACGTAAGCCTCCTTCTTCAAGTGGTCAAAATTTTTCCTGTTTTCAGGAAGCCAAAAGATACATTAAAATATTCACATAAGACGGCTACTGCAGGCTGTTCTGAGCCAGTTCAATCCAGGTCATCATTGTTCGCCTTGCTCTTGACTGTCCACTTCAGAACTTTTTTCTCCCGCTAAGAAGTTTGGTGAAATACAGGCGTTCTTCCCTTTTATCGCCCTTGAGTAGACTATAGAGAGGTCAAATGCTTATTGACTTCTGTGAAAGAAATCGACTTGTTATAACAAACACATGATTAAAAAACCTAAAAAAGGATTGTACACGTGGAAATCACCAGGAGATAGGACTCGATATCAGCTGGACTATGTACTAGTGAAACAGCGATTCAGGAACAGTGTGAAGGATGTGCAGACATTGCCTGGAGCAGATATTGACTCTGACCACAATTAACTGGTTGCAAAGATCTGCACCAGATTGAAGAAGATCATGAGGATCCACAAGAAAAAACCAAGATGGGATGTGGAGAAGCTATGTGCTCAACGACAGGAAGTACACGATAGTCTAGAAGAAAAACTTGGTGCAATCAAATGTGAATGTGGGAATGTGGAAGTGCAGTGGAAAAATATCAAGAAATGTGTGTTAGATACTGTGAGTGGTTTGGTTAGAAAAGTCGAGAGGAGAGCAAGAAAGCCATGGATTACACAGGAGATGATCAGTAAAATGGATGAACGAAGGAAATGGAAGAATGTCAACAACGAAGAAGGAAGGAAGAACTACAGAAGACTGTGGAACGAATTGAAAAGAGCCACGGACAGCGCCAAGAAGGAATATCTGGAGAGCATATGCGACGAGATTATAGAATTTCAAAGAACAGGACGTTATGATCTAATGTACATGAAGACAAAGGAACTAGGTTGGAAAGAAAACCATGGGATACAAAACACTGGCATCGAAGACTCTCAAGGGAATATAATAATAGATCAGAGACGAGTATTGTAAATTTGGGAGAAGTATATCACAGAGCTCTACGATCGAGCTAATCGACCAGAACACCTGGAAGTCGAACCTGAAGCTGAAGTAGATGAAGACGAGAAAGGCCCTTATATTTTGCAAAGTGAAGTGGAAAAAGCTATCAAGGAAATGAGGGATAAGAAGGCTACAGGATATGATGATGGACCTGGAGATGTACTCAAATTGTTGGGAGAAGATGGTCTCAGACTAATGACACAGCTGATCAACAGCATGTATGTAACTGGAGAGTGGCCCAGAGATTTCATTGAAGTTACAATTATTGCCTTAAAGAAGAAGCCCAAAGGTACAAAATGCAGCGACCATCGCACAATCAGCATCATCGCGCACGCAGCAAAGATAGTAGCGAGGATACTTAGAAGAAGGATTGAAAGGAAGACAGAGGATGCGCTTGGAGAAGATCAGTTTGGATTTAGGAGAGGAAAAGGAACGAGGGATGCAACTGGGATGCTGAGAATAATATCAGAACGAACCTTGGTCATAGATGAGGAATTGTGTGCTTGCTTCATAGACTGGAAGAAGGCATTTGACCGTGTCAACTGGACCAAATTAATGCAGATCCTAAAGGGAATTGGGATAGACTGGCGCGAAAGAAGATTGATCAGCAAATTGTACATGGAACATAGTGTCAAAATACGACTGGACCAAGGGGAGACGAGAAGTGTGAAGATTGGAAGAGGAGTTAGACAAGGTTGCTGTTTGTCGCCGATTCTGTTCAACTTATACAGCGAGTACCTTACCAAGGAAGCTCTTGAAGGGTTTGGAGACTTCAAAATAGGAGGACAAGTAATTCGCACTGTGAAATATGCAGATGACCTTGTGCTACTGGTAGGGAAGAAACGGAGCTACAGGGCATGGTTGATAGACTAATTGAAATTGGAAGACGCTATGGAATGGAAATGAATGTAGAAAAAACTAAGGTAATGAGAATCTCAAGGCAACCATCCCCAATGAAAATTGTGATATATCAAAAGCAATTGGAGAATGTGGAATATTTCAATTATTTAAGCAGCTTGATAACAAATGATGCAACGTGTACACGTGAAATTAAATCCAGAATTGTCATGGCAAAAGCAGCATTCAAAAAGCAGAAGAATCTTTTCACCAGCAAACTGGACTTACATTTAAGGAAGAAATTAGTAAAGTGCTACATTCGGAGCACAGCTTTGTATGGTGCTGAAACGTGGACACTTCGGAAAATGGATCAGAAGTATCTGGAACGTTTTGAAATGTGGTGCTGGAGAAGAATGGAGAAGATCAGTTGGACCGATCGCGTGAGAAATGAAGAAGTATTACACAGAGTCAAAGAAGAGAGGAATATCCTAAATACAATAAAAAGAAGAAAGGCTAACTGGATTGGTCACATCTTGCGTAGAAACTGCCTTCTGAAACACGTGATTGAAGGAAAGTTAGAAGGAAGGATAGAAATGACAGGAATACGAGGGAGAAGACGTAAGCAGCTACTGGATGACCTTAAGGAAAAGAGAAGATAATGGAAACTGAAAGCGGAAGCACTAGATCGCACTCAATGGAGAACTCGCTTTGGAAGAGGCTACGGACCTGTCGTAAGACAGACTGCAGAATGAATGAATTAATTAATGAGTAGACTATGTCTCTTCCAGTTCGTTTAATTTGACTCGCTCTAAATAGGCACACCCAAGACTATTACATTAACAGCAAAATTTATGATCATGCTCATTTTATAATTTCTGAAGTATATTTTACTCTTTTCAGTAGTACTGTACTACTGATAAGAGTAAAATATACTTTTGCATATACATACCAACGGGATGTCTAATATTAAAATGTATAATTTCTACCTTGGTCGTAAAATTTATGATGATTACTTCTCTGACAGTAACAGTTGTCATCAATTTACTTTTCCACAATATAATTATTATCAGGCCTTAGGCACATTATCAGTCCCGAAGATTTTCTTCTAACAGTTTGCCAATCCATTATCCATAAGATCATTTTGACAATAGATGCTAGATTATCTAAGTAGTTGATAAAAGCATCCATAAAATAAGACTCAAAACAATCAGCCTTGCCTTATTTAAATATCCTCTACTTATCCTTAAGCCTTGGTTATTCTAAAAATTACTACCGATAATCAAAATCGAAAAGCTTAGAAGTAGGCTAAAAGTTAAAGGTCACATTATAGAAGGAACTGACATATTAATTGATAACTATAGCCTTCTGCTTATCATCGATTGTGCCTTTCCATATTATAGTTTTTATATTCTAACATAAGTGGGCACAAAATTACTCCACGATGTGGAATTATATCCAATAAGAAAGCATCTAATCTTCGATTAGAACTTAGAGGTTCTCACTTTAAAATTTGTTATTTTTCATTAGACAGAAAAGTTAAAAAAAAAAAAGTGGAATAAAAATTACTGTCTTCTGGGTTGTGACCCCGAGTAGTCTGGTAGAGATTTCTGAGGAAGTTGCTGCCTGAAACTTTTACCCTGAAAACGGAAGTAACAATTCGCTCCGAAACAAAGGTAAATCTCCACACTACATAGCGTCAAGTTCCAACAGAGAAATCCTCACAGTCACCGCAGTTTGAACTTCAGATCTCACAATGAGGAACTAAACCTCACAAACTCGTTTGTGAGGTTTCTTAACAGGTCGCTATGCCTCCACTCCAACATCTGACTTGCATGTAAGAATAAAGTTTGAATCCTTTGAGACGGTTCTGTCTGCATCTCTGTCAATCCTCTCTTCGTAAGCCTGTCTACTAATAATTGTTTTTATTGGTACCTTCTAGCTCGGTATTTGACCTTGTTGACATAAAGTCTTTGATATTTTGATTCACACATTCAACAAAAAATAGCATACAATGGACTATAAGATACACAAGGCCAATCAATTTAATAATTTAAAAAAAAAACGTGTTTTCTTTTTGGTATATTACGGTAAATTATATGCATTATTTCTACAGTCTGCCTTACGACAGGTCCGTAGCCTGTTCCAAAGCGAGTTCTCCATAGGGTGCGATCTAGTGCTTCCTCTTTCAATTTCCAGTATATTCTCTTTTCCTTAAGGTCATACACTAGCTGCTTGCGTCTTCTTCCTCGTCTTCCCGTAATTATTGCAACAATGAAAATGAATCCAACGACATAATTTAGCTCTTTGTTATCCAGCTGACCAGTTCAAATATTTGTCGTGTTTGTGTCTATAAGGGTTCCTTGTTATACGTCATAACATCAGTCAGCTTCTCTGGTTGTCCCTCGAACTCCTCTACACGTACGCCTATTTAGGTCCTGTGAACTCTCTAGCGTGTGATTCTTTCTCGAAACGTCGCTTCGTACATGTCACATTACTGCGGCATTAAGGGCCTATCAGTGAGAATATGCATCCATTAAGACAAAAAGAATCCGATCTTGCCAGCGACTGATATGCTTGTATCATGACAAGGACTGGCGACAGAAAGAGAAAAACCTATTTAAGTCCTACATAAGTCCTACATAAGGCCTACATAAGTAGCGCGTAAGAAACATAATAAGAAAAAAGTGGCTGACACTTTGAATTTAGATTCATTACTAGAAACAAGAGGGGAGGAAAATGCTAATACGCCAAGATCAGAACCTGAAAAACATCTTCGTGGCGGATACGTCTTTCCTGTATGGGCTATGTAAGTATAAAAAAAAAAAAAAAAAAGATCAAAACGGGTTTCAACGGACAAGTTGGTGACGGTCTCTTAATACTTGAAACCCATTATTTCTCCGACATTTGTAAACGGCGCACAGGGCAGCCCTACTGCTGCTAAGTAAAGTCAGACCATCAGCCAAGCTGACATAGGAACTGTTGGTTACCCCTCGCTTGCTTGGTCTGAGCTCTCTCCCTTCCCCCGGCCCCCCCGACACCACTTAGGTCGGCAAGATAATTAGGGGAGCACGCAGCCAGGCAGGCAGGTTTCCAGCCAGGCCAGGCCTGTACTAGTGTGAGCGATGTACTGATGTAGCGAGGATGTTGAACAGCTGTAGAGGTCGAACTTGTTCTGGTAGGGAGGATGGGAAACTAACAAGAGAGAGGAACAGAGCTAGAGAGAGAGACGATGTAGATGAGAATTAGTTGCCTTCCCTACACTGCAGAAACACCAAACTGAATTCTGATGCAACCAAAAATATTTTCATAGTCCCCTTAATTAAGCACGCAGACTTGGAAGTGACGTCAGCTGTTGCTAACGCTTTCTGTATTTGTAACATTCTAACACTGTGTTTACACCAACACTAATATTGCAGAGGCAGATCGTCCGTGGCTGTGTGCAGGTAAATCCTTCTACATGTTCCGCTGCTTACATATACGCTAGTATATTTACATTCGAAGTTAACCTTGGATTACCAACCCACGTTTACTGTCAGACCCACAGAATTATAGAAGGAAACTGACGGGGTTTAACTAATTTATGTCAAGTCATTTTATTTATTTGGTATTGTGCCTAGGAAAACAAATTGGTCTTGCATGTAACTTAACTGTATATCACACTCTGACTGCTGTTTAACAAGTATTTCGACTGTTATTACATTCCTTTTCAAGTCACCTCACATAACACATTTTCAGCAATAGTCAGAGGACCATTGAGCGAAACATTAAGATGGAATAACAATCATGGGGATAAGCGGTGGCGCAGTTGGTTGAGGCACTGCGCTGCAAGCCGGAAGGTCGCGGGTTCGATTCCCGATGGTTTCATTGAAATTTTTCATTGACATAATCCTTTCGGTCGTAATATGGCCCTGGGGTTGACTCAGCCTCTAACAGAAATGAGTACCAGGAGTATTTCCTGCGGGGTAAAGGAGGCCGGTGCGTAGGGCTGACAACCTTACCACCTTCCATGTGCCGATTGTCCAGAAATCTGGAAGCTTCAACCTCCTGGAATTTTAAGGGCCTGTCCAGGCCTGTAATGGGATTGCTTTATAACAATCATGGCCGATCAGCGTTAGGTTACTGTTGTAACATTTAAAACAAACAGTAAAGAAAATGATTTCAAATAAAAGAAAATAAAAAGAAAAATGAGTTGAAAGAAAGTTTCTTCTTGGATTAAAATAATACGGGATCTACGAAACGCAAAGATTCGGTTTTCACGTTATTTTCACCGTGTATTTGTTGGTTACAATACTGCTAATTGCAAAGCATTCGGTTTTCGCGTTATTTTCACGTGCATTTGTTGGTTACAATACTGCTAATTGCAAAGATTCGGTTTTCACGTTACTTTCACCGTGCATTTGTTGGTTACAATACTGCTAATTGCAAAGATTCGGTTTTCACGTTACTTTCACCGTGCATTTGTTGGTTACAATACTGCTAATTGCAAAGATTCGGTTTTCACGTTATTTTCACCGTGCATTTGTTGGTTACAATACTGCTAATTGCAAAGATTCGGTTTTCACGTTATTTTCACCGTGCATTTGTTGGTTACAATACTGCTAATTGCAAAGATTCGGTTTTCGCGTTATTTTCACCGTGCATTGTTGGTTACAATACTGCTAATTGCAAAGATTCGGTTTTCACGTTATTTTCACCGTGCATTTGTTGGTTACAATACTGCTAATTGCAAAGATTCGGTTTTCACGTTATTTTCACCGTGCATTTGTTGGTTACAATACTGCTAATTGCAAAGATTCGGTTTTCACGTTATTTTCACCGTGCATTTGTTGGTTACAATACTGCTAATTGCAAAGATTCGGTTTTCACGTTATTTTCACCGTGCATTTTGTTGGTTACAATACTGCTAATTGCAAAGATTCGGTTTTCACGTTATTTTCACCGTGCATTTGTTGGTTACAATACTGCTAATTGCAAAGATTCGGTTTTCACGTTATTTTCACCGTGCATTTGTTGGTTACAATACTGCTAATTGCAAAGATTCGGTTTTCACGTTATTTTCACCGTGCATTTGTTGGTTACAATACTGCTAATTGCAAAGATTCGGTTTTCACGTTATTTTCACCGTGCATTTGTTGGTTACAATACTGCTAATTGCAAAGATTCGGTTTTCACGTTATTTTCACCGTGCATTTGTTGGTTACAATACTGCTAATTGCAAAGATTCGGTTTTCACGTTATTTTCACCGTGCATTTGTTGGTTACAATACTGCTAATTGCAAAGATTCGGTTTTCGCGTTATTTTCACCGTGCATTTGTTGGTTACAATACTGCTAATTGCAAAGATTCGGTTTTCACGTTATTTTCACCGTGCATTTGTTGGTTACAATACTGCTAATTGCAAAGATTCGGTTTTCACGTTATTTTCACCGTGAATTTCGATTCAATTAGCAGTATTATAACCAACAAATGCACTTTTTGTATTTTTTTACTGTGACGTGTATGTAATTTGGTGTAAGATGTTCTATTTTAGAAACTTTGTTAAACCAAATGGATGCGTTCGTTACGTGAAGTTTTTCTTCGATGTTACGGTATTGATAAGTAGGTTTTGCCTGTTGGGCATTGACGATTTTCACGTCATTTTCACCATACATTTGTTGGTTACAATACTGCTAATTGCAAAGATTGCGGGTTTGACTTTCGCGGCAAAAATAAGAATAAAGGAATGTCAGAAATTATATTTTAAAAATATCTACAACTTCAAAATTATCCACAACTCTCCTGGCACGCCAGTTAGGGGCGTATTCGTGAATTTTCCTTTGTCATTACTATAATGTTAGTGGTAAAATAAAATTACCTTACTATGTTACGTTTTTCCTAAGCAGATCTGAACACTATGCCTGTACGCGCCATCCTCCACTAAGCAGGTGTACACTATACCACTGGGCTGGTCACAGAGCGGCTAGGGCACGTCACTGGTGTGGCTAGCCCAAGTTGCCTGTAAGAATAACATTCAGTTAATTTTATATGTACACGACGGTGACCCGGGTCAGTCCATGTGGGATTTGTGGTAGAAAACGTGGCATTGAGACAGATTTTTCCCCCGAGTACTTCGGTTTTCCCCTGTCAATTTCATTCCACCGGTGCTCCATTACACTGAAAAATGAAAAAGACTCATCTTCATCACAGGGCTGCACAATAATCCTCAAGGCTGCGGTGCGTCTCTGCTGCGGGGCCCTTCACCACAAAAAAAATCGGAATTAAGAAGCCGTCATATACGGGAAAGGGTTCCCGAAGTACTAACTGGCCACCCCTGTTATGTAGCATACAAGCTTGAATTCCCTTTCCGAACAGGGCACTCACAAATACAGCTACTACTTCATCTTTACTTCAACTTTCAAATTTCAATCACGTTAAACTTCCTAAAATTCTATAGTATTGTTATCAAACGTTAACAACATCGACGTACTAACTTCTCTTCTCTTGTTTTCTTCTGTTCTCCTTCTTCTGTCTTTACCTTTGACTTTGTGCTTGACCAACCAGTTTCCCAATTCTAGCAAGCCTTTGCAGACTGTCTTGCATTAACGTTCTGAAGAGAATGTAGGTACTACAGTGATATGATACAGCTCTGTGACATGTGCCTTAATGTTAGGTACTACAGTGATATGATACAGCTCTGTGACATGTGCCTTAATGTTAGGTACTACAGTGATATGATACAGCTCTGTGACATGTGCCTTAATGTTAGGTACTACAGTGATATGATACAGCTCTGTGACATGTGCCTGAATGTTAGGTACTACAGTGATATGATACAGCTCTGTGACATGTGCCTGAATGTTAGGTACTACAGTGATATGATACAGCTCTGTGACATGTGCCTGAATGTTAGGTACTACAGTGATATGATACAGCTCTGTGACATGTGCCTGAATGTTAGGTACTACAGTGATATGATACAGCTCTGTGACATGTGCCTGAATGTTAGGTACTACAGTGATATGATACAGCTCTGTGACATGTGCCTGAATGTTAGGTACTACAGTGATATGATACAGCTCTGTGACATGTGCCTGAATGTCAGTGCTTTTAGATTTGGGCAGCTGTCATCATTTGCTACTGAACTTCCGTATTGTAACCAGCACGGATTTTTCTTTTCATGTCGATTTCAGCACAAAGGTCAGAAACTAAGAAGTGTTTCATCACGCCGTTACTTGTAGAAACAACAACCTTTTGAGAACCAATTGTGTTCAGGACTTTGTCCATCGTCCGGATAATAGTCATCCGTACCTTAGATATGTGGGGCAAGAGATATGTGTCTTTTCCAAAGAGTCCAGCCCAGCCTTGGGGCCCACTCAGTCTCTTAATGAATGGGCACAAGTTCTCGTCTCCGAGAGCAAAGCTGTCGGAGCGTGATGTTGACCATTCGCCTCCATCTAGCGCCGAGATTAAGAATAAGTGGATCCATACTTTACTCTCCCTCTACCTTCATGTTCTGTTATACGCGAATTTTACCTTGTTTGCCTTAGATATCCACAAAAGCAACCGGCAAATAGAAGAATTGCACACATGCTACGTACCTTCAGGAGTTTTCCCAAGGCGACATGAAGTCAGCTATTACTGAAACCGGAGATCTGCTTTCAAGTGAAGAAAACAGAGTGAATATAGCGACGTACAAACAAAAAACCCCTCTTTCTCCTTATCCGTTCTCCTTAAACGGCATCTGCAGGGAAATTTAGGAATTACAAATATGCGAACAGCTATACCCGCCTTTAGCTTTTAGCCTAGTTACAGGACGAAAGACGTTTAGACCACTTTAACCAGTTTCAAAACAATTTTGAGACACAATTTAGACAAGATCTTGGAATGCAAGAAACAAGCTGCGACAAGTACATGTTCATTCAACTCAATCACACCCAACAAGTTATATTACATACTCTTAAGTTAACTTGGCGACTAGTTTCGGCTCTGGCAATGAGCCATCATCAGGCCACTAACAAGACCATAAAATGGAAAGCGCTGTATAAAAGACAAAGGATATCTCCCCCTTTACATCTAGGGATATGTTACAAATGTATATAAAACAATTAAGTTTTTTTTTCTATGAGGCCTAATAAATTGCTAAAATTGGAGTAAATATTTAAATGTCAAAGTTGTTATAAAAAGTAATTTTAAAAAATTAATTAAAAACAGGAAGTCTACTGTAAAGTTTTTATGTACAGAAGCAGTATTAATATGAACCTAAAATGCTACCGGCGTCATCCGCTATGTTGATAGTTTGGATCTGTCGTCGTGCCATTATCTTGATAAGTCTGTATGCTGACAATATGTACACAACTTCAGACACCCTCAGTAAACTACGGATTATTCTTCTGCATCAACATGGGTTTTCAGAAAACCCATGTAATTTATAAAACGCACTTGGACCTTCATGTAAATTGCCCGACATTTTTGTCCGATTTTAAACAAATTTGGAGTATCTCGACAGATTTTCTTAAAAATACCCTATACTTAATTTCACGGAAATCCATCCAATGAGAGGCGCACTGATACATGCGGACAGACAGAAGGACAGATAGGATATGACGAAGCTAATAAGCGCTTTTCGCGGATCTGCGAGCGCGCCTAAAAATTACGACGTGTTTCGACCTGTGTAGGTCATCATCACGTGATGTCTATTTTAAACACGCAAGAAGGTAGTAAATGTGATGCTGCATTTTGTGTAGTGTAGTTTTTGGTTCTTATATTTGAAGTGTACTCGAGGCTATGTTTTCTTGTCTGCCTTATAGTGTTAGGGCGGGTGAAATTTTTATTTTTCATGTAAATACGGCTGATACCGTCGCCCTCGGTGGATTAGTGGTTAGCGTCCTCGCCACTGGAACCAAGGTTCGCGGGTTCAATTCCTTCGGAGGGGAAGTAAAGCCGTCGGTCCCATGTCGTAGATTTACGGCATGTAAAAGACAATTCGGGCATGAATTGAGATGTTTCGTAAGCAAAATTCAGCGGCCATTTCTCACCCAAGTCTCCTGATTAAATGCTAGATGGCTCTGGCAGTCATATCAGGATGAGTAGAAATTGTGCAGTCAGTGGACTGGTCACTCACTACAGAATGCACACCTCCATACCAAGAAACCTCTGAAATGAGGCCCTATGCTCCGCAAGGAGCGACAGGAACTAACTAACTAACTAACTAACTAACTAACTAACTAACTGCTGATATCTGTTCCGGTGAGAGTCTTCGTAGTGTTTTCTTGTATACGGTTTCGTTTTTTCTTCGTTATGTTTGAATTTACTACTTACGTGTTTGTGGGCCGGGATAGCGCAATCGGTATAGAGACTCCGGGGATCGAATCCCGGTGGGGGCGAGATTTTTCGCAGCCGTCCAGACCGGCCCTGGGGCCCACCCAACCTCCTATACAATGGGTACCGGGTCTCTTTCCTGGGGGTAAAGCGGCCGGGGCGTGGAGTTGACCACCCACCCTTATCTAGCGCCGAGGTTAATGAAAGAGTAAAGCTGTAACTCTACTCCCCCTCTGGGCCTTCGTGGCCTGTTCTGGGGAGAACTTTACTGGTACTTACATGTTCATCCGTGTTCATGTTTTGGTACTGTGGTGTTGGTCTTTGATCGTACTACCTGCTCAGTGGGTTGTTTTGGATGTGGTTATTTATGGTGCCTTTTCTATGTATTATGGAGTGAGTTTGTCTCAAATAGGGTTTCGGGTGATTGTGTGGGTTATTGGTTCACTGTGCTGAGGTTGTAGATGTGGAATTTTTCTATCGCTTTCTTGTATTTTCCTTTGTTATCGCTGGTTACATAATTAGGGTTTCTTTCTCGAATTTGCTAGGCATAGTGTAAGTTGGTTTTCTTAATTTTGATGGAGTGTGTAAATAATAGAAATATTTAATAAAGAAATAAGTACTCCGCCTATTATGACAGAAAAACTAAATGCGGTAAAAATAAATACCAGTTTATTTAATTAACATTTTTCACTAGCGAAGCCTATCAAATTTGTCGTTTTGTGGGAGATAGCCCAAATTTCAAATCAAAAACAGGAATCAAAATATTGTCATTGTATAAGAAACCCAATAACTTGACACCTGAATTTACTCTGTAATAAGTTTGGAAAATCTTGTCGTAATATAAAGAGAATTTTCTTACTGTAGAACATCCCCGTCGGTGTATTTATCACATTTATATTTTATTAGTTCATCAGTCACCGACTGATGAACTAATAAAATATAAAATTAAAAAGAGATTTTTCCCCTTCTCCAAAATGTCCAGACCGGTTCTGGGGCCCAACCAGTCTCCTATTCAATATGCACCGGCTCTTTTCTTGGAGGCAAAATGGCCGGGGCTTGAAGTTAACCACTCACCTCCATCTATCGCCGAGGTTAATGATGATTGGAGCTGCACCTCTACTGTGCCTATATGCCTTCATGGCATGTACAGGGACGACTTTACCTTTACTATTTACAAAGTATGATAATTGGTTGTGTTCCCTCAATCAGGGATTTCTTGTAAGGTATGAAATTAGCATTAAGCATAAGTTACTGTGTCTATTCTATGTACTTAATAGCAGGCTTAACCTGAAAGACCTGTAGGTTCATTCATTATACTCGTGGCAACATTATGTTTGACACCGTGTGTAGTCCTGCATAAGTATAATTATTAAAATCTGTAGCCAGAAAGTCTGATTTCAAATAGACATACGGAACTAAGGTGATGAACATGAAAAAGAGTATCTTCTGAACTGTGACTTTGTGCAGTGCGGTAGATATTTACCGACGTTTCAAATGAACCTGCTGTCACTATAATTAGTTTAGGTAAAGAAGCCGCGCAGTAATGGCACAGACCACTCAGAATGTAGTCCTGGTATCGAGCCTCGTTTGTGGTCTTCACTTGCGCTGTTATCCCAGTCTGGAGCCTCTTCTCTGAGGCAAATAAAGGACTGACGACGAGTAGTGCATTGTGTTGCACGGCTAGCAAAGGCATGTCATTATTCTTTCATAATGTGTCTATATACCGTCGTCATAAAAATATCAGAGCGGCCGTCTTCTGTTTCCGCAGACTTTAGCCCCGTCACGATCTGTTGCCCTGTGGTTATTCTCATAACCACTTTCCCACAACTACTATATTTCTAGGGCGCTGGCTCCATAGGTTTCGTCTTCTCGTCCCTAGCTTTAGCGGTCGTCGTGGTCTGAGGCTTAGGGCCCACTGCGGCTTCTGTGTAGGACTTCCCAGGCATTGCCTTTCTCTAAGCGATGATCCGGCCAGCGGGTAGCGGTGAAACGGTAATGTGCTGCTTTCTACGCTTCAGCTCTTTTAGCATCTGAATACGAGTTACACATGCAGCAATTCGGTAAGCTCTTACCGTTGTCTCTCTTCGGGTACTACAAGTGGCGACGATCACCGGCAAAACAGACATCTTCTGATTTCTTTGCAGTACCTAGATGTGTCCAAAACACTGGTAAATTGAGATTTGGAAGGTATTTAAGAAATGCGGGTAGCATGGGGTGGGTATTCCCCTGGCGAGGTATGTGACTCAGCGAATATTCTCTGCGCAGAAACATTTACCCTTACATTATGGTCATTGTGCCAGCTCCAAATATTTTAGCGGCCAATGTATTTGGGACTGGTATTTTTCACTGACATGTAGTGCCATGAAACAGGTAACAACCTCATACCTTGCCCCTCCCTTTGTCTTGTTCCTTTCCCAAGTTCCTCACTCCGGACGTTTCAGTTGACCAGATCAAGATTTGTGGGTCTTGGCTGAGGAGCCTTCGACATCAGACAGGCTGGTATTTGTGAGGAATCAGAAGAAACCGGAGCACTGCTGTAGAAGTAACTGAGGGGATTTCGGCGGTCATTTGACAAAAATTACACCAAGCCCAATACCTAAAGTTTAAAAATGACGTCTTGAAAACGAACATTAGTAGTAAACCGTAAAACAACCGTCTTCATAACACTATTTGACATAGGATAGAATGAAAAGTGACAATAATTGTGATCAGAAAGGTGAGATATAGTGGTCTTGTGTTCGGCAATACTTTGGCCAACTATTCGAACAACAGATCCCGTCGTCTGTAGCAGAAATTCATCACTTTACCGAGGCTTGATGTGTTTCTACAACAAGAAGGGATTAACAGAGATATCGGCTGTGCCGTAACTCAAGCGTTTAGTCGCTGGCTTCTCAGCGTGGAGGCCCGGTTTTAACCCCACTCCAGTCCACGTGGTATTTGTGGTGGAAAAAACTGGCTCTGGGACAGGGTTTTTCTTTTCCGAGTACTTCGGTTTTACCCTGTCATTATCATTCCACCAATGCTCCATACTCGGTCATTCATCTATCACTAACGCTATATATCCTAATCCCAACAACCGACAGCGTCATTAAATAAGACACTTTAAAAAAGAGGGACGTCAGTATGGTGGGGAATGGTCTCTGATTTATTGTTTTGACAACGTGCGGAAGCTGTAGATTCTGCGTTTGGTGCACATTCCAGGTCCTGGTCTCTGTTAACCATGATTTTAGACGGAAGAACGAATACTCCTACACTCCAACTTGGCATAGGCAGTGCTGGTTAATCTTATGGAACCGGCTTTAACTTTCCTTAATGGAAAGGGTATTACATCCCTGGGAACGGTGAACCTCTTCCTGTTGCCGGTGGAAGCAGGAACAAGTGCCTGGATCGCCTTGTAATCCCAGATTCGTGTTGGGCACAAGTTGCGAAAGACTCCGAGCAGAACTGCAGTGCCTCGTTAGGTAGTTGTTTTACAATTGCATAAAAGGAATGTTAGGTAGAGGGCTCTCCTTCACATCTCTTGTGTACAAATATCCCTTAACAAAATACTATTCCCAATAATGGAATAATAATATGATGAAAATTAGTTAAAACAAAAACATTTAACTCCTTTCATAAATATTTTATCTCAATCGCGCTGTAGAGCGAAGAGAAAAATCTACTCAGTAATGTGTAGGTGTGTGGTGAATAAGAATGCGGTGGCTGGCATATAAATACAATTTAGATTGTGGTATAAAGCTGTAAACATAATGGGAGGAAGACAAAATTTGGTATCCAATTATATACTAAATAAATAAAAATGCATGCTAAATAAATTCATCGTATTTTCGTCCTTCATTCTTCAGTAACTATCGCAATTCACGTATCTGTTGATTCATTGTCAACATTTAAACAGTATTTCTTTGTTCGTGACGTTATCTTTACTTTAGTATCAGAGACGGAATGACACATAAGACAAGCTGAACGGGAAAGGCTATAATTCTTATCATATTAATCTCCATTTTAGGTGTAATAATTTATAATAAAATTGGCAGGCTGGCTGTTATCGCAAGACTTTAAAAAAATGTATTTTTCTGGAACGTATCCAAATGAATATCTTTAACCTGCAACAAAAGAAGCTGTGTCTTTGGCCTCTAGCATTCGTTATGAATTCTGTATTTAGTCCAATACTTTAATGTGCGAAGTTCATCAGACTCTTTGCAACGTGGACTTCCTTTAATTTTAATGCACGCTTTGAGCTCTGACCGCTATTATAATGAAAACATCTGTCGTGCGTTTAAGCACTGAAAGCAAAGTTGTATGACCTCTTCATCGGAATGGCTTTCAAGCCTCCGTTTACTCTGTGACGTAATTACATTATGAACTACCCACATAAAGTAAAAGTAACTTTTTCCGTGTCCACGTCATAAAGACATATATACAGGGAGTAAATGCACAGCTCCACACATTTGTAACCTCAGCATTAACTGGAGGTGAGTGGTCAACGCCACGCTCCAACCGCTTTACCCCCCAAAAAACAACCCACGTACCCACTGAATAGCAGATCCAGTGTAGACGTTTTAGAGAAGAAAAAAAATCTCTTGCTTCAGCAGGGATTTGAAACCCGGACCGTCCAGATCGCAGCCTAGTCTCTATACCAACTACGCTATCCCGATACAATGTATCTGACAGAATGTAATAGATTTATACTTTCATCTGAAAAAGCGTGATAGATTTCAGGCTTCCGCTGCGATTTAGATGAGATCTGCGCTCTTTTGGAATATTACGCAGCCTTGAGTGGTAGTTCTGTACCGACGTTTCGGGTAACCTATCGCTCCCATCTTCAAGGGTCAAGAAGTCCACTTAGGGTCAAGAAGTCCCTTTGACTTCTTGGTCCTTGAAAATTGGTCCGACAGGTTGTCCCGAAAAGTCGGTACAGAACTATCACTCAGCGCTGCGTAATATCCCAGAAGAGCGCAGATCTCAAGTGTGTTAGAGTTATTTGCACCACCTTCAAACCCTAAAATATGCATATATTTATATATATTTGTATACATCTTTATATACAGGCAAGTTTCCAATTCTCATGCCACAAATCCAGCTTAGGTATTCGATAGACACTCTCCCGAAAAAAACTGAGCAGCGTCATGGATAGATAATCCTTTTTTCAGAAGTAAATTATTCCTCAGCTGGCCATGGAATTTCTCCTCTTTATGGAAACCAAACTTCTTTATCATTTTCAAAAAGTCCACCGAAAAACATATTTTTAAAGAACATTTGTACTATACAAAGAGTCATATGCAAACCTGTAACACTCCCGTTGTTTTTTTCGACAATCTTATTCCGAGGGAACCAAACGACAGCGGTTGTTTGAGAACAGAATAATTTATTGAGTTGTGGTTGCTTCCTTACATGAACTTTCGTTACTCTCACGAGCGAATGCAGAATGTGAACAGCAAGGTCGTGGAGACGGTTATGTTCTATCACGAGTGCTGCGAAGCCAAAGTACACGTAGGCTATACACAGAATTTCCAGGACGACTTGTATAACACTGGCACATATATGAAGAATTTTGAATCATATTTGTTTCTGTCCGTATCACCTTCAAATAACGTAACACCTCTTCCAAGGAGCTCACAACAACCATGTACCTTTTTATGAATTGTTCCAACCACGGCTAAAATTTTGTCTCACATTCCACAGTATTACCTACAACAAGAAATTCGCTTCGGTTTCAATGTAGATACGACAAAGGCTTTCAGAAACATAGAGTTTATCGGTTTCTGCTCCACCTGTTTCTTCAGCAATCGGGGTCCCGGTTTATGATTCGTGACAGTACCTACCTGAATTTCGGTCTTGCTGGAGCTACAAGCTGTAGGAAATCAACTGACGCCTTGTGTAAAAAGAACAGGATTCAAATTTGAGGCAGCAGTTTCTTAAACATTACTAAGATGGCGGGACATGTACGCATATCATGCATGGAAGGTATTGAGAAAAGCACATGCAATTTAGTGCGGACAACCTGAATGGAAGAGACAAATTGATAGAACTAGAAATGGACACGATGATAAACGTATGGTAGAGAAATAAGAAAAGGAAGAGTGGGAAGTAGATTCATTTGGCTCAGGATGAGAACCAATTGTACATTCTTGTTAGCAAAGTAAAAAACTTTTGGCTCAGTACATGGACCAGTTGCGGGTTTTAGCGAGCACAGTAATTAATATTCTACTTTCAAAAAACCCGAGACATTTCTTGACCAGCTAAGTATCTGTTAGCTCGCCAAGGAGGTCTTTGATTCCTCAAATAGGTTACTTAATTTCAGTCAGACCAGACCACATTCTTTGATCAAACATAATCGTTAGAAGAGACAGCTAAGAGGTGAATTTGTCTCTGTCCAAGAAACGATGGCATATATGGGGAGCAAAGATGTAGTTCCACACATTCTTAAAGTGGGCGCTAGATTCAGCCAAGTGGTCAACATCACGCCCCGGCCGCTTTAACTCTAGGCAAGTACCGCGGTACCTATTTAATAGGAAACTGGGTGGGCCCCACAGTCGGTCTGGATGATTTGGAGAAGAAATATATTTTTTTTCTTTTAGCCCTCAGCCATGTCCTGGCTTTTAGAAGACACAGGTGAAAAGGAAATTTTGAAGCAGCAGAAGGGTCCTCTATCCCAGCTCCTAAATGCACAAATTTTGGAGTTAACACCACGAATAGGTTGATAACGGCGAGAATGGAAATATTTTAGACAACCGTCATGTGCTGACTTAGTTGCCAGACACTGATCTGTCATGCGCCTGCTCCACTTACCGACAAGAGGAAATTTTGAAGCAGCAGAAGGGTCCTCTATCCCAGCTCCTAAATGCACAAATTTTGGAGTTAACACCACGAATATGTTGATAACGGCGAGAATGGAAATATTCTAGACAACCGTCATGTGCTGACTTAGTTGACAGACACTGATCTGTCATGCGCCTGCTCCACTTACCGACGAGAGAAAATTTTGAAATTTTGAAGCAGCAGAAGGGTCCTCTATCCCAGCTCCTAAATACACAAATTTTGGAGTTAACACCACGAATAGGTTGATAACGGCGAGAATGGAAATATTCTAGACAACCGTCATGTGCTGACTTAGTTGCCAGACACTGATCTGTCATGCACCTGCTCCACTTACCGACGAGAGGGCTAATATTAGGTCGTTTTAGCCTTAGGAACTGAGGTTAACAAGTGAGTGGTGCAGTATAAGGTATACGATGATATTCAGTAATATTAGTACGAGTGACTAAGATTAAAGGGAAGGAGTATGGGGGGTGCAGGTCTAATACCAAAGCTACGTTACTGACAGCGTAGCAAGGTTCAGTTGAGGGAAGGTTAAAGGATGCAGTACAGTGCTGTGTTAGTTTAGTGATGTGTAATTGTATATCTCTCCCATGGCTAGCAGAGATGATAGATTATTTATGAGCAAGCAGATTAATTTCACAGCCCTAATTATTTTTATGTTTGTAGCGATTATTTAGATGTATGGAGATCTTCTAGCGAGAGAATATATGGAATTTTGAAAATATATTATTTCGTACTGTGCATTGTCACTGATCAAACACACAATAATACTCCACCAACAAATGCAATCTTATTATTATATTTTTAGATATTGTATATTACAATCTCTGTAAGCTAGTCCAAAATGTTTCGAGCCCCTCCTGGGAGCATCATCAGGGACTTTATGAGAGTGTGAATTACACAAACAAAACTATAATTATAAGTATATGCTAAAAATGTAAAATGTATAAAAATGGTTAAATTGTAGGCGATCTTTCGTGATGGACCCCTGGTCTACTGTGTAAAGGAAATTGGTTGTTTATATGCTGACGGAAATCATAGAAGTGCCACTCTTAAACTAATTGGGCACTTTCATAATATATAAATTTAATAATCGTTTCGGTCGCACTATGGCCCTGGGGTCGACTCAGCCTCTAACAGAAATGAGTAGCAGGAATATTTCCTGGGGGTAAAGGCGGCCGGTGCGTAGGGCTGACAATTTTACCACCTTCATGTACTGATTGTCTAGAAATCTGGGAGCCTCAACCTCCTGGAACCCTAAAGGCCTGTCCAGGCCTGTAATGGGATTGCTTTACCTTTACTTTCTTCTAGTGGAGTGTGGTATAGAAAACGTTACGAAAACCTTTCTGTATATATGAAGATATGTGTACAGGCCTAGGCTTACTTGCCTTAAGTTGAAACAATCCCGATGCGCTTAATATCTTCGAATATATGATAATAATATAATTTAATTATTTGTTTATTCAAATGCTGATTCAACAGCCTAGAGACAAATCACATTTTTAGGACCAACACAGAAACAAAACAAACATATAGAGGGGGAACAACATCACTCTAATATCGTTTAAATTAAAACACATTTCCCTAGAAATATTTGTTGGTTGATAAACTATATATATGCCGATCCCAGTAGTTGCGCGGTCTAAGGCGTGGGTCTTCGGCCGCTCGCTTACTAGGATCGTGGGTTCGAATCCCACCGGGGGCATGGATGTCTGTCTCTTGTGAGTGTTGTGTGTTGTCAGGTAGAGGTCTCTGCGACGAGCTGGTCCCTCGTACAGAGGAGTCCTACCGACTGTGGTGTGTCTGAGTGTGATCGTGAAGCCTCGATGAAACGAGGAGGCCCAGGCCCGTATAGGGCTGTCGAACCATAGGGGAAAAAAAACTATATATATACATACCTGAAGAAAAATAAGCGAACGAGAAACTTAAGATGGAAATTTAAGTATGCTCTGAACAAGGACAAAAAGGCGGTTAGTTCCTAGAAGGGAAATACATAGTTCAGTGCCATATAAACTTCAATTTTAAAGAAAATCTAAACGACGATGTTTGGTATATGATATCAAAAGTTTTCAGTGTTTATGAGTCAGCGTAATAAAATTAATAAGTTTCATTGATATCTCTATAGTACTGAAAGTGTGCAAACATCCTTCGCGTGACGTCAAGCTTCTCACAGCCAGCAGTCATCACTTGAGTTCCATGTGACGGAACCAGCATAGATCTGACGAAGGCAAAATACTAGAACATCATTAAAAGAGTCTATGGTTGAAAAGAAAAACGTGATAATACGAACTAAGGCTAACAATTTTATGATACGCGAAGGAAATCAGAATAACGAAGAACATTAATTTCCCAAATCAATGTAAGCTGCTGCGTGTTTAGTAATACTGGCTCGACATGTACACAGATCGTCAACTGGCCTTTGAACATCCTCTGCTTTCTGGTTAAACATATAAAGCGAAACACATTTCACGAAGCTAACAATTCATAAAGGTAACCAGTCACCCGTAACGTACAATTTAACATCCGATTGTAAAACTAAACAGTTATTTTGTGATTTAATGCCTCGATTTACATTAATATAAACAGCAAAGAAAATAACTGCATGTTTAATTACAACGCATAAATAGTTCATAGACACACGAAAAAGCGTTTGCGCCAAATAAAATAACAACAACAATAATTCAAATTTATTGCATTTGTTAAACGGATGATGCTATGTTAATATTAATAGTGATAATAATATACCTCGTATTAAAACGCAGCCCAATATCTACAGCATGTAAGAAGCGAGCACTTCAATACAAAATAAATACAATTAATAATAAGAACGAAAGTAATACTTCAATATGATTACAGGAACGGTATCCTCCAAGGAAACAATTTGCTTCTTAGAACATAAAAAAAAAATTGGCATATTGCATTAAAAGAAATGACACACCTGACTGAAGTACTGAGCCTTATAAAACAGATGCACAAATCTCGTGAGCCAGGTCGCCGTGGCGACTACACTCTCTACGGTGGCGCCTATTATTTTTGAGTCCTTGGTGTGAAACTTGTTTGGTATCACCCTTCCGGCGTCTAGAACTTTTGAGGTGGCTTCTAGATTTTTGCAAAAATTTGTGCATCCCTGTTTTGTATTATTGTTACGTAAAAACGGAAATGTCCTGAGAAGTTTAGTTGGTACGCGAACACTAACAGCATCAATGATGGAGTGACAATTAATTTTGTCTCTAAAAGTTGACAAAGAAATTATGCTTCAAGATGCAGAAGAAAAGTCAGATTTATGAAATGAACTGTGACGTAAATACGCACTATTCTGTCTATAAATTCAACGCAACTGTTCGACGCACTGCCAAGGAAGGAGAGGCTTCGACTAATACGAGAGCAAGTGTGAGTTTTGAATCTTTGGGTAAAAAATAGGGGGAAAATGAAAAAAAAAAAGTGACAGTTATGAATAACTTTGACAAAAATGCACTGCGACGCAAAGCTCTTGCTGTTTATGAAAGGGGAGAAGCTGCGTCTGCTAAGAAAATTGTCGAAAGGAATGCGGCGCTAGGATTCGGAGGTAGTGAAGCATCGACATTAAGAATTCTAAAAGCCTGTTGGATAATTTTAGTACGCAAGAGACAGTGATGGCAAAGTTGCTAATGGAAGGAAGAAATACTGTAGCTAGGAGGGAAAAAGAGACAATGATAATGGGCACCTTAAGAGGAAGAGTTATATGCATTCCCACGCTCATTTAAGCGTACATACTTCCAGCCACCAACTCACAGGAAAAATACAAAAAAAAAAAAAAGGTTGATTCCACCTACCCATAATTCTATAGAAAGTCTTCAGAGCATTTAGACATCTTTAAAATTAAATCTCTCCGTTTTATATTGTATGCTATATGATACGGGTTAAAATCCCGTCAGAGGCAAGATATTTTTGTTTTTCCAAATTGTCGAGAATGGTTCTGGGGCCCACCAAATATCCTAATCAATGGGTCGCAGAGTTATTTTCCGGGGTTAAAGCAGCCGGGGCGTAATTTTGACCACTTCCATCCATTCATTGCCGAGATTAAGAATGAGTGGAAATAAAACTCTACTCCCCCCCAACGTCTTCATAGCGTGCACAAGGACAACTGTACTTTTCATAGTGCGCTATTAAGGTAAGACATTGGGGTATCAAGTGACTATATTATATCATATAGGCCCATATAACACACATGTTGTTCCTGCATTCCAGACAGAATTCTTCCATTATTCCCACCCTGCCCCATGGCAGCACTAGACCATATTGTGACCTTGTATCCACCCCCCTCTCTCTCCTATTGGCTGTCGTCACATCACATGTCTCGCTGCCCCGCTGTGCTTTGCAGTTCCTATGTCACAGGCTTTCTTTCCTACTTGGAATCTTGACCCGTGAAGATAGGACCAATACATTGTCCCGAAACGTCGGTAAATAATTACCACACGACGCCTTGTAATAACCCAGAAGACCACAGATTTCATTTTATATATGTTAGTGTTGGTATTAACAATGAAAAGTCGTGCTTTAACAGTGCTTATTCATTCAGAGTGCCTGCGTAATAGAATTCCAAATTGTCACTCTTTTAAGTAGGAGCAAGAGATATCTCTGTTCTCCAAACCCCCCGTAACGGCTTTGGGGCCCACGCAGACCCCAACTCAATAGATACTGGTGTTCTTTCCCGGGGATAAAGCTGCCGGGGCGTGAAGTTGAGCACTCATCTCCACCTAATGTCGAGGTTAAATATGAGTAGAACTACAGGCCTACTTCTGACCCCCCCCCCCCCGCCCATGGCTTCATGGCACGAAAAGAGGCAAATTTACGTTTACCATCTTGACTCATGCGATCGGGTAGTTTCATGAAAAGCACACAACTTGTTTAGTTAACTGAAACCTCACTACAGTGAGCTGTGTCACGCTCACGCAAGCAATAAGGCCATAACAAGAAACCAGTTGACTTGGCCCGCCCTAGTATGTCTCAGTAGAGCCTAGCGATAAAACATAATACAGCAGTAACTGACAGTCGCGTTGTTAAGACTGTTTCAAAATACTTGCTGACAATTTGTGCATGTTCCTACGCTTGTTTGTACGACCTAGCACCAGTCGAGAAACCAGTGTCTATAAGTCAGTCATCACTGTTCGTTGTCGGTATTTCCTTTAATTAAATTCCAACTTTTGGGTGGAGTATTAACCTAACATTTTTGACATTTAATAAATTATCAGGCGAGAAGTTTAATTTGTATATCCTGTAGCTTACCAAGTTTCAAGCAAGTAGGGCTTAAATGATGAAATTCTGCTTCGTTAAGCACCGTGCCATTATGACTTATGTGGGAGTGGAGTAGAAGCTCCGCTTGTTCCCAGTCTATTTACTAGATAAATGTGCATTGTCAGCCTTGCACTTCAGTCGCTTTACCTCCGCAAAGGTGCCACCGGTACTATTTTTGAAGCATAAAAATATATTAATAGGTTTAATATATTCCATGTCAGAAGTTCAAAATTATCAGTTTCTGTGTCCTTGCGGCATATCCAAATGACTTTATTTCGTATTCGGAAACTAATCTCGATGTGGACACCACTGCATGACGCAAATCGTTTTACAGTTTTCGCCAATACTTACAGGCAATTGTTAGGACAGTACCTCAAATTGGACCACGAAAACTTCCCTTCACATCCTCAATACAAGATAGGCAATGTATGTATAACCTAACATTTTGGCACGTATGCGAGACCATTCTGACAGTGGAAACGTAACAATACATTGTGTTTTTTTACAATATCTAATAAACGCCACGATTTTCGAAAAAAAATGCGGATAAAATATACATTCCGGTTTTCTCTACAACTATTTTCTAAAACCTTTCTCATTCTAAGAAAAATTCAGACATATACAAAAAATGTACATAGGTATTCACGTAAAGTACCCATTATTCTAGTCATAAAAGGTAAAAAGGTAAAATTCACCCTAGAAGAGACCATGAAGGCCCAGAGGGGGAGTAGAGGTATAGCTCTACTCTTTCTTTAACCTCGGCGCTAGATGGGGGTGGGTGGTTAACGCCACGGGAATGACCCGTTACCCATTGTACAGGAGGCTGGGTGGGCCCCAGGGCCGGTCTGGACGGGTGCGGAAAATCTCGCCCCCACCGGGATTCATTTTAATGAAACTTGAATTTTCTTGACAGATTTTGGAAAAATCCGTAAGTGTCAAATTTCATCATGAAAATTTGTCCAGTGGGAGCCGACTTGTTCTATGCGGACGGACGGACATGACGAAGCTAATAGTCGCTTTTCACAACGTTGCGAACGCGCCTAAAGAACATATACATACTTTAGACTTAACGATGATGTGCTTTACCTAGGGGCTTCGCCATGCGTGGTACAGAGTTCGTGCAGTTAACGCTTCGTGATATCTGGGCTTTAACACTAAACAGATATGAAGGGTGCACTTCACACTTCATTCTTGTCACCCCAACACTCAAGGAATAGTAAGGCCCACATTCTGTGTCGAAGTACTTTAAAAGTGAAATGGTTCTGTATGGATAATCACACTTCAAGAAGTGGGATGGGGAGGCATGGACTGGATTGATCTGGCTCAGGATAGAGACACGTGGCGGGCTCTTGTGAATGCGGTAATGAACCTTCGGGTTCCACAAAACCCATGGAATTTCTTGACTAGCTGACGACCTGTTAGCTTCTCAAGAAGGACTCTGCTCCATGGAGTTAGTTAGTTAGTTACGGATAATCACAACACAGATATCAACAGTACAACCCGAAGCGTTTTACACATACTTAGCAAAAACTATCTTATTAGGGTAAATTTGGTTACAAGAACAGATGTCGCCGAAGACCGTACATTCATCAAACAAACTGTAGAAAGTCTGGAGGACAAGGTTTCGATCCACTACAGGGCACGGGTTTCCCTCTTCGAAACAACCTTCAGAATGGCCCTGCGGTACATCCGATCACCTATTCAATGCACAACTTGGGTTGCGAATCGGCGGGAGGGTGACGTTGACACCCATCTCCACCTAGTGCCGAGATTAAGGATGCATCAAGCTTTCCTCCCCTTCCCACGGCCGTCATGGAGTGGTGCATATGCACTAGCAGCAACAAATGTGTTCGGAAATTTTTATTTTTTACTGAAGTTTAAATAGTCAAAAAAGGACAGGTCATGAAGTGTTTCCAGAAAGATTAGGATAGGGAGAACAGTCAAAATTTATACTACATAGAGTAACATTCCTCCGCGAAATCAATTTTAGTAGTAGTAGTAGTAGTAGTAGTAGTAGTAGGCAATGGCAAGTAGTAGCAGGCAGTAGTAATACCAGTAGTATGTAGGCAATAGTACTAGTAGTAGTAGATAGTAGTAGGTAGTAGTACTAGTCGTAGTAGGTAGTAGTAAAACAGCAGGTAGTACTACTACTACTAGTAGTAGGTAGTAGTAGAAAATAGGTAGTATTACTACTAGTAATAGGTATTAATAGAAAATAGCAGGTACTACTACTATAGTAGTAGTGTAGTAGTAGTAGTAGTAAGTAATAATAATAATAATAGTAGTATAGTAGTAGTAGGTAGTATTACTGGTAGTACTAGAAAATAGCAGGTAGTACTACTACTAGTAGTAGGTAGTAGTACTAGGTAGTAGTAGAAAATATCAGGTAGTAGGAAGCAGTAGTAGTGCTAGTAGTAGTAGGTAGTAGGCAGTGGTAGCATAGCCGTAGTACCAGTTGCAGTAGGTAGTAGTAGGTAATAGTAGGCTGCAGCAGTAGTAGTGTAGGGTGCAGCAGTAGTAGTAGTAGTATCAATAGCAGTCTACACATTTCGAAGTGTGTTGTTTGGTTTCTCGGTATGCGATCGCGAAGACTAAGCTGCAGCTGGTGTTCTGCAGTGTGTGAGGCTCTGGGAAGCCACAAGTCTGTTGGCGCGGATCTGGCTGGCGGTCAGACCGGCAGACCGACGGTCCCCGCACTCGAGGATCCGAGTCCAAAGCTGCGGCAAATGTGTGGCGAAACGCCGAAGGGCCGAGGAACGACGACGCCTGGTTCATTCCGCAAGACAAAGTACGTCCAATAAAGCAACAGTTGACTGAGACTGGAGATCTCATTGCCTACATTTGGCAATGTCTATAGGTTTTGTGTGTATCAACAACAGTGGTAGCAGCTTCTGTCTTCAACCAACAAGATGGATGGCATCTTCATAAGATGGTACTTCACTGCGGCTCTTGAAATAAGCGATCGCCAGGGGAGTTATACGTTCCTCGAGTGGTTTCAGGGAAAGTGCTGGACTTACGAACATACATGTGCGTGCTCACAATGAACGGACCGTACCACAAGCAATGCAATAGCAATAAGGAATCTTATTTTTAAGTGATAAATTTACGTTTGTTTCTGTGCTCGCCATGAAGGCGTATGTTTAAGTGGAAATATAGCTCCACACATTTTTAGTCTCAGCACTAGATGTATTTTGAATCTGATGAAGGATAAAGGTGAAAAGGTAAAGTCGTCCCTGTCGAAGTCATAAAAGCAAATAGGGGGAGTATAGTTATAGTTCCACTCATTCTTAACCTCGGCACAAGGCGGAGATGAATGGTCAACTTCACGACCGCTCGCTTTACCCTCGGTAAAGGGCCTCGGTACCCATTAAACGGGAGGCTAGGTGCGGTCCACAGCCGCTCTGGACGTTTTTTGGAGAAGGGAGAAATTTCTTGCCTCTGCGGGATTCAAATCCCAGATCATCCAGCCCGTACCCTAGCCGCTATACAGACTTCGCTACCTCCGCTCACACTTAAATTTGATAACCAAAAAGATTATTTTACGTCCCTTCTGGTTTTACATTTCTCACACGTCTTTATGAGAGCTATTGAAGAGCGCGCCTATTACACTGCGAAAAAAAAAAATTGGCGTACATTTCTTTTTCTCACACAGTTACAAAACAGCATAAACACATGTTAACCCGCATAGACATAAATCATTACCGACATCATCATCATTATCATCATATACAAGCTAGCTGTCCGGTTCAGAATCAGGAGGAATCTTTTACGTTTTTCTGAAGTGTCATAGACATAAGAATATAGCGACTCGCTAAGGGGTGGACGGTCCGGGGATCGAATTCCGGTGGGGGCGAGATTCTCCGCACCCGTCCAGACCGGGACCCACCCAACCTCCTGTGCAATGGGTACCGGGTCTGAAATCTGTGATCTTCTGGGTAATTACACGCGTCGTGTGGTAATTATTACCACACGACGCCGTGTAATTACCCAGAAGACCACAGATTTCATCAACATCGCGGCGGAAGCCTGAAATCAAGGGTACCGGATCTATTTCCCGGAGGGGGGGGGGGGAAAGCGGCCGGGGCGTGGCGTTGAACACCCACCCCATCTATAGCGAACTTTAAAGAAAGAGTAGAGCTATACATCTCCCCCTCTGGGCCTTCATGGTCTGTTATAGGGTGAAATGTACCTTTACCTAAACATAAGAAATTTTCCCTGACTTAGATAATTACGTGCCAATCCAGTGGCTGGCGGTCTAAGGTGTGAGGGCCCGAGGCAGCTAGTTTGCTGAGATTGCGGGATCGAATCCCGCTGGGGGCATGCATATCTGTCTTTTTTTTATTGTTGTATCTTGTAAGCAGAGGTCTCTGCGCGGGCCGATCACTCGTCCAGAGGAGTCCTACCGAATGTAGTGCGTCTAATTGTGATCTCGAAACCTCAACAATGACAAGGCCTAGACCTACTAAGGTTATTGAGCTACAAAAAAAAAAAATAATTACGTAAAGAAAAATGTAGATAGAGCTCCACAGTGATAATTCGTTCAAAATTTAGACCTGCTGCACACAATGTGTCTTGAAAAACCGTAACAACGCTCTTTGTCGTGATAACACTGCTGAAAAGCCTATTACCCATTTGAACAGTGACACGAATATCAAAACTAAACATACCACAACATACGTTGCATAAAATTTTCAACATCTTTTCTGACAAGGAGTCACACTAGTGATATCCAAATTCCTACGCTAAGGCGGAATGCAATGTTTTACCATGTATTACAGGAGTGCCTAACCCACCGCCGCCCAAGTTGTGTTACGGCACCCGCGGGCACACTTGTACATTTTATATACACTATAAAAATCACACAATCATTTAGAAACTAGCCCACAATAAATGTTGTGACCATTTGCCAAAAGGGCTTGGACACTTCTGGTGTATAATACAGTGGTGCCTCACAATTCAACACTAATCCGTCGCCGAAGTAATGTCGAAATGCGAAACTGTCGAATTGCGGGACAATATTTCCCATATAAGTCTATTGAAAATAGATTAATTCGTTGTCGGACCCCCCAAGGGGGAGAGAAATACACCATAATGGATTATTTACTTTACTATACTAACACACTAAATTTGAAATACAATATTATAGTCACAACACAACAGTTTATTGAGCCTTAGATTTTGGAACGGGGTCTTCTTTATCCTGTTCTACCTCTTCTCGTCTCCTCTTTGCTTGAACAGGGATGACGAACTGATCAAGGGTGGATTGTCTCTCCCTCTTCTTCAAGATGGTTTTGAAGTGATGCATGATGGCGTTATTGAAAAAGTCTGTCATTCTACTTATTCAATTCCTCCGTTTTATTTGAGGTAGATCCTGGAGTTTTCTTCTGCAATTCTTCAAAAATTAACCTAGCCTTCTCACAGATCATTGCTTGAGTTACTGAATCTCCCTTCATCTGTCTTCATGGTCTTCCGCAGATTTCACGTTTTTACAGCGAATTAGTGACGACTTGACAGCTAGCTAGTTCAAATAAGAGACATCACTAAATGCCCCATTCTCCCGTATATTATTATTATTTATCCTGTCGCTCCGTGTGGAGCATAGGGCCTCCTTTCGGAGGTTTCTTTGGTCGTGTGCATAGGTGTAGTGAGTGACCAGCCCACTGACAGCACAAGTTCTACTCAATCCTGATGTGACTGCCAGGGCCATCTAGCAGTCAGTCAGGATTCTCCCGTATATTTAATCAAAAATACATGCTCATACACGGCACATCTGTACATTCACGCATAAAAATAAGCAAATTATACGATTATGCTGTTGTTTCGCGTTATTCAGCACTGATGTCTAAGAGTGTATGACGCCTTCTGTCCTGTATCACACATACATACTTTCTAAAAACAATCATTTTGCATCATCTTTTAATTTTCTTTCAACTTCTGCTCCTTGGATTAGTTAAGATAATAACACGATAAGAAGACACCTGTTGTCACTTTTATGTCAGGCTAATACGCACAAACACAGTTAAGTGTCGCTTAAAACACTCTAAATCATAACGTCATAAAGATAGCGGGTGTGTTACGAATTACATTAATGCGTTCTTGGTACAAAATATTTTAAATGAAGATGAATAATGCAACGGTAAATATAACCGTTCGTCTTCTGGTATATTATCGAGAATATGTCACAAAGTTTAAAGAAATCTGGTACTGGGATTCCACACTAAACGCTATAAAAATAATTTTATTTGATGCATATTATATTACTTGAAACCCAAATTAAACTTTATACAGGATAGAGCACAAATTCATTGACACTCGAAGTTTAACATTTTGCCTCGAGTTTCAAGTGACATTTGCGCCACCCTGTATAATTTTTTTTTTTCCAAAAAATAATAAAAAAAAATTACTACAGGGCTTGACACAATGCAGATTTGTAACTTCAATTGCAGCATTTTCGGTATGGTGGATAGCTAACAAAAAAGAAATGAAAACACTTTTAAAAGCAAAAATACTATATAAATCTAATCAATTTGATAACTTATCTGTTGTGGTCTAGAGATGATAGACTTGAAACGGCAGCTTTAATTTCAATATAAAAACCTGAAGACCTAAAGTAGGCAAAATAGGAGGGAAAACTTTCATAAATAAATAATGCACTATAGGAAGTGTACTTGTACACACTTGACCCAGTTTGTTGTGACAATATTGTTTGGCATGAGCAATGACGCCACAGACCATTAAGATCACTGACGGGTAATGACAATATCGATAGGTGTACACTGTGTCCTGACAATACTTACACCATGAAGGGTCCTTACAAAGGTGCGTTTGCAACAAAACACTTCATCGCACTCAAATCTTTGAATGACGCTTGCATAGTCTACACTTATTACCAAATCTCGAAATAATTGATTCTGTAATCACACTCTGCTGACGACTGTGTTATACCAGGGTGCACAAATCGCGGGCACTTTACGGTAGCACCTAATGAATCTTGGGTGTAAGAAACTTGCTTCATGTCACATTTCTGGCGACTAGAATTTTGATGTGGCTCCTACATTTTTTTGGAAAATATGTGGACGCTCTGTATAATGTCAACAGCCGTTACGAGGTTGAGTGGTCAGTGAAATTTTACGCTTAAAGAATCATCATAATATGATCAGACTAAAGTCCAGTGCTGCCATATATAATAATATTCTTTCCCATCGTTCAGTAATGTGTAAAGAAGGGGAGAATATCAAGAAATTTCCCATCAAGCTGTTACATTTTAATCCTTTTTTTTTTAGTGTAAAATTACGTACATAAGGCATTATAATATAGCGTGAAACACTGGTCAATATTTTTGCAACGGGAAGTACGAGGATTCTATTTCGTAATACTGGAATATATTACAATGATTACATTGAGGCGTGTGTGAGATCTTTGAAGAAACTGAACCTGTAATGTGTCCCATATAACATGACAATCAAACAATGGTTACTATCAGAGACGTACAAACCTAACACATGGGTACATTAGGATATAAGCGTATGACTTTATCTTGTCTGTTTTTTTTTCTGTTCTGCTATTTCTTACATAGAAACTATGTCATTCTTTGTCAAGGGAATTTTTAAACAATTTATTTGGACCAATATTATTAGAACCTATAAGATTATAAGAGCAATGAAATATTGAATAATCTTATAACCTCTGCTACATTTGTTTTTGAACGAGGAACTTCTAATGAAGAGCTGTATAACATTCAATATATTCATCAAATTTCGTCAGAAGTGATCCAAGCAGGAGAATTGGCCAATGCAAACGCTTCAAAGTATAGTAATGAGTTTCAGATTGCACTGAAGAAAGTGAACAAACGTAGAATTACGTCACTATAATCGAATTCAAGGCACTGTGTCTGTGAGCAAGTCTATATAGCACGGAATTTCAGTCTGGAAATAAAAGCAGGGAGAAGTAATTGTATGTATATATATAGCTCAACAGGGAGCTAAGCAAAATCGTGATATAAAGATAGCTACTAAAAGTCTTCAGAAACTTAGGGAATAAGATTAACAAACAAAAATTAACAACTAATAAATATAATTTATATTTTACCAAACAAAATTTAGCCATAACAAGCAGATCTTCAACCAAAACAGTTAAGGTATCAAGTGCCTAAAGCTGAATATATATATATATATATATATATATGTATATATGTATATTATATAGAGAGGGAGAGAGAGACGATGGTCTCGAGATTGAATCTTCTGTGTTAAACATAATAATAATAATAATTCTTGGCTCAACAGCCCTGTATGGGCCTGGGCCTCCTCTTGCCTCCTCTTGTCGAGGTTACTAAGTCAAGCGCATTCATGCAGCTGGTGACGGCCAGCTAGCCGCGCTTAGTGTTCTATCGATCCTGATGTGCACGCCAGAGCCATCTGCAGGCAGTCAGGAGACTTGGAGACTTGAGAAATGGAGGCTTACGCAACATTTTATTATGCCCGTAAGTTTCTTTTACATGCCGTAAATCTACGACATGGGACTGACGGCTTTACTTCCCTCCGAAGGAAGTGGTGCTCCGGATTTTTATCATCCTTAAAAATCCATCGACTCGGTCGGGATCGAACCGCGAACCTTGGGTCCAGTGGCGAGCACGTAACCATAGTCCACGAGGTCGTCTGTGTTAAAATAGTGAAGCGAAAGTCACAGGACACTAGATCATGGTTTCTCAAGCTATAATACGCATACCACTACTGGTACACCAACACTTGCGCACTGGTGCCCGGGCTTAATAAAAGAATCGAAATAAAAAAAATAATAAAAATTTTACAAAAATAAATAAAACATGAGCCACATGGAGTTGCTAACAGGCAGAACTGCTGGCGGAATTTTAACAATTCATTTTGTCTTTCCAAATCTCAGATATATTATTGAAATAAATATGGTGGCACACTGATGTTGTTAAATTGCATTTAGTGATACTCCAGCGATAAACTCTAAGAACCCCTACACTAGAGGCAACATGGCAAACATCGAGTGCAAATGGCCTTTGCGTTAATCTACACGATTTACTTAGCTATCTGGTAATAACAAAATTTTAAACCCATGAATAATCTTAGCTTTAATGTGTTATCTGATCATGGCATTGTTTTAAAAAATATTTAAAACAAGAATTGTCAGAGAGAGAGTTGTTGCAGTAAAAATGGAAAAAACTAGGCAAATATTTCATCAGTTTTCAATTGAAAGATTAGATCTGTTATTTCGTCATTCAACTTCTAACTTGAAATTTGTACCAAAGAAAAAGTAAAGAATTTTTACGTGATATTTGCAAAATATATGACGTATTCACTGCCCTACTTCAGCTTAAAAAAAAAGGATAACACAATCCAATTTCACATCACGTCTAATATCTTTATCAACTTAACACTTGAAATTTTATTGGCAACATTTCTGGTGCTTGTCAGCCTGTCAAGTATTGTGACTATGCATTAATACTCAACATTTTTAAATGTTTTATCTATACAGCCCACAGATTTCTCCATGTATCTCTTCGATTACATACGCATATCAACAATAATTTCATGACGCTTAACCCTAACAAAATTCCCAAGTACTATATCTTGCTATTTATACAAGAATATAATAATAATGTTCTAATGAACTGCTTTAGTGATAAGATAGTAAAGATCAAAGAACCATATTTTATGAGCGTGAAATTAAATGGAATATTACAGTATTTTTATTTTAGCTTCAGCTTAGGCTGAGTCCCTTACTACTGAGGCTTCAAAGGGGCCTTACTAACGTGTTGACATGTATTTGTTCTTATTATCATTAAATGTGTAAACTGACTGATATGTCATATCACATACGAATGTACTTTATTTCAAGCACCGTGTTCTACAGTTCGTGGCTGCTCTATCAATAGCTCAAATTAGGACACGACTTATTCCTTCTTCATCTTAACCTATTTATCATTTACTAAACATCGTACTAGACGTTATACAATCTTAAGTACCAATGACGTCTATAAATAAACCAAAAATAGGAACTCAAACACATAAGAGAAAAAATAAAATTCTCTTAGGAATACCTCCATAACTTTGAGGAAAAAATATGCTGAGAGTTTTCGAAAATAGGGTGCTGAGGAAGATATTTGGGCCTAAGAGGGACGAGGTAACAAGGGAGTGGAGAAAATAGCATAACGGGTTGTCATATACTTTATTCTCTTTGTGCAAGGAACGCATAATTAATTGTACTATAAAGGAATTTGTGCAAAGAAGCTTTCTAATTCGAATGTTACGTTGTAACAGGCTGGCGGGCAAACTACACACAGCAGTTTCTGTCGAGAGATGTTTATAGTATTGGAGCATACGTACATCGAGTTACACAGTAAGCATTCTAAATCCTCATTATCATAATTTCATTTCACACCCAGTTAATAAGCAAGTTTAATTATATGTTTTCATACAAAAGCGCTGTAGCATATTTTAGCTACTTAACTGCGGAAGGGTACATAAACACATGTTAGCAACGCCACAAAAAAAAAAAAAGTACAAGCTATCAGAGTTCCTTGTGCAGGGACTGTAAGAATTACTTATTCGTGATGACGTCACACACTAAGTATTTCTAAGAGAAGGTACCTAAGTTAATACAGTGACTTGCTACTGATTATATGACAGGAAGTTGCGTTCTCGTGTCGAGGACACTCTTCTCCTGGCCACAAAATCGATAGGTCTCTGCGACCCATCCAAATTCCTGTCTATTGTCTATCGGTTGGAAGTCTGCCGGCATGTAAGGCTTACAACTCACGTCCATTTTCTGCCGACTTTATGATTCTGTGGATCTCCGTTTCCACTCCCAATGCATCTTTACAGTGAAGTGCTTAGTTACGTAAGCAGGGAAAATTCTACCTGTCACATTACCGGCTTTTGTATTCATGTAAAGGACTATTCTGATGGACAGAGGGACAGGCACGTTTCCTTGATCCTGCAGTTTCAACCTTAACAATAACCTGTGTCCCACACTTGCGCTGGGGCCCAAACAGCTTCCTGTTCAGTGAATGCCGAGGGAGGGGTAAAACGGCCGAAGTGTGAAGCTAACCACTCACCTCCACCTAGTGCAGAGGTTAAAAATGAATGGCACCATACATCCACTCCATCATATGCCTTCATGGAGTGCACAAGGGCAACTTGATTTTATAAACCTATGTTCTAGGTGCAGCCCGCCCAGTAACCTTCTTAGTTGTGCAGAGGTGAAGTTAATTGTTTTGTGCGGACATCTTTATTGAAGACTCACACCTCTGCACTACTCAGCAGCACGCCGAAGTAGACTCTGGTGCCAGAAATCTGTTTGCTTCCAGCAGAATGCTGTATTGTTAGTAAAGTCGTTAATCGCTTCTTAGGCTTTCTTTAAGAGGTAAAAGGAAAAATGTTTTATGTGGAGGTTAAGGCCATCCTTATGTTACCTAGGCCGTTGGAGCGATCGTTTATAAAATTTCGACACTTGAGACTCACTACAAGCTATCGGAGAACATTCTTCAGCCATATTTATCTACAGAGTGGTTGTAAAGAAAATGCTTAAGGTTAAATGGCTGTATCTCCTAGCTACTTTTCTAAACTTCTTTAATTTTAAAGCTTATTCATTACCACTTTATTAAAACGTAATTTGTAAGTACTTTCCAGTCATTCAGCAGCATAACACACGTACACTTTATGCAAGGCCCTAAATGATCTTCAAGTATAGCATATTCCCGATGGTCCTGTTTAGTTTGTACCGATAGAACAACCACAAATATCGGAACCAAGAATATCAGAATCTATTGTGAATGTAAAGAGCGTATGAGTTCCCAAGAACTTATCATACAATAGTAATAAACATACAAAGCAGCCTCAATATCACAACTCTCAAGAAAGTTTATATTCAGTAAAATACAAACACTTATAAAGCAATCCCATTACAGGCCTGGACAGACCCTTAGGGTTCCAGGAGTTTGAGGCTCCCAGATTTCTAGACAATCGGTACATGAAGGTGATAAGGTTGTCAGCCCTACGCACCGGCCGCCTTTACCCCCCCCCCCCCCAGAAATATTCCTGGTACTCATTTCTGTTAAGAGTTTGAGTCGACCCAGTGTCATATTGCGACCGAAACGATTATACCAATGAAAAATTCCAATGACACCATCGGGAATCGAACCCGCGACCTTCCGACTTGTAGCGCAGTGCCTCAACCAACTGCGGTACCGAGTGACCCCATCCAAACACTTGTGGAAATATAAAATACAGTAGATGTTTGAAGGAAAGTCGCACACCACGAAAAAAGAACATTACAATGGGTAATCGCTGAAGTTCGAAACTCCGAACATCCAGACTCGGCTGTATACTCGTATCATAAACCTTCAAATTTATTTCGGTGAAATTCGATAGGTGAGTTAATCAGGTGACGTTATTTTGCTGATTCGATTGTTAGGCATACAGAAAAAACTACAAAGCCGACTTCACGCAATGAACTTCACACGTATCGTAAAAACGAGCTCACATATTATATTTCATTTCGCTCTGACAGACTTTTACTGCAAACTGCTGGGTTACATGCAATTTTGAGCTGTACTGGTGTATAACAAAGCAAGTTTCATATATATATATATATATATATATATATATATAATGAAGCGTTATTCAAATTGTGTGGAATTCGAGAACAGAAATGTTTGCCTACTTTTAGTTGGCTATTTCTATTGTCAGACATGTTGACCAGTCACAAATTATATTTTTCGAAACGCACTTTAACGTATATTTCACAAACCCTTTCATACACTTCATTGTAATTAGATAATATTCATTATTACTGTGTTGAATTACTGCACAATTTTTTTTTTACTTTGCCTAGATTAATAAATTTTGTGTCTTGCTAAACTGTCGTTTACAGGCTGTTAGAAATTAAGTGTGCCTTAGCATAGAAAATATTTGGGAATTTTGTATAGTATATTATGGAGTACAAGGTTTTCAATTTTGTTAAATCTACCAAATGTTGAAATAGAAAAAATTTTGTACAAATTTATGAATGATAAATAACTTAGGTATAGATTTATATCTGTCTGGCCTTCGAATCCTGGCAGAGGTAAGAGATTTTTTCTTTTCCAAGAAGTCAAAACCGAAACTGGAGAACACCCACCCTTATATTTAACGGGTACCGGGACTGACTACTACCTCAATATGTCTTAATGACGTGCACTGATGACAAAATTATTTTTATATTTCATATCTATATCTGTGCATACTCACATTTCTTTTCCTTCCCTTTCAGCTTTATTATTGTGCGTTTACAGAAACACAGAGCACGCTGTGTGACTGATTTAACGCAAAATTTTCTGACACAACAATAATTAAACACGTAATTTCACACTCATTATAAAAAGAAAAATTATGCTACTTATTCTGTCAATTATCTCGCGTGTAATTCAACGCTTCGCTCTAAGACACGAGGCAAGTTTGTCCCTGTCCACGCAACAAAGTTATTTAGGAAGTGGAGAAATATCTTCAATGGAGGCATACCTCCAGCCAATTTTTAACTTCGGAACTAAATGGAGACAGGTGGTCAACTTCACGCCACTGCCGCTTTGGCCCAGTGAATGAGTCCCCTGTACACATTTAATGGGAGGCTGAGTGGGCCCGAGTGGCGGCGAGGTGTGTTGGAAAATAAAAAAAAATTCCTTGTCCATGCCCGGAGTCGAAATTCCCGTCGCTTTGTCCTTTTCGTTTAATGACTTGTAAGTTATTAATGAGCCAAATGTTAAAGCTCGAGTATGTTGTCTCCGTAATCCCTCTGATAGGCCTAATTTTCGGTGTTGGTTCAGACGTCTTGACCAGTTTTTTTTTTAGGTGCGTTCGCAAAATTGCGAAAAGCGACCATTAGCTTCGTCATGTCCGTCTGTCCGTCTGCATGGAACAACTCGGCTCCCACTGGACGGATTTTCATTAAATTTGATATCTGAGTATTTTTCGAAAATCTGTCGAGAGGAGTCAAGCGTCATTGAAATATGACAAGAATAACGGGTACTTTACATGAAGACGTAAGTACATTTATGATAATATCTGGCTGAATTCTTGTTAGAATGAGATATGTTTCAGACAAAAGTTGCAAAAAAAAACCAAAACACATTTTATATTCAATAACTTTTTTTCCGAAAATCGTGTCGTTTATGAGATAATGTGGAAAAATATGGTACAGTCAGACAGGCCACAGAAGAAAATACGGCATTTGTCCTTTGCATGCTGGATAACTAAGGCTACAGACACACACTCAGTATATGTAATTCTTATTGATTTTGCACTGCAACACTGTTTACGTGAACGAACCTCAATGTTACGCTATATGTACATTACCTGTCTTTCTTGTCTAACGCTCTTCACACCTGTAGGCTTGTCTCGCAGTGGTACAACAAGTTTTGTACGCACAGAAAACAAATGTATCTTATACGGTTACATCGCACTCCTGGAATTAGCATCAGTGTGCACTGTTTGGTACGTAACAGTTTACGATTCTGTTTCGATTTTCCAAACTCGCTTACTTAAAGTCTATTCGTGTAAGAGCAAACTTGTGCTACTCACGGTATTTGTAAAGGCATCAGAAATGAAAAGGACGAAGGTAGATCCTAGAGAAACGTGATGCTGATAACGCCTCGAGACACAAGTTTCGAGAAGTGCCTATTGTTGACCAGTTGCTCGGATAAGATGCATGATAGAACTGTGGTCGGTTCGGTTCATATTCATGTAACCGAAATAAAAATTCCGACGATGGTAGCAGACAAAATGCACACTTGTACTTACATAAATAACACAGTGTATTCCGTCTCATACAACCTGTACCCATTATTATTTTTCAAACACTACACGTTTCGATCAAGCCGATCATCATCAGGCGTTTGTTTATACAAATCCTACAAGTTCAAGGTAAAAATGCAAAATTTTGCGAGAACCCACACATGACATAAAATGTATTAAATATGAAATAAAATTACAATGGACTTGTAATCTTTGTGTTGTCTGATTAAACACGAACGGTGTGGTGCACAAACCAATAGTTAAAATTTAAAGAAAATTAAAAAATGTATGCTAGTACACCGTTTTCCACGCAAATATCTCCGCAATGTGGAGGTACATAATGCTATAAAGCCTAGAGTTATGCTACTGTTCCCAGATGTATTGCCTTTTTTTTTTTTTTTACAAATATTAAGCGTCTGTTTCTCATTCAGGTTGTGTGAGGATCAAGTCCTCCATCCTGTCCGTCGCCCTTGCAATTGCTGACTGTACAATCATTTCCAGGTAAGCTCTGCTATAACTGGGGGAACAACCTGATGGATAAAACACATGCACATTAATCATACTCGTCCGTGGCAACAGCTATATTAGTTTCTACTTGCCACAAATTGTAACTACCATTATTCAGTTTCAATTCACATTCCTCCTCCCGTTCCCTTCCACCCTCCCCCCCCCCTAAAAAAATTGATGTCTCTTTTACACGTAACGCATTGCCACAATCCAGGTCGATTAATTGTCATAGAAGATTTATTCAACAGGCCCAAATTGGTTAAGCACTTTCTCTCTCTCCAAGCTTTTGCTTGAAGGTGTACAGTCTATAGCAGCATCATGCAACCTGTAGCCACATTGAATTTACTGATTGTCACAGATGGGCGCGCTCCATTATCACTGCAGATAATATATATTTTTTTAAATTTTTTTAAGAGTCATTATCAGTTCTTCAGCCACACACTGCTCATGTGTTCATAACAAAGTTCAGAATATGAAGTGTGTGTGTGTGTGTGTGCGTGTGTACTATGTCAGTGTATAAGCGTTACGCCCCCCAGGTTCTCTGAACTAATGAGTATTTATCTGATAACTTGACATTAAGTTGATCAAACAATATTTGGCGAAGGTATCAAGGTTATATTACTAAACATGTTTCGTTATCTGCTAGTGTATTACTGTACTTGCTTACCGAGGCGATAAGTTCGTTTCCTTGTTCGTTACGTTGACTCCCCCTACTGGGAACATCACTGTACAATATGGCAGGTATGCACTTGACACAAAGCATCGACTCACCACTACTTTGCACAGTCCCGTAGATAGTGTTTGCTTTTGGCCAGCAGAATAGAGCGACACATGCGTTACAAATTCCATCTAGCCACCATTCCTCTCCCCTTAACCTCAAGAATGAGGACTCAACTTATCTGGTGATTACAATACGATAAAAAACACATTCTAAAGCACTTGAACATCATTATCAGTACTAGAGAAGGCTTATGTTTCTTACTGGAACATAAATTTCTTTCATGTGTTTACTTGATCTCAATTGTCAATCAGATTTGCGTCATCCATAATGATGTTGAAAATGAAGTTATATCTATTCTAAGCACCACGCAATGAAACAGTACGTACATGGACGTGAAGATGAATCTCCTGTACATTCTACACTTCTGCACTAGATGGAAGCAAGTGGCCAATTTACAGCCAGGGAAACGGTCCCACGGGACTGAGGACAGGAGACAGTGTGGGCCAAGAGGTGTCTGTATGCACAGACGAAGACAAAATATGTAGCGAGTTGGGGATGTCCAGTACTTTACTGCGTGTTGTATCCTGGCTGCTTTTAACGATACTGAAGATACCGAATGAATGAACACACTAACCAAATATAAGGGACTATGAGTCGATTCTATTTCTCTGCATACTTACTTGATTATAAGTTGTGTATATTTGTCACACTGCATGTGACGCCTTGGGCGAAGCTGAGTGGGTCTTACGATTGACCACAAATACACGAGGCAACAAAGTGTTCGAGCTAAAATAAGGATTTTAACAACTTTTAGACCCAACAGGAAGACATACATCAAAGAAACCACGCACGAGAAATATAAAAATATTTATATTTTAATGCTACATAAAGATTATTATGGCTAATACAAGTTGTGAGATCTCACAAATTATATATATATATATTTTATATATATATACATGTATATGCATTTTATTTTGGGTTTTAAAGTCATACATTTAATTAAATACATGAGGACCGTCAGCACACCGAAACATGTTGCATATATTGACAAAACCAATAAGACTTTTTTTTGGTTGACCGCAGTACGTATGTCAATTTTGATATGATATACCACAACGGGATGAATTCCACAAAAATTGAGGGGTTTGATTTGCAGCGTCTGTGGCGAGTCAGACGAGATCGGACTCGATTCAGTTAGTGCGCGGCAGTCTTAAGCCTATCTGTATGACACACTGAAGTTTAATTATGTTAATCTGAGAGGAAAGATGCTGAGTGAATTTTAAATAATGTACGTTTTTGGGGGGTGGGGGGGGGGGAAGTGTTATGATATATGGTGCAATGGCCAATGGATGTGGATGCAGATTGATCAGTATGGACGCGATCGTGGCTTCTTTGAAGAACATTTCACTACTCGATAGAGGAATGAAAAAAAAATTAGTTGAGTGCCCAGCTGCAATTCGAATCGTCTACGTTCAAGATTACAATTTGACGTTTTGCACCCCTGTTAACCTGCTTAATTATTTATGTAGTAAATTTCGTGTCATCAAATAACTCACAATTCTGTTGACATTTGTCAGATCGAGGCCATATGCTTAGTGCAGGGTGCGTTCAGCTGCCACGTGATGCCTACAAAAACGGCCGCTTTGCTTTAATCGATGGTCTGGTCCTGAAGGTTGTGACCCAGACATTGTTGACTGTAGTTCTTATCATGTGTATGAAGCAAATAATATCGATTAATATTAGGCCAAGTGGTGTTCAAAGTGTGGTCTGCGGACCCCCCTCCAAGATTATTTTTGTATTCCTATTGTAATTTCTAAGAGAAAAAGTAATGAAAATAATATTTTTAATATTACATAAAATCTGTTTATCTGGAATAATTGTATACTGAGATTGTTAATTTTGTTCAAGAGAACAAAAAGCCCTTCCGTATACGGTTTTCATAATTTTCGTTCTACTGCCATTACTGCTAGGAAATCATAGGTTTTAACGAATGTTTGTAAATATTTTTAAAAAGCTTCTTTTACAGCTTAATTATACACATATGTTGAGGTAAAGTTTCGAAATTTAACTCTTACTGCGTGTTTGCCTTAGGGGTCCGAGATGTGAGATAATTTTGAAGAGGGTCCGCAGAATTAGTGACAGTTTAAAAGGGGCCCGCTTTATCACATGCTGGCAAACACTAACCCGAACCTAACATCTGTAACAACTTCACAACCATCTGTACAGTCGGAGTTTATCTCTGTGCCACCACACAAGGTTTACATTTGTGCCCCTTACAGGACTTGGTGTTCTTATACATTTTCCCCTTTAAAAGTTCAAGATTTTTTTATTTTACCCACAGCGCTTTAGCCCAGCTTCGAATATTAAATTTTTTCTTCCCTCTAAGTCTAGGTCTTCCAAGCAGCTTCTCTCTTCAGGTCTTTTGACTATAATTTTGTACCTGAATGCATGTGTCATGTTGACCACGCCTCCTACGTGCTTAGCTTAGATCATAATGATAAAATTATAGTTTTTCAACTACGAATTAATTTAAAATTTTGGCTTTAGGGTTTCGCATTATCTCTGGGCTCTGCTGCGCAACCTTACGTTAAAGCAAAATGCTGCCGGTGGAAGATTTTCCAAAGAAGTTTGTTACATTCTCTCGTTTTGTTGAGGTTAAGGAGGATGCATTCTCATCCCCTGCGGGTTCACAGATCCAAGCAGCAGGGGAACGAAACTGCATCTGGAGTGGAATGGAACTTCTTTGTTTGGAAACAAACGACTGTAGGCTATACATAACAGTTGGGTACAGTCGGATTTTAACATAAAAGGTCGCGGTGGAATCTTAGTTAAAAGGGGGTCCAAGGGCTAAGTCATGGAGGGTCTTTCTGGTACTTAACACCACTTATGAGCCGGGATAGCGAAGTCGTTATAGCTACTAGCTAAGTGCTGGACGGTCCGGTGGTTCGAAGCCCGGCAGGGGGCAAAAATTTTTTTTCCTAAAATGTTAAAACTCCAAACAGGCTCTGGGGTCTACCCAGCCTCATATTTAATGGATAAAACTTACTGGGGGGGGGGGGGGAGAGGGTGAGGTTGACCACTCGCCTCCATCTAGCGCAGAGGTTAAGAATGAGTGGAGCCATACGTCTACTCCTAGGATTTGACTACTACTGGATTTTATTTAGAGCCCCTTTGTATCGAGTACACACATCGAACCCTGCCCTCTTTTTACAAATCATTTTTATTTTGTCCGGCACGTATGGCGGAAAGGAAAGGTGCATACAGGGTTGATGAGGACACATGACGGAAAGAGACCACTTAGAAGATCTAGGGTAGATGGGAAGATTACATTGAAATGGATCCTAACTAATTTGTTTGGGAGGGCGTGGATTGGATTGATCTGGCCCAGAATATGAACAAATCGCGGGATCATGTGAAAGCGGAAATAAACTTTCTTTTTTCCATAAAATGTGGGGAATTTCTTGAGGAACTAACAGCTTCTCAAGGACTCTGCTTTATGGGGTTAGTTTAATTTTATCCTTCAATCTACACCTAGTTCTTCCAAGTTGTTTTTCCATTCAGGTTTCCTGCATAAACATTTCAAACAGTGAAATTTCAATGCCTCAGTACATGATATATGACCCGACTTAGTCACTTTGGTGATAGTTTGTGAAGAGTGACATTTTAATATTTAATTTACAACATCCTTTACCTTCTCTCTATAGCGTTCAGACCTGTTAAGTGCCTCCACGCCCCTCTCCCTCGACCCGCACCCTATTCATTGGGTGCCGAAGCCCATTTCCCCGGGAGTAAAGCGGGTGGGGCGTGAAGTTGACTGCCCACTCCAACTGATGCCTGTGTTAAGAATGAGTGGATCTATTACCTCCATTCTCCCAAATGCCTTCGTGGCGTGCAGAGGGGCAATTTTACCTTTATATCGTATTACTTTTACTTAATACCACGTAAGCACCCTGTTCTCAAACGCCCTTACGGTATCTATGGTCTTGCCTTAGAGTGAGAGCCTATATCTGGACCAAAATAAAATAACATGCAAAATAAATTTTAAATTGAAAACTTGCTTTTTATTCACACATTAGGTGATTTAAAAAGAAACACTTGTGTAATAGGTAAGTCAGAGGCTATTTCTTTAAACCCACTTACTATCACGATATTTGTTATTCTGAAATAAAGTCTCGATTTATCAGAAGCCGAATTTTACACGGCGACCATTATTTTGATTTTTTCAAAGAATTAGTGCAAATATCCCCCCCCCTCTCGTCCAGTAAAACGTTGTCGACTCCAGTTCCCTATATTTTGCTCATGAAAGTGAATCTTTGTGAATGCGTTAAGTACTTTGTTTGTGTGCAATCCAAGTCCCCTCATGAAGGTTCATCCGTCATCCAATACGACTTCATCCACACACACTGCTGTATTGCCAGCAGGGATGGACAAAACCTGTCGTACGGATTGGAAGTCTTGTGCGAGAATGTCAGTTCGGCCAGCTGCAGCGCTCACATGCTCTTGATAAGACGACCCTTTCTCCTAGTTCTTCATTTCTCATCTCCCTACCCGTAACGCACTTGCTTTGTGATTGAGTCACGCTCGGGTTGTTATGGTTGCGATAGAGCTTGGTTTATGAGTGATGTCACAATCGGGTTTCAATATTGACTATGAAGCCTGATGAAAGACACAGTGTATATACTCTTCACGTGACATTGGGAGCCGCGATAGTGTAGTCGGTACAGCTACTAGATCAGCGGTCTCAACGTGGGTCATATGGCCGTTCAGGGGACCATATCGAGTTTCTAAGAGGCCACAGGAGAATGACGGAAAATTAGGGGCCACAGTAAATTTTATGTGGGTCATCGAAACTTAAAATGTCTGAATACAATATTTCAACTTTTAAATTGAATCAAATCTTCCCTCCTCCCCCTTTTACTGCTTTTCCCCACACCTTATGTGGTTGAATCTGGTTCCAGTTGTGTGACTTATTGCTGTCGAAAGTACGTAACAGCCTTGATGTGACCAGAGGCCATCTTCACTTATCACAGACCTCACTGCAACCGGACTTTCAAAAACTTGCAAGTGTTCATCAGGCCCATGGAACACACTGAATATAATGTCAATTATTAACAGAATATTTTTACTTGTATAAGTAAACAATGTGTTAAACCTAAACCAAATATTTAAAAACAATACAATATCATATATAAAAGCAATATAATTAAATATATTTACATAGGCATATACAAATCGTGTGGAAGAAAAGTAAATTCTTTTCATTAAGTAACAGCGTCTACGAAGGGTGGGTGGGGGCCACACGGATAAATCAAGCACAAAGGGGACCCACGAGTAAAAAACAAAAAGGATTAGAAACACTGGACTAGGCTACAGGCTGATCAGGGGTTCGACTTGATCACAATGTTTTGGAAACATCTTTTATTTTATTTTATTTTATGCATCGTGGCCCTCATTAAACTTGTTTTCCGTAACTTACCCTGAAAGTATTGGCAAAATCGATCTATCGACACGTCCTAGTCATTAATCGTCCCATTTTCCATATTTTACTATGTTGTGTTTCTAATCCTTCGAAAAATGAATGATGGTCATATACTTGACGCTGATGCCATCAAACCCAAATATTACAGGGTGAAAACGAAGTCTCTAAGAGAGGATATTATTGAGAGGCATAAAATTACGGGGTTGACTGCCTCGCTTGACTTATTGTAGGCAGGAGAGTGGTGGAGGTTTTGGTCATTTAGGAGGACATGGTAGTCAGCCAGAGGAAGACAGGCTGAAATGGATCTGGGATCGAGAGTTCTAGGCTAAAAAACATAAACCAAATGTGAGTTCTAATTCGGTCTGAAAGACAGCGAAATTCACTGGGTAGGCCACTATGATGGGTAGGTGCTTTTCTATCTTCCTATCCTGATAATTATTGCGACTCCGGGTCACGATTTGGAGCTGTTTCAAACTCCATGTCAATCGGCCTGATCGGGTGTACAATGCTTCTAGGAACAGCCAAGATCTGCTGATGCTGAGAAAAGTACTCGATCTCCTGTATCATGCTGGTCTCTGGTAGTAATTAAGCCATCTTCTTCTTCGGGGTTGTATATCTTCCTACTATTGCGGAAAACTGAGCTGCCGCTTCTTTCGGCTGCTGTCTCGCGAATGTAAGCTCGATTCTGTGGTCGAGTACAAAGCATCTCCTCCTCTTCAGTTCTGAATTGAAGAGAAAGCAGCATGTAAGACAAGAAGCAATCAAAGAGCTTCCAGTTTTTGGCTCGTACTTTGGCTTCTTCCGCCTCTGTCATTACTTTAGCCCTTCCAGTTTCTAAGAGACGCCGCACAGGTTATGTTTCCAACGGTCGATCATATGAAGTTAATCAACTGATTGGAGTCTGTTGATTCTCGAATGCATGAACATAACTCCTCTTATGGTTCAAGAGTGTTTGGAGTCCCATGTGCTTGGTTCAGGTAATGTGTTCCTTTGCCTTAATCCATATGTATGGATCCCTAAAAAACAAAGCTGTGGGAACTTCAAATTTCGCAGGACAGTGAATTTCTTGATCAGCTTTCGAAGAAGAATTTTGCCTTATGGAGTTTAGTGCAGAGCGTTCTGTTTAACTTAATGTGTGCCGTTTTCGTAGGCCTGCCTGAACTGTGGATCGTCCAGCACAAGATCTGTGTCATACAAGAAGCAGACGTAGAACAATTGACAAATATATTCATGCTTAGCATATCCGTTCAACTTGTGTCAGTGACCATGTAATCAAGGCCCTCATCAAAATTACGGTATTTGCAGATTATTAAAACACACAATAACCTTCACAGGATAAATTGTGTGACAAATGACCGGCTGACCCCAAAAATAAGTCGTTTGATCTGCTGTTGTCATTTCACAGATGTCATCTACGTACCGCTGTTTGTGTGACCACAGACTGTACGTGTGTGTGTGTTGGGTCTCGTCCTCTCTCTTTCTCCCCAGGGAAAACGGAAGGCGGTAAACCAATCTCCAGTGCTAGGGGGTTGTGGTAGATTTCATGGTAGGTTGTGAGTTTTGAGGGGAGGTTTAGGGGTTCGCTGTTAGGGGAATTAGAAAACAGGCTTTAGGGAATGATGCTTGCTAGAGAAGGATGAGGTAACACAAAGGGTCGATGGCTGTGGCTGTCTGGGGTTTTCCCTTGGTGTGCATAAGGCACTGTATACACTGATGACCTGTGGGCTGCACTTCCCCACCCTGGATCTCAACTTCTTTTCTATGCCCTAAGCATGGTCAAGCGGATCCATTCATCGCTCTTCAGCTTGTCAAGATTAAGGATACTGAAAACACGGCAGAGTGTTATTGCTGCTACTTCCCCGAATTAGAGGCACAGCAGCGCTGTATGAACAGACTACTGTCAGCTCGCAGAAACTGGAAATGAGTAGATTTATTGTTCTCTTAGGTCAGCCTCCAAATTGTATGGTTTATGTTTCATATAAGGGAAAACCAGGTTTAATTCTTCTGGAATGAATAGTTACCGACGTTTCGAAAGATCGTATTGTCTTCATCTACAGTGTCAAGCCTGCTATTATACGATACTCTGAAATTTCGGTTAACTGTGTACCCAAAGAGACACCGTAATATCCCAGAAGCCTTGAATCTGCAGCAACACTGCTGCGAGAACTTCAGATCTGGCCAGGGCAAATCAATCACGGCATGATGAGGAATGATGAGGTCTTCGCTCTTCTGGGATGTTACGCAGCATTGACTGGTAGTTACTAACGTTTCAGTTTAAGGGACCTAGAAGATGGGATCGATATGCTGTCCTGAAACGTTGGTAATTATAAATCAACACTTCGTAACATCCCAGAATAGTTAAAACCTCCTTTACGCTGCAGCGGAAGCCTGATATCAAGCAATGTGTTAATTGCTTGGCATATTTGCTGTTAATTTTGTCTCTTGTCAGAAAGCGTCATGAGTCCCCTGCGTATGGACTATAGCTCTTAATGCAGAATGTGAGTGAGGGGCCAATGACTCAGAAACTGCGAGTTTCTAGGTTTTCGCGGCGGTCTGGATGAGACCATTACGTTGTTTCGAAATGTCCATAACTAAATAGCCAGAGACGTAAAGTCATACCCCAGAAGAACGGATACAACACACCCTAACCTCTCGCTGTACAGAAGCATGCCGGACAATTTTCTGAGTAAGATCTAAAAACGGAAAAACGAAGCTGTGAACTGATTTAAACTGCCTAATTATAGGGCCTGTATTCTATAAGCAGGCTTCGGCTCTCATGACAGCAATGGTGGAGCACTGGTCAGCAGAATAACAAGCAAGTCTCAAATCAAGGCTCTGGATGTAAGAGAAAAAAGCTGAAAAGGTGAAAGGAAAGCTATGTCTCAGATATGGAAGGCAACCGTGGGCGCGTAGGTGTGAATCCGCTCATTCTAAATACCAGCATTAATGTCACCGTCACTATTCCTATTATGAAAGAGTATTTTACAAAACTGCCCTGTCATGGTCTTGTCTTCCACACCCTGATGGTACCTGGTGAGATGTAGGTGCATATCCGAGCATTTAGATTCTCGGTGTTATTACTTCTACATGTCGTGTAACACGTCACAGTGCTACTCTATTCTGGGCATTGTTCCAAGCCGTAAACTCATGAAGGTACACTACGACATCCAAACCCCCAGTTACAAGTAGATAACACCAAATTCACACATTTTCTCTGGCGCTTCAGTACCACATGTAGTCTTACAGAAGTTATAGTCACAAAGCCTTAATGTATTTGTACATTTACTGTACACTTATATACAGGGTGTACCAGGACGGATCGGCCATACTTCCAAAGAAGGTTCCTGAGGTTAAATTACATCGATATAACCTAACAATCTCTATCCGAATTTGAATGGTTACGGAGTTAATGTGGAGATAAGTTTTTAAAGAATGAGAACTTTTATACGTTTATTGATTACCAAATACGTATTTAAACTAGGAGGAATTTGTAGTTCCTGTAAAGTTAACACCTGCACTCACTACCTAATTAACATTTGTGTGACGTAAAGACATTAATTAAGCCAGAAAAGCTCATAATATTTTCACAAAAATAGTTTATTGCGTGAACTCTCCTCCGTATGTCTTGGCTTGGCTATTGAAGGACGGAACTGCGCAGTGTACGAATAACACAACTTGTTAAACTGGTACGATAGGTGCAACCGCAAGAAGACCAAATATTTTCTCTCGACAGTATCTCCGTAACCGTACAACGTAGGATATAGGTATATCGGGTTACATCGACGTACGAGTAAATTAACTGCGGAAGGTTCACCCGAAGTATGGCAGATTCTCCTGGTACACGCTGTATACAAATGTGTGTGTATATTATGTATGTATGTTATGTATGTATATGTATGTGTGTTTGCATGTAACGTATGTATGCATTAGAAAAAAAACACCTTCGAAATTCATTCAATAGTCATGATGTTTGTCAGTATGACTGATATCACGTGACTTTCAACAGACAATTCCGCTTATGTGCTCTGTTTCATGAGCAACAGGTCCTCCCCATGTACAAAAATTCAGTCATGTTCAAATATTGTGTGATCTGAGTTGGAGGATTAGGGGTTCCATTGCTGCCAGGAGTAAGAATCATTTCTTTCTCCGAAACGTCCATACCGACTATGGGAGTGTCGACTTGTGCTATAATTTGCATTTATTGGGTACACAAATAAAAATCCACTTTCCTAACTCTATACAGTATACAGTATACATATACACTATACAGTATACACTATACACTATATACAGTATAAACTACACACTATACAGTATACACTATACACTATACAGTTACACTATACATTATACAGTATACAGTTACGCACTATACAATATACAGTATACATTATACAGTACGCAGTATACACTATACATATACAGTATACACTATACAGTATTCAAGTTACAGCAGGCAAACCAAATAAATTAGTGGCAAGTTAGAGGATTAAATGTATTAGAATTAGAAACCTAAAAAGCAACATTAATGTAGTGATTTGTTATGTTCTTTGGTCTTTCGGGCTTCAAAGCCCACAATGGGTCATTCACCCGTCCAGACGCCTCAGCAAATCTAGTTCTTGTTATGCAGTGCCTTCATTTAGGTTACTTATATACACACGATTTCTTTGCACCAATGTTTCCCACTCGTTTTTCCGTGGATGAAACCCTACAATAATTTTTCATATCCAGAAAAACCCCTGCTTAAAAAAAATGTTTACAGAAGAGCAAAATTAACATCGGGGTGCGCAGTTGAGTTACTGATAAATTACTATCAAGAAAATTTGTGGAGTGCTGATATGTGTAATATGTAATATATATAGGTCGGTTATATTGCAAGAAAATATTGAAGCGTTTTTTCCTGTCTTATTTGTAGTATCTTAATCTTTTTTTAAACATCCCAATATCTAATCAGAACAAAGTATACTCAAGCATAAAAATAAAGTTCACATCCAAAGTTAAAATGATGTTTGCTTCCAGTGTGACACTTGGGCTTTTTCTTTTAGCAAATACGTTTAAATCTTGGCCGAACGTTTGAAAAAAGTCCTCAAATTTCTACGTGACAGACAGCAAACGATTTCCTCTTTCCTTTTAATTTTTATTCCACGATTTCTCGCGGAACCATAACGGTGTTCAACGGAATTCTGTTTTGGAAACACTGTTCTATATTCTGTTTTAGTTAAAACGTATAGTCTGTTTCGAATATCATCGCTTGTCCAAAAAGCTCATCCAATCAATATAGCTCTGGTGTGCCCTTTCTTACAAAGCGTCTTAATTTCATTTACCCACACTTAAAAGAGAGCAGAAGACACTGACACTCAAGTTTTCGTAATATTTATATAATTTTATGCCTTTCTTTAGGTAAAATTAATTTTGTTCTTCCGCATATGAACTTCAATATTTTAGCACTATCACAGTTTCATTTTTAGAATTACTAAACCTGAGATCTGTTTCTGTTTATAATAGGCTGTGGAAATAATGAGTCTACAGAACACGTTTTGACTTCATAACATATAACATTAAAAATAAAATTTTGTAAATTTTATTCAACTTTGTTGATTCAAAATTCTTCCTATATTATTTCATTTGATAAACCTAAGTAGTGTATTTTAAACAACGAAGCATCCAAAATCCGCGCCCAATGTACGCTGAATTCTCTCATATGGTGGCATTATTATTAACAGTTGCAGCTTCATTTATCGGATGTAATGAGACGACGCAATGTGACTTTCACATGACAACGTACAGCGCATAGATAAACATTAGTAGTACACCTGTTAAAGCTGTACAAACTGTCTCTTGTTTTGTTAGGTGGTTCAATTAGTAACAAAGGCAGTAGATATGGATATTGGATAGCGTTAAACGCAGCTGAACATATTCAACACGTATGAAACTTGAACTTGGGTTCCCAAAATTCTGTTCTGTAACCGACGCCCCCAAAATGATTACAGTGTTTACAAAAATCTGTTTGCTGCTCTTACTATATATATATATATCTCAGACGATGTAATAGAGTGAATGAATCCACGCGTCTGTCCACGTGGCTGTAACAGTGAAGTATCGTAACGCCTCCAAATAAGTTAAATAAAATAAAAGGAATACGGTCAAGGTATTGGATTTACATGCAAAGGTATGACACAGACATCTATAAAAATACTGCCCGGTCCAGACAATAATAAATGATGTGTCATAGAAAATATTTTAAATTTCTGATTTTAAATTTAATACCAAATTATGATCTAATTTGGTACTTAAAGAGAGAGAAAAACTATTCTAATCATAATTTTTACACGAAGTAAGGTAATGAGCGGAATACTGAACACAAAAGGCTTTTTAGTAACGTTCAAAGCACAATGAGAAACACATCACATATTATTTATGAAATTCTTGAATTTACAGCCCTTTGCACGCACATACGACAGTCGCAATTCAATTACGTCTCAGTATTCAGAATATAAACTATGTATGAATGTGTTGCTATTACATGGGCACAAATTCCATTCTGTTAAAACGTTATTCGGTTTAGGAAATACAAAAGCAGAAAGGAATACTTCTGTTCCTTTAATTCGTCTCTGAGGTACGGAGTGAGGATCAAAATTGTCCATACTATCTCATCTTCATTCATTCTTCATCATTCTGCAGTCTGTCTTACGACAGGTCCGTAGCCTCTTCCAAAGCGAGTTCTCCATTGAGTGCGATCTAGTGCTTCCTCTTTCAATTTCCAGTATCTTCTTTTTCCTTAAAGTCATCCAGTAGCTGCTTACGTCTTCTCCCTCGTCTTCCCTTCATTTCTATCTTCTTCCTTCCTTCCTTTCCTTCCATTCACACCAGTGTTTTTAAGAAAATCGAAACTAATACTGGAACTCCGCTAACAAAACACGTTTTACTTATTATTCCATTTTTATTATTATTATTATTATTTATTATTTGGATAGTTGATTTATATTTAGCTTCTCAAGATGCACCCTGCTCCGTGCACTTAGCATACAGCTGTCACTTCCTTGTAATCCCTGTGCTAAATGTTTTGACAACGAACAAACCGTAAAGGTGAATGTATATACCTGGAGCTATTTTTGTGTTGGGGATTTCTTGTTGAAAGAATTACCCCAGCCTCTGTTGCTGTAGGCGACTTTGCCCATATAATACATTTTGACAGAGGGTACATCATTTTCCCAATCCCTGTGTGATTATGAATTGTGTTTTTTCTTGTAGGGCCTATCTCAATTTTACAATTCTGGGCATAAGATTACTCAAGCGGTAAGATGGGGCGGGTCGATATTTAAACGAATTAAAAATATATAACTTATAAGAGCCGGGAAGACGCATTCCTTATATTTATTAGGTTAAGATTTAAACTACGACCGGAACGAGCTCTATTCTCGGGAGGGGCAAAGGATTTTTTAATTTTTCAAATATTCCACACTGGTTCGAGTCCCAACCAGCCGCCTATCCAGTAGGTAGCATGCAATCTTTCCCGGAGGTAAAAGAACAGAGTTACGACGCTGAACGCGCACCGTCATCCAGTGCCAATGTTTAGAATGCGTGGAACCATACTTCTACGGGTACAATAAAATATCTTAAGAAAGCTATCCTTATACAGGCCTGGACAGGCCCTTAGGGCTCCAGGAGATTGAGGCTCCCAGATTTCTAGACAATCGTCACATGAAGGTGGTAACGTTGTCAGCCCTAAGCACCGGCCGCCTTCACCCCCCAGAAAATACTCCTGGTACTCATTTCTGTTAGAGGCTGAGTCGACCCCAGGGCCATAGTGCGACCGAAAGGATTCATTCATTCATTCTGTAGTCTGTCTTACGACAGGTCCGTAGCCTCTTCCAAAGCGAGATCTCCACAGGGTGCGATCTAGTGCTTCCTCTTTCAATTTCCAGTATCTTTTCTTTTCCTCGAGGTCATCCAGTAGCTGCTTACGTCTCCTCCCTCGTCGTCCCGTCTTTTCTATCCTTCCTTCTAACTTTCCTTCAATCACGTGTTTCAGAAGGCAGTTTCTACGCAAGATGTGACCAATCCAGTTAGCCGAAAGGATTATGTCAATGAAAACTTTCATTGACACCATCGGGAATAGAACACGCAACCTTCCCCAAAAACGTGTTGGAGTTGGGGTCTCTGTTATTCTGGGACGTGATGCTGCATCACTGGCTGGATGGTGTCAGAAGTTTCGAGACGCCGTATTGGTTAACGGTGGAATGTCTAACATTAAATTGCCGGTCTGTCCTTGTGTTTGGAGTACAGGCATATAAGGCAAGCATGTGAAATTAACAAAATCCGATAACAAGATGTCTGCCTAACATTCGCTTTCAAACGATAAGAAAGTATTTTACGAAAATTGAAGATAAAGTTTTCTTTGTCCACGCCATGAAGGCGTGTAGGGGAGGGAGGTACAGCTTTACACATAAGTTACTTACTTAACCTTCGCCCTACATGGACATGCGTGGTCAACTTCACGTCCTGGTCGCATTAAATCCTGGAAGGTACCCGGAAGCTGCGTGTGCCTCACAGTCTGGATTTTTTGGAGAAGAGAAAATTTTTACGTCTGCAGGGATTGGAACCCCGGGTCGTCCAGCCCGCAGCCTAACCACTATACTAACTAGGCTATACCGGCTACAAGAGAATATTTTTTTTTGCGGCACAACATCCAAAATCGAGCCTAGGCGGTTTCATTGTTGAGGTTTATGGATCACACACAATCATTATACACCAACCCGGTAGGACTCCTCTGAACGAGGGATCAGTGTGGCGCAGAGGTAACTACATACACTACACAAAACGAAAACAGGAGACGAACATCCATGCCCTCAGCGGGATTCGAACTCGCAATCCCAGCAATCGAGCGGCCGCAAACCTACGCCATAGACCGCACGGCCACTGGGATCGACAGAGAGTAATTTAGTGGTAATATTTGTTCACTGTCTGGTTCGAACACACCAAATCTCTTGTTCTGATATATATAAGTGGCGGTGGTGAATTTCTTCATTTCAAAAATTTGTGTCACGGACGTTCCAATTGACAACAGCGACAGAAGGCCTACCTGCAGATAGTGGCTGCGGAGTTTGCAGTTGACCTTGGCAGTTTGCGCAAAGAAACATTCAAAAATTGTCGACCAGTGGAAAGAAGTTCAAGCAATGATAAGAGTCTCATGTTTTTGACAGGATCTATATATGTTTTCCCCCGATCGTCTTCGCGAGTGTTAAGGTACTCTACCCACTTTGTGCAGTTCAGCTGCATTCTCTTGAGTAAACGACATTACATTACATAGCTTATTATACAAGTCTTTCAGAACAATTCCAAGTCCTCATTCCACACTCAGTCACAAGCACAGAAAGGAATGTTTCCTGCAGCAAGACTCTTCCTCTTTCCGACACCTCTCAATTTTTCATATTTCCAAACCTCCGGAGGTCTTTCCCAAACACAAGCATTAAATGCTGTGATTAGCACTCCGTTGTGACGTTAGGGTAAAGGGAGTTGAAGAAAATGGTGGGGAGCAAGCTCCCAGCACCTAAATTGCAGTCTTAACGGTCGAGTGGGCTGAACCAAAGAGACTCTCACATCCCCAATTCTTTGTCCAAGGCCGGTCTCACCCCAATAACTGTTCTCCACCCCCTCGAATACCCTAGTTGTTAGATTTCTCCTTATACATGCCTGAAGCTCAAGGAGACGGAAACACGAAGGCGTTTTATGGTGAAGGTCACTTTGAAGAAAACATGAAAGGCTAGAACAACTTTCCAAGTCATGTAGCCAATTAAAGTTTAGATTAGTCAAGTTTCAGCTTAGTGTTTGTAAGCACTTGTACCTGTTCACTGGTTCATAATTTAGGAACAAAATAACAGGGTCATGTAATCTGTTCTCTCTAAAAAGCATTACCTGAGTTAGACTGTCGCCGATGACACAAAATCATTTTCGACCCCAACACGCCTAACACTGAAACGAAGAACTTATTTTGAATCTAACAGGGTTTGGAATAATTTAAGGCAACGAAGTATTTAGTAGCAGAATCTGTCAATGCCAAATCCTTTTATTATGAGTTAGTAGCAAAGTATAGAGATAATTCCCTATATCCGCCTTCAACAGTAGGATATTTCCATGTGATTACAACAGATGTTATTCTATAGGGTTCAGACGATGGTGTAATACGATTTTAACTCAGACGTTTTGGACTTTTTCCGTCGTATATATTGAAATTTAACACATACATTTCGGAGACAGGTTCGGTCCCCGTCTTCAGACTTGCTTCTTCCAAAACAAATGTTACATGGTGATCATTTACACAGTAATTAAATCTGAATTAATTTGACGTTAATCCGGGTTGAATTACAGTGTAATCATCATGTAGTGACACTTGTTTTGGAAGAAGTAAGCCTGACGACACGGACCTATCCCGTCCTCCAAACGTAGGGTATTACTTTTCAATAGAAGCTATGGAAAAATTCCAACACAACTGCGAATCTTCTCCGTTCGAGATCTCAACACACACCGTACCGGTTACATTGTGGTACGATACAGTTCGAACCAAAATGTCGTTTTAATTTCACCTGATTGCGGTATACATGTAAATTAGACCAAGAGGCATCCGTCCGATCCAGCATTGCCTATAAGCTTCCACTACCTTTAACACTAGAGAAATTTTTCCTTTCGCCCAGGCGCATCCAAACTCTTTTGACAAAGGGCCGAGTGTTTAAAAATCACAATAAGTGTTACACATCACTATCAAAATTATTGTATAATCTATCTACGTATATATATATATATATATATATATATATACGTATATATATATATATATATATATATATAATTTACAAATGTGGCCGCAGACCGCACAAAAAATCTATTTCTAGTGTACAGACAAACATTACTTGCAAGCTGCACAAAGAGGAACGCCTTTTGGACGTGCTAAGAGCTTTGTCTATCTATTCGCCGTAGTGAATGGCTCTTTCAGTCCATCCATTGTTAATTTTTATGCGCCTTCGCATAGTCGCAAAAAGCAGCTATTAGCTTCATTATGTCTGTCCTTCCATCTGTCCGCAAGTATCAGAGCGTCTCCTACTGGACGGATGTAGGTGAAATTTGATAGAGGAAGATTATGAAACACTCTCGAGAAATTTCAAATTTGGTTACATTAGGACGGGCACTGTACATGAAGACGTAAGTACGTTTTATTGTTGCCGGCGAAATTAAACCGCCATAAAAGCGCTCTCTTCGAGTGAAATGGTATGTTAGGCTGTTAGGATAGCGGAGGAGGTATAAATATCACGCGAACGCGCCACAATGATACGTTACACAATGTTACGTTACTCGTATTTTGTCTTTTTATACATTCTGCCCTTCTACTCTTGTTAATGCATGGCTGTTTTAAGACTTTGTATTTTACATTTTTTGTTATCCTATTGTTAATAAATACATGCGCGCTTTGATCCAGCCATTGTGATTTTGATCCATTCCCTGACATTATACTCTTCTTCCTGTAAAAGGCAAAGTTCATCCTAGACGAGGCCATGAAGGCCCAGAGGAGGAGTAGAGGTATAGCTATACTCTTTCTTTAACCTCGGCGCTAAATGGGGTGGGTGGTCAACGCCACGAACCGGCCGACCCGGGAATGACCCGGTACCCATTGTACAAGAGGCTGGGTAGGCCCCAGGTTCGTTCTGGACGGGTGCTAAAAATCTCACCACCACCGGGATTCGATCCCCGGACCGTTTTATTCATATTCTGTAATTTAATATTTTCAGTCATGAGTGACAGTATGGAGCTGATCAGAAAAATGTCGAAAAGAACTTAATTTTTTAGCTGATGGTGAGTTAAGCTTTGCATGGATTCTGACTGCAGAATGCAGCCCTTGTATCTATATACGTTCTCCGAGAAACTAGATTTGTGGGGCCCTAGTATCGTGAACTCACTGATTGCAGCAGGGTGACGTGTTTGCGAGATGTTAAACTCCGAGTTTGCCGCCGGTAAACACACACACATCTCTCCCTGAGTGTGAGTGCAGCCAAGTGGTTACATTACAACCCTCTGCTTCTCCCTTCCTTGTGGGTTAGGCGTCATCCTCCCATCCGTTTTCCGCCGTCGTGTCGATCCCACCCGAAGTTGGTAGTGATTTGGAAAGCCAGGGAGAATAATGTAACGCGTGTGCTGGCTACACTGGCTAAATCTAAAGAGGTTTGCAGATCATCCTGCTCTCATAATGGGGATGTTTTCTGTCTGTTGACGGATCATGGAATATGTGCGTGTGAGCGGAGGCTTTTGATTGCCTTCCGTGGACATAACCATGTGAAGAGCGTCGGCGATTTAGAAGGATGCATTTTTTAGTCATTCAAGCAGGTGATTTAGAATATTTGTTCGGAACTTAAGTTTTGCTGAGACAAAAAAAAAAATATATATATATATATATATATATATATACTCTGTAATTTTTCTATTAGCTATTTCTGAGAAAGAATTCGATGCGAGTTTTTTTATAAAGCAATTTTCATGTTTAGCCGCTAGAAAGGAAAATTAAACCAATCCGACAATTTTAATGTACACAGATATTTCAGTTTTAATCTAAATACGATTAGTCGTTTCATGGCCGAAACCTTCGGAAGGATAGACAAACAGACGGGATGTTTCGAGTTTTCTATACTACACCCATATCCAGGTTTGAAAACTGATTATTATTATTATTATTATTGTTGTTGTAGTTGTTGTAGTACAACTATTATGTGCAAACATGGTAAGAACGGGATTTATCTTTAACAATCTAAAGATTCTTCCTTGGTTATTATATTTAAAATAAACATTTAAATTTCTTAAACTCTCAGGACAAAGAAATTATAAAAGGGACGTTTCAGACATGATCTGATGGAAAAAAATAATGAAGTCAACTATAATTCAGTTTTTAATGTTGCGGGATCTATTACAAGTATAAAAAAAGTTTCGAATGGCTTAAGAATTCGACTTTCAGCTGAACTAAATTATTAATCTTGAAGAACCTTGAAACCAGTTACGCAATCTTAATGATCTTGAAGACAAATCACGCCAACAGGAAAAGTAGCTGTGGCTTGAGTAGACTCTTAACTACGGAAGAGAAGAAACATAGTAGAAGGAAAGCAGATAAACATGTAAAAAGAAATAGAGATTAAAAATTCCACAGTGGGATCGTAAATTGTGAAGAATATCGGCGTCTAAATTCTAATACATGTTGCTCCCTGAAAGTCGTTCTTTATGTGACAAGCAAGTGCACACTGTAACGAGTTCAGAGTGGTGTAACGGACAATTAGCGGCGTTGTCAAGGTGTCCAGCATAAGTATAAAACCAAATGTCATTTTATTTGTATAACATTTTAGGTTTCCTTGAAAAGAAATTATCAATTTAGACAGGGCCGTGTGCAAGGTTTTATATCATGGAAGCCGAGGAAATTATAAAATATCTTTTTACTTCCTACACTTTGTCTGAGAAACAAGTTGTTCTGTCATTCTGGGCACATTTTGTAAAAGAAATGCATTGCACAGAGGCTCTATCTAGCGAAGCAGAATGTACAGTTGTATCGTAGTGTTGTAATTTGTGTCTACAAGAGTTATACCTGGCTATATAGTTCCTACATAATGTGGCGAATAAACAAGTCAAATTACCTAACTCCACAGAGCAGAGAACTTCTTGAGAATTTAATACGAGTAGTTCCTCAGGTGGTCTAGAAAATCTTCGCAATTTATGGAACTCAAAGGTTCTTATTCACAACAGCCTGCCACTGGTTCCTATATATTTTCACTAAATAAACACAACTATATAAAAACTCAAGTCCAGAAATTGGTGAATATAATTTGTCGTTATTCTTTCCCTGCACTGGATACATTTCTTTTTAAAATTCGCACATATAAAATATATATAATGATGCAGTATTTTCTCCTCCACGTCTCGGCTGATGACCACCATCTGCACAGAATAGCACCAATATTTAAAACCCGATGAAGATACAATTTTAATGATAGGCAAAAGCAATCCCATTACAGGCCTGGAGAGTCCCTTAGGGTTCCAGGAGGTTGAGGCTCCCAGATTTCAAAACAGTTGGCAAATGAAGGTGGTAAGGTTGTCAGCCCTACGCAGGGGCCTTCTTTACCCCCACAGGAAATATTCCTGTTACTCATCTCTGTTAAGATGCTGAGTCGACCCCAGGGCCATAGTGCGTCCGGAATTCCAGTGACATAATCGGGAATGGAACCCGCGACCTTCCGACTTATAGCGCAGTGCCTCAACCAACTGCGCCACCGCGTACCCCGCATTCTTGGTAATAAAATACATTATATCTATATCACAGTGAATATGATATTTTATTACGTTACTATAAGCTACTGAGTTGCATTCATTTTTATTGTTGTTTGACACATATTTAAATATCTCGTATGTATTTTTATAGACCTTTTAACTCTTCAGTAATATAGCCATATTAATATACCTTTTTCAGAACTATACTCGTGTTATTCTCTTGTTTTATAACTGAATGAAGTGTAAAGAACACTTCTGTAGTCCGAGACTTTTCGAGCAGCAGGTGAGCTGAAATTCAATAAGTACAGATATACTCTAAAACAGAATAAATGAAGAGGATGATAAAGTAAGAGTTGTGATCACTTTCGATGAAATAACTGTAAATAGTTCTAGTAACAGTGATAGAGGCGCTGAAAGTATTAGTCGCCTAATAATCGCAATGCAGGATGAGACAACATAAACACGTCCAGAATAATTTAAAAGCAGACAAAATTCACGGAAGTCTTGCCTCCTTATCACAAGTCTGTGACCTACCACAACATAAAAGAATAGAGCGTACAGGACAATGTTTGTCTCTGTGATATTTGAGGATTCGCTTAAGTAAAGAAAAGACTGTGGTCTTCTGAGTTATGACATCGTGGAGTCAGCTAACCTGAAGATGGAGCCAACTTGTTCCTTCGAAACATTCGTAAACAGCTACCAGATAACCAGATATTCTGCCTTCACCTTCAGAATGCACTCAACATGAAGAAAGTATTTTCTACCAGACTATAGCAGCTACTGAATGACCTGAAGGAAATGAGAGGACACTGTGAATGGAAAGAAGAAGCTGTAGTGACAGTGGTGGTAGGAAGGAAATGAGAGGACACTGTGAATTGAAAGAAGAAGCTGTAGTGACAGTGGTGGTAGGAAGGAAATGAGAGGATACTGTGAATTGAAAGAAGAACGTAGTGACAGTGTGTAGGAAGAAAAGAGAGGATACTGTGATTGAAGAAGCTGTATGACAGTGGTTTAGGAAGGAAATGAGAGGACACTGTGAATGGAAAGAAGAAGCTGTAGTGACAGTGGTGGTAGGAAGGAAATGAGAGGATACTGTGACATTGAAAGAAGAAGCTGTAGTGACAGTGGTGGTAGGAAGGAAATGAGAGGACACTGTGAATTGAAAGAAGAAGCTGTAGTGACAGTGGTGGTAGGAAGGAAATGAGAGGATACTGTGAATTGAAAGAAGAAGCTGTAGTGACAGTGGTGGTAGGAAGGAAATGAGAGGATACTGTGAATTGAAAGAAGAAGCTGTAGTGACAGTGGTGGTAGGAAGGAAATGAGAGGACACTGTGAATTGAAAGAAGAAGCTGTAGTGACAGTGGTGGTAGGAAGGAAATGAGAGGATACTGTGAATTGAAAGAAGAAGCTGTAGTGACAGTGGTGGTAGGAAGGAAATGAGAGGATACTGTGAATTGAAAGAAGAAGCTGTAGTGACAGTGGTGGTAGGAAGGAAATGAGAGGATACTGTGAATTGAAAGAAGAAGCTGTAGTGACAGTGGTGGTAGGAAGGAAATGAAGAGGACACTGTGAATTGAAAGAAGAAGCTGTAGTGACAGTGGTGGTAGGAAGGAAATGAGAGGATACTGTGAATTGAAAGAAGAAGCTGTAGTGACAGTGGTGGTAGGAAGGAAATGAGAGGATACTGTGAATTGAAAGAAGAAGCTGTAGTGACAGTGGTGGTAGGAAGGAAATGAGAGGATACTGTGAATTGAAAGAAGAAGCTGTAGTGACAGTGGTGGTAGGAAGGAAATGAGAGGACACTGTGAATTGAAAGAAGAAGCTGTAATGACAGTGGTGGTAGGAAGGAAATGAGAGGACACTGTGAATTGAAAGAAGAAGCTGTAGTGACAGTGGTGGTAGTATTTTTATGTGCGACCTCTACCAATATCTACAGTGGCAGTACTACTAACGGTGATGAAAGTAAAAAATTCGTAAGAATTCACATCTTTTAGTAACAAGTACTGAAGCTTGATAATTCAAACACACGAAGAAAGAGAAGGAAGACGATAAAACTGTGCCATCTGATACGATGCTGAACGAGACAGCCGGCTATAGACATGGGGGAACCTCTCCACTAAAACCTCAGACATGGAAATTGATACTACTGTAAAGGCAAAGTGGGATGAAGAGTGGCGTCGTGCAGGCAAGAAGTCTCAGAGGAAATACTGATACAGCATAGAAACCACTAACAAGTAGTGAGAGCTGCACTCTTAGTAAATGGGGAGTAGATTAGTACTATGTAGTAGATACAGACAGAAGCGAGGGTAGGGAAATAATTCAATGTATTCACAAGTCACGGGGAAAGGGAAGACCGGGGGGGGGGGGGGGGTCTAGTCTCATACATAACATTCATCAGAGATACAGGGACAAATGGAATGAAGTGCTTCTTCGTATACAGCCATGCTAAATCTGGCCGACAGTCACGTAGTCACCCGACATGCTGGTCGTCATCCAGAAAGTCAAATAATTACTTTGCCTGTTGGTCAATCAGCAACTCAGCCAAATAACAAATAGTCTGGTAATCTCTCAAAAGCTGTTGAATCAACCAAGTCAGCTAGAAAATACAATTATTCACTTAATTAACGTTTATAATGCCAATTATTCTGCGGCAATGTTCTTCAGTTTAGAGTACATGAGCCCCCATTTAGCTGTAATGATTTTAATTTCTGTACTTAATATTATACATATTCCGTGCAGTTGTTATGCATATATAAGTGTATTTACACCAACTACTGCACACCAATTACATATGTTCATTCTATATACTCCTACATGTTTCGGCTAACATTTTCAGCCATGATCAGGAAGTCCTCTTCTATAGACTTACGCAGCATGCAACCTGTCATTGAATGGTAAAATATATACACACATATACATATACATATATTACAGCCATAGTTATAAAATCCAATAAAACCCGTTGTGTTATATAAAATATTTGGGTATAAAACATGTAAGTAACTGTATGTAACGTAGCGAATAACTTCAGGTACCACAGCCAGGGATCTTCACCCAAAAAACTGCAAGTTGTTACGTGAGAGATGTTTGGAAACAGTTAGTTAGTTACTTCCTGTCGCTCCTTGCGAAGCATAGGGCCTCTTTCAGAGGTTTCTTGGTCTGGAAGTGTACATTCCGTAGTGGGTGACCAGTACAATGACTGCACAATTTCTACTCATCCTGATATGACTGCCAGAGCCATCTAGCAGTCAATCAGGAGACTTGGGTGAGACATGGCCGCTGAATTTTGCTTACGAAACATCTCTATTCATGCCCGTAAGGTTCTTTTACATGCCGTAAATCTACGACATGGGACCGACGGCTTTACTTCCCCTCCGAAGGAAGTTATGCTACGAATTTTTATCACCCTTAAAAATCCATCGACCTCGGCCGGGATTGAACCCGCGAACCTTGGGTCCAGTGGCGAGCACGCTAACCACTAGTCCACCGAGGGCGACAATTGGTGTGTAGTAGTTGGTATAAATAAACTTACATGTAATTTCTGCAAATTTATTTGAAATATTTTTTTTTTCGATACCGCCTACACTAACGAAATACAGGGAGGGAAATTCTATCCATAATGCTTAGTTCAGTCGAAAATAACGCAGTGTAACTGTACTACAGATTATGTCCTATATCAAGGACTTAACGTCTGCAGCACATACCAGTAACTCATCACGTGTAGACTTCTTCTGGAAAACACTTCAATAGGAGTCAAGTTGCGATACTGCCGGTTCTCACAGCGGTATTGCTGAGATGACATCTTCAGCAATATCGCTGTGTCCATGGGCAAATATTTAAACCGACCTGTCTCCTTGGACCACACACACACATATATATATATACATATGTATATGTGAAGATAGAGGCGTTATGATCCTCCGAAAGTCGGTAAATATTTACCATATATAATTATATACACGATATTAGATGATAAATTAACATAATGTCTACACTTTTATAGATTTATTTTTATATATTTTCTAACTACTGCCCGAGGATGGCTTAACATATCAAGCCGAAACAAGTTGTTGTGCTTGTGGTATTTAGTTTTAATAAATACTTGTGATGACGGTTTTTATTAGTAATACAGTGGGGTGACCCACATAAATGGCTGGAGAATAACCATTGAAATTAAAAAGGGAAACGGAGGATATTAGTACATGATGTGTGTATATGTTACATGCCGACACCAAGGATATCAGTACATGATGTGTGTATATGTTATATGCCGACACCAAGGATATCAGTACATGATGTGTGTATATGTTATATGCCGACACCAAGGATATCAGTACATGATGTGTGTATATGTTATATGCCGACACCAAGGATATCAGTACATGATGTGTGTATATGTTATATGCCGACACCAAGGACTCGTTCATTACTAACAGAGATTTAAATACAAATTCGCCATATAATTTTGTAGTTCGAGCACGTCAGACGGGAACTCGTGAGTCGCGTGAGGCTCTTTCGGCAATTTGTGGTGGACCCTGAGAAAGCTGACCGCATCAGTACATCGTGTGCATGAGTCTTTGCTTTTCTAATGTTTCATCGTGTCGGAATCAAAACGCGGGCGGGTGCTATACGCTATATGTATGACCTTCTTGAATTACTATTGTCAGTATTTTTGGGACAGATGGCAGAATGAAGAAAAGAATTCGCACCTCCTCAGCTACTGTTTTGGATGTGAGGAAATTGTGTGTGTGTGTGTGTGTGTTGGGGGCGGTTATTTTCTTCTAGCAAGTCAAAACATCTTATGATGTGTTTCGTTGCATACATTATGTTGTGCATCTAACAGGCTTCCCCATCAAAGCTACTTTCAAGTACAGAGCGCAAAATAGAAGAAGAGAGTCATGCATGTTTAGGACAAGTTGGAAGTGCAGTAATTTGCTTCAAAAATTAAAGAAAATTGTGTATCTTATTTGCCAAAAGTCAGTCAGTGTTTGTGAAAGGTACCATCAAGAGATGGCACATCAGTAGGGAAGAAAAACATTGCCAATTAAAATATACGTGAAGCAGCAAGAAAACATTTTCCACGCTGTTACTGAAACAAAAAGAGGCAACAACGAAAAACAAGTTGTGCATTGTCTCGTTTATTTGCATAATACTCGGGACCTTTCACAGGAGGTCAATTTATTCAGGAGCTCGTGATTGAATATGGAAACATTGTGTTTCCTGACAAAGTGAAGGAAGTTACCGAAACATTGTTCTCACTAGAAATACAAAGGCTCAATGCGCAAGTGACCTTGTCAATGACTCCAGAGATCAATAAAAACCTATTGGTAAAAGGTAAAATAAAGTTGTCCCAAGCCACGCAATGAAGTCCTGTAGGAAGCTTAGAAGAATAGCTCCACTCATGTTCAAAGTCGGCAGTAGACGTGGCCTACATCACGCCAAGACTGCTTTGCCCCTGGGAAAGGACCCCGGTACTCAGTGAACAGGGGAGCCGGGATAGTGTGGTCCGTACAGTGACTACGCTACACGCTGGTCCGTACAGTGACTACGCTACACGCTGGTCCGTACAGTGACTACGCTACACGCTGGTCCGTTTGAATCGCGGTCAGTGTTAACAAAGATTTTTTCTTCTCCATAACGTCCAGACCGGTTCTGTGGCCCACACAGCCTTCTATTTAATCGGTACCGGTTTCGTATTTCCGGGGATAAACGGAAGGGCTGCGACTTTGACCACTCCGTCCATCTAGAGAGAGGTTAAGAATGAATGGAAATATACTCTACTTCACATGTAAGCATTCGTGATGTGTACAGGGAAAATGTTACCTGTCAAACTGGAGGATGAACAGGAAATCACGAAGACACAGACGTCAAATACAGTCGAACTCGGTCACGAAAGGGACTGAATATTTTGTGTCGTTATAAACGAGTGTTGTTATAACCGAGTAGTGTAACGTTATGGTTAACAGTGAGGAATTAATTGGTACCACAGAATATCTGACGCTATAGGCGAGGTGTCACATAAACCGATGTCGTTATAACCGGGTTCGACTGTATATTGCTTAGCATGCAGTGTTTAATAGTAACTGTTATCTCGTTATCTGTAATGTACATACTTCAAAAGAACGTTTGGAACGAGCACTGCTATTGGTGAAGGCACTACTTGTGTTCTAGTAAAAACATTTTATAACATTAAATGCCATTTCAAACAGATGCCCTGGGTTTTGTCTCATACATCTTTCAGCCGTATTCGCAGAAAATGTATCAAATGTTCTATTCGAAATCACGTAATCATAAAGCTAGAAGAGCTTCTTTAATAATTTATAAACAAAAAAAGACGTAATATGTATATCTAAGAACCATAAAAACAATTTATATTGGACACGGTCCAACGTCTGAGGACTGTTAATACAGGTTTCCGGTTATTTAATGCTTCCAGGCATAGCCTAGTATGCATAAGGTGCAGGGTTCGATCACATTTTACACCATACCGTTAAAACAAAAAGCCTACACCAATACTCTCAGTACAATGATAACTAATTGCCTGAAAGAAGTGTGCAGTTAACCTCAAAATATGCCAGCTTAATACTCATACCTTACAAAAATCAAAGGTGGTTACAAGTTCTGAGAAAATGTAAGAAATTTTTCATCATTTTCAAAGGTCAGAAATGCACCATGGGAGCTGGTTTTCCGTCTCAGTAGGTTCATTTCTTGGTGTAAATATACGCTACAAAACCTGGTAATTGTTTACTGCATTGAAACATATATATATATATATCTTAAGCTCCTCAGACTGATGCTACTAAGTCCTTCGTTATGGAAACTCGAAATTCAGTTTTCTTTCCTGCTGCCACAGTAGCCCAGGTATTCATATAAATGATAAAGTTAGGACATCCCTGCGCCAAGTTACTGCTGTAGGTGGTAGATCGATGTGACGAGTTTCGCATTCCACGGATAAGCCCATGATACACCTACGTTGAAGCAAAGACGTTTCCAGCATATCTAACGACAATCAAATCCGCAACCAGCCACTGACACTATGGAATTAACAACCTCCACAGAGAAATTATTTTCGAGAAGCTAAAATTCAACAAATGACTCAAGAAAGACCTCGACTTCTGTAAAACCGGAAAGATAATTACCGTGTTCACACAGATCCATCTTACAAACCAGATTATTACATTACACGTCATTTCATCTTATTTCTTTAAGATCCATTTTAATAGCTTCATCCTTTTCAGCGTAGTATTTTTGTATGGCGTCTTCCCGTCAGATATTCCGTTACTTAGGTCCTTCCACGTTATCTGTCCAAGTTCGCGACCAGGTACTGTTAAGATGAGGTGTTAATAGGACTCCCGTCCAGCGCTAAATTTGGTTTACCCCTCCCATTCTTCGCTGTCCCCGACTGCTTAAGCAGTATTTTCGCATTTGCTTTCCACATCTGCAGTCTTCCGCCTCTATCTTCAACGCGAGTACTATTACTGCATTTAAGAAGATGGGTGACCTTGCCTTCAGGTTCACTACATGTTTGGCTGTAAGGTAAGCCCTTTCCACAGCACCTTGTTCTGATTACATTCTCAAGCGCTTCTTGAAGACGTTAAAAGCAGAGTTTGTACAGCGTCCATTTCGCGCCACTTTGCACTCTGAGGGCGGAATGTCATACGAAGGTGTCTGCACCGTATCTGCACTCTCTCGGCGATGAAGTCAGTGCTGCATCCTCATCCTCATCCCCTTTCCCTTCCATATCGAACCACACCACCGCCTCATTCTCCAGTAATTCAATAACATCTCTTCCTCTCCCATCTCCCTGACTCTATCTACATCTCCCCAGACCGACTTCCCAGGAATATAGTGGAGAGAGAAGAACCACTCCATCACGAATGGAGCGGAATGTGTAGTAAGGGGTTCGCGATAATCTGATTTGGTTCTCTCCAAGTCTACTGCTAGATCTGTACTTGTGAGATTGAATGCCTGTCTTCCTGCCTGGTTCTAAAGATCCACCCTACCCTTAGCAGTATTTTTTTTTTAACAAAACAAGAGTCTTCCTCATTTTGTTGATTTTATTCTACGGCCAAAAATTAATAACCAACCAATCAACTTATCTTCTCATGAAACTATCAAGTCACGAATTGGTTGATTAAGCAGCTAATTAACTGATTGACCCAAACTAATTAATCAGTACCAGAACCGAAAGTACTGAATGTCTCCAAGTATCAGAATCCTTCGCAGAATATGGCATTAAAGCAGATCACTCCTGCTCACATTCTGACAACTTCTGTACCTTGTAATCATTCCAATATAATACCATCTACTTCATTACCATCCATACTGGTCACTTTCCAAGCAGGATTATGTGAGAGAGCTGCGATCTTCTGAGATATTAAGCAGTGCTGAGTGGTAGTTCTGTTCCGACGTTTCGAGACAACTTATCGGTCCCATCTTCAAACGTCAAGAAGTCTTTCTTCTTGGACTTCTTGACCTTGAAGATGGGGCCGATAGGTTGTCCGGAAACGTCGACACAGAACTACCACTCAACGCTGCGTAATATCCCAGAAGAGACAGATATCCTCTATATCGTGGCGGAGGCCTGATATCACACATAGGATTATATATGTTCTTCGCTGCATGCGAGATATGTTGTTGATATCGGCGATAAAGAATCATAGGTAGCGTCGGAAATTATACAGCGGTTCCTTTCTTTGCGAAGGCGGACTGCGGAATAGACCGACGCTCATCCCGTGAAGCCGGACAGCATAAGTACGCTGCACGGTTGCGTCCAGAAAACTTACTGTACGCAACGTGCCGAGTGCAGCATACAGAGTGGCGCAAAAGTCACTTTAATGTGTTGCCTCCAGTTTCAAGTAACCTTTGCGCCACCCTGTACATTCATAAATTCTGTGAATAGTAATATTTACATAGATGTGTAGAACACTGCTACTAACGCCACAACTACAATTGCTAACGGTCAGTACAAGATAATACTCGTACGCCGTCTTGTTAGAATCTAGGCTCTGTTTGGACTTTCCGGCTGTCCAGTCACACTAATTTGACGTCTTTTCCGGTACAGTGTTTCTTACACTACAGTTAGAGCAGCAGTCCGTCCACTGGCACAAAAAATTAAAAAAAACAGTGATGACGTGTGAGCTCAGAGACAGGGACAACTAAATAACTAACTAACTCCATGGAGCAGAGTCCTTCTTGAGAAGCTAACAGGTCCTCAGCTAGTCAAGAAATTCCCCGCGTTTTATGGAACCCGAAGGTTCATTACCGCACTCACAACAGCCCGCCACCTGTCCCTATCCTGAGCCATATCAATCCAGTCCATGCCCTCCATCCCACTTCTTGAAGATCCATTTTAATATTATCCTCCCTTTTACGCCTGGGTCTTCCAAGTGGTCTCCTTCCCTCAGGTCTCCCCACCAAAATCCTGTATGCACCTCTCCCCTCACCCATACGTGCTACATGCCCCGCTCACCTCATTCTTCTTGATTTGATCACCCGAATAATAGTTGGTGATGAGTACAGATCATTAAGTTCCTCGTTATGTAGTCTTCTCCACTCCCCTGTTACCTCGTCCCTCTTTGGCCCAAATATCCTCCTCAGCACCCTATTCTCGAACACCCTCAGCCTGTGTTCCTCCCTCAGTGTGACAGACCAAGTTTCACACCCATACAAAACAAGAGGCAAAATTATAGTTCTGTATATCTTAATCTTTGTATTTTTGGATACAAACTGGAAGACAGAAGATCCAGCACAGAATGATAACAAGCATTCCCCGACTTCAATCTGCTCTTAATTTGTTCCTGAATGGAATTTCGATTTGTTAGGGTCGTTCCCAGATATTTGAACTGTTCCACCCCTTCAAAGGATTTATTATCTATCTTTATGTTGTGATTTTGTCCTGCATTCTGATCTCGAGACATGACCATGTACTTAGTTTTCTCAGCAGGGACAACAGTGGAGGAAAAGAGGTTATCAGGGAAGGCAAAGGAGCTATGAAAGTCAAGCTTTGTAGTTCCCCAAGTGTCGTCACGTGTTATTTGAGCAGGAAGGGGGCGCCAGATTGTATCGTCCTGAGCAAGTTACTAGTAGTCGACTTTATAATCTTAATTGTCATCGTCAACAGTATGATCATCAAAATCGGTGTCGCTATCATCCTATCATCATCATCATCACGATGTTCTAATTAAAAGATAACTTGTCTGTGTACGAAATGCTCAGCTAATTTTGTTTCGGTTTTCGTAGCACCCAAGAAATGTGAAATATAAAAGCCAGTAAATTATGCTAAGAAAGGCACTTCTTTCTGTTACGCAATAAACAATAAACGTGTGAGTTGGGAACGCAAACTTTATATCATTCATACCGTGCATTTTTAGTCTATCACACATCTCTTTAACCAACCAATGCACACTTATTATTCTTTATTATACAACACAATTTACCATAAAACTAGTCCGACATGTTTCGAATCCCTATTTTGGGATCATCATCAAGGACTTGGATTGTGAATTACACAAATAACAAATCAACAATAATGGTACATTTTAATATAATTGTAATTGATGTTTCTCGAGTACAATCGAATGGAGAGTGCTTCAACATGCTCTGTGTTACAAATTTATTTCACAATTAGTTTCTACCATGCAAGTTTGGTCTGAAGTAGATCTCATGTCTCTGTAGTTGGGTGGAGCGTGAGTAAAGAAAACAGAGAGGAAAACAGAGCGCAAAGGAAGCGAATAAAACCGTTACGAAGTGCTGAAATCAATTAAAGTATTACGTTTCCATTGTCATCAAAGTACGACAAATTAAAAGTCAAAAATTAAAAATATTTAAGCATAACTGACCTATTTCAAAACACCAGGTTTATCCTCGGGGGGCGTGCACCATACTTGGGATATCGCAGTTTACAAACTACCACAATAAGGGCGAGGATTTATTGTTACAAAGACAGGATTTTTTTTTTCCATATAAACTTTGTTATCTAATTAAAATCAGTAAAAAATATTACCATAAAAAGCATATAAAATCCAGACTAGCGTGGTTGCTAATTATATAGTTGTTACCACAATTACGTTATAATATGTAATTATGACGTTATTATCATTGCTATAACGTAGTTTCCTGCATTCTATACAGGTCTGTCGTGAATACATTGCTGTTACGTGTTGATTACTTTTCGATCGGCATAGGTGGATAATATTCTGAAATATTAAACAATTTAATTAACAAAAATGATATTGTTCTTTAATTTGAATTACAATTTAATTTTAAATTATTCCCTTCGACATACATGTTCACGTGCATGTTGCTGACGGTTTGGTTAACGAGTTCACAAGAAACAGTCTCGTCCTTGGACTACTAAGCACCATGAGTAATTATCTGTGCGTGTATTTAAATGCGTGAGGGAGAAAGATGAAAAAAAAAAACATTTAGCTATGTAACAATTTCAGTCACATGTGTGTTGCACCTTCGAAGCAACCCACGAATTTTACTTCCGTCTTTTAGCTTCTTATTTCATCTCCTAAACACAGAACTCTCGTACAAAGTACTTTTCTTTTTTTTTTTTATCACCAGCTTCGGGAAAATTATCCGTACAGTTAATATTAGGAATAATGTAGAAGTACCACATGGGATTTTGTGGTTCTTTGTTGTTAGGGAAATGAAAAGATCGAGAGAAAAACTTCTGAATATTAAATGGTTAAACGTGAGGAAATTTTTATAAGAAATTATCTGATTAGTTAATAATTAAATTTCTATCAAACATAAAATGTAAATTGGAAAACCGAAAGGAGAAAATAACACAAAACGTTCAGGAAGAGAACGAAGAACTATTTTATTACGCATTATAGAACGTGAAGGAATGCATATTTCAGTAAACCTGGTGTTAGCAGTCGCAGCCCTTGACTTGCTTGAGACTACAATAATAATAATAATAATAATAATAATAATAATAATAATATCTTCATTGTGTCCCAGTAGCCTCTCTCTTGTTTAACATTTTAAAGCCAAGCGGTTAGCCTACTTTATGTATTATTTATTTTACATACCACCAGGTTTAATAACAGCAAATTCTACATTCTGCTCACACAGTGTATTTATGTGTTTTGTACGCCGTACTGCCTTACGCACTAGTAACTGATTTTCACAACCGAAACGGAGCGTGTTTACTGCGCAGTACGAACTGGGTCTTTAAATAAAACAGATTACTTTCCGTCCCTAAAGGGTTAAGGTCTATTTCAGAAGGCAATTTCATTAAATCTAATCGTATTAAGGTCGGGAAACTTCTGACGACATTTAAATTCTCATGAAGACGTTACACTGCCTTGTAGGGTAAGGCCGCCTATAAGGCCATTATCTTCCAAGATCCAAGTTCCTACTAACCTTACAGAGAAAGTTTCTTTTCTGCACGACATGTATAAATGTAAGCACCAACGGAGGTCCTCTTCGTACAGATGTTTCACTCCTAGACTACTGAAATGGTTTAACAAAATTTGTTACAGAGTTTCTGAATTAATATTTGTGAAACGAAATTTGATTTTGAAAGCCATCGGGATATTGAAAACTCTAACGCAAAACTGAATACATGTCCAACAGGCAGCAGAGACCTGTGCTATTTTATTGTGTTGTTTCCTAACAGCCGACCTAAGTATGGCAGTGCTCTTGCGATATGAGACTGTCACGAGAGGGAGAAAGAAATTCGGCTATTTTTCGGGTTCCAGGGATTTAAACAGTGGCATTACACATGTGTGTATGCTAGGTTGTCTACTGCCTGGAATGCGCAATTTAATAGTCTAGGCGCCAAACCCAATTTCTAGGAGCCAGATCGGTGACACGAAAAAAGATATATCCTGAGGACCCAAAAATACCAGACGCCACCGTATAGAATTTAGTGGCCTGGATTTCTGCACCCCAACTTTAAAACAAACTTGGTTTTCGATAATTCTGTGCGTTTCTTGTCTGAAATACATAAAAGAACTGAGAGGTTTTGAGAGGACAATAGTGACAAAAATATTTATTTGGCTTCACTCCTTTATTAGGTGCAGAGTATTGTACATCGAACGGTACAACTTCTGGTTTATTACGCCGTATAATATCATTATATTTTCCGAGTTTCGGAGTCTGATGTTTATGTTTTTCCGCACGTGAGGCCTTTCCTCTTCCAGGACGTCACGCTGCGTTTTTTTGGTTGTTTTTCACCGACGTTTTCGGAAGAGTCTATCACTCACATCTTCAAGCACCTTCCTGGACTGTTTGACTTTTAAAATGGGACTAATAGTCTGTCTCGAAACGTCGGTAAGCAAAATCTAAGCAGCGTAACATCTCAGCCACCACCGAGGCGTAATCGTGATCATTTACGCAGTTAATTAAGGGACGTTAAATGACCACAAAATTTACAATCTCCTATGTTACCGTCCGCAATTTTTAGACAATATTTATTCATGGAATACCCTTCCTTCCGACCAAACTGATAAAGTAAGGTAAGGTAAAGTTCACCCTAGAACGGGTCACGAAGGCCCAGATGGGGAGTAGAGGTATAGCTCTACTCTTTCTTTAAACCTGGCAGTAGATAAAGGTGGGTGGTCAACTTCACGCACCGGCCGCTTTACCCCCAGGAAAGAGACCCGGTGTCCATTGTATAGGAGACTGGGTGGGCTCTAGGGCCGGTCTGGACGACTGCGGAATATCTCGCCCACAAAGGTATTCGATCCCCGGACCTTCCAGCCCGTAGCGAGTCGCTATACCGACTGAGCTATCCCGGTCCAAACTGATAAAGTATTTTCCGTATTGCTACCCTCAGCGTTTATCATCAAAGAAAAATATATAGTCTCAAGACTAAGTGAATTGACTCACTGTAAAATTCTTAGCTGTACCACAGATAAAGCTAGTTGTGCTGCACGGTCAGTCAGTTCAGTTCAGTTCAGTTCAGTTCAGTTCAGTTCAGTACGTATATTAAAGCGCCCCGAATCAGTCGCCAAAGAGCGTGCAATAAAATAAATGTAAAATATATGTGTAAACGATTTAGCACCTGATGCTGGTCACGTAAAAACAATCACTGATTTATAGTTCGCTGATGGACCTTCCTAATTACCTCGCTTTCATATTCTAGCAATACACTCACTTCAGAACCTTTAGTCCCAATTATTCGCTTAATTGGAAAGCTTCGTTTCTCATTTGAACATTCAGCAACATTATTGTTAATTATATATTTATTATCTGAAACTTTCTAAAGTTCCATAGTTATTTGCCAGTGCATCACTGGAAGCATTTTGCAAGTATTATCAAATTAAATATACAATAACAATTTCCTGCAACCGAGACTTAGACACAAGGAGGAGTGGTTTTCTGATAGTATAAGACTATTCATATGTTAATAAGCCACTTTGAAGTAACGTCGGTGTTCAGGTAGCCGTGACAGAAAAAAAGTACTGTTGCACCTGTTTTAATCCTTAGTCGTGCAATATTGAGTCTTGTGAGAGTAATGAACCGTCACGGACCAAGTAGCCACCCTAATGCTAAAACATTGAATAAATAGTTCTATCCTAATTTACATATCTGTTTGTGAGAAAGTGAAGGCAAAATTTGTGGCTTTAGAAGGAAGGAACAATGCGGTAAACATTGACTGACGTGTGCAAGACACGCCCGCAATAAACCCGCAATCGTCTGTACCTTGAGCGCATATATTGTTGCATGGACTCATTCAGAATACAAAATTTGTCAAGTGACTCGATACTTTATCACGTTAGCATTCTTGTATCATTTTCCATTCCATTTTCATTTTCCTTTGGAGCTTTTAACAATTTTTTAACAACGAATTATTTAGAAAAATTGTCAAGGTCTCGATACTTTTATATTTTTAACAATCTTATATAACTGTCATTCCAAATTCATTTTTCACTGCGCTTTTAAAAAATCGTTTAACAACCGGTTCTGCGGTTGACCAAATTTTTAATAACAGGTTTTACAAGACCTTTTTGTAAACCCTCTAGGTGACACCGGCTAAATTCATGGCTGTGTATAAGAAAAAAAAGACATTCTCGCTCCGTTGGAAATCATCCCTTACAAGATGGAAATTCTATTACAAAACACGACAAACATACCGGCAGCTACATTGTGAGATGTCAGACTACGCACTGTTTATCTTCAACAACCACCCCATTTCACGACTCTTCCTTTTTTTTTTTTTTTGGTAGGTTCTGTCCTGCAGAGGGCAAGGCTTACCAATAATCTGGCTCCTAGGGGGTCACAGAGGCCAAACGTACGGGAGGTAAGTAGTTGGGGAGAGGGAACATCGCCGGATGGAGGCGGAACAACAGTGGCATTCAACACTTCGCCCTGCATGTACTGACTGGCGCTGTGCTGGGAGATTAAATTTTGCAACGGAAAGTGCCGAAGAAAGAATGAATACTAGCCATTGTCTTTACGAAGATAACAGAAAGGGACATTCAACGAAAGAGAAGGGAGGTACTTTGTAAATTCAAGATCTTCCTTCTAAATTCTTGTTGCTTATACCAAGGAGCTGAGTCATGATTAAGAAACTAATAGTTCCTCAACTAGTCAAGAAATTCACAGAATGTTTTGGAACCCGACACTTTATTACCGTCTTCACAACAGCTTTCCATATGCCCCTTTCCCGAGCCAGATGAATCCAGTCGACATACTACCAGACCATTTCTTTCAAATTCATTTCTATAATCTCCTCCCATCTACGACTAGATCTTCCAAGTGGTTTCTTTCCTTCAAATTTTTCTTCTTTCCCACCACGTGTCACATGCAAATTGCTTAGGTAACCGATCTAATGGAGCATGACGGGGAATCACTTGGTAAGATTACCCAGTGACACGGCGTCATATTCCAGAAGAACGTATACCTCAGCTATACCCACTGCGACAACCTATAAACTTACTTGCAAATGCATTTTACGGAAAGGGAAAACATCTTGTCGAGTTTGCAATTGTTAATCAGTATGTGTCGGAAAAAAAAAGTATTTAATTTTCTTTTTGTAGTCTGTGTCGCTCGATTTACACACCAGTCACACACGTTTCTAGTTCTGAGGTCAGTTCTGAGCTCGCTGCTTTTTCGTGACGCAGCCTCTCAACCATAACTTTATCTGCAGAGTGTACACACAACTTGTTTTACAATTAGTGTAAAGGCAAAAAGAATTCCACTGTTTATAGGAGCTGGCATTGCCCCTGTAGTTGTAGATATGTGTCTGGCGGCACCACGCGGGTAGTTTCGTTGAGCGCGGCAGGGGGTGGGTGGGGGGCTGCCGGATTTGTATGCTACAGAATGGGCTGAACAGCCGTCCCCCCTCCCCCCCGTCACCCTCCTTGGTACCCACGACTGCTGGATCATTAAGGGAGCCACTCTTTCAGGTCGACGTGGAGGAGCAGCAAGAGGAGGTTATTGAAGGGACTTTGTTGTATGTGGCCTGGAAAGGGGTCACTAGGGGGGGCCCCTGACTCCACGTGGAGTAGACAAGCGCCTGTCACGTTTCTGTTTCTCGTAGCCAATGAAAAGAGCGATTTCTGTAGAGAAGACTCCTCCTCTTATATACATAAGAGAAGAGGAAAGGAAATAAAAGAAACAATACGAAGGATGAGAAGAAAAATTTCGTCCTTCCTTTCCTGGAGAGTTAGGCTATCCCGCAAGTCACGACTTAGAGAGTTGGGTTGCTGGTGTAGAAACTTGCTTATAAAGACTTACTTGCTTGGCTGCCTAAGCTGTAGAAAGGAGAGAACTGGCTGAATTGAGGTGCTTCAAGCGTATAAAATTGGTATAGTCCAACAGATATAGTTTGGCATTCCTCTGTGTTATGAAAGCAAGATATTGGCGCTTCTCTCTACTGATACAGAAAATACACAGAAAATTTCGAACACATGCACGTTTCGATTTTTGAGTTTTTTTTTTTTTTGCTGCGGTGTTGATGAGGATTGGACCCTCTATCACTTAGCAAAACAAGTGTCGGAGCAAAACAAAGTAATGTTTCTTACCCAAGAGAATGCAGTTGACCTGCACAGCGTGGGTAGAGTGTATTAACACTCGCGACGACAGTCGGGGGAAAGCCTACAGATCCTGTCAAAAACAAGAGTCGCTATCACTGTATGACCTCCTTTCCACTGGTCACCATTTGTTAGGTGTTTCGTTTATAACAAGCCTAAGCTCAAAGTTATGCACAGAGTAAATCACACAAAACACTAAGGAAAATGACTGTATTAACTCACACGCACAAAACACGACTGCATTTCAGCCCAATGTATTTTTAACAGGAATATATCGGTTACTGGCCACAAAAAAGGGACGGTCGGCTTTCCCCAACTGAAACCACTGCACTGCCAAGGTCAACTGCAAACTCCACAGTCAGTATCTGTGGTGTCGTCATCTTCAAGCGCCAGATGCCTGATTTCTTGCGCGTCTGACCCTTAAAGATTAGGCCACTACGTTCCTTCTAAACGTTGAGTTCCAATTACCCATTGACTCAGCGTCATATCCCAGAAGAACGGAATTCTCATGAGCATGTCTCATTAACGAACAATAACACAGACTTTTACAGGAACGCCTACTTTGATGTCAGTGCCAGTTTCATCTTTTCTATGCCTTGTAAGTGCTTATTTTTACATCTATTTTTTATATATATCATGGAACTATTACAATTTTTCCTGAGAAAATGAGACCTGTCAAATCTAAACACGAATATCCAAAGAAGAATAAAAAAAAAAACGACATGTAATTCACCGCGGCACTGTTTCGTGTGACTGACGACAACGGAGTGAGCGTGCACTTTCACAATGTAAAAATTCGTAAAATTAAGAACACAACAAATGTTTTAATAAAATAAGCATAACAGAGACGAATTAGCTATGTAGACCTTTCACGGAGGTGATAATAATGTGCTCGAGTTGTTACGTATTACAACAATGCACATAGTACTTGAACAACTCCTGCAGAAGAGTTAATCTGACGTTTCCTTTATTCATAAAAAATGATCAGAATACGTAGAATGCAACCGGCATGTCAGAATGCACCAAATAACTTCTTAAGTTTCCGGTACAATGCAAATTCTTTCAGTCACAAGTCATACTTAATCCTCTGATCCCGTTAAATACCTGATGATGATAATAATAATAATAATAATAACAATAATAACAACAAAATAGCCAAAAACGTAACTAACTCCATGGAGGAGACTCCTTCCTGAAAAGCTAATTGTTCCTCAGCTAGTCAAGGGCTTTCCTGTATTTTATGAAACACGATGGTTCATCACCGCGTTCACAAAATCACGCCACTTGTTCTTATCCTGAGAAAGCTCAATCAAGTCCACGCCCTTCCATCATATTCATTTACCATACATTTTAATATTATTCTCTCATCTACGCCGAGGTCTTCCAGGTGGTCTCCTTCTATCAGGTTTTCCCACCAAAACACTGGATGCACCTTTCCTCTCTCCCATACGTGCCGCATTCCCCGCCCATCCTATTCTTCTTGGAAATATAATAATAATAATAATAATAATAATAATAAAAATTCAAATCCATTACGTTTGTGGAGAAATTTTAGGTAAGTAACAATATACTGTCTTCCGGTATGTGACGCCGTGTAGTCTGGGATGAAACATTTCGGAAAAAGCTACTGCCTCCGTCTTCTAGCCGTCATTACCTTTTCGGAGTAAAAGTGTTTTACCTGCCATTTCGAAAACTGTGGAATTCAAGTATCCTTCATTTTCGATTTCATCTGGTTTTAACACCCGCCTTTTCTCGCTTTACATATAGACATTTTCCAAAGTATGTACACACAGGAAATAATTGGCGGATTCCTCTAATGGCATCCGAGAACAGATTTCTAGCCCATAAAATTTTTGTGCTTTGTCTGTTCGTGAAACTCTCTTTGTTCCAAATGTTTTATGTCTAAAGATGTTACAGGTTTGTGTTTAGTAAAGAAACAGGCAAGTGATGGGTGCTGACATCTGGCCTTGCTCCTCTACAGCTAAATTTCACCAAAAGCATTGGTAGTGGTAAAAGCGGTTGGGTTGGAGGCTGTGATTCCAGGAAAGTAACGCGCTCGGTTTGCAAAGGAATGCGGTACCGCCGAGGTAATGTTATTAACATTACTCAAGCCGCAGGACGCCACAGCGTTTCGCAGAGTCTGAAATTAGCAGCACACGTATATGGTTAATTTTTCCCCCATGGCTCAACAGCCCCTAGAGGGCCAGGGCCTCCACATTATCGAGGTTTCACGATCACACTCAGACACACCACACTCGGTAGGACTCTCTGGACAGGTGATCAACCCGAAGCAGAGACCTCTACCTGATAACAAACCACATTCACAACAGACAGACACCCATGTCCCCCGGAGCGATTCGAACCCGCAGTCCCAGCAAGCAAACGGCCACAGACCCACGCCTTAGACAGCGCGGTCACTGGGATCGGCCGTATACGGTTATCATTCATTCTGTAGTCTGTCTTACGACAGGTCCGTAGCCTCTTCCAAAGCGAGTTCTCCACAGGGTGCGATCTAGTGCTTCCTCTTTCAATTTCCAGTATATTTTCTTTTCCTTAAGGTCATCCAGTAGCTGCTTACGTCTTCTCCCTCGTCGTCCCGTCATTTCTAACCATCCTTCTAACTTTCCTTCAATCACGTATTTTAGAAGGCAGTTTCTACGCAAGATGTGACCAGTCCAGTTAGCCTTTCTTCTTTTTATTGTATGTAGTATATCCCTGTCCTCCTTGACTCTGTGTAATACTTCTTCATATCTCACACGATCGGTCCAACTGATCTTCTCCATTCTTCTCCAGCACCACATTTCAAAACTTTCCAGATACTTCTGATCTACTTTCCGAAGTGTCCACGTTTCAGCACCATACAAAGCTATGCTCCAAATGTAGCACTTTACTAGTTTCTTCCTTAAATTTAAGTCCAGTTTGCTGGTGAAAATATTCTTCTTCTTGTTGAATGCTGCTTTTGCCATGGCAATTCTGGATTTAATTTCACGTGTATACCTTGCATCAGATTATACGGTTATACTTTATTCAAATACAACATATGTTAAACTCTTTCTATACCATAACAGTACATTACTCTTCTAAATCCATGGAGAATAGTCCTTGAGAAGCTAATAGTTCGTCAGGTAGTTAAGCAATTGCCCGCATTTTATTGAACCCGAAGTTTTATTACAGTGTTCACAAGAGCCCGCCACTTGTCCTTATCCTGAGCCAGATCAATCCCTACAATTTTACGAGAGTATAAAGAGGTTTTAGCATAAGATATATTTCATACATCAGAGAACCCAAGTTTACTGTAATGTATAAGAAGAGTGTTAAACTGAACAGTGCTTAACCGTATAAAAATTATTAAAAAAAACGAGCGTAAAATCAACCTAAGTTAATATTTACATAAATAAGAAAAAAAAAAGATATTATGCTATGTCCTATGAACACGTTTTGTCAAATTGAACATTAGTGCACAGTATGAATATGACTTACTAGGACTGAGAGGAAATTCGTAGTAATACAGGGTATACACAAAAGAATGGTGCGGTTTCAATAGTGAAAACTATTGAAACCGCACCATTCTTTTGTGTATACCCTGTATGTGCGCTATAAACATTGCATGCCTCCAACATTTCCTCCTGCCACGTGATGGTTATTTTCCCAAATCTCTGGGAAACATGCATGTTATTAAAGCCTTATGGTCTTCGTGTAGATGTAAATTCAAGTTATAATTACTACATTTACAATACATGTTTACCAAGCTTTCTCTTCGAATATGCCTAAACTGGTTACTACAGATCAGATATATCGGACGACATTTTAACCAACAGCACATCTTGCAAGTGTCTGTTTTGACAGGAGCAAAGCTTTCACGTTTTTACAAATCCATTCACGTTCAATCAAACGATAATTGCTCTTTGTACAGGGCACTACACATAAAAGCGTTATGACATATTACTCTCATAATGGAAATAGCCGTGTGATTTTTCGTTCATTCTTCTCCTCAAAGCAGAAGAATGAAGTTTGTCAGTTTTAACGGTATGGGAAACCGAAATGGCGTATTTTGGCAAATGCGCTCTCTGATCGAAAACTTTGCTTTTTACAAGCTCCATTGCTACTGAAACATTACAAGAGCGGTAGTATGTCTCACTATGATCTCCGTTAACACGTAATCTGAGCCTGCATAAAACGCTGACAGGACTATATGGTCTACGGAAGGGTTGCAAAAATTTGCGAAAAATCTAGGCACCAGAAGGGTGACATAAAGCAAGTTCCACACTGAGGACCCACAAATATTTGGTGCCACCGTACAAAATTTAGTCGCCCGGGCGACCTATGGCCCAGAATTTGTGCATCTCTAGTCTAAGGTTTTCGAAAAACTAATAGTCTCTCAGCTGGTCAAGTAATTATGGGCCCTTATAATTGGAAGGATTATCAGGCCTATTATGTTCATAAAAGCCCGTCACTCGATCTACCGTAAGCCAGATGAATTCAGAGCACATCCTCACTAAAGTGCGTCTGCCCACTTCTGCCTGGACATTTACCTCTAGGGAAAACAATTTACTTCTACAAAACAGCTTTTATTTTTATCATGAAACTTGTTACAAATATCCTTTGTTTAAGGTCCTGTAGATACTAAATCTACCACCAGGTTCAACATTCAAAACCCCCAAATTCTGCCCACAGATATATTTATGTTTCACAGGACATAAATGGCGATTAATTTCTTATACAGCATTAAGTGACTGGTCTTAGTAATGTCGGCGGGGTGTTTACTTAAGGTAAGAGAATACTTCTTAAATACAATTCAGGTCAAATTCATCTTAAAAACATTAAATAGTATACAAAATATCCTTTATTTCAAATGCAATGTGACACGAGGGGCCTACGTTACACTACGCAAACAACATAATATATGTACGTTTAATTTAAATAACAAAATAAAGAAACATTACAAGTGTCCTCCAGATGTCAGTCCTTTAGTTTGTGTGATGGAGCATAAAGCCCGCATCACGTTTCATGCTGTATGTTCGTGGCTCTCAATTACAACTCTCTGAATCACAAAGCTTCTGCCTTTCTGTGGCAACATTGCAACCAGGTGACGCCTTCCATCGTACCCAACATCCTCCATGACCCTGATAGTTCTGTTGATCTTGCTAAAAGACCAAGTACTGTGTGGGATGTTTGGAGATGACAGTGACGACGAAGCGTTTGCATGGCAACCGGAACGTTTGTTTAACAATCTTCCTCAAGAGCATCCGGATCTTGTCTTCGGGTATATCTAGTAGTCAACTAAATACGGGTCACCACATTCCTCTCCTCTTAACACTTAATCCGCTAACTGCCAACATATTCATGTCAAAGTGGTGTACATTCTGTGGCCCTCGACCCTCTCCTAAAGTGGCCCGTAGAGCCTTTGTAAAGCATAACATTAATACATTGAATATATCAATATCATGTTTTAAAAACCCCTTTGTGGTATTTGGCCCAATCACTCCTGTATGAGGGGCCCACGGTTACAAAAGTTTCGGCAAGACTCATCAGTCACATCCGTGCGACACATATGCTTGTTTTTCACTTTCCCAATGTAGGACAATTTTTTTTTTCTAAAAACACGTTTAAAATAGCCACAGTTTTAATAGACAGATACTGTGATCTTTATTCGCTATTCATTCAGAAAATCACTTTACTTGAATACAGCAAACGTACGAGTATATCTCACGTTCAACTGTAACAGCCTGGCAGAGATTATTTCTTCGAAGCATTCGCTACCATATCGAAAGAATACAGCCGGAAATACTAAGGCACCAAGTTATTTTTGAAAGTAATTAACTCCATGGGGCAGGGTCCTTCTTGAAAAGCCCGTCAAGGAATTCCCAATCTCTCTGTCAAGAAACCCCTGTTGACATAAATTTCGAAGTTTAGCCAGCCATTCATTTCAAAGTCGTAAAATATTTTTACAATAATTTTTGGGAGTATAAGGGAAGACTTCGGAAAAATCTCAGTCGAAATCTTGTATTGCATAAAAATTATATGGTCCTTTAGAGACTTGATATCGGAATTATAGTCAAGTGACTACCCTCTCTCTTCCTCCACATAAATCAAATTTCGTAATAGAGCGCAGAAATGACATTTTTGCCCAGCAGTGACTAATACGACGCACCCACTGAGAGGAAATCCATTCAAACACCATCCATGACGCGGAGTTAGATTTATTATACTCTCTTCACACTTCCTCTTTTGTTAGTGGAGGGCTGTTTAAATTTGAAGTAGGAGAGAGGATGGTTGTATGAGTGAAATAACGAATTATGACGGGGGGGAGGGGGGGGGGTTGAGTAATCTGATTACAAATGAACAGATTGCTGAGTAAGCTTGCAAACATTCGAGGTTCAGGAGGACTGATGAATGCTGAATGGACATATAAGAAAAAGCTTTGAACAAATACGGCGAGTGAGCGGGCGAATAAATCATCTTTTGCTAGACCTGTATGCTTTGCAGCTCGTGAAACTGAGCGCCTTCGGTTACGATGCGGCAAAACCGTACGATTTCACAAATGGTCGAAACTTGTATAATGCACTTACCGCCGAAACTAGCCTTCCTCGAATCTTCTGTAACTTCTAATCACTGTAACGCTTGTTGACTTATGTAACGACGCTGTATCTACCGCACTGTTTATAATGCGTCGAATGGAAACTTGGTTATGAATGTAAAAGTATAATGCTTTGAAGGAAAACTGATGTGACTCTTTTATGCTGATGTATCAATTATGTACTTGTGTGGGCTGAGAGAAACCACAAATATTTTAGCCAAGAATTTGGCGTTGAGGCTCACGTTTGAGTATATTGCACCTCGACTTTAAACTTTCTGATCGTTCTTTCTTCTCAGCTACCTTTCCAAGTAGCACTATCATCATCATCATCATCATCATCATTCTCTAAAGGCTAAGCCTTGTCGCTGCAACCATAGATGTCTGTCTTGTGCCAGTCTCTTCATTTCGGCGTAGGAGTTGCAAAAGAGTTCCTTCATCAGATTCTTGATATAAGAGAGCCTTGGTCGTCTCTACTTTCCTTTCCCAACACTCTACCTTCCATGATGTTGGTAACAAAACCATTTTGTCTCAACAAATGTCCAATAAATAAGTAGCACTATAATGTAAATTTAAAGACAAATTTGTGCCAAGTATCTGAATACACTTAAATGCCTACAGGGGCAAGGAGGTGAAGTCCAACATATCAACACCCTTAATACGATGGGTAGATTTACCATTCGGCTGTCTTTACCCAAAAACGGAATCCTCGATAAGCAGTCTAACGGAATCCAGACCATTTCGGAAGTATAGTAAGATAGGTTTTGCGCACATTTCTGCTCTGGCTGACATGCGATGACAACGGCCTATGATTTAACCTCATAAATATCTGTTGCAAAAGCAGCTGATTGTGTAGTCGGCTGGCTGAACGAAATTTGTCTGACGCACATTCGATCTCATATCGATTTCATTTCTAGCGCCAACTCTGCTAATAAAGTCATAATCTGCAGGCCTATTCTGTCCCCATTGACAACCTTATTTTATTTCTCCTTTCCTAAGCTTCGTTCCTTCCTTATCAGTCCTCAGTAAGCCAGTATTTGTAATTATTACTTCGAAACTAAACTATTCTTCTACTAAAAAGTACCATTTTTATCACAGATGTTTTGAAATAATCTTGAATCTTAGTTGTATGTAGATAACAGTCGAAACATTATAGCTAAGATCACAATAATACAATACGGAATGAAAGCCAATTTCACAATATACGTTCAGATAAAGAATTCAGAGTTATAAGTTAGTCCAAGAATGATTCTGTCCCTACAGATAAACGCAGCCCGAAATACAATTATGTCCGAGAAGAAGTCTATACAGCAAGGCGCCTCTTAATTACGTTGTTGAGCTGAACTCTAATTAGACAAACTTGTGTGGTTTTAATTACGACTGATAAATGCACCCCGGATTTGAGAGAAAGTAATATAAAGCAATCCTCCATCTATATCGAGAAAACGAGGGTAGCTGTTAAATCGTTTGCCGTCTTTGTCTCTCTTTGGTCTCTTTCTTCAACGCCCTCTCTTTAGTCTGTGGTGTAAATCTGTAACAATTGTACCGCAACAAAGGGAGAGCAATTCTTTCAGTAGCACCTCCTTCTATAATGAACATTATATGAGGTAAGAGCTCAGGGCTTGTAATTTCTAACAGCCTTTATTAGTAATAATTACATTGCCTCCATTCCCTCACACCAGCGTCTCCCAACCAGTCTTCCGCAGAACGTCGTTAAGGGTATCGCGAGAAATACTGGAATAAATACGTAACGATTTTGAAATACCCCTAAAAGTTGCAAATATCTGTCGGAAGACAGGAAAAAGTGCTTTATTTTTTTTTAAATGTAATCTTACTCGTATATACAGCGGCTCTTTCAGATAAATTTTCTTGACACTAATTGAGCAGTAAGTATATTGCGCTCTCCGCTATCAACTCTCTCTGGCTTGTAAATGTTTTCATAGGTAGGGGTTGCTTAGGATATGAAAAACTAAGTTTTTTTTTCCATTGAATAAAGGTTGCAAAAAGGATGCCTTAGATCAACAATCTAACCGTGAGAGGCTAATCTAAAAAGCGTAAGTTTAAATGTATGCAGATTTAGAATTCTCACTATTTTTTTTAATTCTAAAGAACTAATTATTATTAATAAATAAATATGGTGACACAAGAAGGTCCAGTTGAAGGACCAGACTTTGTAAACACAAATCTTAACAGAATAAGGACAAGGCTCAAAAAAGGAGTTAATATAGTCTGTATGTAAATATGATTACCAATAAATAAAACGCAAAATAATAGAGGCAAAAAAACTAAATGGGGCTTGATTAGGGTTTTGAGCCCCGCTCTGTGCCTTCCCTCCCAATCATTCACCCATGCCGTGACTATCTGGGCTTTGAGCCGCACATTTAATTGCATTTTCCTTACATATAGTGATCACGCGTTTGTGTTTTCAACTATAAATGGGAACTGTTAGAAGATATATACTTTCTTAAAGATCGTTAATGTGAGTTAGTCTAACAAACTGAAATGTCTACTCGAGTATAAATTAAAAACTGCTTAGTAATAAAACATGATGAAAGACGGCAAGCATAACAGCAGCAAGATCGATAATTTACCGTACAGGCCACTAGATGGCAGTACGTGCTGGTCACGGATGTGAGCTATCATGACTTGATACTATCTGCAATAGGAAGGTATCGGCTGAAACCAGTAATATGTGTTGGCAGGTAACGGTACGCTCCTGTTTGCTTGGAAATTTGCCAGGTTTGAAACTCTGAAGATGTAACAAAGGTGTGAACATTTGTTTTCCAAATGTTATGCTCTGCTGACTGGTAATGAGTTAGCGACCTTTCGAAGTATCGTAATGCCTTTATCTTTACGGTCAGAAGCTTTGATGATGGTAGATACTGACCAGGCGAAGCACCGTCACTTCCCAGGTGACTTGGACATGCAGGTGAGAGATTTGCTTTTTAATATAGCCCATGTTCCAGTCCCGGCCAGGCGGCCATATTTTATACAAGTTATGATGAAAAATTATTTTACTGCTCCAGCGGCACTCAAGAGTCTCTTAGTCACTAGTATAGATATAATTGTTTAGGACTCGTTCAAAAACGTATTTTCTGAACTGATTCTATCCTTGATTATTAAAGTGTATATTTTTTATTATTTATGGTAGAATTAAAAGTTGCCACTATTCACGCCACAGAGGCATATAGGGGAGTGGAAGTATAGCTCCATTTATTTTTAATTTCGGCAATGGAAGTTTGAAAGTTAATAATATTAGCAACAGGTTTTTTTTTTTTGGAAAAATTTATGATTCCTTATATGGTCAAAACAGCTCATGAATTTATGAAAATCCAAGGTCATTACCGTGCTCAAGAAAGCTAAGCTCGCCACTGGCTCAATCATTGACTAACTCACTCTACCTGGATTTATATCTCTAGTATAAATTTTAACGTTATCTTCGCTCCTACGTCTTGGTGACGTGATAAAAATTCAACTGAGTAAGAATAAAATCATTTAAATCCATAAGATGTAAAAATTTCTTTCGGAAACCTAAGTGCACTGTGTGAATGGTAAATGATCTTATTACCCTTTCAGTGTTGATTTAACGTATCAATCGCTTATTGACTAAGATATTTGAATTTGAAAGGCATAAGACTCGACTTTAAAATATACGATTACTTCAACACAGGTTCGTGTTTCATATTCGTAACAGAACATCGCGAGGTCAGTGTCCATCGAGGACCCGCTACAACAGGTCGAGCTTTCTGTTCACCCTCCTGTTCTATCAGAGATACAATCCGCACACGGCAGTCTTTTGAAGCTGTTAGCATCTCCGGCGTTGGATCGTGTTAAATGGTTGACAGGATAGATACGGTGAGCTGTATATAGCCTTCTCCCGAGCTCTTGTTGGCCATGGATAGAATCAGGAAACCCAGACACATTCTGCAGTGAGGCAGCCCAAGTTTCAAGCGCACGCTTACAGACTCTATAAGTACGAAAACTTATGACGGAGGAAGAAAGCCCGGGTTTTGGTTGGGGTGGGGAGGCGGAAGAAAGAAGCGGCGTGCGATGAGGAGAAGAATGAAAAAAATGCGGCTTCTCGGAAAGGGGATAAAGTGGGGTAGGGTGGCTAGATTGGTGGCTAACATACCAAGAGTCGAGAGAAAGCACCAAAAACCAGACCATACTAATCGATAAACGTTGGGAAGACTGTAACGTTGTTATACCAATACTAAAGCATATTGTGGTAGACCGACGTGACAGCCGGTCAATTCCCAAGCAGTAGAATAACTTTTGTATCCCATCTTTTAAAATATACAGTGTTGTTCTTCTCAACGTTTTCCCTTCTCCAGAAGTAAATCGATAAGGCGCTTCTGCTTTATTTGCATAGGAGTTTATTTTGACGCCAATTAAGATATTGACGAATTATTTTTTGACCAAAATTAGGTATCGCAGTCCCTAAAAATTAGATTATATCATAAATATTATAAAATAATACGCTGAAATTTCATCGATTTCTAGTACCAAAATATGGTTAAACCTTTCACTTACGTGTACAGCCAAACCTTGTTTTACGTCTTTTTGCTTTAACGCCCATTGTCAATTTACACCACTTCTTAATTTGCGCTCTCTCAATTTCGGCTTAACGTCCTTTAGCTGGACGCATTCTACTACGTTTAACCCCTTATTTGTAATAGGAATATCAGTTTTGATTTGCGCCTTTTTTTATTTACGCCCACATTTCAAGAACACAATTAGGGCGTAAAACAAGAGCTGGGTGTATTATTTTAATATATTGTTGACTAACGCTCAGTGTACTGCGTAGAATATATAAACTCGAATGTCAGGACAATATTTGCCTATTCAAGGTAGAATTTGGATGGAATAAGGAAAACCACTAATATTTCAGCCGGGATAGCAGTTTACAGGGGAGAGTTTTGGATCAGAATTTTCTTGAGAAGCTGACAGTTCTTCAGATAGCCAAGAAATTCGCCGAATTTTATGGAACCGAAGGTTTATCACTGTATTTGCAACAACAGGCCACATTTCCCTATCCTGAGCCAGATAAGTTCAGTCCACCTTTTCCTTCCTCTTTCAATAGCAAAGAGGTTACAATATTAAGACTCGCATAATAATGTGTTCGTTTTCATACAGGAATTAAATTCTGTTCGGGATTGAGATCTGCGCTTTTCTGGAATATTACGCAGCGTAGAGTGGTATTCTGTACCGACGTTTCGGGACAACCTATCGATCCCATCTTGAAGGTTCAAGAAATCTTGGACCTTCTTGACCCTTGAAGATGGGAGCGATAGGTGTCCGAAACGTCGGTACAAGAATTACCACTGTACGCTGCGTAATATCCCAGAAAGCGCAGATATCATCTACATCGCAGGGAAGTCTGATATCACGCAAATTTCAGGATTCGTTTCATCTCTAGAGAAAAAAAATTTAATTGTATCTCTTCACAAATTGTCAACTTATACTTCTTCTCGGAAAACTCACCGTATGATATTAATACACAAACTCCCTGTATATACGTCTACAGACACAGAGGAGGACGGGATAGCGTAATCAGTACAAAGACTAGGCTAGGGGTTGGGACGACGAAGGACTTGTGGTTCGACCCCTGGCAGGAGCAAAGAACCCACTCTGGGGCCCACCCATCCTCCCAGTCCATTGATGCCGGTTGCTATTTCTCTGAGGGTAAAGTGACTGATGTGTATAGATGACCACTGGCCTTCATCTAGCTCCGAAGTTAAGAATGACTGGAGTTGAACCTCCAAGTCCCCATATGATTTCTTGTCGTACGCATGGATAAATTCATACTTAAGGTAAAGTTATAAAACATAAAATGTACAAGTAAATTTTATGAGCCAGTTTTATAATCAGGTTTAACAGAAAATGTTTTTTTTAATTTCACCTTGAAGAATTATTTACGAGGTATAACTCAATATGAAAGGCTGTTATGAGGTCTACCGTTCGGCTCACTATAGCAGTAGGACACATGCCATGGGCCATTATAGGAAGAGTTTTCCAAATTTACAATACGTTCCACAAACTTACAAAGAAAAAAGTTGCACAAATGTAATATATTTTATATTGCTACCTACTTCTCTCACTCTGACATGTTTCCAGATAAGCAGAATGGGGGGAAAAAAATTCCGAAGAGCAGATGAAATGATGTGCGGATGACCTGAAAGGAGGGAGGACCCATATTAGCTTCGATCTTGAACCCCCCTTCCCCCCAATTCTTCTTTTTGATCTGTGGAGCGTATATACAGACAGACAGACACATTAAATGGAAATCTAGCCGGATGCCTTCCAAAAAAGGAAGAAACTAGAACTAGAAGCAAGAGAAATGGAATTGGACGGAAGGGCAGAGTTATAACTTCAGTAAGCATTTCATCTTTACTTTTGCTTCATTTTTTTTCTTTCCTGCAAATTTCGAAAGAGAAAAACTAAATTCAAGCCATCAGAGGCAGAGACAAAGTGGAAGAAAAAATATATCTTCTGAGATGATATAAAAGTACTCTACATAGGAACTACGCTCTTTCAGTTTTTTTTTTTTTTTTTTGCTTTATATTCTCTTTCTTCCATCGCTTTTATACCCCATTGGGAGCACAATCTTCCTTCCCTTCCTCTTTGAAGGTTTGTTTCCCTTTTCCTATCTTCCGCCTCGCTGCCCGTCTTTTCCTTTGCACATGACTGACTTTTCTGCTAGCCTCCTGCTTGCCTTTCTTCTTCTTATTCTCCTTTCTTTATATCTCCTCAGTTTGATGTGCCTGGACGTTAAAACGTTGTGAGATACACGTGCTATGAAATACTACGGCACATCGTGCTACGTTCGTGTGATAGATTCGACTGTATAGAATAAAATATTGAACAAGTAGCTAAAATTTGGAAGACATTTTCTAACTACACTGTATGGAGTATTACTTACAGTTTATTGGCTGGTAAGCGTTGATGTATTACCGATTCAGTAGGTCTTTGCACATGTGTCTCATAATCTTGAAATTCCTGACTTAAACCAACGCTTTACAGCATTAAAACTGAATCAATTTGAACAGTACAGCCCATATTTGAATTATCATAAGTGATATAAGAATATTGGGGAGTGCTTGTTATCATTCGGTGCAGGATCTTCTGTCTTCCAGTTTGCTATCTAAAAATACAAAGATTAAGATATAAAGAACTATAATTTTGCCTCTTGTTTTGTATGGGTGTGAGACTTGGTCTCTCACACTGAGGGAGGAACATAGGCTGAGGGTGTTTGAGAATAGGGTGTTGAGGAGGATATTTGGGCCTAAGAGGGACGGGGTAACAGGGGAGTGGAGAAGACTACATAACGAGGAACTTAATGATCTGTACTCATCACCAAATATTATTCGGGTGATCAAATCGAGAAGAATGAGGTGGGCGGGGCATGTAGCACGTATGGGTGAGGGGAGAGGTGCATACAGGGTTTTGGTGGGGAGACCTGAGGGAAGGAGACCACTTGGAAGACCCAGGCGTAGATGGGAGGATAATATTAAAATGGATCTTCAAGAATTGGAATGGGGGGGCAGGGACTGGATTGATATGGCTCAGGATAGGGACAGGTGGCGGGCTCTTGTGAGTGCGGTAATGAACCTTCGGGTTCAATAAAACGCGGGGAATTTCTTGATTAGCTGAGGACCTGTTAGCTTCTCAAGAAGGACTCTACTCCATGGAGTTAGTTAGTTTAGTTAGATAAAGAATATTACTTTACCTGACAATTGTCGCTAGTCACTTTCCGTCGGCTCGCTTAAATTATAAAATTTCGATTTACAGTGAAAGACTTTCTGTTAGAATTGATGTGTGTCTGCTAACAGAAGAAACTTTTTTCCGGCCCTTTCTTTAAATAGGTAACAAACTAATATTAACTGCTATATATTGAACTGAAACTCGTGGACCCCGACTCAAGACAAACTGGAATAGCGACGAATGTTGCGCTGCCTGTCGTCACGCGATAAAGTCTGAATGAAGTAGCCATGCGAGTTGAGAAATAAAAAAAATGTCCCTGTATAGCTACATGTAGGCCCTACTCTTATACTTCTTCATTCCGCATCCTTCTGGTTTCATTGCTTTGTTTATAATATTCATGCAACTTGCAGCGAAGTCGAGAATATTTATTCCAATCCAATACCACATCCTTCTGTCTTACCCTGGGAGTTATCCAGTCCCGCTAGTCATTATTACTGAACGAATCGCATGCTGATAATGCTCACTTGTCTGTGTGAGGTAAAATGCACCGCCGTCAGAGCAAGGTTTGCGTCATGGTTTATATTAGGAAAGAATATGGCTGTAGTCTGCAAGTTTGGATCACTTTTATGTTTATAACAATATGTCTTTCGTTAAAACGTGCTTAAAATAGGAAACTGGCAAAATTTGGAGAAGAAAATTTCTATCGCATAACATGAAAGAAAAAAAGTAATGTCAATATTATCACCGCGGAGGCCTGGGTTCCATCCGGGTCAGCCCATGTGCGATTTGTGGTGGAAAATATGGCACTGGGACAGGTTTTTCCCCCGAATACTTCGGTTTTCTCCTGTCAGTTCCATTCCAACAGTGATCCATTGCACGAAAAAACAAAAAAAAAAAAACTAATCATCTTCATTACAGGGTTGCACAATAAGCCTCAAGGCTGCGGTGCGTCCGTAGCATCTGCTGCGGGGCCCTTCACCACAAAAAAAAAAGTCAGTATTAGGTCACGGACTTTATGTAAGTCACTTCGCCTGAAGTATATAGACGTCCAGAGCGAACACTCTTCCTGATTCTTGTTGCGGAGATGTGGGTATCAAAATAAACACCACTTAATGAAATGGCGGCACTTTTATGACGGGGAGTACAAAATCCGGGCGACTAAATTTTTTACGGTGGCGCCTAATATTGTCAGCAGAGTTACAACAGATGTTTACCCGTTACAAAGGATGTAATTTCAAGTACACAGAGCAGACAGCACCAGATAACATTACGAGGTTCACGAATCACTAAAAATTATGGGTCCTCATTATGGAACTTGCTTCATGTCACCCTTCCGGCCTCCAAAAGATTTGGAGCTGGCTCCTAGATTTTTGGAAATGTTTGGCATATGGAATCCGCATCATCGATTTAGTGCTTTTCATAGAAAGATCCCCTTATATCAATTCTAAACTGTGTCTGATGGACTTAACCCAAATTAATATAAGAACAAATCGTCTGTGTGTATGGTGAAATCCAATCCCGGCTAGGGCTTGGCAATATTCACGTGAAGCACAACACTGTATCCATTTTCTTTCAGCGAAGTAGCCTATTACTCACAGAACACATAAAGGTATGGTTTGATCTGTTACACTCAATCCACCTGAGAGCAAGCATGTGTATGCAGCGCTGTATTGTCAATTCCACGTCGCTTCCTGTAATTAGTTCTGTCAAAGTGCCGAAGCATGATAAACCACGAACTATGAGCAGTCTGCATTTAATACATCCATAGCCAAATGACGGTTTACTCTGTCCACAACAGTGGAGCTTATCTACCTGCTCTCCGTTCAAATTGCACCCACAGAACCGTGATTAGGGGACAGGTGTAGTAAAGGTAATAATTAGCTGGAGAATATAGCTGTTACGTATGAATAGCCGGCTTTTGCAAATAATTGGCATGATGGCGTAAGAGAAGAACGTATGATTATTTCTAAAGACCTTGTTTAAAACAGATAGGGCTTTTACCCTTATCCATAATCATAAAGTAATGATGGCAGAATATAATTATGTCTGGTACAAGAACACTCACAAATGCCCAAATTTACTTGTAACCAATTTACTATTTTGCCGATTCCAGTGGCCGCGATGTTCAAGGTGTGGGTCTGCGGTGGCTTGTACGCTGGGGATGCAGAACTACGAATAAAATCAGCGAAAATTTTGGGCGAACTGACATAAGAGTAATGGAAGGCACGTCCTGGATTACTGTACTGAGAACCCAGTGGTGACGTGGGTTATTAAACAGAAAGAAAAAAATAAGCCACAAAGAAAGTAAGCTTTAAGTTCGAATCGAATAACACACGTCACAACTGAATTATGTGATCGCAGCTACGTTGTTGATATCAGATTATGATCTTCATGTTTGTGAGACCAGTAAATACCAACGTTTTGGAGAAACGTGCTGCCTACTTCTTCAAGGTTAACGTCAACTGTTCCCACTTCAAGACACGTTGCGACTGACATAAATCAGTTTCTCTTTCTCGAGACCTTATTGGAGCTTACGGCCAGGTTTACGTCTAAGAACTAGGCACATGACATCTTAATTGTCTCCTGATGTTCTCCCTGACTTGCGAATGGGTTTTCCCTCGTCTTTGTATTGTTGATTATCACGTTTGTGCAGTAGGCCCTGCCTAAAATTTCACAGAAGTAGAGTATGACACACATAACATTATAATTAATTAAGTACTGGTATGTGCATTATACCATATAAAACGTTTCACCCTAGGTTCTAAACAGTAGATCATGCCTTTATAACTTAGTTTTCTCCATACGATTCTATATACTCTGACGATGGTACACCACATTTGCAATCAACCATGACGATGGCACACCACATTTGCAATCAACCATGACGATGGTACACCACATTTGCAATCAACCATGACGATGTTACACCACATTTGCAATCAACCATGACGATGGTACACCACATTTGCAATCAACCATGACGATGGTACACCACATTTGCAATCAACCACAGTTGAAAACTTGTCCATCGTCCCGCGTTTAAAGTAAAATTAAGAACACAAATTTCCGGGGACAGAAATGTTCTTGTCCTCAGGTAAAAAATAAAGAAAAATCTATTCAGTTGGGGCTGAGTAGCCCAGGGACAGAGACAGCTCCTTCTGGTTACACAGACCTCCACACTCGAAGTCTGATACTTAAATTATTAGCGTGATAAAATCATGAATAATTAGATGGGCCGGGCTGTGGCACTTATAGGGAAGAAGAAAATTGCATGCAAGGTTCAGGTGGAAACAACTGGAACAGTCACTTGGAAGCCTACTCCTAGATGGAAGAATAATATATTTTAAAGTAGTTTGTTCGGATGGCATGGATAGGATTAATCCGGCTCAAGATAGGAAAACGTAGTGGGGTCTTTTCGAAACGGCAATGAAAATTCGGACTATATAAAATTCGGGGAATTTATTCAATGGCTGAAGAACTATTATTTCTTAAGACAGACTGGTCTCCATGCAGTGAGTGAGCGTGTTAATTAATCTAGTACCTGACGAAAGGGACCGGGCTGTCTGTCATACGGCAGTTAGAAACACTGGCGAACTTGTGTCTCTTAATTCATGTGACTACACATTCCGCTGTTTCATGTGTAAATAGATGGGTTTCCGTTTTATTTATGGTGGCGGTATTTAATTAGCACTGACTGTCACCTCTTTCTTACAAACAAATGTGTGAGCACACTTAACCAACATTGTTAGGAGAAACATATTTTTTCGAAATAATTATGACAATGTGTCCTAGGCCTTCCACTAAGTGCCAGAAAAAGATATCAAAGCCTTCGCTAAAAAAAAATCTGTAATCTCGAAGATTCAAAACATGCGAATGCCAGACTTAGGTGTAAAATATGTTGTTACGGGTTTCATGTCAAGAAAATGTATATTATCCGTACGTTCCTCAAACAGACATTGAAGAAGTATACCTGCAAGCTATGATACGTTATGGTAGTACCATATTTGGCCAGGTAAGAGCATTTTATACATTGATACTGCGTCTTCCCAAACAATGAAATTTATTACTGTCCAGAGAAAACACCTGCTAGTATTGCAAAGCATGGTCATTTAGTTTATTTGGCCCACTTTAACATTTTAATATTCATTACAAGTAAATGTCTCATTGCGAATTATTGAAACACATTGCGAGAAACGTGACCACAGAAATGAAAACATTTTGAAAAATGAATTCCAAGAATACTTCCATGCACGACAATGTATCAGTTACAATATTCCTTTAACAGAATCATTCAGGTTACATCGTAGACCATCTACCAGAAGGATCTAAATTCAGTACTTAATTGGTTCTTATCTAAGTGCTGTACAAAGTGTGTTGCGTCTTGTCATTACAAATATTCGAAGAGAAGTGCAATACAGAACTCGCATCTTCTCAGGACACACAATCCCAGGATTGTAGGCACCAGTAAGCGGCTTTATGGGGTTTCAAAGCTCAATTAGCCTAACAGTTTGTTAAGTTCAATTGGCAAATTATGTTAAGCCTTAAATTCAAAATTCCCAGCGTGTAACATCATAAATGGTTAACAAGATAGGCTATGTGCATATAACTTGATACTGTGGAAAGTGCGCTTCATGTTTATACCTCATCTGTTATCCTAACAGCCTGATACCATTTCACATGAAGACAGCGCTTTTATGGTGATTTAACGTTGCCGGCAATAGTATAACTTAATTAGGTCTTCGTGTAAAGTGCCCGGTATTTTGTTCCATTTTAACCAAATCTGAATTGTCTCGAAAGGTTTTATGAAAGTTTTCGGTATCAAATTCCGCGAAAATCCGTCCAGTGGAAGCCGAGCTAATACAAGCGGACAGACGGGCGGGCGGGCAGGCAGGCAGAGAGACGGACGGGAAAACAAGAGGAAATTAACAGGCGCTTTTAACGAGTACGCGAAAGCGCCTGCAAGTGCAGCGTCATGCTAGTATACAGATGGTGACGCACTTGAGAAACACGTGAATATTGTGTAGAACAGCGCTAATTGTCTATGTGTATTTGCTGTTTACAAATTTACGAAATTCCCGAAACTTTGTATGTAACTTATAATATTAGCGAAAGGCTGTCCTTTGCTTCTTTTTCGTGACCATTCATTCTCAGGCTCTCAGTGTATAAAATGGATTAGCATGCTACGAGGTACATTTTCAATGCAGCCAGCCAAGAAATAATAGCATACTGTCATTGTTCACATTACAAAATGATATAATAATAACGGATTCATGATATGCACTCCCCACGAAATGTTATTCGAATTATCAAATCAAGAAAATGAGATGGGCGGGATATGTGGCACGTGTGGGTGAGAGAATATGTGTCTAAAGTTTTCAGTGGGGAAACCTGAGGAAAACAGACTACTTGGAAGACCTAGGCGTAGATGGGAATATAATATTAAAATAAATCTTAAAGCAATAGAATGGGAAGACGTGGACTGGATTGATCTGGCTTAGGACAGAGAAAATTTGAGGTCTCTTCTGAACATGGAAATAAACATTCAGGTTTCATAAAATGCGGGGAATTTGTTGATTAGATGACGAATTATTAGCTTTTGAAAAAGGACTCTACTCCATGAAGTTACCCAAAGAATGGGGTGGTTCTATAAGTGACACCTTGCAGGTGGATATGAGATATAATAAGATAAAACATTGGTATGCAGCCTGTCAAAGAAACATGGTGATGTGTGTGCCTGATATGAAAGGGTCGGCAGCAGCTATCAGACATACGAATACGGGAGAAGCAAAGCTCCTAGCAAAATAAAAAGGAAGAAACCTTTCCTACTCCATTTTCATCCTTTCCTTCATCCCTTCAAACCAACAGCACCTTAGCTTGACTAGGATCTTCCTCTGCCGGCTACATCTACATTTCCTTCTGACCCCCCCCGATCAGTACACAGTAAACTACCGCTAAAATTGGGAAGTTCCGAATTCCATAATATTAAGAGAAAAAGAAGCTAGGACAGAAAGAGAGAGAGAGATATGGTAAAAGAAGAAATAAGAAAAAGTGAAAAAAAATATATATATAGAGTCAAGAGCAAGTCTTGGATCTTCCACCCCACTCCTCAACTGAGCCCCTAACCCCTTGTTCTCTTGGCAACCCCATAACTCGCAGTCCCTGGAGATGGCCTGGCGAGGGGTTTAAAGCTGGTGGATGATGGGGAGAAATTGCAAGAGGAGGATCAGCAAAGCCTGGATGACGTGCTGCTCCTTGTATCGTATACCGAAGGAAGACGTCCTGAACTACAGGGTGACAAAAATATAACTGAAATGTTGTTTCACTGTTGCTGGTGCTGTTCCGTGGTATGGTGTAAGGTTATGGGTTCAAATCTTGTGTAAGGCATTTTCAGTACTCTCCTTCTGTTAAGCGGTAAATTCAATTAAGTTTATCCCAGAAATTTTATAGTCTTAAAATAGATGACAACAATTAAATTATCATCATTTACGGTACCAGATTTCAATTTTGATGAGTATCTTACCGAGGGATTTTCGGGAGCAATTTAAATAAGGCGATCACATTCATACGAACAATTACCCGAGCAAGTAGCATTGTGGTTGTTGTGTCAGCACGTTAATGATAAAGAATTTAAGTGAATGCAATTGAAATATGGTGTTCAGTCAGCACTTACAGTTACAGCAACTTGTTTCTGTTTTACTATTGTTTGGCGTGTGATTGTGCTATACTTGTGTGTCTGTGTAAATTGAATTGAACAATACTAACAACATAATCAGGAACCAGTTACTCTGCTTAATATGTTTTAATTTAACAAATACATCAGATATGATTTTTTCTTATTATCTCTTCTATGTGTTTTTGTTTGTAGTTATTGGGTGTATTTCGGATGATCAAAACAAGATGAGGTGGGCGGGGCATGTAGCACGTATGGGGGAGGGGAGAGGTGCATACAGGATTTTGGTGGGGAGACCTGAGGGAAGGAGACCAATTAGAAGACCCAGGATTAGATGGGAGGATAATATTAAAATGGATCTTCAAGAAGTGGGATGGGGGGCATGGACTGGATTGATATGGCTCAGGATAGGGACAGGTGGCGGGCTCTTGTGAATGTGGTAATGAACCTTCGGGTTCCATAAAACGCGGGGAATTTCTTGACTAGCTGACGACCTGTTAGCTTCTCAAGAAGGACTCTGCTCCATGGAGTTAGTTAGTTAGTTAGTTATTGGGTGTATTTTTTACTTTTCCTGTGCTAACACTGTAATTTGCCTTATGGTGATTGTGTTAGCACTAATATAAAACAATGAATTATAACATGTTTCTGAAACGTGCGTCATGTCCCAGAAGACCATAATGTTACCACCTTCATAAGAAGGCACTGGGCTAAGAACAGAAATGGTCTTAGTACCTGAAATGTAGGTCTCAATATACACATCGGTGTCAACGCGAAAGCTGCACGTGTATACTGCAACCTCCCAAAAGGGCCAAAAGGTTTTAGCGATGGCAAGAAGATGTTATAAGAACAGACGTGAAGAGAGCGTGATGAGGAAGAAAAAGAGAAGATGGCGGGTGAGGGGTGAGGAGAAGAGACGGGGATTGTGAATGGTGTGGGGAAATTTACTGGAATTTCCGCTCCTGGCGAAGTTTCTCACAAAAGGGGAAGGGGGATGTTGCGCTTCTGAATTCCAGGATTGAAGAAGGTTGTAGATTTTAAGAACTTGAGATATTTGTAAAAAGTTTATGTCTCTTTTTTTTTCTACTTCCTCTATTTCATCGTTCTCTCTTTCTGTTTTCATTATAGACATGGCATGGCTTTTCAATCGGTACTCCTTGTGCCTTGAAGCATTCGCTTTTTATGCAAAGAAAGAAAACTGAAAGAAATATTATGCCGTCTCGAAATTCCTATCTGTTTTTATACCATAGTAGCGGGTTTGTATACAGCATTCACACCATATTCTTGGACATTGAATATTCCAGTTTCTGACCCTTGTGTGTGTGGTTTTGACATAATTCAGTGCTAAAGCCTGTCTGCTTGTATAAGATTGCTTATCTCTCCAAGGGTTGGAGATGTTTCCTTACAAAGGACTGACTCTCTCACTGAAGCACGAGTGTGTGTCACAGCAGTGACAGTTTCGTATCAAGGACGTTTTGAAAATTAAGCATATAAACTGCATTAAATTTATGAATACAACTGAACTTAGCCTGACATACGAGTACACCACATAAAGCGATACAACTGAACCACCAGCAGAATACTTTGATCAGGGATTCAGAAGCGCATGCGCAAAGAGGTCTAATGAATAAAACTTGGGTCAGTGATGTCTTTGTCGGCAATGACCCTTCAGAATCGAAGAGTGCCTTGTCGAATACTTTTCAGATTAGAACTGAGAGGTGTAAAATTAAAGCAGGGATCGCTTTACCTGGACAGGCCATTAGGGTTCCAAGAGGTTGAGGCGCCCAGATTTCTAGACAATCTGCACATAAAGGTGGTAAGGTTGTCAGCCCTACGACGCCTTTACACACCAGGGCCACAGTGCGACCGAAAGGATTATGTCAATGAAAAATTCCAATGACACCATCGGGAATCGAACACGCGACCTCAACCAACTGCGCCACCGCGTGCCCCCCACTGAGAGGTGTAACCATGACATAATGTGAACATGAATGTGGACCTCTAGACCGACGGCGGCAGTGTTTGGATTTCTGGACAAAGATTGAAATATTAAAGTATAGAGTTCTACGTCATGTGTAAACAAAAAAAAAATCAAATCCAACTTACGGACCCGTGATCCTATCACGAGACCTTAAGTCCTTAAGCTAACCTGAACCCACTGTATCCTTACAATATCTACTTTAGCTAATTCACTACAAAGCATCGCCACATTTGCTTTAAAATAAATTACAGAATTTGCAGACTCATGCTAAAGCGAAAGCGCAGGGCGAAATGAAGCAATACAGTATCCGACCAAACACTCCTTCACTGACAATTTGTGGATACATATTCATTTATAGAAGCAAATGCAAATGTAACGTCCGTATATTATTTCACTACTGCCACATGTTTCGGCACGTCTGTGCCATCATCAGGAAGTTCGTACACCAAATTTAAAACTTGCTAAAATATGATAGATTATATCTACAATATTCATTATATATAGCATTCAGGAGATAAATTTAAAGTGCAGGGTGGTTGGGATTTATTTGCTGAATGCTACGTATAATAAATATTACGGATTTTAACTGGTTTTAAATTTGGTGTATGAAGACCCTGAGGGTGGCACAGACGTGCCAAAACACGTAGGAGTAGTTAAAGACTAGACGGATGTTTGTCACATGTGGTTTTTTTGGTTCTATAAATATTTTAAGCAAAATAAACGGAATAAATATTTCAAAATTTGTGGATACATTTTACAATAAAATGGAGGAGAAGTCCGGATCCATACACAACTGAAATCGACGCCAAGGTATAAACAGTCGCTAGCGTATGCGTTGTTTTCAACGATTACCATATGATAGGCTACGTCGCGACTAAGCCACGTGTAAATCAAAACAAGTCGTATCCATTTAGTGACAGAATGTTCAACGGGTTGCTCTCGCCAATCACGAATTCATTCGCCAAAATCAGTTTGAAAATGTGGTTCAATTTTAAGGGGGTGAAACCATTATATAACAAATAATTCAGGTTAAACAGATATATGCAGATGAGATCTGCGCTCTTCTGGGATATTACGCAGCGTTCAGTGGTACTTCTGTACCGACATTTCGGGACAACCTATCGTTCCCATCTTCAAGGGACAAGAAGGCCGTACCGACGTTTCAGGACATCATATCAGTTACATCTTCAAGGGTCAAGAAGTCTTCGGACTTCTTGACCCTTGAAAATGGGACCGATAGATTGTCCCGAAACGTCAGTACAGAACTACCACACAACGGTGCGTAATATCCCAGAAAAGCGCAGATCTCAGATATATAAAATGTAATAAAGTACCATAGTGCAAGAAACATTATTCCTCGACTACACACATATAAACTTGTAAGCAGTATAGACAATTGTGTCTGCCGAAACGCATGCGTGATTTTGTTGTTGTGAGTAAAAAATGTGTTTACGTAACAAAGTACACTTGGGATCACCGCCCGCCTTATTGAAAACGAAACACTGTCTGGTTCTCCAGGCAGGAATACGCTCCAAGAGTCACATTGCTTTCATAGCGACGGAGAGTTCAGACTCTCTTCCGGGAACCTATGCACACTACGGTAACAGTTTGCAAACCTATCTCTATAAGCGCTTACATCAGCTGTCATGCAAGAAACTGCTGGTCAGTCCATCTAGCAGTAGTCAACATGGTCTGCAGTGTTTCGGTGGGCTACGTACCCTCTCTAGAAATTCAAACCAACTAGAATGGTTCCCGAGAAACACATAGTTAAATAGAACAATTTATACCAACAAATGCAAACAGACATATAATGTCAATAGTTTCTTTTATTAATAGCTTTCCCCAATACGTATTTCGGCGTGCTTACATCGCCATCATCAGGGGGTCGTTGAAATTTTCTAACATAGACCAATATTTATAAGATACATCGTAAACGCCATAGTTATGTATAATAATGTTACAATGTTAATCAGTGTCACTATATATAAAATTGTACGATGGTAAATATTAATAAAATTAATAAAACGGTATAAAATAATTTATCAGTTACATTATACTATGTAACCCAATAATTTTATACTGTTTTATTAATTTTACTAATATTTACCATTGTACAATTTTATATATAGTGACACTGATTAACATTGTAACATTATTATACATAACTATGGCGTTTACGATGTATCTTATAAATATTGGTCTATGTTAGAAAATTTCAACGACCCCCTGAAGATGGCGATGTAAGCACGCCGAAATACGTATTGGGGCAAGCTATTAATAAAATAAACTATTGACATTATATGTCTGTGTGCATTTGTTGGTATAAATTGTTCTATTAAACAAAAATGCACGGTGAATACAACGTAAAACATAGTTAAATAGCTCGTATAAAAACATCAATAAACAGCCAAACATGAAATATACCAAACGACAGAAAAGTTACCATTACAGTTTAATAAGTGACTGGGGTCTTTCGTAAATTTCGTTGGCTAGCAGACTGTATCTTTACACTGAAAAAGATGCGAACTTGAAGAATTTCTACGAGAAAGCCAAAATAACTGATGGGGATAACAAATTTCCCCTACGTTTATTTTGGACCAGTCCAGTTCCATTCATGCCACGTTTTACCACACGTCCGAATGGGTGTACAACTTTATTGTGTTTTGTAACATGAGTCAAAAGTACCTTTTCACTCAGTAGACGTACCTTTATTTGTAAACGAATGCTTTTTTGCTTACAAAAACTAGCTACAGTTTCTAGTAGCTAGCTATTTTAAGCAAAAAGGAACTTTTTGCCAATAAAGTTGTGTCGAATGGGTGTGGAACCAAATTTTGAACACCTTAAATCACCATACGTTAGATACTTTACATCAAACCCTCTTGGGGTAGGGGTCTACACGCTGACTCTAAATCTGGGCTCCGACGAATTGACGAAATAGGGAGCCTAACGGGTTTGAAAACCTGCCGACCTAAAACAGTTACTAACCTTGATTTCAGGCTTCCGCCGCGATGTTGATGAAATCTGTGGTCTTCTGGGTAATTACACGGCGTCGTGTGGTAATTATTTACCGACGTTTCGGGACAACGTGTCGGTCCCATCTTCACGGGTCAAGATTCCGAGTAGGAAAAAAAACTCGGAATCTTGACCCGTGAAGATGGGACCGACACGTTGTCCCGAAACGTCGGTAAATAATTACCACACGACGCCGTGTAATTACCCAGAAGACCACAGATTAAAACAGTTAATGTTCAATAATTGTAAGTTAAGCTACTTTACAGTGATATTGCATATTATAAATAAACACCGTCAAACCTGGTTAAGACATTACCTCTCTCCGCAGCTACATGAAATTGCCCGCGAAATAATTTCAAAATTAAACTTATCCCAATACTTTCGGGTTGGTGAAAATAGCAGCAGCACAAATTGATTATATTAAACACTACTTACCATTCGGAAGGAGTAGAAATATTTCTGTTTCAGTCATCTTATTTGGCGTTGGCCCCAAGCGTAGCTTCTCTTTGTCGCAGGTTCTTTTCAAATGCTCCTTCAAAAACGCGTCCCCGAAAAACAATGCTTCTTCCAGTTGCTGCACCATTCGATGGCCAATTAGACCGTTGTCACTAGCAGGCGTAGGCCTCACCATATTCCGTCTTCTTTTTTGTGACCAATCACTGTGGCGAGCCGTAAACAACTGACGAGGAACTAATATCAAGCTTTACCGTAGCTCAGAATATTCTTCCGGCTGTCTGCTTAGTGGCATGCAAACTGTGACGTGTTTTACGTCACAAATCTTGTACACGTAATCTAATGAAACCTAACAGAACAGCTACCTAACATAGTCTAATACATTGGCCACATGAATTTTAATTCATGTACCATTACTTGTGAAAGATTCATATGCTTAGGAAAGTTAATTAATCGGTAATCAGGATACAGACAACAAAAGCCAACGTACAGAGGGATTTAATGGTGACACTACTACTGCCTTGACAGAGCTTATAGGGCTAAAACGAAAAAAGAAAAAGCATTTTGACACTGCTGTCGTTAGACTGCGTTCGAAATATTCGTACTAACCGCAAATTTCGGACTTTTTTTTAAACTGAAGGGCCCCGCAGTAGATGCTACAGACGCACCGCAGCCTTGAAGGCTTATTGTGTAACCATGTGATGAAGATGAAGGTTTCTTCTGCTTTTCCATTTTAATGGAGCACCGGTGGAATGAAATTGACAGGGGAAAACCGACGTACTAGGAGAAAAACCTGTCCCAGTGCCAGTTTGTCCACCACAAATCCCACATGCACTGACCCGGGATCGAACCCGGGCCTCCGCGGTGAGAGGCCGGCGACTAACCACCTGAGCCATGGCACGGCCCTCTTCAGTTTTGCTTGTTTGTTTTGTTTTTTGCGATGTAAGGCCGCCATAATTTTGTCGCACATCTCTTTTGTAGAGCGTGGTATGGCATACTTGAATTCAGTACAACATGCACGTACTTTAAAAGCGTAAGTTTCTTTTGGTTCTCACATTTAGACTACCACAGTGGTGGAACCTACTTACATCCATCTATTGCTAAGGTTAAGAATGAGTGGAGCTATACCTCTACTCCTTCTATACAATTTTATGGCCTGGACAAAGAAAACTTTACTAGTGGTCGAACAAACATACTTGAGGTTAAGGCACATATTAATATGGAATTAACAGTAACCGTTTTTTTAAAACAATAAACCAACTTCATGTCCAACACAACTTATATTAAGACATAAATTCAGCTACATGTTTCGGCTATTCAACTAGCCATCGTAAGACTGTATATAAGGTAAAAGGAAAAAACGTACAGCTGCAATTGATATTTTCTCAAGGCTGAGATATCAATATTTTTATGTACATTGAATATAACCGTAAAAGTCAAATAAAATATAAAAAGTATAAAAATTGTAATCGTAAATCTTAATCGTTTTAATGCTTACAACACAACGGGAAAACCTTCAGTTTGTGGTTGCTTTTATGTGCTTCTTTATCAAAACAAGACCCTATGTCGATGTTCGCAAATAAATATGCCATAAAAACCTAGGCTTATGGTTATGTTATGAGCCGAATTATCATTTTTATGAATCTTGATAATGTATCAAAATATTATTCAATACCCCATAAGTAGTTCTTCGCATTCTGCTGCTAGCAAGTAAAGGAAAATCAGATATCTGAATTGAAAGATTAAAAATTATGTTATTTAGGAAAGTTCTTCACTTAGAAGCGCGGTGGTGAAGGAAAATAAATATATAAACTTGTTTTATACACTTGTAATATTATGACTTCTACATGTTTACTGCATTCACGGATAATACTGTTTCCTGTATTTGTTCACATCCTCAGCTGATACGAGAAAAGCATTCTGCCAGAAGGACAGATTTGTGCAGAAATTAGATTTATAATCCTACAGGCGGTTAATAATGTTGTATGAGTATTGTATTGGGTAATGTTTCTTATAATGTATGTCAGTCACCAATGCCGCACATTAACCGCAAAATAATTAAGTCGTTCAGAAGTTGTATTAAGCGATAATCTGCGAAAGCAATAACAAAAATGCATTGACTTGCATATAAAAGTGTATTTCATATTCAATCACAAAAATTACTCGGAGGGACCGAAACAGGTAAGTGGTTAATTATAGACAGCTATGGTTTTTGCCTCCACAAAGAGTGTATTTTATTGGTTGGAAGTCTTGTGATTATAAATGAAAATTTATATTTAATATGAACAGAGGATTCTTGACCGAACTCGTTTTTCTATTCGATTTTCAAGGACAATTCTGCGTATTTGCTTTATTTCCTGCCAGGAAAAAACAACAGTGCCGAGCTTTGACTAATAATGATCGGCAATATCGAAAACGCTACAACTTTTTCATGTCTAATATAATAAAAATAGGATTCTCCATAAAGAAACTAATGAGACAGGGTCCGATAAGATGTGTGAATGATATTATAGGACTGGGTTTCTGTTTTATTTGCTTCAATATCATTCATTTTCTCCCTTACAAGAGGCTATTGAAGTGAGTATCTAAGTGCCAGTCATCAACCTTAATGAAAGGCGGAAATTTTAGTACTGACAGGGAGGGACTGGAAACCCGCAAAGAATTAGTAGAGGAGTGAGACAGAGGGGGGGGGGGGAATGTTGCCTAAAAATGAATAGATGTTCTGTAACACGAAGATGTTTACTGGGAGAAGAAAAAAACTAAAAAAAAAACAGGATGCTGTCCTGTCTCTTGAACGTTAAGTCTCCTGCAAGATAGGAGACTGCTATTATGAAAGGCCAAAGTAACAAGACAGACCTTAAAGAAGTGGCTATAAAATCCTCAGCAGCGCAAGCGGACACAAATGACTGTAATAAGGTGAAGTTCTCTAAATGTAAAAACGTATGGATTAGTGGCGGTATACAGTCACTCAGTATTGACTTGATGGAAATGCATGGGTGGGCCGGGATAGCTCAGTCGGTATAGCGACTCGCTACGGGCTGGACGGTCCGGAGATCGAATCCCGGTGGGGTAGAGATTTTCCGCACCGTCCAGACTGGCCCTGGGGCCTACCCAGCCTCCTGTACAATGGGTACCGGGTCATTCGCGGGGGTAAAGCGGCCGGGGCGTGGCGTTGGCCACCCACCCCCCCCATCTAGCGCCGAGGTTAAAGAAAGAGTAGAGCTATACTTCTACTCCCCCTCTGGGCCTTCATGGCCTGTTCTAGTGTGAAATTTACCTTCGAAATGCATGGTCAGTTTTACCCTCGGGGAAAATAGGGGTACCCATTACGTAGGAGTTTGTTAGGCTTTAAGGCTGATCTTCAGTCTAAGGGAGGTAGAAAAATAACTTGTCTTTGGTTGTAATCGGATCCAGATTCCTCAATGAACAAAACAAGTTTATATCTGTAGCTGTAGCAAACTTGCAGCAGGACTAACTAGATTGCTGTTGATGTGACGTGAATTGTGAAGACTTTTATTTCACACGTATCTCAGAGAAAAACTCCATATATTCCAAGTATTAATTTCAGTAACAAATGAAGATACCGTGTTTATTGGGAATAAAATAATATGGCTTCTGCATTTGTGCTTTCACGCATAGTCATGTCTCTAATATTCCAGAACACGGAAAACATATTTTAAAATCGGCTGCCTTATAAATTTCTGCTTCAACAACAAGAACTTTTTTACTTTAGGAAGACCAGGTAATAATAAAACTTTCGTAATATGCCTTAAAAATAGAAATATGTTAGTTTATCAGGATAGCAAGAGAATATTACTGAAGTTTGGCTACATAGTGTAATAATTACTTTTTAACGACGCCATTTCTGCTGCACAATGTTACAGAACATCAAATAATATGGAATGATAATTAAGAATACTGATGAGATGAAATTTGTAGAGGAGGTTACAACAATATTTATTAACGCCACGGTATGGACAAAGTTAAATGTGTAGAGGAGGTTTTGGTGACGTATATTAATGCACCTGGGGAACCTCAAAAATTGCTGGGAAAGAGTGAGACAAGAAAGAAAATCCTTATTCAGGATATTTGCAGACTGGGATTCCATGAGTGGGGCCAAAAGCAATTCGGGAACAGGAAAACTTTGGGTTACATTCAGCAACGTTACAAATAGTCTATATGCTCCTTTGTGACAACAGATAAGAGTTCGACTCACGTAAAATCATTGCCTGAACCACAGTGCACGTTATAGTCAGCAAATCCTGCCTCTACATATCTGACTTCTTGTTTGTCGCTTTCCTACTCCATTCGGAATCTTTTCAGGGAGGGTTTCAAAGACAGAACTAAAACGAATGAAGTCATGCTCTTTCCCTTTATTATTGCTATTATTATTATTTGCTATTATTCCTGCATTCCTTTATAGCTCCTTATAAATTGACTAACGCTTCTTCCAGGTTTTGTGATCACCCTCTTGTCTTTTATCTTTATTTCGACCCTAACCCTTCGGTTCTTTCATCTTGTTCCCTTACTTATCCTTTGCAGCACAGCCCGTTCCTCCAGCTTTAGGCAAAGAAGGAAGTCGTAGTGACGTCAGCCATTCCAGACATTCTCAAGCGTCCGTCTTTATTATATTTCTCGCATCATTTCTCATATTTCAGCGTGTACTAGCTCTTCACAACCATTCTCTTATCTCTTACACTTTTTTTATTTCCAATTTTATTTCATGTTTTCGATGTATTTCTCTCTCACACTTACTGAAACCTGCAGACGGATGGAGAAATACTGTACAGTCTATTTCGTATGTAGTTAACGAGAAATGGCTGTTTGCACTACATCACGTCTTGCACATTTAAATGGCTGTTTGCACTACATCACGTCTTGCACATTTAAATGGCTGTTTGCACTACATCACGTCTTGCACATTTAAATGTCTTAAACCTCTGAAGATTAAAATCAATAACAACATTTTTCTTTCCAATGCTCCCCGTTTCCTGAAAGAGCTTTGCCTTTTTAAAAGCTCCTAGCTTCGTTTGTCCTTCTAGTAAGAGCAGCATGTAAATAATGATGAGTATGGAGCACTGGTCGAATTATATTGACACGAGAAAACCGAATTACGCGCGTCAGACCTGTTCCATGGACACTTTACTCACCACAAAGCCCTCATCGAGCGACAGCGGATCGAAACTCGCGGCGACAGACAGGCGAGTAATGGCCACAACCATAGCATGGTTACTACAATTAACCTATATTTTACCCCCAGATAAAAGGATTCAGTTTTTGACTCACAGAGAACACAGTGTGCGTCTATTAGAAAGACCAATAAGTGAATGCTGTATAGGGCAATAATGGTTGTTTATTTTAAGTATCATATGAAACACATAAGTATAATTTGTTGACATAATGCAAAGTTCATAGGCACGTTCGCATAGTAGCAAGAAGCGCCCATCAGTTTGTCATGTTCGTCCGTTTGTCTGTCTGCCCTTCCGGCTGTCCACCTGTCCGTCCGTTCGCATATATCAGCGCGGTTCCCACAGGACGCAATGTCGTGACCTTTGGTATTGTGTACTTGTATGAAAGTCTGTCGAGAAAATCCGGATTTGGTTAAAATCGAAAAGAAAAAATAGGCACTGCGCTACAAACCGTAACGTCGCGGGTTCGATTCCCGATGGTGTCACTGGAATTTTTCATTGACATAATCGTTTCGGTCGCACTATGGCCCTGGGGTCGACTCAGCCTCTAACAGAAATGAGTACCAGGAATCTTTCCTGGGGGGTAAAGGCGGCCGGTGCGTAGGGCTGACAACCTTACCACCTTCATATGCCGACTGTCTACAAATCTGGGAGCCTCAACCTCCTGGACCCCTCAGGGCCTGTCCAGGCCTGTAATGGGGTTGCTTTACCTTTGCAGGTAAAAAAAGGTAAAGTTCACTCTATAACCTGCCATGAAGGCACAGAGGCGGAGTATCACCTCGGAGGCCCGGGTTCGATTCCGGGTCAGTCCACGTGGGATCTGTGGTGGACAAAGTCTCACTGGGACAGGGTTTTTCCCGAGTACTTTGGTTTTCCCCTGTCAATTTCATTCCACCGATGCTCCATTACTCGAAAAAACGAAAAAAACACTAATTATCTTCATCACAGGGTCGCACAATAAACCTCAAGGCTGCGATGCGTCCGTAGCTTCTGCTGCGGGGCCCTTCACACACACACACATAGAGGGGGAGTAGAAGTATAGATCTACTCTTTATTTAACCTCGGTGCTAGATGGGGTAAGTGGGTAACGCCACGCTTCAGTGGCTTTACCCCCCCCCCCCCCACCCGGAATAAACCGATACCCACTGTGTAGGAGGCTGGGTGGGCCCCAGGTCCGGTCTGGATGGGTGCGGAAGATCTCGCCACACCACGATTCGACCCCCGTACCGTCCAACCCGTAGCGAGTCGCTATACCCACTACGCTGTCTCAACCCTTATCTTAACTTAGGTGCAGATAAGGAACTCAGAAGTTGTGGAGCACTTACTTTGTAATGGAGTTGAGAATAAACTGTTGTTGCGTTTTTTGCGAAGGATGCTGTCCTGAAGAACTCGTATAATTTGAGACTAATTTTCCTACAGGAATAAATGTAAGGTAGGAGAGCATAACTCTACAGCCATTGTAGTGTATTTTTGCCTTTAAACATGCTTTTAGCCAATAAATAAATAAATAAATAAACAATATAATTTAAATTAATTACAATTTTACTCATTAATGTAATGCAGTGCCTGAAGAAATTGAAAAAAAAAAATTATCACATTTCCAGGAAGCTGAAGAAAAAGAATGTGCAACAGGAGCCTAATTAGGACAGGCTATCTCCCCAATTGATATTGGAGGGTGATCTTGCCGAAGAAAAAATCTAATATGGACGGAGTTTTTTCTTTACTTCTTTCTCTGAGGATTCCTTGGTATGCAGACACGCATCCCATCTTCGGACGTGCCACCAAAGAACTGTGATCCACTTTCGGATCTTCTTCTTCACAAATGGCAATAGCTGCTGAAATGTGGTCAAAAGCCTGTGGCATTCGCTTTACCGTCATTCGATGTGTTGGTGGCTCAGGCTGATGGGCGGCATTCTCCTTTCCTTCCTGTCGCATTTCTTTTCCTATTTCTAGCAAGTCTTCATTTGTCCCCTTTTTTCAACTTTACCCAGACTTAACTTCTGCGTCTCCTTCACAGATTCGTTCTTACCCGTTTCCTTCTTGTCTTCAATGTTAAGTCCTCTTTAACTCGCAGTAAAACGTAGGGATACTTTATCAGAGTAGCTTCCAATTAACTTTTGGTAGTCACTGTACGCAAGTTCCGAAGTGAAAATACAAAACACTCTGTAGGAAAATGTATCTCGAGGCTACTTTCTGAGGCTTTTATCCCGAGCAGACCACTATAATTAAAACTAATTTGATCACTTTTCAGAGCTTTGAGGAGGCCGCCTAGAGCACAGTGATTAATGAGATTATGTAATAGCCCCATATGAACTCTATATGTCATGCAGGATGGAAAGACATGAAGATTTTGAAACGGGAAGAGGCTGTGGCCTTGTGGGAACATTCTCCAGAAGCATGGAAAGTGTGACACAGTCTTGTAAATGAGTGTAGACACTCGGAACAGAGTGTCTCTTAATGGAAGCCCCAAAGACTGCATGATTCTACATCAGATCCTCTAAAGAGGAGAATTGACAGCTGGAGGCTGGAGGATCCAAGCTGACACAAATAATATATATATATATATATATATATACAGCCGATCCCAGTGGCCGTGCGGTCTAAGGCGTGGGTCTGAGGCCGCTCGCTTACTAGGACTGTGGGTTCGAATCCCACCGGGGCATGAATATCTGTCTCTTGTGAGTGTTGTGTGTTGTCAGGTAGAGGTCTCTGCGACGAGCTGATCCCTCGTCCAGAGGAGTCCTACCGACTGTGGTATGTCTTAAAAGTGAAGCCTCGAAAAATGAGGCGGCCTAGGCCCCCAAGCGGCTGTCAAGCCATTGAAAAAAAAATACATATATACAAAGATTTAACCCAATATTTGATGTGTGCTTGGCACCTAATTGTCTATAGATACAGGCCTAGCTATCAGACAAGCGGCATATTGTCCTTGCATACTGCGTGGACATTCGTAGCTATATGAAAAGATGGGCCAAGTTTCTATTCAGAAGAGGGCACTAAGAGGGAATGCATGGAAGTGTCAAAAAGTCTCTCGACACTAACATCTATGAAGACTGCTTGGCCTTTGAAGATGGGACGGATAAGCTGTCCCGAAACGTCCGTAAACAACTACCAAACAACTAAAGCTGCGTAACAACTCAGAAGACGCGTAAACTTGTTAATAATCTGGCACGACAGCACTGACTGTACTCCTCAGGATATTATTTTAAACCTCCTTCAGTTCACGCTCCTTTCAAGTGAGCTGCACACCGATGAAAAACAAAAGTAAAAACTAGACATTCATATGTCTCAATCTCTGCATTATTAGATCAGAGATAGGAAGACAAAACTTCTAATTGATGAAGGCTACATTAAAAAATTTGCCTTTACTTTCTTCGTGAATGCAAGTGTAGCTCTAGTTACATTACTTTACATTGTGACGTTACCTTAGCAGGCGAGATGTCACTGATATACTTTACGCTTAACGTTGTATCTACCGTGCATTTTCAAATGAGATGTGTTCAAAAATCACCAACTAATGCACATAAACTTGAGTACCAGTTATCACTCTGCAACAGCACAACACCGGCGTCATGCAGCTTACGTAGTACACACAGATGACCACCTTACTACAAGGCCAAACTGCCAATAATTTTCAAGAAAACTACAAACTATGTAATCATTTTAACAGCCTTTAATTCATTTTATAGTAATTTTACATAATTTTACATACTGTACGAAGTGAGCAATACTAGCCCACTCATATTCTACATATTTGAATGTAACCATATATGTAATAACTATAAGTCTATGCATTTTAATCTCCACGACCCCCTGAAGGTGGTGGTTTAAACCACCGAAATACGTATAGGGGTATTTTAAGAATAAACTATTGAAAAGTTTATGTGCATTAGTTGGTGATTTTTGAACACATACTTTACGCTGTTCGTTCAGTGCGTCGTCGATAACCAGTTCTTAACACTCAGCCAACAAAATGCACAATGTCCTTCCTTAGATATTTATACTCAATGTTATAATATAATATACTATAAATATCTAAAAAATAACATTGTGCACTTTGTTTGTTGAGTGTTGTTAATTAGATATCACTGGAATTTATTATATAACATAATAATACGTATGTATAGACAATACGACAAACTGATTTTAATTCATGTACAGTAAAAGAGGCATTATGTTGTTTTTGAGAAAATGGGTACTTGGAACCAAACGAGTTGCAATGAGTGCTACAGCGCGTTACCAGAAGGCTTGCCATGCCGTGGTTGTAAGGGATCCACTGAACACGGACATCGTACTCGGGTTTTAGTTAAAGCATTTTTGACATCAATTCATATGTCTGTGGCTTCCCTTTTTTACATTGATCTTTTATGGTCTCCTTGGGGCCACTGAATATTTCTCCTTCCGTAACTTTAATAACTACGTCTGAAGTCTGAAGTGTAAATCTTCTCTTAACTTGATCTAAACCATTTGAAGTCTTTTTAAATTTAATATTTCTCGCCTTTAATATATCCAGGCCCAGGTAATTCATTAGGCTTTAGAAATATGTTTCAGTTATAATCAAAGAGAATGGCGAAAAATTGCAACTAATAGGACACTTTCGAAAAAGAAATTGAGAGAGTGGGGGTGAATAACGAAGGATTGACTTTTAATTCTGCTACGTGTTCACCATTTTTATCAGGGCATATTTCTAGCTTTTGCGTTCAGCACATGGATCGGAACTAACTATAAAATACAGATAAAGTGATGACATCTGGCGACAGGATAGGTAATATGTCTCTTCACAAACAAATGATTTGAAATCTAGTCCACATTAACTGCAACCAAAGACACGTTTGCGCGCAGCAGGGATAGATTTTATCTGTATTATGATTCATCATTATGCTGTTCCACTGATCCATCCATCCATCAATTTCAAAAACATTTTAATTAAAATGTCAGAGACAACATCTCGAATCCCGCATGAAAGAGTCCGGAATGAGAGATAAAATACGAAAAATATTGAACATCCACACAAAAAGTGTTTTTGTACTTTTTAATTTTAACATTAATGACAGAATTTGCGTGGAAGTAATAAAGAGGAGTTCTAAGGAGCAGTTCCGCATGTTGTATAAATGGGATCTGCACAGTGAGAAAGCTTTTGCTAATACTTCTCTCTGTCCTCCGAATATTAAACTATTTATCCTGCACAACAGTTTGTCTACTACAACCTGCAAGTCTAAGCTCATCTGTTTGAGATCCTTATCTTTCCTTATTTACAGCTCTGTACATTCCCAATAAAAGAATGGAATTTCTTTGTTGACTAAGCCTCATCCTTTCTCTCAAAAACAGGTACTCAGAATTAAAGCGATTATATATATATAAGAAGTAAAGTCATCCACCTCCTTTCAGGCGTTTTTTTTCGTGCGCACGCCATAAAATTCTTACAGTATTGACCTTTTTTACACGCACACCATGAAGTCCTATAGCATTGGTTATTTTCATACGTATGCCGTAAATATTGATACCACAGATTATCTTTTTACGCACACCATAAGTGTATACGTAAAATCTCTTTCCTTATGAAAGGAATCAAGAGTACTCGTGCAAAACACATAATCCCCAGTAAAATGTCTAACTCATCTTTTAACCTCAAACAATTTACAGTAAATTTAGGGAATAACTAATATAGTTATCATTATCCTTACAAGGTCCTTTCGACATTCCTTTTTGTCACTCCGAAGTAACTCTGCGACAGTATACAATTTGAACACTAATTAGGACACCTGGCAAGGATAACTGCACCCTTTGCTCACGTCTCCTCACATTAGACAAGACACAAGCACACGGGACTAAAACAATGTCCCGAGCGGGACCCGAAACTCCTAATATTTCCTGTGCCAGACTCATTCTTCACTTCAGGCGGTACTGTCGACAGTGATGTAGTAGAAAGGTAACAGACAGACAGAGATATGAGTTTGCGACGCTGTCTGTTGCTAAATTTACATAGCGTCTATGGTATATGAGTGAAACACGAACACGGACGAGCGGTGGTGTTCTGATACTGACAGAAAGAAAGAGAAGTACTCGAACAGAAACCTGACCAGTAACATTGTGTGCACCATAAATCCCACATGGATTGGCCTCTTACTGAATCCGGATTTCCGTTGTAGAAAGCCGGTCTGGGCCATGATTCGACTCATACGTAGACAACATTTTATAATATCTAAAAGCATGAAACCAGAAGGCTGGCCGCCAGACATATAAACACATCCACTCTGCATTTATTGCTCCGTATAATGCAGCGATATGGAGCACAGTACGGATGACTCATACAACCCACTTCCTAGCTAGTTCTGAAACGTAGAACAGATCCATTCTTATCACTGTTTTGAAACCTGAGGCTAAACTTTTATAGAGGTCCTTTAATATTGGCGTCCCACACACATTATAGCACTTCAGTTGTAAAGTGGAGAGAAGTTGTATGTCCTATACGCACTAAGTACAAATGTTTCCCATATAAACCCTGGGTAACGACTTTATAAGATTCCATCCTGTTTATCCACATAACCGCCTTCCGCCTTGCAGTATTTTTTATGTTTTAAACATCAGTTTCCCAAATACAAAAAAAAAAATGTCGGAAAATCTAAAGCAAATGCCAAAAGACTGGAAGGAAATGCCTGTCTTGTGACCGACTGACATACAATCCATTTATACAGTCTGTACGTTTTGTAAAACAACGCAACAAGTAGGTGCATGTAAACATACAGATATGTCAATGCTTCTGTGTTAATTACGTATTCACTCTCTCCTCCATCTGATCTTTACTCTCGGTCTTTCGTCCTTTCATCCGTTCTCTCTCTTTACCACGACGCCGGAGCAATTACCAGTTAACGTAGGAACGTCTTTAGCGGCGTTCCCCAAGACTGGGATATTTGACAAATATTTTCACTTGTCACGTCGTCGTAACGGCTATATTTTTGTCCGATTTGTATCAAGTAGGCACATGAGATGTCCGAACAATGCATTATGTAATTCTGAATTTAGTTTAAATCGGTAAAGTGACAACCACATCCTACTCGGTGGCGTAAATAAATTTTTATCAGTACTTCCAAAATTTATTGTCTGATTTTGGAGAAATACGGTATAAAAACTTTATATTATATATATCGTGCGTTTCAGTAATTAATTAATTATTTTATTCCAACAAATACACTACACTATTTTAAAATTTTTAAATATTTTATACTACGAATATCTTCATTTATAAAGTTTTAATTATTCAATGTTAATAAAACGCCAAAGACGACAAGCTGACCACCATGAACAAGAAGATAAGTGATATTCAGTGATAGTGAATTTATGTTGTGAAAGTGAATTGGATGCATTTGAAAACTGTGAACTCTCGATGACACTCCTGAGGATGGCACAAGGAGTGCCGAAACATATGTAGGGACAAGAAAACACTAAAATAGTGTAGTGCACTTGTTGGAATAAAATAATTAATTAACGGTACAAGAAATGTACATATAATGCTCTTAAGCTACTGTCAATTTTGTAAAAATCTACATATAATGCTCTTAAGCTACTGTCAGTTTTGTACAAATCTACATATAATGCTGTTAAGCTACTGTCAGTTTTGTACAAATCTACATATAATGCTCTTAAACTACTGTCAGTTTTGTACAAATCTACATATAATGCTCTTAAGCTACTGTCAGTTTTGTACAAATCTACATATAATGCTCTTAAGCTACTGTCAGTTTTGTACAAATCCGCGCAGGGAGACCGCACTTTTCTTCTGAGCATACGAAAATGCACTTAGGCATGGAAAGTGCAACCGTGACTTTTTGAAAGTAAAGAAGATCCTGGAAATATCCGCGTATTTTGTCACGGCGTGTAACATTTGCAGTCTTGGTACTTACGCCAAACGTGTATTTTACATATCTGTGATTATTCGCATTTACACAGCATTTATTCTTGTGATTCGGCAGTTTTCAGTCTGCCTACAGACACTTTCTGCAGCTGTACAACTAAAGCAAAGTACGCCTGCATGAAGTTATGGACCAGGGTTGTCACTGAAGATGACGCACTTAAGCTTTGTTAACCATTTGTTTGTGAAGAGACATATTACCTATCCTGTCGCCAGATGTCATCACTTTGTATTTTACAGTTAGTTCCGAGCCATGTGCTGAACACAACTGTGTACGAGAAAGCTAGAAATATGCCCTGATAAAAATGGTGAACACGTAGCAGAATTAAAAGTCAATCCTTCGTTATTCACCCCCACTTTCTCAATTATTTTTTCTTTCAAAGTGTCCTATTAGTTGCAATTTTTCGCCATTCTCTTTGATGATAACTGAAACATATTTCTAATGCATAATGAATTACCTGGCCCTGGATAAATGCGAAGAAAATCTGAAAGGCGAGATATATTAAATTTAAAAATACTTCAAATGATTTAAATCCATTGAGATCAGGTTAAGCGAAGATTTACACTTCTCACGCTTATATAAATAATGCATTTGGAAATATAACTGTGCCTATATATTTCGAAACCACACGGCGTGTACCTATTAAAATTCTCTCCAACAAAGTGTATATTTCGACATCACTTAAAAAGCGTTTTACTACACGGGCCTAAACGCACTGTGTAGGAGCTTGGGGCCCACGTCCAGTCTGAAAGTAATTGAGAACACGTAATTCCTGCTGCAATATGAGATCAATCTCTTAGGTTCAGCCCATACTGAATCAAGTTACTGAGCGTTATTAAGGTGCTTGTTAGACAGCTGTATTGCTAGGAAACAAGTCACATTCCCTTTAATTTCAAAAATTATTTTACGATTTTTTTTCACGTATTGGTTATTTGCGATTAAAACATTGAATAAACAGTCACTATACGTGAGCGAAAAGTCAATTGCCAAGGGACGAGCAAACAGTAATGCCTATTAACTGCCCGATGTAAAAATAAATCAATTCGCTATCACACCATAACAGAAACAAAGAGGCCTAAATTTCGAAATAAAAAGCAGAGATAAAAAAAAGGCAATTTTAGTTTACAAACTTTTAGAATCCGTAGGTTGAGCTGCAACAGCAGTGTTTGTCAAGAAAACATCAGTGTAGCTCATGCTTTGAGCTGATAACATCAGTGTAGCTCAAGCTTTGAACTGATAACACCAGTGTAGCTCATACGTTGAGCTGATAACATCAGTGTAGCTCATGCTTTGATCTGATAACATCAGTGTAGCTCATGCTTTGAGCTGATAACATCAGTGTGGCTCATTTTGAGTGACATGAAATCGCAAACACGAAGGCGCGTGCAGTCGACTTGTTTATATCTTAGTTTCACTAAATGAAACTGCATAAACTGAGACGTTTTCTTGTGCACATTTTATAGATGAAAAGGCTAAAGAGTTATGCGCTTTGATCTTATTGCTTGTTGTCAAGGAACTGGAAACCAATAAACGAGAATTTGTGAAAATATTTACAAAATTTTAGTCGAGAAACTTGGGAGACTTAGGCATACACGGAAGTATAACATTAAGATGGTTCTTGAAATAAAAAGGCGTGGAAACGTGGGCTACATGTATTTGACTCGGTATAGGCTCCACTGGCGGGCTGTTTTAAACACGGTGCAGGTATAATTATATTTCTTGTTCCCTAGGAGGAACGGAATTTATTGACCAGTAGACCGACTAATTGTTCTCGAGGACTCTGCTCCATGGATTTAGTTAACAGACCACGACTGCGTCCTCCCCACTCCTTTTCAGAGCGCTACGCATAACGTCTCTCATTCAGTACTGTGAAGGCACTGCAAATGAGTAACCAGCAGACCAACAATTGCCACGCCACACTTCGTGATATGCAGTCATATGGTGGCCGTACCTACTGATCCGTGCGGACCGTTAGTAATAGCCGTGATGTTCATACTTCATCCTTTCATTCCCTCATCTCTGCCCCTTCCAATTGGAGCTCCACCATTCCACTTTTTTCCGACCCCGACTAACTACACTTAACTACTGACATACATGTAGCAGCTGCGTTATTCTGGTTTGGGGACTGTCAGGAATTGTGCTTGGTTGGGGGATCGACTAGCCGTTCCTGTCCTACGGGAAGAGAAAAAACAAGGCTGTTAAGAAGGTAAAATTATATTTGTTTGTGTGATTTGAAATTCCAGTCTCCACTCAAGAGTTACCCACCCTCTGAGCTCCACACTAACACAGAATAGGGAAAGCACTTTTTCCCCCCCTTCTGAAAACTCATCGACACTTAAAAAATGCATCTCTCTTATGGAAAAAACTCAAAGCAAATTTTCTACATAACTCGGGATCCAAGACCTTTACCCTATATACAAAGAGCTACAGTTGTGCAGTTATTTAAAATGGGTCCCCATGCTGCAGCCCATGTTGCGGCTTAATATAACTGTGACTGGACATTAAAAAAAGGCCCAAAACAGAAGACACTCTTGAAGGAATTTTGGAAGAAAAATAGGGGTAAACTCCACTGCTTAGCAAGCTCCAAGAGCAAATGTAAAACTTGTTGGATGGCAGGATATGCGTCGTGCTACAGTGGCTATGTAGAGAGGAGTCTCACATATTCGTAATCTCAGTGGTGATATGAGAATTAGAAAAATCTAGGTGTTATTGCAGAATTTGGCTAGGAGGATTGAAGAAACCACTATGGAGGGCAGTGATGATAGTCGATGATTTGGCGGGGTTCAAAATAGGCGTCTCTCGTATAAAATACGGCATCAATAAAGTGTTCAGTAGTAGGCCTAGTTATCTTTGATTTAAGAAAGGGTAAGTGTATTAATAGGGCCGACCCCAGTGGCCGCGCGGTCTAAGGCGTGGGTCTTCGGCCGCTCGCTTACTAGGATCGTGGGTTCAATCCCACCTGGGGCATGGATGTCTGTCTCTTGTGAGTGTTGTGTGATGTCAGGTAGAGGTCTCTGCGACGAGCTGGTCCCTCGTCCAGAGGAGTCCTACCGACTGTGGTGTGTCTCAAATGTGTGTGACCATGAAACCTCGACGAAACGAGGAGGCCCAGGCCCATATAGGGCTGTCGAGCCATAAAAAAAAAAGAAAGTGTATTAATAGGTAAATTTCTTCCTATAAGAACACGCCATTAAGACAAGGATGGTGCGTAGAGGTATAGATGTACTCATTTTCAAAATCGACGCTAGATTGGAGTGGGTGGTCAACGCCACGCCTCACCCGCTTACCACCGAGAAAGGACGCCGGCACCCATTGTGCAGGAGGTAGTGATAAGGAGACTACTAAAACAGCAGGTCATATACTCTGCTATAAAGTCAGCATTATATTATTCATCTAGGGACAGAATCTTTAGTACATAAAGAAATCATATCAGCACACAAGAGGTGGACTGATTTAAAGTCCGTTCGTAGAAAGCTGTATTTTACTCTTGGGCTTAAACAGTAATTTGCTCGTATTTTATACGTTTGTCGCTCGATTTCGATAAACGTCGGCTTGTGACGTACCAATTGGATGTTGTTCAGTTGGTGTGACTTTGATTAAAATCGGTTCGTCGAAAGTTGTACTCTACTCTTCGGCGTAAATAGCAATGTGGTCGTATTTTCAACGCCTTTCTATCGATTTCGATAAAAATCGGGGGGGGGGGGGGTGGATGTGTCCAAGGAATGATCTTCAGTTTGTGTGATTTTGATTAAAATCGGTTCGTAGAAATTTGTACTTATTCTTGGGCGTAAATAGTTATTTGTTCGCATATTCTAATTCTGTCTCTGATTTCGATAAAAGTCGGCTTACGACGTACCCATTGATTTTAATTAATATATGAGTGCCGCATAATATTAGGTTTCTTTTGCGAGATATTCGGGAAAATTATTTCCCCACAATGCGAAGAAAAGAAGTGAAATTTCTGTGAGGAACCAGAGTCTGTATTTAATTCCCCGATTACCATAACGCAGTGAGTATAGTGACCTTGCTATTGTTTGGGCAATGCAGGTTTCAAATCCCGGCTGCGTCAAGTGCTTTTTTTGTCTTCTCCATAACGCACGGACCGAGTACTGGGGTACTGGAATTCTTTCCTCCTGCTAGGGCGTGATATTGACCACTCATCTCCATCTAGCGCTGAGGTTAAAAATGTGTGGAGCTGTACTTCTACTCCCCCCACATGCATTCACGGCGAGGACTGGGACAACTTTACTTTTATCAGATGCATTATATTTTCAACTCACAATTTGCTACAAAGAGAAACTTAATTATGTTCTCGAAGTACTGATAAATCTGGGGGAAAAAAAAAAAAAAAAATCTTTGTAAGCTTGTACAATTTCAGTCCTGACGCTGTTCAAATCACTATTCAACACGGTGTAAGTTTATTTGCTCATAGGTGCAAAGTTACTAAGTGCCAAATATCTTGTTAGGATCAGGAACAATTTGACATTTATATGATCCACGCTGCTCTAATTAATATTGCAAAAAAGTAAAGTAGTGCTCTCATGAAAAATAGAGAAGACAGGCGTAGGATGAAGTGGAAGGAGGAGAAACTCTACAAGGAATACTTACTTCATTATACATCTCCTATTTTTCATGCGCTCAGATGCATTAATTTTTAATTAGGACTGCTCTGAAGAAATTCCCTATGATTAAGACAGAAATGTAGAAGTGGAGTGTGCCCATTAAGCCTCACTAATGAATTTATGCTGTGTAGGGTCTTAAAAAACATAAACTTCTTTTTTTCGCTCAGGAATTATTTGGTAGGTCGAATAAAATTCTGAAGTCCTTGGTGTGTTTAATTAAATCATCCGACAGTCCTACAAGCAATTTGCAACTGAAAACAAACTCTGCACTCTCCAAATTATATCACTACGTTTTAGGTTAAGAAATAAGATGCAATGATAAGTTAAATTGTTACTGGAACTTGATCAAACTAATGAGAATGTTCAACAGACAATAACAAGTATCTGAAAGACATACTGTTAAAAGCGGCAGTAACAAGAGTGAAGTCAAGTGTCACGGGACTTGAAAAGTAGAATGTTTTGGCAGTTAAGTAACTGTGTGAACCACAAGTAAAAGGAGAACACAAGATAATCTAGAAACCCATGTGGCTAAGATTATTTATTTCCAAGATGGTGTATACTGAAATTATTTGTCTTGTGATAGACGTTCTTTGTACTGAAAACATCTGTAACGAACACTACAAGGAATCTTCCCGGTAGCGACAAAACAACATGGTGTTACGTTGTCTGGTAGCGTGCGACATATAATTGTATGTGTAACAGGATTACATTAAAAAACCTCCTGGTCATTTTGCATGACAACCTTCAGCGCGAACCTCACAAAACGTACGGTCCTCCTACCTCAGTCACATGATTGCAGCTGCTGCCTAAGCAGAAGAATACTGGCACCTCCACCGCTCTAATTGCTGAAACACACTGATCTACGCGCACACGATTTCGCGCACTCTCCAGACTTATAACATCAGCATAGACTCGCTAACGTTACCTGCTCCTGAATCCGGAGACTTTGCGGAATTAATCCTGCTATAGCTCTAACCAAAATTTACTCCGTCTTTAAATGTACTGGTTTCTTTATTTGCAGTAAAGTTTAGTGCTCCAGCTAATACCGCTGTGCTGATCATTTATTTAAGGTTTAATTAAAGTCGTAAAGGGGAAAGTTATCACTATACACGCAACGAAGGCATATAAGGGATGTGAAGGTATCGCTTCGCTTATTCTTAACCTCGGCACTAGATAACGGGTGACTGGTCAGCCCTCACGCCGGATGCTTTATCCGTGGAGGAAGCGCCTGTAACCATTGAACTGGAGGCTGCCTAGACTCCATATCCGAACTGAACATATTATAGAAGAAATAAACGTCTTGCTCCTGCCGTGACTCGAACCCCGGATCGTCCAGCTCGTAGCATGTGACTATACTAATTAAAGTGTTGCGATTTTATCTAGCTGCACAGGCGGTATTTCACTTTCTGTTACCTAGAGTCCCTCCACTGTTTGGTGAATGCATAGACCAGGTTTAAAAATTATTTACCATCCATTGTTCAACTAATATCAAAATCAAATAATATCGCTTCTATAAAAGCCGCATTCAAATATTAATTATTCTCCTAGTCAAAGACCAAGAAATGATTAGGCCACAAATTGAAGAAAGTCATTTATGGTGCTTTGAGCATTACTGCCGTTAACACAGATCTATTCTCGTTCAGTTTTTTCTCAATTTATTTAATGAAACTTCACCAGCTAAGAGAATTACGTATGTCGAGCGAGGGAGGTTAGAGTGACTATGTCGTGATTAGCAGGCTGTGGAAGAGGCAGATAGCGATTGTTTTTCGGGTAGGACCGCGGTCTTCACAAGGAGGCCTGTGTTGGCAAAACTTGACCTAAAAAGAGACGCCATTCCTATTATGAATGTATTTTTTACAGCCACAGTTACGTATTTTTTATTAGGTCCAAATATTCTGCACAGCATTTGTTCTTAAAAGATACTGCATCTATGTTCTTGCCGTACACAAGAGAGCAAGTTTAATAACCATACACGAGAAGAGGTAAAATTAGAGTTTTGTACAATTTACGAAAAAAGCTGCTACAAAGAAGTGAAAAGAGAGAGCGCAACATCATATGAAGTACAAAATGTTAAATTTTGAAACGTCATTTGAGTCTAAAAATAAGTCATGATATCCATGATGATAATTATAATGGTAAGAGTTACTGACAATTCGGAAGAACATATTGTTTCCATCTTAAGATTCCCCTCGATCCTGCAGATGCAAGCAACATATTCTACCGAAACTTTGTTACCCTACGTACATACTAGAACACTGTATCATTCTGTGTTCTTGTCTGAACTTCGCACTCAGCGCGCGATTTCGCTATTCCATCCTGTCTTATTGCCTCCCAATAACAAGCAATTAAAATAATTTTCCTTTAGTGTTAAAAGTTAAGGAAAGCCGTACAGTCCAGCCATTATTTTCGCTCCAGATGTTTCAGCAGGTTTTATTTTGCTGTTCACTTTATTCTGAGACTCGGTCTGGTGTAATTTTTCAACGCACCCGTGTGAAGAAAATCGAGATTTTTTCGAAGCTCTCCTTCAATCTCTTTTTGCGGCTGTTGAAGCGTAAGTTACACAGTGATGGCGGTATAAAGGGTTGGGGTGTTGAGAAGAAGCCCTTTAGAAACCAGGGACGAGGGAAGATTTTGCTGTAGTGATGCTCAGATCCAGATTTAGGGGTGAAAAGGATGAGAGTTAGTGGATGTAAGAGGAGGGGTGGGAGTTAGGGGGCGTAAAGGGAATTTTATAGAGTACCATAAGAAGAGATAGCGCAGTACAAAAAAGAAGGCATTGGTATGTAGAGAATTTCAAAAGTGGCAAATATAGAGGTTGTCCCACAAGTTACGTATACCACCTGCTTACTCTACCGTATTTATTGCTTTTACAATACGGTCAGGAATAATGTTCCTACAGTATTGCTGTGACTACAGTGAAATAAATTACAATATGTCACAGTAATGAAGTGCAGAATGTATGGTTAAATACTGATATGTTCATTTATAAATGTCAGTTCCTAGCGTTATTCGAATTAAGATATCCCGTGTCTGAGGACGATACAGTCCACGTCGGTTTTGCAAATACAAATTCAAATCCAGGTATGAATTATAAGTGCTATCTAACACAATGGAACTACAGCCCACCCCCGGATCTGAACTGCTGTAAATAAAAACATATCATATTCTTCGCATTATAATTCCTTATAATACTTCTAATAATTTAGTAATACATATCCTTCTCCTTCTTCTGCTTCTTCGGTGGCACTACAGTCCAATGCGGACCTTCGCCTCCTTTCACATTTGAGGTTTCCTAGCGGTCAGCTTTTTACAGTGACAGGTTGTCAGTCTGTCGCCCAACCCCAAACCTGGAAGGCCAGTCCACCGAATTGATAACCCTCGGGCAGGGTGGCCCAGCTATACACCCAGGCACTGGGTACCCATTTTCTTCGCCTTTTACGACCTGCATGGGCTGCAGTGGGACTATTCTTTTCCCGGTCACCACACGGGGAAGGTGCTTCTCTTAGTCTGGTACCTACCCTTTGACCTGTCCGGCTTGGGAGGCTACGCTACCGCCAGCATAGCTCTCTGGGTCATAGTAATACATATCCAAGTATAGATATTTCAATCCCTGCAAATCTTCCAATTAAAATTTTAGTTACGCATTTCTAATTTTCCCAGACGTTTCGTGTGTCCCGGCCATATCATTCTCCTCTCTTTGATAACACTAATATTGTTTGGATAAGTGCACAAATTCTGAAGCCCGCAACTACGTAAATTATTTAAATCCGTCTCACAATTCACTCCCTTCCCTGAACTCGTAAACACTTCACATCTAAATTTTTTTCGTTATGTATGATCTACCAGTTGTGCTCTGCGTAAGGTAAGAATTGTGTTAAGTCACAAAGAGACGGTACAGTGAAAGGTAAAGTACAAGTAGGTGATGGCTGAGGAAGATGATGCAGGAAGCAAGAAGAAGAACTCAAGATATAGCCTTGAATGTTAGCAACACGAGACACTGGTTGAAATGCTTGATTTAAAAGACAAAACATAATATACAAAATTTTGAAGACTTTTGTGGCAGCTTTTCTTTATTTCGAGACTAAATATACGCAAGTAATTATTTGCCATACTCAGCGTAATTTCCTTTTCTCTTACCAATGAATTGCTTAGGGAAACGTTTCATAAATTTTCCTGAGTAGTATGTATATATATATATATATATTTTTATGATTTTTCTTACCCAATAAATAAGTTGTGGGAACGTAAAGTTTTTATCTCATGTAGTTGTGTAAGACAAGGGAAGTAAAATATTTCTCTCAGCATCTAGTGCGATAATGAGCCCTAGGGTAAAGAGGGTTTTGAAAGAGGAACAAACGCAGAAGAGAGGTAAAGATAAATGTGAAGCATAAAAGAGGAAGAGCAATGTAATTGAACTTGAGAATACAGGAACAAATTCCTCTACAGAAGAACCTGAGTCGATGTGCTATATTTATGAATGTGTGTAGAGCAGATTCCAAGAATACCCTCTCCTTGGACCGCTAGACCCTGAAGAAGGAGGCAGTAGGCTACTACGAAATGTCAGTAACTATTAGCAGTTTACATGGAGTAATGACCCCGAAAACTCGAGTCTTCAGCAGCTATTGTTATATCAGAAGCAGAGATGCTGCTACTGACGATGACGATGATAAAAACAAAAAGAACGACAACTTCAGGGAACACGTATATTCCTAAGAACCCAAGAACTACAAACCTGGTCAAGAAATGCCCAACCCTCTTTTAAACTGATAGCTCATTACCGTAATTACAAGATTCCGCTACTTGTAGCGTTCCTATGTCAGCTAAAACCATCCCACAACTTCTTACCCTATTTCCTTAAAACCTTTTTTAAGACTGCACTTTCTTCTAAGCGTATCTTCTCCTTTAGAATTTCAGGAAAATATTTTGCATGCATTCGTCATTTACCCCAAGCATATGGCATACTCCGTCCTTCTCATCTCCCTTAATCGGATTACCCTAATAATATTCAGCAAGGAACACACACTGTGAAGCTCCTCATTATGTAATTTTCTCCTGCTTACTGTTACTTCACAGCTAATTCCTCAGAGATTGGTATAATAAATTAAACTAAATTAATTTTACTCAAGTTTTGAATTAAGAGCATGAAACAGCAAACCAATTAGAGACAAAATACTGAGTGGAATACAAGGTATGAAAATTTAGTAACTTAAATAAAATAGGTTAAGATGACAGACAAAACAAAACAATGTCCAAATACAAGCTGCAGTATGAGATAAGAACAAACAACACATCGCACAGTACTTACATACCTAGCCTCAAAGCTGTATACTTTGTACCTTCAGAGACCTATCAGTCAAGCAACTTGAGTTTTCACGCGTCACAGAAAACTTCATGAAGGACCTTCATTGTGGAAAGGAATGTATATCTCTCCCCACAAAATTCTCTTAAAAGGCGTTTTTTTCTTCTTTTTTCTTTTTTTTCCAAATACCTCCTCACCGCAGCATGTTTTCTGTAAGGCAAGAAACGTGAGCGGCTTGCTAATACGATTCAGACAAGACAGCCTTCATATTCTACACGAACAAGGCCTGTCATACTGAACGCGAACTGCCTAATGCAATACATCGCCCTGCAGCAGCAGCATTACTGTAGACTGCGCCGTCGGTAAGAAGACAAAGTGTGAACTTGACACGACTAAAAACTGAACTGAATAGGGGAAGAAATAAATTAATCTGGACACCAGCCAAACTTGAAAAGGAGCTATGTTGTTGTAGGGGTTTAATCAAATTGGTGGGGGGGGGGGGGGGGGGGGGCATTAGCTACGACTTTGAATGGTTCTGAAAATATATTACTTACAACTGCGTTTTAAGCTCACTTTATAAAAATAATGCAATTCTGATGCAGGCATGAGGAGATCTCGCGCAGTTGCTGTATACAGTAACGAAGGAACCACGTTCCGCACGCGGACGGGAGATTTATGAAGGCCAGCACTACTTTAAGCACTACGCTACAAACCGGAACGTCGCGGGTTCGATTCCCATGGTGTCATTGGAATTTTTCATTGACATAATCATTTCGGTCGCACTATGGCCCTGGGGTCGACTCAGCCTCTAACAGAAATGAGTGCCAGAAATATTTCCTGCGGGGGTAAAGGCGGCCGGTGTGTAGGGCTGACAACCTTACCACCTTCATGCGCCGATTGTCTAGAAATCTGGGAGCGTCAACCTCCTGGAAACCTAAGGGCCTGTCCAGGCCTGTAATGGGATTGCTTTTTAGTACTACTTTAAAGATCCTTAAATAAATATAAATGGAATCATCCAGCAGAAAGACAATGACATCCCTTAAGCACTTTATACCAAAGAAATTAGCAATTCCATTTTTACTGCAATTGCATTACTACAAGCAGATTTTACTGTATGAACGATGTGACACTCTTTGCACCTGAAAGACAGAGGTCTCCCTTGTTACAAAGAAGTCTTTGCTTCCATCAATAAAATTTAGTGAGCCAATTTTTCGTCACTAAATTAATCCTCCACGGTGGCGTCAGAAAGATTTTCTTGAACTTTGCTTCGTCTAGGAAAAGTGTGGTGCTTACCAGACTTCAGATCCAGTTCAGAGCGGGTCGAGAGCAAGAATGCTCTCAGTTGGCGAAAGTGTCAGCCACAAAGAAAGGAGGCACAGCACTTCAGGTTAGGGCAGTTGCAGCTAGAGGCAAGGGCGAGTGTATCAGCCGGCTTGGACCTTACCGTGAACTGACAACTACTTAAGAGTGTACTTATTGTGCTTAGGTTCGCGATAAAGTGAAAACAAAAAGGAACTGTTGTTTTCTTTGGGGGGGGGGGGGGGGGGGGGGGGGGTGTTGAGCAATCCCTGCAGTGTGAACAAATAACACACATTTCCTTCCCATTGGTAGAACAGGGACCGTTACGTTCTTCCGCGTGTCGACCAACGCAGCTTAGTTTAAGCCGTATTAAACATTATTATTCCCTGAGAAACTGCTACATGTTGCTATTAATAGGAAAAAAAGTCACTTATTCACAAGGTAGATTAATTTCTGGCGCTGACTGACCACACTACAACTACACTAAGATACATCTCTCGCCCTTTATGTTCATATCTCCTCCCCAAAATGTAGGATGTAAGTCACGTGACTATATGCATACACTTTTTAAAGACGTTAATGAACAAAAATTGCAACAAACAAGAAATTAAGAGCAAATTAGATTCGGGGAAGGCCGGCTAAAATTCTGTCCAGGATCTCTTCTCTTCTCATCTGCTATGTAAACCTTAAAACGAAAATTTAGAATCTACTCGTATATTTCAGTGTTCTCTTTTGTATGGGTATAAAACTCGGAGTCTCACACTGTGAGGAGAATATAGATTGAGGGCGCTTGAGAAGAGGGTGCTGAGTACAGTACCTGGACAAAAGGGGGAAAGAAACAGGTGGCTGTAGCAAATTACATTTTTGGACCTTCATAATTGCCTCTCATTCAGTATCATTAGGATGATCAAGGAGGATAAAGTGGGCAAGACATGTAGAACACACGGGTGCAGAGAAACGCCTAACTACTTTGGAAAACCTGAAGGAAAGAGACCACTTGCAAGATTTGGGCGTAGACGAGGGATTCATATTAAAATCGTCTTAGAGGAATATGGTGGAAGCATGTGGACTGGGTTCATTTGACAGGAGACTGAAATACGTAGCCGTGTGTTGTGAAAAAAAGGTTGTGAGACTTCGGATACTTTAAAACGAGTGCAACTGAATACATTAACGATAATGAGTATTGACTGAGGCAAGGGCATGGAAGGTCGATCCCAGTGGCCGCGCGGTCTAAGGCGTGGGTCTACGGCAGCTCGCTTGCTGCGATTGTGGGTTCGAATTCCGCCTAGGGCACGGATGTCTGTCTCTTGTGAGTGTTGTGTATTGTCAGGTAGAGGTCTCTGCGACGGGCTGGTCCCTCGTCCAGAGGAGTCCTACCGAGTGTGGTGTGTCTAAATTATGTGATCGTGAAGCCTCGAAAAATGAGGCGGCCTAGGCCCCCAAGGGGCTGTCGAGCCATTGGAGGGGGGGAAAGGGCATGGAAGAAGGTCATGACCTAATTTGAGGTACAATTCCAATACTTGCCTGGAGATAATGAGATTTATCATAAAAATATGTCCGTATATTTAGTGGTCTCGTTGAGATTCAAAATTGACACCTCCCGAATACAAGTCAGAAGCGATACCATCGGAATCAGCGTGCTCTGTACAACAGTATCCAGCCGATGGAAATCAGCCGAGACTCAACGTGTACTATTCGGCATGAAGCAACCCCTCACCACACAAATATACTGTGTCTCTCATTACATCATAATTAATCCTGAATTACTGGCGTATGCAGAAAAATGCATTGCTCTGTTTCTTATATTTGTAAAATGCCTTAGAATTCTCATTTAAAAATATAGCACAAGAAAGACAAGGACACAATACTCAGAATTGAATTATATTATTTTAAAATTCTGAAGGCTAAAATTAATCTGCCTTATAATATATAAGACAATTTCGTACCTCACAGGAAACACATTGTGTTCCCGTTAGAAAAACCATCGTCTTAATTGTGTTTAGGGAGATAACACACTGTCTGGGCCACGTGCAATCTCTGTATTGTTAACCTGAAGGTACACAGAGCTTACGATTAGATTTAAAAAGTTAAAAATTTGGGTATAACAAAAGTCCTGTCATCATAAAGACAGTTTGCATGAAGGCGCGTATAGGACCCCCTCTCCGTAAATTTATGTCACAGAATTTCCCTCATTGTATTGACATAACTTCCATACCTCTCTGGCAAGCATAATGAAACGACTTCAGACACCCCTGAGCTAGCAAACGCAAGCAAAAGGTACTATAGTAAGTGTCAGTGTTTATGAGAATGTTAAGTGTGGCCATGGGATGCAAGAGGAGGGGAGGTCAGGATCATTAAGGTGCCCGCAGCAGGTGCTGTAGCAAAGACCTTACATATGTTTGTGTACAGAAAGGAAGAGCCCATGTGTTGTGCACAGAAAGTGTAACGAATCATGCAATCAATTGGCCAGTCAACATACGTATAAGTTTTTTGTAAAGCATTTCCATTCTTCTTTTTTTCGTTTTTGCCAATTCTTTTATTATTTTCCTCTTAAATGCCTACTATATATTCACTCCATCTCCTCCTCTTTCTACATAGTTTATTGGTTCAGTTCCATCCCTTTTCCTCTACCCCGCTTTACTTCCAAAGTCCATTGTCCGTGGTTTTCTTTTTTTACTGACCAAACACGATTTCTTAGACCCTCCAGGATCTTTTCACAGCGCCTCTGCCGCGCGCTCTCTTCTCTAGCTCTCAACAATCATTTAGTCCCCCTTTTTATAATATAATGGATCTTGGAGGGGTGAGAAACCACAAGCCGGAAATTCTCTACATGAATACCTCCACCCCATACAATAAGGGGTAAAACAGAGCAGAAAAACGTTTAGAGTGATGAAAAAGAAAGACTGCGTAGAGCATAGGCTTATTTCTAGACTCTATGGTGTTCACCTGCTATTGTTCCTAATACTCCTTTCATATGGAAATGGATTGGAGTGGTGAGATTTCAACGTCTCTCCGCCAGTCATTCTTCTTCACGCTTTCTTCATATCACATAAAAATAATATATTGCCTACTGTTGTATCTGAGAAAATTAATGCACCGAGCGTTTTGTGATTCAAAGTAGAATACTTGTGTCCAATCACGGAAATAAGTTTGTGAAATCAGTTATTGTATGGAATGGCAAACATGAAGCTGCATAAGCTGAAATAGCCTTCAAATAGCCCTGGTGGGTGACAGAATATTTTGTGGTAAAATTTTCGTAAATTACTCATGAAGTATAACAAAATCATCCCAATGTACGCTAACGAGAACCTCAGTGTTGTGAGTGTTAATTGATTCTCAAATAGGTCTGTGAGTTTTAAATTGTCTCTACGAGTACACGTTATTCTATACGGTTCTGGCGATGGTGTACGATATTTGAATCCACAGACTTTTTGGGCCTTTTCCATCGTATGTATTTTAAACATACGATGTAAAGTTCAAAATTTCTATAAGTTCAAATATCTCCAAATGGTACACAGGTCTGTCTTTCCGCCAATATTTCAGCTTTTAGTGTAAGTCATTTGTAACTAATATTTCCGAATTGCTTTCACTGCAAAATCGTTAGTATTCAAGGCATTTAAATTTTATCAGTATTTGCTTAGAAAGTGCACGAAATAAATATTTAAGCCGTTTGGCTTTAACAAAGGGTGAAGCGTGAACCACGTGTGTCACAATATGACTTTCATGTAGCTAGTTTCCTCAGAGATAATGCACCTGACAGGTATTTTAGAGATACACGGCTCGAAACCCGCCCACTAGTCTTCTGCATTTACGTTTCATAAGCGAGCTGTCTTGTACGGTTTATAATTATAAGAGACGAGACAGTCGTTTTCGGCAGAAGATAATAAACCTGTTTTCGAAAACGGATTTGGAATACTTAATTACATATCTCCGTGGAACATGCCCTTGAAAAGCTGCTAATAGCTTACCTGGTCAAGAAACTCTTTGCATTTTGACGAATAGGAGTCTTTATTACAGTGTTCGTGAGAGCCAGTCACAGGTGTACTTAGAACGTGAGACACTGAAGTCGAGTCCAAATTACTTCTATAGATAAAATTTAATATCATCCTCTGATTACGTCAGGTCTCCCAAATCCTGTCACTCCTTCAGTAATATTGACTGTAATCCTGCAGACTTTCTCATCTCACCATGAGCCCTACATTCCCAGCCTATCACGTCATCAATGTCTTAAACCCAACAGTAACTGTTGAAGAGATCCATTATGCAATATCTTTTACTTGCTTCTATTAGTTAACACAGAAACTGGTCCATTAATGACAAAACTTAAATTGTCACAGGAACACCTTAGCATGTTCACTCCTTCCCCCCCCCCCCCCCGGGCCCCCCTCCGACTATGAACCTGTATAGAATACTGAAAATATTGAAACCGTAATTTTGAAAAGGGTTAAGTAAAGTTGTCACTATGCAGTACATGAATACGTAGGGGACAATGGAGTTACGTATAGCTCAACTCATAACCTTGGCACTAGATGGAGTTAATGTGGGCGCGGCCTTCACGGGAGAAGGGCCCCAATATCCAACGAACAGGAGGCTCGGTTGGCTGCAGAGGCAGTCTGGAACTTCTGTAGAAGAGAAAAAAAATCTGACCCGTACCGGAAATCGAATTGCAATCCCTTGTTTGTTCAGCCGGTAGTCTAATCACTATACTGACTGATCTACCCCTGCTACATTTTGGAGAAATACGTAACCTTTTTAGCACTAAACTGTAGACAACTGGAAGCAATAAAAATCCAACCAATTTTTCTGTTTTCCACTCCGCTGAACATAATTCTGCAGCCAACATCTGCTCGCCCTTAGCGCTGCTTGCTGTTTCACCGAGCTGTAGTGTCTAGACGGAACACCGGTAGATGGGACCTGGGACGAGGAGCCACTGGCAAATTGGCGAGTGCATATTTTCCTAGTCCTGTATATATTATAGAGAAGGCTTCTGTTTTGTTTCAGAATACGTAATTAAGTTAGAGGAACTCGACAATGCTCAGGGCTTATGGGGGGGTGGGTTGAGGAACAGCAACTAGCAGAAGAGGAGAACTAAGCGGAGAGCTGTCGAGGAGAAAGAAGTGGAGGAGACACGAACAGCATCCCATTCTTTTTTAAGATCTCCTAATTTTTTTCCTTCTTCTTCCCCTCCTTCTCCTTCATTCTTCCTTCTTTTGAGGGAATCAAATTACTAGGACGTTAATGAAACAGAATTCAATTAGTCGTTTTCTCGTTTGCGATCTGAAGACCCCTTCTCCCCTATCTCACACTTCACGAATTTAAAGGAAAGAGACGGGATAAAATTAAAAGCACGTAGCAGAAGGAAAGTTAGGTTTTGTTATCACAAAGGCACTGCTTGCTATTGACTAATTAATGCCTATGTTAAAGTTTGTGTCCAGTAAATAAACAGCAATATATATTCGTCTTGCTGAAAGAATAATTTAAAACACATACAATACAGTGTATATTTATCCACCTGAAAGATAATATTTATATTCTAAATTTAAAGAAAAGTAACTCAGTGTTTACAGTAAAGGACTTCTAACGCTTTAGCTAGTAGAATCACAGGTAGAGACAATGCGATTCTATTCGTATCCACATTCAGAAAAGAGAAAAGGCCCAGCAGGATTTCTGTTCCTTGAAGGAATAAATACTGCCGGACTCTCAGTTTTATTCGTCAGAGGATGATTGTTGTGAATAACGACATGACAAGGAAGTAGAAAGAAGGGCTCGAGGCTTTATTGAGATAACATCGTAGCAGTTGTATGGAGGAACTGCGTAAAACCACGAAATAACATTACTAAGAATAATAATATATTGGGCAAGTAGTTTAACAAACATTTTACTATAAGAAAAACTTTTGTTTTTATAAAATAGCTATATGTTTGACCAGATTTTAAGGACGATACCTCAATCCATGGAATGATAACTGTAATTATGTACAATTGACCTTGCTTTACATATTCTTATAAGCCTGATGATGGCCCGATGGATTCGAAAGATGTAGCACGTTTTGAAAACAACGTGTATGGTTTTTATAATACAGTGGTGCCTCGCAATTCGACATCTCGCAATTCGACAGTTTCGCAATTCGACAGTTGAGTTGCGCCAGCCGGCGCATGCGCGTGCATAGAATTGTGCGTTGTCATTTGTTATTTGTCAGTTCTTATTGAAGTGCGTTGGTGTTTGCTAGTGTTGTTTGTGCTAATTTTCAATTCTGCATTTTTCATACCCTACACCATTAAGAATGAGTAAAAACAGAAGTGAACAGAAAATACACACTTGGTTGAGCATAGAGAAGAAGAAAGAAATTGTAGATAAAGTGCAAAAAGGTAGCACAATTACAAGTGTAGCTCAAGAGTATGGCGTTCCTAGGTCAACTGTGGCAACCTTTTAGCAACAGAGAGAGAAGATTATGAGTGCTAGGGTGTCTGTTGGAGCAATGAAGATTTCTGACAAGAATAGATCTTCGATCAATGAAGAGATGGAAAAGCTGCTTATTACCTGGATTAAAGAAAGACAGATGAAGGGAGATCCAGTAACTCAAGCAATGATCTGTGAAAAGGCTAGGTTAATTTTTGAAGAATTGCAGAAGAAAACTCCAGGATCTACCTCAAATAAAACTGAGGAATTCAAAGCAAGCCGAGGATGGTTTCATAGATTCAAAGGTAGAACAGGCATTCATAGTGTTCTCAGACATGGGGAGGAGAAGAGGAGACGACAAGAGGTAGAACAGGATAAAGAAGAAACGAATTAATCTATTTTCAATAGACTTATATGGGAAATATTGTCCCGCAATTCGACAGTTTCGCATTTCGACATTACTTCGGCGACGGATTAGTGTTGAATTGTGAGGCACCACTGTATAAGATTTGTGTTAGGCGTATTGCCGTTCAAATCACCACACCACTAAGCTGACTAAAAGTCTCAGCCGTTTAGCATGATCTTCTCGCAAGGAATATTACTTTTCGGAAGCACAGAGACACGATTACAGGATACAGACAAATTTATTAAAGCAGTAGCATGAGAGACACTAGAATATTTTTAATAACAGAGTTTCACACCTGAATTTGTTTATATACGGCACTGGAAGAGACTGTATTCCTCTTGTCATATTAATAACTTATGTAAGACAACGGAATGTCTTCCAACAAGAATACTAAGAATAGTTGGTATACAGCCTGAGATTCGAGCAGCATACCTCCTGAATACAGGGCTGCAAGTCGACTTTCTCATTGTCGGAGCTTCAATGTGACACCTCAATTAGTTTTTGTTTTCTCACAAATAGAATCCAAACAACCTTTACAACAACCAACCTGTACGCCGACATACAAGACAGAGGCCCAAAAGGCGGTGGACATTCACAGACAACGATATGATTCCCGCGGGGTGGTGGGAGTGTCTGTTGCGGTGCGGGGTCCTGCTAGCTATAGGGGGGGACAAGTGGAGTGCTACTGGTTAGCTGCTACACACTGTCCCACTAGTACACACCGACTGAAAATATCTAGCATTTCTAGTAGCTTTTAGTGAGCGAGGGTAATGTGCGAATGCTTTCAGAATGGGTAGTAGCAACTCGTCAGTCACCACGGAATCTTGCGCCTGCGCATTTGTCGCATTCAGAGCAGGTATCATCTCCTGTTGTGTGGATAATAGATTGAGAACATGACTTCATTTATTTAAGTAAGTGGTTACCGAGTTTTGAAGAAAAGTAACACCTTTTTTTTTTTCCGTGGCCGTGCCATGGCTCAGGCGGTTAGTCGCCGGCCTCTCACCGCGGAGGACCGGGTTCGATCCCGTGTCAGTCCATGTGGGATTTGTGGTGGACAAAGTGGCACTGGAACAGGTTTCCCCTGTCATTTTCATTCCACCAGTGCTCCATTACTTCATCTTCATCATAGGGTTGCACAATAAGCCTCAAGGCTGCGGTGCGTCCGTAGCATCTGCTGCGAGGCCCTTCTCCACAAAAAAAAAAAAACATATTTTTTCAGAGTAGAAACGAAGATAAAAGAAATAGGGTGTCCCAGAGCACCAGAGGCAACCTTTACTACATAATCACACAACTCGCAACATAGAAGATCCCAAGCTAAAATTATAAGAGAGATTTCGCGGAATATTTTTATCTTCTACCTTGTTTCTTGGACGGTTTTATTCCGTGTGGTGGGAAAAGGGGTTTAATATTGAGGCTCGGCTTACATTGAATATATCGCCGCTTATTCTGTGTAATCAGCACACATCTACTGCCCCTTGTGAAGCAAAGTTTTTGTCATTTTCCTATTTTTAATTTACTCATAATTGGTTGTTGGTTTCGTAATACAAATAGCAATTTCTACGACATGGAAACCTGTTATAATGTAAAACTATTTCAATGCGTAAAGGCGTGATGTATTTAATGTGGGTTATGCCGTATCACGAAGCACGTCACAACGAGACAGGCCTATGGCTAATAAGACATCCTTCTATTTATCACAAGAGATTTGTGAAAAAAAAATCGCTAATAAGGTCTAAAAAATCAAACATATTAATTCCGCCTCTTATCTTTTCAAAAGAGAAGCTTGGTACAAAAATTGACATAAGCAGACCTTGTGCGTGTTACAAGTTAATTTCAAACATTCTTCATGTGAGGCAATTTCTTCAGGTAGGGGTTAATGTGTCCCTGTGCACGCCATAAAAGCATATAACGGAGTGAATATATAGTTACACTCTTTCTTAACTTCGAAATTAGATTGTTATGAATGGTCAGCCTCAAGCCTCCTATGCTTTATCCCCGAGAAAAGTGTCCCAGGTACCTATTCACTAGGCGGCTAGGTGGGACCCACAGCCGGTCTGAAATTTTGCAGGGAACAAAAATATGTTGCCCCTAGCCGAAGTCGAATCACAATACTGCAGTGGTACTGCCCACAGCCTAATCACTATACCAACTATGTTATCCGGCTTCTGGTGCAGCTTATAGTTAAGGAAATTGCAAGGAAGCACTAAATATACATACAGATAAAATACTGTGTGTGTTTTGGCGACATCTGCAGTCAGAGTGTTTGTTTATGCAGTAAAATTGTAGTATCTTTAGTGCTGAAGTCTGCAGGATATGGAAAACTAACATAAACGCATCTTTGTAGAGAAGATACTTGGGAACAACTGAAGTAGGGATGACATATTTTCACCAAAGTACGCCTCTCGAGCCTCCGCACACCACTGCACTGAGAGATCTGCCTAGACTGCTACGTGCAGAAGTGTGTGCACCACAAAAGCATTTCCGAAGTGAATTGCATGTCAAAGTTCAAGGTGTATATTACGGTCTATGCTTTGCATTATAAAGTTGCAACACGTCTTCTGAAGAGCTTGATGACACCTATAGTGCGGTCTTCCTCGTGGCTGTTGAATCAGCACGATTGGAGTACAAGGTTCTTGATAGATTGGGTGGTTAGAGGGAGGGGTTTGCGCGTCGTAGCTCTCACGGTGTGCTGTAATGAGAGGCTGGTGAGATTGTCTGCATTAGAGCGGAGCAGGGTTTGTACTGCAGCCGGTGCAAAACTGATTCAAAGCTGCAGGCCTTTGCACTTCCTCCATTTTCATGCGAAATACCGAGATTCTATAGAAGTTATTCTTTTGAAACAAATCTAGCGGAAGAATTAATTATTCTTGTTCTCTTCATTTCTTATCCCCTGACTGTTATCTAACTCACGTGCGTGTTTGTTTCCTGTCTTTCTGAGTACTGTCTTAGCAATCGTCAGCAGAACGTGTGGACTACTCGTTGATACCACCTTAAGGTTTAGTCTTGACGCTGTCTATGGACTGGATCCTCCGAAACGCCGACTGACGATTCACTCACATAATCATCTCCGATCCCCGGTGGGAACAAGAGATTTTCTCTTCTCCACACCCTTCCAGAACGGTCATTGGGCCCAACGAGTCCCTTGTAGATGGGTGCCGGATCTTTCCCGGGGGTAAATTGGGGCGTGACGTTGATCACCCAACCTATCTATCGCCGAGGTTAACGAAAGCGTAGAGCTATACCTCCCTTCCCTTTGTGCTTCGTGGTATAATATAGGGTGAATTTAAACTTAAAAAAAAAACTTCCACTGGCTTTCGTAATCTGAATATTAACATATAGCATGAAGACATACTTCCCTGGAAGTGGTTAGGCGCCTAATTGCTGCTGAAAAGGTGTTTGGTTTAGTTGTATGTTTCTAAATTCGGGTCACATTGTCTACTTGTCGTACGTGTTGTCGGATTGGAGTGCTCCAGATACTGGAGCATATAATAAATTCAAGAGATATATGCCTTTTACTTCCTTATACAGAATAATCTTGAGGCAGATATCGATGATGATTTAGATATTACTTTGAGACATTTATTTCGGAAGCGTTGCTAGTTTTCAACATAAATGACGGCTGCGATATCCATAACTCGAGCAGAAGACGTTAACACGGATATTAATTTTAATATGGAACATCCCCCTTGGTATGCAGCTACAAAAGTATATTTTCTCTTATTAATCACACAGTCATAACCAACACTTTGCTTTTTAATACCGGTTTCGCCTCAAAGAGCCATCATCAGGCCACACAGAAACCATAAATTAAAAACTCCGTACTTCATACGTATGGAGTTTTTAATTTATGGTTTCTGTGTGGCCTGATAGTGGCTCTTTGAGCCGAAACCGGTAGCGCATATAAGCATTAAAAAGCAAGTGTTGGTTATGAATGTGTGATTAATAAGAAAAAAATATGTTTATGGATATTAATAGTGCTTTCTGTATTGTTAACACAACACTAATGTTAACCACGAAACGTAACACTATGAGTATCTTCAACCCGCTCTCTTCATTAAAGATTTTTTTTCGACTTGAAGAAGGGTATAATTTTTCAGTTTGTCCCCAAGATTTTTGACATTAATTTGCCGTTGTAAGTTGTGATTCAAGAATTCCAGGATAAAAAAAAAAATCAGAGCAGAAAGGTACGCTGGAGAAATTGCATTCCTAAATGATCGTCGCGGAATTTACGGAAAGCCACAGTGACACATATTTTTATCCTGAACGATGTCAAAATTTTTAAAACATGTACCAGTATTAGTTACTGCATGTCATACAGTGTTTATTTTACGTCACATTTGAAGTTTTATGACAGAACAGCACATATCAACTGTCATGTGGTCCTCGGTGACATAAAACAACGTTATGTGTTGTGACCAACACATGATTCAATTTGCGAGAGAGTGAGTAACTGTATAACAGCCTGCCAATATGTTATATCACAAAGCAATTCCGTGCTTTAGAATCACGGAATATCACACTAGGTCCTGTCCCCAGTAGGATGACTGTAGAACACTGTAGAACACAAAATGTAATATACCACTCTCTCTCATTCGGTGTGATATAGTGACTGAATATCGCTTGTCTGTTCTACACCACCTGCAAAATAGAGCTAGCTTCGTTTATGTTTGTTATCTTGCTGAAGAAGATATACCGAATGTGTATGTCATTTAGCGCCAAATTATACTAGGGAACATAGGTGAGAAACTGAGAAGGATTGGACAAAAGTGGTCTAAGTCAAAGGTGCACAAGTTCCGGGCGACCTGGTCGACCGGGAGCCTATTTTTTTTACGGTAGCGTCTAATATTTGTGGATCGTCAGTATGGAACTTACTTATGTCACCCTTCTGGCGCCTAGAATTTTGAGGTGACTCATAGATTTTTTCAAAATTTGTTCACACCTAGTCTAAGTGTGACCCGGCAGTGCCATAGGGCAGTGCTTCGCGGACCCCTTATAAAGTCTCACTGATTCTGCAGACCCCCTTATCACAAATATTGTAAATTTCGGATCCTCAAGGCACAACTCGCAGAAAAATTTAAATCTATAAAAAGTACAAAAAAAGAAATACAATTAAAGTTAAAAGAAAACGTTCTTTGATAAACGTAAAACTTCATTACAAAAACGATTTTCTTAGCAATAATTACAAAAAAACTAAGAAAAAATCTAAGTGAAAACATTTTGTGTTCTGCTCATTAGAGTTTGCACTGTGTTATGCTATTTTTACACATAAATTTTTGTAAACTATTAGAAGTATTAAATTAATCTATTTTCATCTGAATTGCAAGATGACAAAAATAATTTTGCGGACCACATTTTCAGAACCAATGCCTTAGAAGGATTATAAGTTAGACTATAACCTAGATACCTTACAGCTTGAATTAACGTAACGACAATTACTGGTCGTATCTGGGAAAAAGTAGCGGAGAAATAGGGCATGTAAGTCATATTACATGAAGTGTAGTTGTGTTCTCGTTGTATCTTGGACTTCATAATGGAGAGGAAAAATAAATTTATTACCGTGCACGCTATGAACGTCTCCCCCGGTGGACTAGTGGTTAGCGTGCTCGCCACTGGGCCCGAGGTTCGCGGGTTCGATCCCGACCGAGGGTGATGGATTTTTAAGGGTGATAAAAATCCGGAGCACCACTTCCTTCGGAGGAAAAGTAAAGCCGTCGCGGCATGTAAAAGAACCCTACGGGCAAGAATAGAACTAGTAATGCCCGCCGGCAAAATTCAGCGGCCTTTTCTCACCCAAGTCTCCTGACTGCCTGCTAGATGAGTAGAACTTGTGCGGTCAGTGGGCTGGTCACCCGCTACATCAACGCACATGACCATAGAAACCCCCGAAAAGAGGCCCCCAATGCTCCGCGATTGAAGCGACAAGGGACTAACTAACTCTATGAACGCATGTGAAGAGTGTCGAGACAAAGCTCCTAAAATAGTTCACCTCGACACTAGATACAGGCGAGTGGTCAGATTCACGCCCAAGCCGCTTTGCCACTGAAGAAAAGATTCATCGAGTAATACTAAATACGTACTGAGAGTTAAATTCCAGCTCTTTTTCTGCTTCCGTTTGTTTGGATACCACAACGGCCAGCCAGTTCGTTTCCTGCAAAACTTGCAGAGACGATAATTTATACCTATTTTAGGCACAGCGAATATGGAATTGGTAAGAAGTGCATTGAAATGGTCATATATGAAAGATCGCTGGAGTCATTGATGATATCACAAGGCACTCCAATTGAATGAACTGTTTTCTACAGGGTTAAAACCTTTTCTGTAACACTGTCTGGCCAATACAACATGTTTAATGAATTTACGGGGATTATAGTTATACAAAACTGCACAAACCAAGACAAGCCATCCAGTGTCAAGGTCTAGAAACACAAATTTTACTTCACGGCTCTGATAGGTTTGTAGACCGTAGTGATTAGAGTCATACGTCACGTATTCATCTCTACATTCACATCAAAAGTTTCCTTACAGGGCCTTAAAAAAGTGCTTCGATATTAAATTTCGTTTTAGAAATTTCAAGAAAAACTCAATCGGATTCGATCTATCAGAAACTCAGTATTAAGGTAATAATGAACATTTATATCATTAACTATTTATTCCCTTCAATAATAAAAACAATAAGTCTGATGAACGTGTAACCTTTCGAAAATGAAAATAACAGAGTCAATTGAAAATAAACAATTTTAATATTTTTCTTTATTTACCCTAATAATTGAGTTTTTAGCTGTGTTTGTTTGGGTTTGTTTATTTTTTCATAACATTTTATACTATTATGACAGAATTCATTACCACTCTATAAAGCAATAAATTTGTTATTTCCATTATTTTCAGTCTCTTGGTTTCTTATTAGTTTCATCAACTTTTGTTTAATAAATTTTGAAACGGCATTTAACCATGAAAATAAACATGCCTAAAATTCCACGCATATGCGAGTGACTTCTGTACTCGTATAATTGCTTCGTTACATACCAGAAATATCCAGCACCGGGTGGTTTGTAAAAAAGTTGAAGTTGTGGCATGGATCGAACTTACTGCAGAGTATTTAGTTGAAGTTTAAAAACTCTTATCACGAAATGTAGCGAAAGTGTATCAGCCTTATAAGGTAGGTGTCTGCTGTCAAGAAGAGTCTTCACTTAGGCAATGATTTTAAGCACTCATGATGTTGTAGTCTGAAGATGCAATTTAATAAATTTTACATATACAGTAATACGAAAAATATGTCTATATACATATATATTTTTTTTCCTATGGCTCGACAGCCCTATATGGGCCTGGGCCTCCTCGTTTCGTCGAGGTTACATGATCACACATTTGAGACACACCACAGTCGGTAGGACTCCTCTGGACGAGGGAGCAGCTCGTCGCAGAGATACCTGACAACACACGACACTCACAAGAGACAGACATCCATGCCCCCGGTGGGATTCGAACCCACGATCCTAGTAAGCGAGCGGCCGAAGACCCACGCCTTAGACCGCACGGCCACTGGATCGGCATGTCCATATATTAGCCCTTGTTAATATCATAAATTACATTCATGCCTATACTACTACGTAATTAAGAAGCTTTATTCTCGCACTATTTTTTTTTTCCATGGGGCAACAGTTTCTAGTGGGCCACGGTCTTCTCATTATCGAGGCTTCACGATCATACTCAGACACACCACACTCGTTAGGACTCTTCTGAATGAGTGATCGGCCTGTCGCAGAGACCTCTGCCTGACAACACAACACTCAAACAGACAGACATCCATGCCCCCGGCAGTATTCGAACCCACAATCTCAGCAAGCGAGCGGCCGTAGACCCACACCTTAGACGATGCGGCCGCTGGGATCGGCTGTCGTACAATATTAGATTAGTGTAATTTGAAAGTATGTACGCGAGTGTATAATTCACGTAGGCACATGCTTACATGCCGCTTTTACTCTGATGAGTGTTGCAGCCGTAACCACGACCGCTTTTGTGTGGTGGACGAGTTGGCTATAAACAGAATAAAAAGTAGAAGCATGGAAATTGGTCGGAATGGAGTATTAGAGAGTGTAGGGTGGTGTTCAAGTTGAATTAACGTAACAGGAAGATGCCTAATATTGGAAATAATGGTAATGTCATGAAGAGGCAGCAGCAGCTCGTACGACAGCTTTACAGATTAAACCTCTAAGAACGAAATGTAGTCTGTTTCATTTAAAGATCCAGTGCTTACCGCGCAGTAGACACTCTCCACCTCGGTTATGAAAACCAGTTTTTTTTTATGGTGAAGGGCCCCTTAGCAGATACTACGGACGCACCGCAACCTTAAGGCTTATTGTGCAACCCTGCGATGAAGATGATTAGTTTCGTTTTTCCGTGTAATGGAGCACCGATTGAATGAAATTGACAGTAGAAAGCCGAAGTACTCGGGGAAAAACCTGTCCCAGTGCCACTTTGTCCACCACGAATCTCACATGGACTGACCCGGGATCGAACCCGGGCCTCCGCGCTGAGTGGCCGGCGACTAACCGCCTGAGCCATGGCACGGCCAAACCAATCAGTTGATGTCGTATAGGCCAAAGTTTGCTCTTTGTTCTGAGATCCATACAAAACACATAAATGTATTCTGCGGGCAGGGTATGCGGTGGCGAATTTGGTTGAGGTAACGGGTTCGATTCCCATTGGGATTTTTCATTGACATAATCCTTCCGGTCGCACTATGGCCCGGGGGTCGACTCAGCCTCTAACAGAAATGAGTACCAGGGGTACCTCCTGGAGGGGTAAATGCAGCCGGTGCCTAGGGCTGACAACCTTGCCACCTTCATATACCGATTGTTTAGAAATTCTGGTACCGTCAACTTTCTGGAGCCCTAAATACTGCTTAATCCACAACCGTTTTACAAACTTGATCCCTAACACTGTGTTGACAACACTCATATAGACAGACATTCTGGCAGCTACTGCAATAAAAACAGCCCAAGTAATTACGTTATCATTCCACTTAGTGTAGACACTCACAGTACCTCGCGCGTGTGCTGTGAAAATTCGGCATGCCATTAAAGCCAATCATTGTGGCCCTCTTTTAACAAGGAAGTATTTATATTATCTACGATCGTTAACATCGCGGTGGCGCAGTTGGTTGAGGCACTGCTCTACAAGCCGGAAGTTCGCAGGTTCGATTTCCGATTGTGTCATTGAAATTTTTCATTGACATAATCCTTTCGGTCGCACTATGGCCCTGGGGTCGACTCAGTCTCTAACAGAAATGAGTATCAGGAATATTTCCTGGGGGGTAAAGGCGGCCGGTGAATAGGGCTGACAACCTTACCACCTTCATGTGCCGATTGTCTATAAATCAGGGAGCCTCAACCTCCTGGAACCCTAAGGGACTGTCCAGGCCTGTAATGGGATTGCTTTACCTTTACCTTTACCTTTACCTTTACCATTACGAGCATAACATCTCTATCCTCTTATACATTTGAACTAAATAAGCATTTTCATGCATTATCACTCACATATATCCCCAGCAGTTTCTCTAAAGAAAAACTGCACCATGGATATATGAGCGCTTAAAACTCCAAATATTTATATGTCGATGCTACTGGGAAAACAGGAAGTAGGTTCAATATAGTCTTCTCGGGCGCACAGCCGCGTCAATTCGTTTGAATACAACTAGCTCCATCCCCATCCTCAGGCAAAACTCAGTTTTGCCTGAGGATGGGGACGAAGCTAGTCTCCAAAACGTTGTATTCAAACGAATTGACGCGGCTGTGCGCCCGAGAAGACTATATTGAACCTACTTCCTGTTTTCCCAGTAGCATCGACATATAAATATTTGGAGTTTTAAGCGCTCATATGTCCATGGTGCAGTTTTTCTTTAGAGAAACTGCTAGTCGCCTAACTGGCAAAAATTTATTTTAATTTTATGAAATACCGAAGGTGTGTTAGTTTGTTAAAAAGTTTCTGCCATCGGTTTGTAACCCTAGCCAGTTAAATGAAGTCCAAATGCCCACAAACTATTCATATCTTGTCCACTTTAGTAAGATCTCTCCATCTACATCTAGCTTCTCCAAACAAGTCCCTACCCTTCCAATAAAAACTGTGTATGAATTGCTCGGGTAATAGAGCTCATCTTCCTTGCTATTACGTACATTCAAATAACTCATGTTACTAAGAAACCTCTTTTTGAAATTGGGCCGATAAAAGTTAAAATAAATTTTTCCCGAAAACATTTAGTGTACATGCTAATTTTAGGGATTTTCGGAAATAAAAAATACTGACAGAAACATAATTAGGCCAGACTCATTTATAGAGCTCTTACAAAAAATTCGAAAACAGTAGTCTGAATGCTTCAAAATTACTGAGCAAAAGTATTAATCCGCTTCGAATTTTTTTTCTCTCAGCCCAGTGAGTCTTAAGACTGATAGGCTGAGCGTCATTGTGCAGTGACATTGAACAAAGTCGCTTGCTGCTTAACTGCACCTGAAACACTATACTATGATTGTAACATGCTCTAGATTATTTGCAAGCTTTGACAACAGCGGTGACGTACAAGCAGTACCGATTTTAATAATAATAGTCTTAGGACGTGAAATTACACTATTGACTTAGGTTGGGGGTACAAGGCGAAGTATGAACCAGTAAGGATTCTAAAATGGCTCATATTTCAGTTAATCTCTTAGTCCTTAATTATTAATTTCACGCTTGACGACGTGGAATAAATCCCTCTGCCTTGCATACCGTCTCCGGGAGAAACTCCTTAATACCGAAGGCAGTCAACTGTAAAAATGAAAATCTTTTGTGTGTGTGTGTTTGTGTGTGTTGTCGTTGTTGGCAGGATGAGAGACAGCTTCGTCTTTATATACATAATGCTACAATGCGATGCCTGGAGTTGCTGTAGCAGTATTCAAGTTTTGCGAGTTGTGACATTTATACAGGATTAAAAGGGGGGGGATGTCTTTTGTTGATGAAGTATGGCCGTGTGCTTTCCTTCTTTCGCATGAGGGGATCCAAGATACCGGCAGTGCGGTAGGATAGGGGTAGTAGTGGAAATGGGAGACACCCGGTTGTGTGTTGGTGAGGGAACGACTGAATTAATGGTTGGGTAGATGGATGGGCGGGTGGGTAGGTGGATGGATGGAGATATATGTATATAGACAGACAGACAGAAAGACAGACAGACAGTCAGAGACTTGCTGTGTACATTTGCTTGAATAAGGAACAAGCTACATATACAAAGATTCACACGCAACGAGACGTAATCAAATAAAAGTAGGTCTAATTATGAGAAGCTGAGATTTAGCGAATTTTTAAACTTTCTAAGATATTATAATGCCGATCCCAGTGGCCGCTCGGTCTAAGGCGTGGGTCTACGGCAGCTCGCTTGCTGGGATTGTGGGTTCGAATTCCGCCGGGGGCATGGATGTCTGTCTTTGGTAGTGTTGTGTGTTGTCAGGTAGAGGTCTCTGCGACGAGCTGGTCCCTCGTCCGGAGGACTCCTACCGAGTGTGGTGTGTCTAAAAAGTGTGTGATCGCGGAAACCTCGAAAAATGAGGAGGCCTAGGCCCCCTAGGGGCTGTAGAGCAATAGGAAAAAAAAAAGATAATATAATTGCTTGATAAATGTTGACTCGACGAAGTGGTAAGTCAGACAAATGTCTGTGGTCACAGCCTAGTCTGTGTGTGTGTTTTGTTATGTTTCGTTATGCTTTTTCTATTCCCTCAGCTACCGGGCAAGTTAAATTAAAGCTAAAGTGTTGAATTTCTGTTTGAGGGAGAAGAGCGTTAGGTTCTAGCCGTCATTATCCGTACATTGTAACAGACCACGACTCCGTCTTCCACTGCCCTTTCCAATTCACCTTACGTAAGCACGATCTCATCTCATGGCCCGGGTGTAACGCTAACCACTCACCTCCACCTAGAGCCGAAGGTTAAGAATGAGTGGAGCTATACCTCCACTCCCATACGCTTTAATGGAGTTCATTCATTCATTCATTCATACATTCATTTTGTAGTCTGGCTTACGACAGGTCCGTAGTCTCTTCCAAAGCGAGTTCGCCACAGGGGGCGATCTAGTGCTTCCTCTTTCAATTTCCAGTATCTTCGGGCACAAAGGGCCTGCTAAAGGCCTACGTGCATCGGGACCATAAAGGCCCGACCTATATTTCTATTCTATTCTATTCCAGTATCTTCTCTTTTCCTTAAGGTCATCCAGTAGCTGCTTACGCCTTCTTCCTCGTCTTCCCGTCATTTAGGTCCTTCCTTCTAACTTTCCTTCAATCACGCGTTTCAGAAGGCAGTTCCTACGCAAGACGTGACCAATCCAGTTAACCTTTCTTCTTTTTATTGCATGTAGGATATTCCTCTCCTCCTTCACTCTGTGTAATACTTCTTCATTTCTCACACGATCGGTCCAACTGATCTTCTCCATTCTTCTCCAGCACCACATTTCTAAACTTTCCAGGTATTTCTGATCTACTTTCCGAAGTGTCCACATTTCAGCACCATACAAAGCTACGCTCCAAATGTAGCACTTTACTAATTTCTTCCTTAAATTTAAGTCCAGTTTGCTGGTGAAAGATTCTTATTCTTGTTGAATGCTGCTTTATGGAGTGCAAAGGAAAAATTTTTCACTTTTACTTTATGATTCTGTTGTTGCTACATCACAGCAACACGTTAGCTGTAACAGGCTAGTATCATTTATTTGTGACAAATCTTTAAAGAAGCTGAAGTTGTCCCTGTCCGCGCTATGAAAGTAAATGGGGGAGTGGAGGTATAGCGACTCCTTCTTAACCTCGGCGGTAGATGAAAATGAGTGGCCAACTTCACGCCCTGGCCGGTTTATCCTTGAAGAAACACCGGTACAAATTGAATAGGCTGAGTAGGCCCTGGAGCCGGTCTGGACGTACCAGAGAAGTAAAAAATCTCTTACCTCTGCCGGGATACGAACTACTAATCTTAATTTCAGTTTCGTTTTTGTCAGACATTATGCAGGTGTTACAGGATTACATTTAATGACTTTTATCTCTTAAGAAAGAAAGAAATAAAGATATACATATGAATTAAATAAATACATACATAGGCTACATACATATTAGCACGATATTCATAGCCACATGCACAGCAAGGCTAGTAGCGTTAAGTCCACTTCCAACACAAACTTGTAATATGTAACACTTATTGCTTTACTACGACAACAATGGTTACGCGAAAGCGCCTCAATGATACGTTACAAGTACATTGCCTGTCTTGTTGATTTACATATAGAAAACATGAATCTTAGATAATGGAACATTCAAAACGTTGGCATAAGTAAATGGTGTTAAGTTTATGAACGTTGCCTGTACGGTCTCTTCAGCTGGACTGATATATGTTCACTTTACGATTTTCCGTTCTCAAAATTTTGAAGAATATTTTTTTTATTTTTACTTTTGCTCTGTAAATTTTAGTGAAGTTCTGTTATATGAGTCACATTTTGCTGCAGATTATCTGGAACATTTTAACTTGATAAGATTCCAAATGATTTTAAAATTAAAACAAAAAGAGACAGACATAAGGAATTTCAATAGAGATATCGTCCTTTTTCTTTGTTCTTCCTAACATTTCAACTACAATTTCCTTTCAAATTGCCGTTTACTTGTGCTTCATCAAGCACCAGTCTCGATATGAATGCCGCTGCACATTCCCTGTCCCCATCTCTTTCAATCTTCCTTCCCTTTTATGTGGTCTTTTTGTAACTTGCTGTGCAGAAAGAAGCAGATTCCATATAAAAAGATTTCCTCTCTTAGCTCCTATCTTTCGCGAACTTTTATGCTTTCATCCATTCATTCACATTTCATTCGTTGCTCCTTTGGCACAAGCGCATATCTGGACGTCGTCTCGCTCTCTTCTCAGCAGCTTTCTGCGTCATGCAAGCAAAAGCAACTGTTCTGTCCCCTCCCCCCCCCCCCCCCCCCCCCGCCCGCACGGAGATGACAAGCAGATCGCACCCTGTGGAAAATCTCGCTTTGGAAGAGGCTACGGACTGTCGTAAGACTACAGAATAAAATGAATGAATATATACATATATATAAAATGAATATTCAGTAACAGTTTTGTAATAACTACATCAATAAAATCATGTGTGTGATTCAGGTTTCCACAGCGGGGGGGGGGGGGATAAGACGCCGTAGTGATTGGTACACAGTTACCGAAGTTATGGAAGAACTTGCTACCTCCATCTTCGGAGTCTTTGTAGTCGGAAAACAGTTTGACTCTGTAGACCGTGAAGACGGAGGCAGCAACGTCCTCCGAAGCGTTGGCAAATATTTAAAAATGATAATAATGATGATAATAATAATAATAATAATAATAATATACGCAAGTAAGTTTGTGTAGTATAACACAGTATGACCCTACACTTTTAACACCAGGTCAGTAATTATTTACCACTCGACAAGGGGTTATATCATTACATCCCGAAAACCTGAACCTTTTTCAAAATTATGTTACTATTACAATGCCTCCTGAAGCAATGAAGACTTAATTATACAGTCTAACGTAAACACTTACTTTGTCTCTACACAATTTAACGAACAGTCTTTATAATGGAAACAGTGTTCCCTGTGAGGTACGAAATAATTTTTTATATATAATGCACATTAATTTTAGTCTTCAAAAGGTTAAACGTACTAATAACTTCACAAAATTTGGTTTACATGTTTGCAACGTTGAGGTGACAGTCAAGTTACTGATGATATTGTATTTAAAATGTCATCGTGGAGTCATATATATACATATAAACACGTGTACTTATACCTGCTTGAGTCCTTTCTCCCACATTGCTTTCCTTCCCCCCCCCCCTTCGTCCACACGCACACACCACACACACCATATATATATATATATATATATAGAGAGAGAGAGAGAGAGAAAAGGAGAGTGACGCAAATGTCTTTTGACTGCACTTGACATATGCCTCTAATGTCAAGTGACTTTGCACCATCTTATATATATAATATATATATATATATATATATATATATATATAACACATCTATGCATATATTATTTATGTTTTTGTAACACAGTATTACAGTCGACGAAGGTTTTATATTACAATAAATGCCATCATGGTACAATATTAGAGAGATACTTATTAGTCAATGATAATATATACTTGAGGGGCCGACACCTTCAGGGATCACATGTTGGATCTTTAATTAATAAATATGTTTTAATAGTGTACTGTCTTGTTATTTCTGGTCACATTACTTATATATTACACATTAGAGGATAATCATGTAACATATACATAAAAAAAATGTCCTTCTCCTCATTGGAGGCTTAGAATTTAAAGTCAATTCTCTTCGGAATATTCGATATTATTTCGGAAGTTCTTGGAGTGTCAGAGTCCCAGTAGCCTGATAATGCATCTAAACGCACCCTTCATTCAAGCACAGACCCAGTTTTACAGAACAGAGTAATGACATTGACGGAAAACACATCTTCGGAACCATTATACGAATACAATGATAGGAAAAACGGTTTCTACGTATTGAAGCCAAGCAGAGAGTGCTCTCTTCTTGTAGTTGTGTTACCTAAGTACAAGCGTTTATGAAACGTTCATGATACGATAATTGGTGAGTCGATTTTTTAATCTTCCACTTCAGTTTAAAGGCGTGAAAGTGAACACTTTGATAAGGATATCCTTTTCAAAATGAGACCTCATGGCTCATTGTTTCCACAAGGTGACGCCAATATGACTAAACATACTTCATTAACAGACAAAACATTAAGTCTTCGTAGATCAATATTTCTAGAGCTAGGTTTAAAATGGGAACTCACAAACAATACAACAGACAGAAACAGTAGCAAAGCACTGCTTCATGTTCCGTTCAATTTGTTTGCGTGCGTTGGATAATTTAAGGTCCATCCGCCCTTAATTGATCTTGTTCCTTTTCTCTGTCCCTCACACAATCACTTAGTTCCATTTCTTCTGCCTTTTTTCCTTTCCCCAAGCAATTTCTGTTCGTCTTATGTATGTAGCTCTAGTCTCACAGCTTCTGTTCTGAATTGACCCATGTCCTAGCGTCGGAGGATGTGCAGGAGTGGCAGTGCGTAGTCTGCTTTGCGACAGGTCCTCTTCCAAAGGGAGAATTCCAGGGAGTGCTATCTAGTGCGTCTTCTTTCAATTTCTATTATCTTCTATTTTCCGTAAGGACGTTCAGTAGTTGTTTACGCCTTCTTCCTCTTCTTCTCATCCCTTCTATCTTTCCTTCAATAATGTGCTTTATATGGTCGTTCTTAAGCAAGATGTGACCAATCCAGCTAGCTTTCCTTCTTTTTATTGTACACAGGATGTTTCTTTCTTCCTTGACTCTATATCGCACTTCATTTTTCATACGGTCGGACCGACTGATAATCTTCATCCTTCTTCAGCATCTTATTTCAAAACCTTCAAGATATTTCTGATCCATTTCCGCAGTGTCCAAGTTTCAGCACGACACAAAACTACGTTCACGTACAATAAAATACAATACAATACAGTACAGTAAATACATATTCCTAAGGTTAGTCCCTTAACATATACCGCACAGAATTGTTCACCAGCTGCCGTAATGAGTCTCTTCAATTACGTTAAATCTGGACTCAGAAATTAATATAGCCCTGACTTACATTTGAAACCTTATAACAAAAGATATTTAATAAATATTTATTAATTTATATGCATAATTTCACAAACATATTAATAATGAATGCATCTTTATTTACAGCAGAGTTTCCTACATGTTTCGGTCTGCGTTACTTAAGGAAACTGTCAGGTACTAAGATTATATACACAAGATTTGGCCTTTCAAGCATATCTAGGGAAACGTATACAAAGTGCGTTCTAATGACGGGTATTAAAATTGAATATGAAATACATTTCGTCCTAAATTTTATATTTATTTTTGCATTGATTCTTAATTTTACATATTAAGATTTAGGTAATAAAGATTATCCACCAAAATGTGATAATTATCCATGTGATCACGGTCATTACTAATGACTTTTGAATTAGACAGGAAATGGTACACAATAATGTACGATTTGTTTTAATTTCGCTCTAAGTTAAAACGGTGTAATATTTTAAAGAGTTCGATACGGCTGAACAAACAATGATTTTATATTATTTACATAACCAACATATTGCACCAAAATGTAACTAACTAACTAAGTATGTCACTTAACCCTACATATGTTTCGGCTCAAAATGAGCCATCAACGGGGGTTTCTAGTTTTTTGAGCTTCCACTTGATCACTTTCTTCGGTGCAAAAACTCCATGAAGAAGGTTCCCTGATTCCAGAACAAAATACAGGAAAAAAAACCCGCTGTTCAAGATCATCATCCCAGAGCTCCCCAAGGAACACAAGCACAAGGATAATAACACACAAAAACGGACACTCCAACCACGGGCTAAAAAATACAACCAGAAATACCGCAAGATTCAGACTACTCGACAAACCGACTCAGTACCTAATGCACTACCTTCCAGCAGCAACAAACTCTAAACAGGAAATATCCCAGCCGTCTACCATACAGGCTACTACTCCAAGAACGGCGCCACAGACCACACATTCCCACTCAGCGATGATCAGACAACAATATTATGACCAATTACCGAATATGCAGTGGGTCCGACAGACAAAATATTAATTACATACCGAATACTGAGGCAACTCCACCCCTCTAACAGGAGGCAAAGTAAGACGAAACACCTAATAGCCACTCGCTTCCCAACGACATCTAAATGGCAGTGACGAAGATGGCGGACGAAGAAAACAACACAAAGGCAAGGACGCTACAAAACCCACCTAGCCAACAAGGACAAAGACTCACAAATACTACATAATCGCAGAGAAAACTACTTCCACCACAGCACGGCTCTACATAAATTTCCTAACTCGTCTCCATCTACGGTCTACATCCCGGTAACTTATTACATCGTACAACACGACAACCGACCGCAACAACAACAAAGTGTTATAGTGCATAGTGTTATAGTGTCCAAACCGTGGCTCCAACAGAACTCACAGTACATGTGTTTTAAATTATACCGAAGAAATTGATCAGGAAGCTCAAAAACTAGAAACCGCCGATGATGGCTCATTTTGAGCCGAAACATAAGTAGGGTTAAGTGATATTAGTTAGTTACATTTTGTGCAATATGTTGGTTATGTAAGTAATATATTATCACAATAATGCACGGTATATACAATATCAAGTTAAACAATGATTTATTTTTACTACAATGTAAGACTAGCAGTGTGTGCAGTAGCGCAAACAACTTTTGCATCAACTTCCAATCCTCAGAACCTTCCCAGACCACGACATTCTTCTCCTAACCCCTACCAACTTGCGCAGTATTTCTTCCTTTATTTTTAAACCAACATCTCCTCCGCTATAAGCACGAGATAAAGTTCCACCCTTCTTCTCCCGAACCCTGCTTTTTCCTCACTGCTTGCTTCACACAATTCAGTTAAATTATCTCCTGCTTCTGGGGTGAGTAGAAGAGCGAAATAAAAAAGGACTCAAGGAGAGAAAAATGAATGTACGGTCGGAATACTTGTATATGGAAACAAAAGAGCGTGTGGGGATGACGCAAGTACGTGAGACCGGGATATTATACGGTTTTCAAAGTATCTGAAAAAAATTATTCTTATCAGACGTAGATAACAACCACCCTAGATAAATTTTCACGAATAATCTGAAAACAAATATAGAAAATAAATTAGTAAGGCGTGCTAAAACTTCCATTCAATTATATTTCCATAAATAAACCTTGCTGTCAAAAGGATAGCAAATATGGGCTACGTATTCCTCAAGATAAGTGCTTAAATTTCGGTGCCCACACCGGCTAACTAACTAACTAATAACTAACTCCATGGAGCAGAGTCCTTCTTGAGAAGCTAACAGGTCATCAGCTAGTCAAGAAATTCCCCGCGTTTTATGGAAACCCCAAGGTTCATTACCACATTCACAAGAGCCCGCCACCTGTCCTTATCCTGAGCCATATCAATCCATTCCACGCCCTCCCATCCCACTTCTTGAAGATCCATTTTAATATTATCCTCCCATCTCTGCCTGGATCTTCCAAGTGGTCTCCTTCCCTCAGGTCTCCCCAACAAAATCCACACCGGCTATCGCAAGTCATAATTTCGTTATCGTCCTAAGCCCCCCCCCCCCCCAATAAAATGCCGGGAGAATACCCCAAGTTAGACAAGGTCTGTTACTTCCAATTCAATATTCACTTGCATACTTCTCCACCTAACTAACTTATTAACTAAACAACTAAATGGATAAATATATATCATCGTAAATTTCACATTATTATCACCGTGCATTTTGTTAAATCAATAATAAGACCGACGAATGCACTATATTGACCAATTTTATTCTGGTCTATTTCCCCTCACCCTACACGTGTTTCGGAACTTTAAAGTTCCATCTTCAGGGCTTGTCTTCTGCTACTTATTATTCACACATTAAAAAACAGATTCACAATATGTACAATAGTCTTATAACGTTCTTATAACAAACAGTTTTTTATACTTTTACGAGAGTTTTAACATTTCTAACTGATAACTGTACACATCGTACTATTTTAAAGTGTTCCGAATATTTTTACAAGTGGTTTTATGACTGTCAGCAGACTATTGTACATATTGTGAATCTGTTTTTTAATGTGTGAATAATAAGTAGCAGAAGAAAGCCCCTGAAGATGGAACTTTAAAGTTCCGAAACACGTGTAGGGTGAGGGGAAATAGACCAGAATAAAATTGGTCAATATAGTGCATTCGTCGGTCTTATTATTGATATATCATCGTGTTGCAACTTTTTTTGAAAATCCAGTAATACCGTAACGACTCAAAACATTTGAAGCATTTCATTAGATATGAAGGAACATTACTGTGTTCACAAGAGAAGGACGTTTGGTGAGGATCGTGAGCAAGCCGAATCCTGTCCACAACCTCCAACAATATTTAAGATCCATTTTAAAAATATCCTTCTACTTACATTGTCTTGGTGTAATCAGTTTAATAAAGTTTGATGAACAATCTCCTTAGTACGTAATTTTCTCCAGCCTCGTGCAAGTTCCGTTTCAAGAATTTCGAGTTTAAACATAAAAAATTGTCATGTTGGCACTATCACTTTGACGGTTATACATGAAGACGTTATGTTAGTTTATGTATTACAATGGGATAATAATCTTGGGTGCGAGAGAGCTACCAAAAATTTTTCCTCCTCCAGAATCACGGGTGGTCAGCCTGCCTGGGAAGGAGGAATAAAGGGGCAAAGTCATTGGAATATTCGTGATATGTACCGAAGTTGGGAAATCAAACAACACCGGGCGTTAAGAAATAGAGTTTCATTAAAGTGCTACACTTCAAGAGCATAACTGACAAATCGACTTCCAATGGCAAGTCCTATAAGATTGACTAGTCGTTAATTTACGTCCGCACCGCAGAAACAGCAACATATATCACACCTTACCTACACAATAAACTGGTTTATAGGTACACACGGTTTCAGGGAGAAATTGTGATCAATTTCTGCGCAGTCCCCAGTCAGAACAATGGCTACACAGTCGCTTAAGTGTGTATGTCCAATCGAAAGCGATCGGAGGACTGTGTCATGTTCTTGACTACCTCACAGGTATAAAAGTAAAGCTGTCTTTGTGTACGCTATGAAGGCATGTGAGGGAGTGCAAGTATAGCTCCACTGATTCTTAATCTCAACCTACAGCACGCGGTACCCATTACAAAGACGGCTGAGTGGGAAGCTTAAGAGAAGAGAAAAATCTCTTGCTCGTGACGGGAACTGAAAGACGATTCCTTGGTCGTCACTACACACACACACACACACACACACACACACACACACACACACACACATACACACACACACACACTATGCCGAGTCAAAATTCTGCTAAGCAAATCAAACAACAAAGCACGTGCCTCTTGATCCAAATTTACGATTTAATGTCAATTTAAATTTGGTTTCAAATTATTTTCTTAACAGTTTTAAAAATTCACAGACCTACGTTTAGCACAGGAATTTATCACAAGACAAACTTAACATCGCACGGAGTATAGACGTAAGTAAATGGAGTAAGTGGAAGGCAAGCCCCAACTTGCTTTCTTACCCTTGCAGAACGAGTTGAGGGTGCTAGGAATTAAATGAAGAGTGAAGAGGGTGTGAAACAGAAAGGGAGAAAGAGCAATGAAAAGTGGTGTGAGTATTGTATATATGTCAGTGAGGCGGGTGAACGTAAAGAAAATGAGAGGAACTTCTGCTGAGAAGGAAAGCAGGAGAGGTTTTGAAGAGAGAGAGAGAGAGACAGATGTTTTGATGATTCCATCAGGAGCAGACGCAACAGCCAAGTGGAACATCACGGTAAAGTCTTCGTGGCTTTCGTCAACAGTGTCAGTATTCAACAGAGCATAAACGTACATGTACATACAGTGTCCTCATATGCAATATTACTCCCAGCGGTGTGTAGAGATTTTATTTATATTTATAATTTAATACGTGAAGATAAAGGATGTAAACTTATTCCTGTGCACGTCACAAGGCATAAGGGGAGTAGAGGTATAGCTCCATATAATTCCTATGCTGTACATGCAAGTTAATGGACATCTTCTTACCCGAACCGCTTTATTCCTCAGGAAAGAGCCCCTTGTACCCATTCAATTGAAGGCTGGGTGAGCCCCAGGGCCGTGTGAGTGGTTTGGTAGAAATCTCTTGCCCTTGCCAGGAATCGAAAGATGATACCCCGGTTGTCCAGCTCGTACACTAGTCACTACCTTGACGACGCTATCCTGTCTCCTGGTTACTACTTCATAGACAAAATCAACTGGACACTAACACAATTATTCTCACACAATGCACTCGTTACCTCACAAATATGATTAAATGGAAATAATTTGGGGAGGGGGGAATAAGCTATCATTTTTGTAACTTTTTAAGTTTTTAAAAGAAAAATGTGAATATTACAATAAGAGGATATTTTGATAGCCATTAAAAACACTTCGTGTACATGGATTTTGGTTACGAACAGGCCTGGTAATTCTCGACTAGCAGCTCTTTCCTGTTATTATTTAATTCACATCTTATGTAATAACTGTAGACCTCAAATGCTTTTTGAACCGTTGAGCAGGGTAAACCATAATAATGTATATTACAGACACATACACAATTATAGTGAAAATTATCTAACACATTCTTACAAATATTATACATAAAATGTAGCAAATGATTTGTTGATCTAACAAGTGACGATTTGTGTAACATTCACCCAAAAGTTGCCCTAAGTCATTGCTTTTCATTTTGACCCTTACCACCAATCCACCCAAAGGAACATCAGCCTTGAAATACCGGAAATAAAGCTGTTACAGCTGCAGTGAATGTATTGTTAAAGACTCTGAAGAGTGCCCTCTGTTGGGATGTGATGTGTAGTCTGGTAGAAATTTACCGACATTTCGGAAAAAAAATGTTGCTTCCATCTGCTACAAGACAATACGGCCCAGGGCGTCTTTATTTTGAATATAATCTATAGACTTCTGGTAGGTCTCTTTGAACACGCGGTCGGAAGATCGCCTGACCTGTGCTGCGGAGAACACAGTTATGAAGGCATGCATGTGTCACTGTGACTGTATTGTATAACATAACAAGGTATAATAAAGTGCATTTGCTGTTACAGTGGTGTGTGTTCGAATGCATATATCTACGCCCCACATGGGATTTGTTCCATCATCCAAATATTCGAGCTGTAAGAAGTTTTATGCACTTTGGGAAGCAGTGTGTTCTCTAACACTCTTATGCGCTTTGGGAAGCAGTGTGTTCTCTAACACTCTTATGCGCTTTGGGAAGCAGTGTTTTCTCTAACACTCTTATGCGCTTTGGGAAGCAGTGTGTTCTCTAACACTCTTATGCGCTTTGGGAAGCAGTGTGTTCTCTAACACTCTTATGCGCTTTGGGAAGCAGTGTGTTCTCTAACACTCTTATGCGCTTTGGGAAGCAGTTGTTCTCTAACACTCTTATGCGCTTTGGGAAGCAGTGTGTTCTCTAACACTCTTATGCGCTTTGGGAAGCAGTGTGTTCTCTAACACTCTTATGCGCTTTGGGAAGCAGTGTTTCTCTAACACTCTTATGCGCTTTGGGAAGCAGTGTGTTCTCTAACACTCTTATGCGCTTTGGGAAGCAGTGTGTCTCTAACACTCTTATGGCTTTGGGAAGCAGTGTGTTCTCTAACACTCTTATGCGCTTTGGGAAGCAGTGTGTCTCTAACACTCTTATGGCTTTGGGAAGCAGTGTGTTCTCTAACACTCTTATGCGCTTTGGGAAGCAGTGTGTCCTCTAACACTCTTATGAGCTTTGGGAAGCAGTGTGTTCTCTAACACTTAGTATTAGTACAATTAGAACGTACTTGTGCCGTACTGAAAGCTACACTTATGCCTACTACAATTCTGTTTCTAGAAGTCGGGATAGGGTAGTCTGTATAGTGTCTGCACTAAGGGCTGGATGATCCGGGGTTCGAATCCCGGCAGGGGTAAGAGATATTTCTCCTATCCAAAACGTTCAAACCGGCTCTGGGCCCACCCAGCCTCCTGTTCAATGGGTATCGGGGTTCTTCCCCGAGAGTAAAGCGGCAGGGGCTTTAAGTTAACCACTCACCTCCATCTAGCACCGTGGTTAAGAATGATTGGAGCTATACATTTTTTCCCCCTACGTGCCTTCATGGCCTCTACAGGAAATACTTTATGTTTACCGTACGATTCTGCTTCCAAAAACTGGCTTATTGTGGTAATAAACAAAGCCAACAATCGGAGCCAGGATACGTCAGTCGGTGTAGCACCTAAGCTACGTGTTGAAGCAAAGGAAACAGGATTCTATTCCCGGTAGGGCCAAGGTATTTGTCCCTTCCGAACAGCGGTCAGAAGAGAACTGGCCCGCACCCATCCTCCTGTCCAACCGTTAGAGGTGACATTTCTCCAGTAGCAAAGCGATTGGAACGTGAAGCAGACGGCTCGCCCATGTATAGCGGGCAGTTTACGAATGAATGGAACTATACCTCGACTTGTCCATATGCCTACATGGAGTGCACACGGACAAATTTGCCTTTGCATTTGGAATTATTCAGAATTAACCAACTAGCTCAAAGAGCACATTCCTTTTTTAAAAGATAATAATTCTCAGGTTATTTACGAAGTTCCCGCTAAGGCCTTCGCTATACTCGGTCTGCTTGACCTTGAAGATGGGAAAGAGTGGTTGTCGCAAAAATCTCTGTAAACAAGCAAGCACCAACATACGCCGCGTAACATCCCAGAAGAGCGAAGGCTTCAACTATACCGCGGCGGAAGCCTGATATCTGGCAAGACCTCGATAGTTGTCCCAATCCTAAGCCAGACTAATCCAGTCCGATTTCTTTAAGGTCCAATTTAATATTATCCTCCCATCTACGCTGTTTTTCAAGTGGTCTTTCTTTTAGGGTTTTCCAGCAAAACTTTGTATGCATTCTTCTTCTTCCCCATATGTGTCACACGCCCCGCACATATCAACCTCTTTCATTGGAATTACGTTGCAGACCTACGCAAAGGACAAAATTTATCAGAACCCGCCAATTTAACATGTTTTCTAAAAGAGTCAACAATTCCATACATCGTCTGGGTTTCACAATTTGCCTGTAACACACACATATTAAAAAAGCAATCCCATTACAGGCCTGGACAGACCCTTGGGGTTCCAGGAGGTTGAGGCTCCCAGAATTTCTAGACAATCGGCACATGAATGTGGTAAGGTTGTCAGCCCTACACACCAGCCACCTTTACCCCCCAGGAAATATTCCTGGTACTTATTTCTGTTAGAGGCTGAGTCGACCCCAGGGCCATAGTGCGACCGAAACGATTATGTCAAGGAAAATTTCCAGTGACACCATCGGGAATCGAACCCACGACGTTCCGGTTTGTAGCGTAGTGCCTCAACCAACTGCGCCACCGCGCGCCCCAACACACACATATATGTATATATATTATATATATATATGTATGCAGTACCATGACCGAACTCTGAAAGAAAACATTATTACCATGCAGAAGGAGAAGAGCGACCACTAGGAACACAAAAGGAATCTTATAAACCGAGACAGCTGAAGCACCGCCTGAGCAATCTTTTATGGCCAAGAAAATGAACCCTTACTTTCTCCCTGCTTGCCTTATTACCCCTACATCCTCCTTAATGCTCTCGAGTTAACGGGCTCCCACGCCCTGCTTTATGGCCTGCAGTTAGAAGTAGCACTGCAGAGGAAGCCTTCAGACAGTGTAATTTGCTCGAAATTCGCCCCAGCTGGAAGTACAATATAGATGCCTTTGAATCTGTAATAGTAGTCAGCAGTGTGTTTAACTTCCACATCGTTGAATGTAAACAAAAACGGCCTCCGTATTTGCGGTGTTGGTTTCTCTGTGCTGTTACACCACGGACAGCTTGCAGAGGAATGATGCTTATTGTGACAAAAGGCGGTCGGTACACATGCTCGAGCTGTCATTTAAGATAACCATTTTCTGACGCACAAAAAGTTTTGGAACATGTATTTTGAGATCCCACTGATGTGAGCCAGATGAACCAACTAGGGTACAGGTGAGTTACAACAGAACGGATTCCTGAACAACAATAAATGAGGCTGAGATAGCGTAGTCGGTATAGTGATTATGCTAAGGGCTGGACAATCCGAGGTTCAAGTCCCGGCAGCATCTTATTCAACGGCTACTGTGATTCTTAGTCGGGGGGTAAAGCGGCCGGGGCTTATTGACAACAGTATTATTAATGCAAAGAATAATTGTTTGTTTTAGTTAGCTTAGCACTCTGTAGGTTTGATTTGATAATTTAGAAGTTAAGACTTTCTGGCCCGTTTATTTGTTCAGTTACTGTTTTTCACATTGCCTGCCGTCCGGCATTGTATAAAATGCCTAGCAATGCAGTCGAAAATATTTCACACTTTGTGCTAGGTTTCCCTAATTCTAAACAGGGAAAATGTGAGGTGGAGTCCAGCAGTACTGATGGATGCCAACTCTCCTGTCTATGCCTGCGTCTCTATTCCCCATTAATGCTCTCTGACCTATAACCACCAGCTGGAAGCTCTCGTCTCTAACGAAGTTTATCACTATCAGCGTTTGTGTGAACAGTAAGGTTTCATGCCTGGAAGGGTATGTACGTCGGAGGGGAAATAATAACAAGTCGAGCGTGGTGGGAATGGGTACCTTCCATGAGAAAACTGCCTGCTGCCCAGTGTACTAATTGTAGGCTATGCACTTCAAAAGTGCGACTGTTGCATGCACAGTATGCAAAGACACTTTCCATATTTCGCGGGAATATAACTGTCAGTAATGATATACAAGAAAGCTTTTCATATCTTTGAAGTAAATAGCAGACATGCGGTTGTTTCCTTTTCAAAATTTTGGTACGGTTATCTTCATTTAAGGATTTACTGACCCTTCATATTCGTCATGTGTCATAAACTGTTTCGAGTTGTAACACTTCTAATCTGGTTAAATTCTACATAAAAACGTTGCTTCATAAACACATGTTCAGTGACTTCCTTCGCTGAGATTGTGAAATTTCGCGTTTTTGGCGGAAAGACATTGTAATAAAAAGCATCAAATAATAAGGCACTGATATAATGAATTTGTGAACTTAGTTCCTTTCGGATTCCTGCTTTATTTGTTCAAATTTTTTATTAGACAATCCACGGATTTTTGTGAAGACATATTTAGATATTAAGTAATAATACAGCATTATTTCGAAGCTTTTCCTAAATCACTGGGCCTAATGGTGGTGGGAAAAATTATAAATAGTTTTACAGGCAAGCTAAAATGATCAGGGATCAAAACTTAAAAAAAAAAAAGAGTTGTTTCTTTATCTGCGTACAAAAATAATTTCTTTTCATATTCCTTCCTTTCGCATACAGAAAATCCGACATGCGAAAATTTAGATCCAATAAACCAATTCTTGATTATATCTGCATGGAAATGTAGCGAAAAATGGGACTGAATACTTCTGCGGCGAGATGTGGAAAGCTAAGACGAGGGACATCTTGCTGTGGAATAAGTTATACACAGTGTCTTGGCATTCCAGACGAGAAGTTGGTTGAAAGAGAAAATATTTCATTCTCTTTTTATGTTGCGGAAGAAGCAAGGGTGAAGCAAACCAACTTTCCACGAGTACGTTTTAAGTTGCCTGTTAAGACTTTGATAAGTTACGAAACATTTCTAGGGAATACTACAGCTTTGATGGGGAGGAAAAGACTAAAGATTATAACTCTGTGGCTTTAGGGTTATTTCGTTCTGTGAAAACCTTTTAATGAAACCACCCCTCGTTTTTTCCGACCACCCTCTCTTTCTAGTCAGCAACGCGAAGAGGCCTTTGTGCGACACTTTACACTGTGTCAATAAAGTACCATACGTCACGTTTGCGCACTATTTCTACAGCTGGAACTTTTTCGTTAAAAGTAAGGGTTGTAAAACAGCATTGCAATGTCGATTCGACTAGACTGAAAATTTAAAAACAAACTTAAACATCCCCTAGCGATGTTATTCAGGAAGGTATTATATACCGGTCAATCACAACAACTTTTTTTCCATAATATGTTATTTATACATGTATTTATATATGTTTATATCGTATTATAAACATATATCGAATTGTATGTGTTTTATACCATCTACACGCTATGAAATATATATTTTATGTGACGGAATGAGATCTCATTCTTGATACAGGTATTGTTTATATAATAATAAATAAATTTTTCTGTTCATTTTTATAGTAATACCTAATGATGGCGCCTGTGACGAAATATTTTGTATATATAAATAACACATTATAAAACAAAAAAAGTTGCTGTTAGACTCTTCTCAATTTCAAAAATAAAAAAAAGCACTATTAGCAGGCTTTAAACACAATTTATTCAAACAAATTTAGTTTCTGTCAAATAGCGTGTTGCGGTGTCAAATACATTAAAACTAAACACGATCCTTATCCCAGGGAAATTACACTGTGTGTATATAAAAATAAGCTGCTCAAGTCAATAATTTAGCTTAAAAGAACGGCTTAACAGAAGGCTGAATAACCTTCTTAATAAAGAAGCGCAGATATGAAATCCTCATTGAATGTTATTGGACTGGTCAGATCCAAAGATACAGCCAACAAGGGCGGTATATACTGCAGTCATCCTAAGAGAGGTCAGAAATGCCTACAGAATTGTACAACAAATAGACTGTGGGAATTTGTACTGGCTTCGTCTGAGGTGAGATAGCGCCTTCCTCCGAAAAAGCCATATACGATTTCTACCAGATTACACGGTGTCACATCGCAGAACACAGTATTACTTTAGATTAAGCTGATTGCTATGATGCGGCGGCGTGTTCGTTTTATCACTGCAATGAACTTTTGGCTTTCCATAAAGAGAGTGAATTTCTTTACCGCTTAAATCTTTCAAAACTTAAGCATAGATACAGTGTTACTGTATCTATGCTTAAAAATATTTTCTTCTCAAAATACAAATTAACCAGTTCAGTAATAGCTTAGATATTGTCTTTCGTAAGTATTTAGAATTTCATCAACGAAAAAAAAAAATAACGTAGTCATTTCAGTAACAGTTTAGACTTTCTCTTTCTTAAGTATTCAGGATTTCGTCACCCAAATCTATAACCTCTGCATTTAACAATTCTCGTTAAAAGCGAAATTATTATTTTAGTAATAAATGTACAGCTACTTCACGAAGATTAGAAAGAAGGAGAACGGAAAGTGGGACGCAATTTGACGTCGTTCCTTGTTCCGCGTGTCGATCAAAGGATCTTGAATGAACTGGGGCAGAATCCAATATCGTATGGAAATAACACTAACAAGAAAAGTAAGAGAGTGCGTGGTGCGTCGAAATCGGTAGGCTTGGGGAACAAAGTCCGGTTATTAGAAGACTCTCGTGTTTTCCCTCAGATTTTCAGAAATTCATTGCTGTACGACACCTTCCGAGCCCACATATAAATTAAGAGTTTTCCGCAGAACACCTCCTCGTTCTCCTCGCAGACACCAGTTCGACTAGCTTGATTCCTACCTATTCAAATTTTTATCAGGGTCTTCAACAAGTAATTTCACGCTTTAAATGAAATAAAATCGTTTAATTGAAATATTAAATCAAATTATATTGTAAGTCCATAGAGCAGAGTCCTTCTTGAGAATCTCACAATTCCTCAGCTCGTTAATAAATCCCCCTCTATTTTGTGAAAACTGAAATTTCATTACCGTGTTCACAAGGGCCCTTCCACTGTCCCTACCCTGAGCCAGATTAGTCCAGTTCACGTCCTCCAATTCTACTTTTAACTTCCATTTTAATATCATTCACCTAACCCTAGAAATTCCAACTGCGAATTATATTACAAGACTATCATACGAGACAATTGGAGGCTGAGCAACACGTCTGGTAAACGGTCTATAGTCAACTGGCCTAAGGTGTGTATGGTAAACAGGAAGAGGTTATACATTATACAGACCAGTAAATTTATCTCCACAGCTGTCTAAAGCTTTGGATAGTCCCATGGGGATTGCAAACCATAAACTCCTTGGTAGTGGTGTTTTGGTGGCGAAAATAGAGAGAAATAAGGAGAGGTATAAGATAAAGAGCACACTTTCGAACAGGGTGCCCATTCAGTTCCAAGAATTTTAATTAATACATAAATTTTCAATCTTATCAATACACGTTTATAACTTACTTTAAATTTCAGTCAGAAAAATATGTTTGACGGCGACCCAGCGAGATGGGCAGAAAATCAACTGCAGGTTCCACACGAACAATTTCACAGAATAATACTATAAAAACAGAAATGTGTTTGGTAGCTTCTTAGCTCTGTAATGCCGTCCGTATACATGGTCTCACGCTCTACCTTCCCGCAAAATGTAAAAAATTGCCATACATTAATTAGTTATGTCTGTAACATTTATGTGAACGTTATGATAACTTTAGAAATTATCAAACAAGCCTGATGCACCTACTGAATATATTCGTTGGTTTGTAAACTATTAATGACTGATACGTAATCTGACTGTAAAACTAGAATTTGATTTGATTATGTAATGGCCGTGTAAACTATGTTACCATAAAAAGTTTCATTCTGGCATAAATTTGTAATATGACTAATATACTAGAAAATTAATACTACATGTTTCGTAGAACTGAAATATAATTCGACTACATTGTAAAATTAGCTACATGGTTCGCTGAAGAAGCACGAACACACCACCTATATATATATATATATACTTTCATTAAATATTAATTAGCAGATGTGCAAGCTTCGGCTGTCGAATTGCTGACACTTATTGAAAGTGGATAAATTATTCGAAAATCAGTAATAACAAATGAAGAATACTGTCTTGCAGTGCTGTAACAGAGCGCATAGAGCGTGTCTTCGGTAAGGTAACTACAAGACAATATAGCAGTGCCCAAATTGTGGCAACAAAATTTATTGACAGAAAATTCGGAAACAGAAACACCCCCTCTGTCGTCAGAAAAAACAGGGCCAGAATTTTACAAGGCAGCGTAAGCAGTCCCATACAGGCCTAGGAAGGCCCTTAGGGCTCCAGGAGGTCGAGGCTCCCAGGTTTTTAGACAATCGGCACAGGAAGGTGGTAAGGTTGTCAGCCCTACGCACCGGCCGCCTTTACCCCCCCAGGAAAGATTCCTGGTACTCATTTCTGTTAGAGGCTGAGTCGACCCCAGGGCCATAGTGCGACCGAAACGATTATGTCAGTGAAAAATTCCAGTGACACCATCGGGAATCGAACCCGCGACGTTTGTAGCGCAGTGCCTCAACCAATTGCGCCACCGCGACCCCACAAGGCAGCGTATCTACTCCAAAAGATCCTGCAGACTATTTATGTAAACGACATTCCCTTCGTTGGCACATTAAATACTAATTTGAACATCTATGCCAATGAAATGTGCACCTCGGCCCACAGATTACATCGAGTGTAGCTCGGTATTAATCACAGGAAACTGCACACGACCTCGAGTTGTGATCTAATAATTGGTGCTTCATATACCGCCCTATATATTTAAATTTGTCAAAAAAAACCCTAGATGTGGAGGCCACTAAATTACATTTCCAAGTTATAAATTTCACCATTATATATCCAAATTGCGCCTTACCTAAAATTACTACCTTTACAAACCTTTTAAGTCCCAGTGGTGACTATATCCTACCAGGTTTAACATTAAAAAATTCCATATTTTGCCCACGGAGTGCAATTTTGTGTTTTGTATGGATCTGAAAACAAACAGCGACTTCTCTCCTATACAAGATTAACTAACTGGATTTCATAACGGAGATAGATGTTTTCTGTGTGGTACGAACTGGGTTTTAAACACAACAGATTACATTTCGTCCTTGAAGGGTTAATGGAAGATTTCTTTCTTACAAAGTTTGTAAAACTGTCTTTTGTTAGATCCGTTCTTTTAATTAGGTGTTAGAATGCAGGAAACAGAAATTTTACATGTTTATAAATACCGGACACATTTACTGACTATTATTATTATTATTATTATTATTACTCTTTTTCCTTTGTCCTTTTATTACATTCCAGAAATGACATTCCATATACATGACATGAAATGGAATGAACTAATCAATTTCAGTGTCTCTTAAGCCGTCCAACGTAATCAGACTATCTACCTTCAATCAAGTTAACAACACATTCATAGACTCAGAATAACGAAATTAACTGAAATGTTAAAGACGTGGCTAATATAAATACGTGCGGCCTAATCATATCAATTAAAATCAAACACGCACACTCTTCTTGGGATAACCCAAAATCTTTAATATACCTGCAACAAATTTCGGCCCACCGGCCATCAAAGGGTTTAGTTCAGTGCAAAGGGAAGTATCCAAGGATTTACGTATGAAAGTATGAGAAGCATGCACATGTAAACATGGAAGTTCTGTTGAAAGAATGCAAAACATAGCTAAAAATACGTGACTAAACAATGTATCTTTCTTATTTAATTGAAATAAGAAAGAAAATGGTGAAGCACTTTCTGAAATGCAGGAATATCCGAAGCTTCTTCTTTATTGTGGTGATTTTAGTATAGACTGCTAAATAATTTAGAATATAATATATAACAATATAATACAATACAATATATCCGACATGCACCAGATAAGCAAAACTATCAAACTATTACATACTCTGTTTTCAGTGAAAATTCCAAACATTTATTGACTGTTTATATTTTATTGTGTGTATGTAATTGTGTGTATATACAGATGGGTATAGAGGTCATTAACAGTAATGTATTGTACATTTTCAGAAATTGAATGAAATCAAAAAGCACACGTAACTATATTTTTTAATCCTTTTCGGCTAAAGTGGTTTCATGTTTGCGGTAAAACATGAAACTAATTAAAATGTTAATACAATGGCAGAATAATGCTTCAGGTATGGAGCAGTGCTTGAGGTCTGCCAATAGTACTTGTACTGCTGTGGCGGACAGATTGTGGTCTTGGTCGGTTGATAAATCAAACACAACAGCGAACCGGTAAAGCACCATTTACAGATCGGAGTAGGCCCTAGCCTGCAGGCCAACAGTCGAGTATCCCTTAAAAGAATAAGGTTAAGGTCTCACTAGTTCCTTACACAGACACTCTCAGGAGAACTTGGAAATTCTCAGTGCAAAATAAGGAACTGTAGCCGTTAAGTTGATAGAGGCAGCAGGTAAGGGAGTAACGGGTGGCAGGATTGGGAGGCAGAACTTATAGGTAGGGATAGCTGTGTTTGCGGCGTGGGGGCAGTGTGAGTTGGGATGTCAGGCGGAGTGTGAGTTGGGATGTCAAGCGGAGTGTGAGTTGGGATGTCAAGCGGAGTGTGAGTTGGGATGTCAAGCGGAGTGTGAGTTGGGATGTCAAGCGGAGTGTGAGTTGGGATGTCAAGCGGAGTGTGAGTTGGGATGTCAAGCGGAGTGTGAGTTGGGATGTCAAGCGGAGTGAGTTGAGATGTCAAGCAGAGGGGGTGTTGGGATGTCAAGCGGAGTGTGAGTTGGGATGTCAGCGGAGTGTGAGTTGGGATGTCAAGCGGAGTGTGAGTTGGGATGTCAAGCGGAGTGTGAGTTGGGATGTCAAGCGGAGTGTGAGTTGGGATGTCAAGCGGAGTGTGAGTTGGGATGTCAAGCGGAGTGTGAGTTGGGATGTCAAGCGGAGTGTGAGTTGGGATGTCAAGCGGAGTGAGTTGAGATGTCAAGCAGAGGGGTGTTGGGATGTCAAGCGGAGTGTGAGTTGGGATGTCAAGCGGAGTGTGAGTTGGGATGTCAAGCGGAGTGAGTTGAGATGTCAAGCAGAGGGGTGTTGGGATGTCAAGCGGAGTGTGAGTTGGATGTCAGCGGAGTGTGAGTTGGGATGTCAAGCGGATGTGAGTTGGGATGTCAAGCGGAGTGTGAGTTGGGATGTCAAGCGGAGTGTGAGTTGGGATGTCAAGCGGAGTGTGAGTTGGGATGTCAAGCGGAGTGTGAGTTGGGATGTCAAGCGGAGTGTGAGTTGGGATGTCAAGCGGAGTGAGTTGAGATGTCAAGCAGAGGGGTGTTGGGATGTCAAGCGGAGTGTGAGTTGGGATGTCAAGCAGAGTGTGAGTTGGGATGTCAAGCGGAGTGTGAGTTGGGATGTCAGGCGGAGTGTGAGTTGGGATGTCAAGCGGAGTGTGAGTTGGGATGTCAAGCGGAGTGTGAGTTGGGATGTCAAGCGAAGTGTGAGTTGGGATTTCAAGCGGAGTGTGAGTTGGGATGTCAAGCGGAGTGAGTTGAGATGTCAGCAGAGGGGTGTTGGATGTAAGCGGATGTGAGTTGGGATGTCAAGCGAGTGTGGGAGTTGGGATGTCAAGCGGAGTGTGAGTTGGGATGTCAGGGGAGTGTGAGTTGGGATGTCAGCGGAGTGTGAGTTGGGATGTCAAGCGGAGTGTAGTTGGAGTGTGAGTGGATGTCAAGCGAGTGGGATGTTGGGATGTCAAGCGGAGTGTGAGTTGGGATGTCAAGCGGAGTGTGAGTTGGGATGTCAAGCGGATATTGTAGGAGTGGGTTGGATGTCAAGCAGAGTGGGTGTGAGTTGGGATGTCAACGGTTGGAGTCAGCGTGTGAGTTGGGATGTCAAGCGGAGTGTGAGTTGGGATGTCAAGCGGAGTGTGGAGTTGGGATGTCAAGCGGAGTGTAGTTGGGATGTCAAGCGGAGTGTGAGTTGGATGTCAAGCGAGTGTGGATGTCAAGCGGGGTTGAGTTGGGTATGTCAAGCGAGTGTGAGTTGGGATGTCAAGCGAGTGTGAGTTGGGATGTCAAGCGGAGTGTGAGTTGGGATGTCAAGCGGAGTGTGAGTGAGTGGGATGTCAAGCGGAGTTGTGAGTTGGGATGTCAAGCGGAGTGTGAGTTGGGATGTCAGCGATGGTCGGAGTGTGAGTTGGATGTCAAGCGGAGTTGAGTTGAGTCAAGTGTGGTTGGATTCAAGCAGAGGTGGTGTGGGATGTCAAGCGGAGTGTGAGTTGGGATGTCAAGCGGAGTGTGAGTTGGGATGTCAAGCGGAGTGTGAGTTGGGATGTCAGCGGAGTGTGAGTTGGGATGTCAAGCGGAGTGTGAGTTGGGATGTCAAGCGGAGTGTGAGTTGGGATGTCAAGCGGAGTGTGAGTTGGGATGTCAAGCGGAGTGGATTGGATGTCAGCGAGTGTGAGTTGGGATGTCAAGCGGAGTGTGAGTTGGGATGTCAAGCGGAGTGAGTTGGATGTCAAGCGAGGGTTGGGATGTCAAGCGGAGTGTGAGTTGGGATGTCAAGCGGGTGTGAGTTGGGATGTCAAGCGGAGTGTGAGTTGGGATGTCAAGCGGAGTGTGAGTTGGGATTCAAGCGGAGTGTGAGTTGGGATGTCAAGCGGAGTGTGAGTTGGATGTCAAGCGGAGTGTGAGTTGGGATGTCAAGCGGAGTGTGAGTTGGGATGTCAAGCGGAGTGTGAGTTGGGATGTCAAGCGGAGTGTGAGTTGGGATGTCAAGCGGAGGTGGATGTCAGCGAGTGTGAGTTGGGATGTCAAGCGGAGTGTGAGTTGGGATGTCAAGCGGAGTGTGAGTTGGGATGTCAAGCGGAGTGTGAGTTGGGATGTCAAGCGGAGTGTGAGTTGGGATGTCAAGCGGAGTGTGAGTTGGGATGTCAAGCGGAGTGTGAGTTGGATGTCAAGCGGAGTGTGAGTTGGGATGTCAAGCGGAGTGTGAGTTGGGATGTCAAGCGGAGTGTGAGTTGGGATGTCAAGCGGAGTGTGAGTTGGGATGTCAAGCGGAGTGTGAGTTGGGATGTCAAGCGGAGGGTGAGTTGGGATGTCAAGCGGAGTGTGAGTTGGGATGTCAAGCGGAGTGTGAGTTGGATGTCAAGCAGAGTGTGAGTTGGGATGTCAAGCGGAGTGTGAGTTGGATTTCAAGCGGAGTGTGAGTTGGGATGTCAAGCGGAGTGTGAGTTGGGATGTCAAGCGGAGTGTGAGTTGAGATGTCAAGCAGAGTGGGTGTTGGGATGTCAAGCGGAGTGTGAGTTGGGATGTCAAGCAGAGTGTGAGTTGGGATGTCAAGCGGAGTGTGAGTTGGTATGTCAGGCGGAGTGTGAGTTGGGATTTCAAGCGGAGTGTGAGTTGGGATGTCAAGCGGAGTGTGAGTTGGGATGTCAAGCGGAGTGTGAGTTGAGATGTCAGCAGAGGGGTGTTGGGATGTCAAGCGGAGTGTGAGTTGGGATGTCAAGCAGAGTGTGAGTTGGGATGTCAAGCAGAGTGGGTGTTGAGATTTCAAGCAGGCAAGTGGGAGAGTGTTGAAAAGAACAATGGTGGCTGTTCAAAAGGTGTAAGAGACCTGAAGCTTTTATATTCAGAGGCTGCAGACATTAACAAGAAAGGATTTGTTTTTGATGAACCTACATTACTGTGTGAAATTTCTATAAATATAAAAAGGTGAATTATACATTAAACTACAAATATTCCGGGACTAAGTGTTATTTATTATTTTTATACAGCCACAAACGTGATCGGCCTTCCCAACCTTCACAGCAAAGCACCAAATATATTCCCTGGATAAGAGCTTGTGCGAACGACTTAGAGCTAGGACGGTTACAGAACCTGAAAATGTTCAATGTATGTTCCGCATGAAGCAACCCACATTCCTTCATGCTTTATGTACTGGATACCAACATGGGGGTTGCAAACCCCTGAGGGGTCACGGGTTATTTTACGACCGCAGATTTCTTCGAGAATCTTCGCGAAATCAAATAGCTTCGCAGCAGGTCTTGCTCCTCCTACCAGAGCCTCCTGTCTCCTGTTCTTTTTTCTCATGGCAAGGCAGCCCCTAGTGGGCCAGGGCCTCCTCATTGTCGAGGTTTCACGATCACATTCAGACACACCACACTCGGTAGGACTCCTCTGGACGAGTGATCAGCCTGATGCAGAGACTTCTACCTGACAACACACGACATTCACAACAGACTGATATCCATACCCCCGGCGGGATTCGAACCCACAATCCCAACCAGCGAGTGACCGCAGACCCACGCTTTAGACCGTACGGCCACTGGAATCGACTATTCTGTTCTTATAGTTGTGATGAATAAAATGTGAATTCATGTATTACGGTTATTGACTTTTCGGTATGCAGTTTATCGCTTCTCAATGAAACAAGTCCAAAATACAAATATTAGCGTGTGGGGACTGCCAACATGTCTAAGTTAACGCTTTAAGAACGAAAAACTTTATATTAAAAGCTCCCCAATTTCCGAAAGACCATTGCTTTTTGTTAGGTTCCCAGGCTTCGCTCTTTTGCCCTTCTCATAAGATCAACACATAAATGAAGATTAGTATAGAGCATTGGTGGAATGATAGTGACAGGGAAAAAACCGAAGTATTCGGAGAAAAATCTGTCCCAGTGCCACTTTATTCACAACAAATCGGACATGGAATGACTTGAGATGGAAACCGGACCTTCGCGGTGAAAGGCCGGCCACTAACCGCTTGAGTCAAGTCACGGCCTTCTTTAACGATAAAAGGTGATATTTAAAGACACAGTTCTTACCGCGCAATAAACACTCTCATATCGGCTATAAAACCCAATCCGTTTATCATTGATTTCAGGCTTCCGCCACGATGTTGATGAAATCTGTGGTCTTCTGGGTAATTATACGGCGTCGTGTGGTAATTATTTACCGACGTTTCGGGACAACGTATCGGTCCCATCTTCACGGGTCGGGAATCTCGACCCGTGAAGATGGGACCGATACGTTGTCCCGAAACGTCGGTAAATAATTACCACACGACGCCGTGTAATTACCCAGAAGACCACAGATTTCAATCCGTTTACGTTCTATGGGCCGAAACTAGCTGCTTGTTATGCGACTACATAACAAACACGAGCACACCGTGTGAAAAAAAAAACGTAGAATTTTTTAATGTTAAACTGGTGGTACATAAATTAACCGCCAGTAGTTAAGAGGTTAAGAAAGGTTCCTCACAATTCAAAAGGTTGGGGTGCCACTGCTGTAATGGACCAGGCACTCTCCATCGGACCTGTGGCGCACAGTCATCATGTGTGCTAACATGACATGACATGACATGATTTCAACCCGGTTTCAGTTAAGCGAGTCGGAGGTGTGATCTAATAACAAGGCAACTAGCAAGACAGGATCTCTTCACGTTGTAGTTTATTATAAACACGCGTGAAACTATACGTACTGTAGTGTGCGTAGGCTCTGTCTAGTCCACACTACGTACGGTTGATACATTTGTAGCGTTGTTCTCTTATTGAAGCCTCATCCCCTCTCCAACACACCTAATTGTGGTATGAGTATAGCTAATTACTTTGTTACCATGTATGAAACACCCTCTCATACTCCACGCATACACACAGTGCTTTATGTAGCATGGTTATATCAATGCTTGTTCTGGATTATGAGTACCCCTCTCCGAACCCCTGACATCGACTCTTCACTCAACTAACAGCAGCCCGTGCCCTGATATGTTCACGAGAACTGACCAACATGGTTTACAATCCTCCCGCCTGACCCTCCACCCCCAATCCTCTCGGACATCGTGTTAATTGCTTGTTTACCTCATCTCCAATCCCCCCTGCCTGCAAACCCACCCTCTGTCAAACTGCTCTCGAACACCTCGTACTGGAACGCTTTTCGACACAATGAAACATACAACATGAATGCAACCACCGCAACGACCATTATAATTCTGTGATGTACAGCCTATAGGAAACTAAAATCCGTATCATCAAACGTATTAACAAATTTGAAACTAGGTGACTAATGCGTTAGTTTTTTTTTTAAAAACAAATTTCAGTCATCTCTCTCCGACACTTCATAATGAACAACGTATTCACGATAACACATTTGTATGCTGTATGTTTGTTCGTGTTCCAGTGTGCTAGCTAAAAGCCTGTGTGGCAGGTTATATTCTATAGGGTCCTTTTTAATCTGACAAAAATTGTTTGTCATTTCCTAACGGCTCGCTTATCGTATTAACGTGCTCGTAGTTCACTCAGCCCATCGCCCACATGTGCGGCGAAAGAGATGCTGGAAGTGAAAAACGGCATTTGTCAGACAAAATAATGATAAAGTATTTTCAAAACTGCAATGTGCTATTCTAATTTACGGCCTTATACTTTATAACAGTTATTTCAGTTTTACCATTCGCCTCTCCCCTATCCAGTTCACACCCCTGAGATTTTGACCGTTTAACGACAAAACGCAATCCGCTTTATACAAAGACCTAGTTCGTACCGCTCAGTAAATACCCTCCGTCTCGGTTAGAAAAACCAAACAGTTAATATTTTGTAGGCCAAAAGTCGATGTTTGTTCTGACGAACATACAAGTAAAACACGTTAACACACTCCGTGGACAGAATGTAGAAGTTTTAGGCGCGTTCGCAAAATTGCGAAAAGCCACTATTAGCTTTGTCACGTCTGTCCGTCTCTCCGTCAGTTCTCATGGAACAATTCGGCTCCCACTGGACGGATTTTTCATGAAATTTGGTATTTGAGGATATTTCGAAAATCTGTCGAGAAAATTCAAGTTTAATTAAAATATAACAAGAATAACGGGTACTTTACATGAAGACCTATGTACATTTATGATAATATCTCGCCCTGTTCTTCTTATAATGAGAAATATTTCAGACAAAAGTTGTAGAGAAAGTCAAAACACATTTTATATTCAATAACTTTTTCCGAAAATCGTGCCGTTTATGAGAGGCACCGGTGTACCCAGGCACACCATAATGTCTCAAAATTTCGTACTTTGTGTCTCATTTCTCAATTTGTATTTTGTAAGTAGAATTAGATGCTAATGTAAATGAAAGTTTAATTTACGTTTTAGTTTCTTTAATTTGTTTAGTGAATAAACATAATGTAATTCACGAATGAGAATCTAACAAGGGTTCGCCTTGTAAAAAATAACAATTAAAAATAAAGTCCCCTGGGTGTTCACAGCAATGAAATGCGCCGAGCAGGCTTACGATCCCATGCACGATAAACATCACCGGCACGGATCTTCACCTGCAAGATACATTTTAAGGATAACATAAGTAAAGTGCCTATATTATCAATATACGCAATGCATATAAATACGACAATATAGGCCAGAAACGCGGTAAAGTTTGTTCCGTAACATGCTAAGCAAGCACTGACAGTCGGTACACGTACCCATACTCAGCCTCAGCGCTAGAAGGAGCGTCCCAGCCAGCTCCAACGCGGAGGTTTCTATGGTCATGTGCGTTGATGTAGTGAGTGACCAGCCCACTGACCGCACAAGTTCTACTTGACCGCTGAATTTTGCTTACGAAGGTTCTTTTACATGCCGTAAATCTACGACTTTACTTCCCCTCCGAAGGAAGTGGTGTTCCGGATTTTTATCACCCTTAAAAATCCATCGACCTCGGTCGGGATCGAACCCGCGAACCTTGGGTCCAGTGGCGAGCACGCTAACCACTAGTCCACCGAGGGCGACCCCAGCATATTTACTTCCGGGAAAAAGAACCGGTACTCATTGTACAGGAGACTGGATGGGCCTCGGGGCCGGTCTGGATGGGTCCGGAAAATCTCAACTTCAACGGGGTTGGAGGCCCGGGTAATCCAGCCCGTAGCGAGTCGCTATACCGGCTACGAAACCTCGGCCGCCAGTCCAATACTAACCATAAATCGATTACCATACAAACAACATGTCATCTACACGTGGTCCCCTAAAAAAAACTTTAGATTTCACCCCCACATATATTTTTGAAGGGCAGTTCCAAGATTTCGTTTCAAGCACCAGAATTTTTAGGGTATCACACGAGATCCAGTCCACAGGGGCTTTCCCTAAGCTGGGCCAAAGCGAGAACCTGAAAAACAAGGAAGACGAACAAGCAGATATATCAACAAAAGATATTCCGGACATCTAAATTACGTCAGTGTTGGCGTATTTGAAAGTGGCACTGCTGTCTGGAAGTCAGCGTGCGCTCAGGAAGTCCTGCGGCCGGTTTACTCATTTAAGGTTTCCCTTGGTCTTGGAGAAAACGCTGAGTTGGTACCAAAAATCCACGTTGCGCTACATTCGTTTCTTGCAGCACCCCCCCCCCCCAAACATCAGCTTCAAAAATGTCCGCCCAATATCGGCCCTTACAACTTTATCAAATTATCGTCATAATGCAGCCCTGCAAGCACAAACTTCAGCCCAAATTCTGAACTTATTTCCTCGGCTGCATAATCCAAGTCCACTTTCATCACCTTACCTTCTTCATTTCCCAAAGATCTACTTTGTTCCCAGCCTGCCTTTACCAGAAGGACGAGGGGTAATAGCATCGGAACCTTCAGAAAAGTACGTTTTCTGTCCCACGCCCCCCTCTGAACATTAATCTATTTCGTCTCATTACACCGACTGCTTCTCCCTCTTTTCTTTCTCTGGCACGGTTACTACATACAAGAACGCCCATCATCTGGCACCAACAGGCACAATAACCAGAAGAACCTGACGTCGTGAAAACTAAATATTACAGAAGTCCTATTGAAAATAATGACAAAAATATATAAGAGGAATAATGCAGAGCCGGGATAGCGTAGCCGGTATAGAGACCAGGCTAGGGGCTGGAGGGTTCGAGGTTCGAATTCCGTTAAGAGCAAGATTTTCTCTTCTCCAAATCGACAAGACCAGCTGTGGGGCCCACCCAGCCTTGTAAGTAAAACACATTTCTTGTTAAATTTGCAGTGGATTCTTGCAAGATTCCTTTGCGTACTAAGAACCGATTTTCAAATTTCTTAAGTTTTAATTCAGCCTCGTCACAATACACATGGACATTCAGCTTCCGGTCACAGCATCCATGCTGTCATATGCATATCTATATACGTCTACAAGCCAATCCCAAGGCGGTGGAAGACCAGCCAGAACCACCTGCAACAAATACACAATTCAGTCAGCCATAACTACCCTTTCGAAACAATACACTGTGTATTCAGAACCATATGTAGCCAAACACGTCAACTAATCGAGCGTTTGACTCTACGGGGACCGGGCACTGGAAACTGTGTGTACTCGGGGCTTGCAGTGCCATCTGTAACGAATACATAGCCTAATCGAGCGTGTCTATACCAGGGTATGGTGGTAGGGGGTACTGGAATTGGAAACAAGAGAATGTCCGTTGCACAGTGTATACAGCGCACGAAGTGAGCGAAGCCAGAGCCATCTGTAACGAATACACAAGGTAATGGAGCATGGCTGTTACTGCTGCTGCATTGCTCATTGCGTGGTAATGAGAGGACAATTCTGCGGGCGGTCTGTGGGACACCGCATTCCATTCAATTCATTAAGCGACTCTCCGCGGCAAACATGTAGCAATCGGGTGGATACATAATGTAAATCTGACCGTTCGCTAGTGAGTAGAGCGTGGTTGTAATATCACCACTTCGTCAGTACAAATCTTGGGGGGGACTCTGATTGCATCCGTTGGAAAACTGTTTAAATGACAACACGCAGAATCGTAATAATCAAAGAAATTCAAAGAGGCGGGGGAATGTAATACACAAGGCATTGGTGATAAATGCAGGGGTACACAAATTTCCCAAAAATGTAGGAGTCACCTGTAAATTCTAGGCGCCCGAAGAGTGACCTGAAGCAATTTTAATGCTGAGGATCCATAAATATTAGGCGCAACTGTAAACAATTTAGCCGCTACGGCGGTTTGGCGCCCGGAACTGATGTACCCTTGGATAAATGAATAAAAGCTTTTAGTCGGAAGACCTGGAGAGAACACAGTACTTTGGAAACTTCCCTTTCTCCCGACCTCCTCGTCCTTTATTTCAAAACACCTTAGGTGTTTATTGCTGAAAGGTTTTCATGACTATAGAATGTAAAAGTATGTACATGTCTTATCAAATGATGCTGTCGTCGAAGTTGGAAATGAAGAAAGTCATATTATCTGATATGAGGTCAAATGGTAAAAAAGTGGTTCAGTGACATAAGGGAACTGAAAGAGTGAAATGAAGCATAATGATGCAGTTCCACAGAGAAGTAATGATGTTTAAAATGACGCCATATTTAACATAACCTAACATAAGTCTGCCGATCCCAGTGGCCGTGCGGTCTAGGCGTGGGTCTTCGGCCGCTCGCTTACTAGGATCGTGGGTTCAATCCCACCGGGGGCATGGATGTCTGTCTCTTGTGAGTGTTGTGTGTTGTCAGGTAGAGGTCTCTGCGACGGGCTGGTCACTCGTCCAGAGGAGTCCTACTGAGTGTGGTGTGTCTGATGTGTGTGACCATGAAACCTCGACGAAACGAGGAGGCCCAGGCCCATATAGGGCTGTCGAGCCATAAAAAATAATAATAATAAAAAAAACATAAATCTACTCGAACCTTATGAACATCTGCATCATCTAGCCCTGTAAGAAGGAGCACACCCAGTACTGATGATGACGATGACGGTGATGATCTGAGGATGAGCAAACGGCATGCACCAGTTAATTACAGTTTTAAATTATGTAATCTACTTTTACCCTGTACGTCAATTTTATCAAATGACACAACCGACAAAGTAAACATTCGATGTTGTAGTAATTTACATATTTATGAAATCAAATTGCCACATTTGTTTTGATTAACTTCCATCGTGTGTCCTAGTCGTGCTTGTTTGGTTGTTATAATTTTGTAATAAATTTTTACCCTGTACTCCATTTTTTAAAATTATAAAACCTGAAATTTACAAATCTTGTTACTTATTTCGTTCATCGTGATAAAAATATGTTATAGTTTTAATAGGTTTTAAGGGGAATCTTGCAGTATTATATGGTATCCTTGAAAATGGCTGACAAGGCTGAAACATGTAGAAGAGCCACGAATGTGTACTTTGTTGGATGAATAACTTGATATAATTTTACGCTTACAAAAAAAAAAAAACCTAAGAAAGCATACCTAATAAATAAAAATTAAATGAAAGGAAGAAATGTTATGTAAAATTGCATGACTTAAATTCATTTTTTCATGTTCCAGAGGAGTCAAAGAATAAAGAACACCAAATCCGCTTCAATTTAGGCATGCGGTCCGATATTGAATTGCGGCCTGCTTCGTGCAGTCACATCGAATTTTACTTACGTATAATAACATATAAAGGCTAAATAAAATGCCATTGTACATTTAGACACCCTGGAAATGACTTTCATTTTTTATTCACCTGTTTACTTAAGGAAAGGTATAAATGACGGGAAGACTAGGAAGAAGGCGTAAGCAGCTACTGGATGACCTTAAAAAAAGAGAAAAAACTGGAAATTGAAAGAAGAAGCACTAGTTCGCACCTTGTGGAGAACTCGCTTTGGAAGAGGCTACGGACCTGTCGTAAGACAGACTACAGAATTAAGTATTTACTTAAGCCGAATTAAAAGAAATGCGAACATCAGAATAAGCAGTTAATGTGGAGTAATTAAAAAACATGAAATAAAGCCTACGAAAAAAATAACGAAATTACATGGAAAGAAAGACAATTGGCATTTGAAAACTGAACGTATCGGTAAATAAGATTTTATTTGATTTTTTTTATCGCCGTAAACAAAATTGGAAAAGAGAAAAATAAAACATATAAAAGGGACGCTGGAATCCGTTTCATTTCCATTTCCTCTCGGGGTTCAGCAAAGTGCTCGGGGCGGGAAATGGTGTTACACTACACTGCATGCATCAGTTCCATTAAAACCGTCGTCATCGTTATCATCATCAACAACAGCAGCAGCATCAGCATGATCATTACTTTCATCATCGTCGTCCTCGTAGCGAAACATGAATGAGTGACAGGAAATATTTAGCGGGACGGGACGTGCACGTAATGATGGATTTGTTCGCGTCACAGAATGTAAAATATTGTTGGAATATTTGTTTACTTTTTCCACTCGTCACTCTATTTTATCCCTCACTCTTCACATTTTCATTGGCAAATGCATGTGTCCATGTTTCCATAAGCTCTCTTGTCAGTGGCGTGCTATATGGACGTCAAAACATATACTGTCATATAATGGACCTGTAACAGGAGATAATTATGTGGAAAGAGAGGAATAGGTCTGGAAATTTATCAGCAGTTAAGGCAATATTATTCTCAAGTCTCAGTTATTTGTCCTGAATATGTGAGGTTCATTTGAGGACCTAAGGAAAATTTAAGTGAACATACTAAATGCAGAAAGTGACGCCAAAAAAAAAAAGAGATTAAAAAGAAAACAACACTGAAAGTGGTGTACTCCCTGACACACACTTGACCAAAGTGTTCTTTATTTCTTGTATTTTCTGCGGCTGTTTGACTGCAAATAGTAACATTGGTTAAGAAGCATGAAGCTTTCGAGGAGGACAAGTTAGTTAGTTAGTTAGTTAATCCTCTTCGCTCCCTGTGGAGCATAGGGCCTCGATATTCTTCCTCCATCTGATTCTGTTTTGGGCTTCAAATTTGGCTTCTGTCCATGTTCTGTTGATGCGCTGTAGGTCTTTCAGTGTTGAACGTTTCCAGGTGTTTTTGGGGCGTCCTCTTTTCCTGTTCCCTGGTGGGTTCCAGTCTAGTGCTTGTCTGGTTATATCCTATTGTGGCTTCCTCCAAGTATGGCCAATCTTCATAATGCAGTTGCTAATTGTTTCTTGTTTTGTTCTTTCCCATTTCGAGGAGGACAAGCTACAGATATAATGGAATACAGGAGACATAGAAAGTGTCACGCTTTTTGTCTTTCCTTTTTTGCAGAGGCTATTACTACTATAATCTAATTATCAGTGCTATAGACCATAACGACAAGCTTTATTCATTATCCATATAAAGGCATTAAATTGAGGGAAGTCTAGTGTTGTTTATTTGCATTCTGTTTAATTATGTCACAGTCCTTCATTTTTTCATGTTTCAAAATACATACATACTTACATATATATGTAAAAGGTAAAGGTAAAGCTATCCCATTACAGGCCTGGACAGGCCCTTAGGGTGCCAGGAGGTTGAGGCTCCCAGATTTCTAGACAATCGGCACATGAAGGTGGTAAGGTTGTCAGCCATACGCACCGGCCGCCTTTACCCCCAGGAAATACTCCTGGTACTCATTTCTGTTAGAGGCTGAGTCGACCCCAGGGCCATAGTGCGACCGAAAGGATTATGGCAATGAAAAATTCCAATGACACCATCGGGAATCGATCCGTGAACTTCCGGCTTGTAGAGCAGTGCCTCCACAAACTGCGCCACCGCGTGACCCCTACATATATATGTATATATATAATATTTTTCATAGCAATTTTATCCATCTGATTAGCAATTACTGCCTGCCTATGAAACCGCTTAAAGGGAAGAGAATAATTAATTTCTTAATAACGGAAGGAGCTTTCACCAAGTATAACAATGATAAGATCACTTGCTAATTGTATATGCGGTACTGAAGGGGAAACCTGGTAAAAAGGTCAGCACTGCTCTAGCAACACCAAGATTTTTTCTCTCAGTTTCAAAAACGTCCACAGTGACTGAAGCTATGAATGTGCTTCTAACAAAGCAAATGTTTTTGGAAGAGGTATAACACTGCCTGTGTGTTGCATGGTGAGCCCAGCAGCGACCACGCCATGCCGAATGCAGGTCTGTACAGTATTAGGAACCTAACACGGCAAGCAACCTGATCACTAATATACTCGTATATACGAGTATTCAGTGAATCTGATCGCCCTTGACAGTGATGTATAAGCTGGCGAATACAAAAATTTACATTAGACACCAAAACCGTTTTGGATTTCAATTATTGATTTCTTACCATGAAGGGAAAATTTTTTGAGATAATTTTTGTTTCGCTTATGAAAAACGATATTAGATACTATTACATTTCAGTGAGAGACTGAAATTGTTGTAACGGCTGTGGTGAACTGCAGTTATTTTTACATTGCAGTAAAAAGGCACATATATTACAATGATGCAAACATATGAGTTTTTTATTATATATACCGTGCATTTTAATAATTTAATTAATTTATTTATTTATTCCAACAAATGCACTACACTATTTTAGTGTTTTCTTGTCCCTACATATGTTTCGACACTCCCTGTGCCATCCTCAGGGGTGTCGTCGAGAGTTCACAGTTTTCAAATGCATCCAATTCATTTCATAACATAAATTCACTATCACTGAATAACACTTATCTTCTTGTTCATGGTGGTCAGCTTGTCGTCTTTGGCTTTTTTATTAACATTGAATAATTAAAACTTTATAAATAAGATATTCGCAGTATAAAATATTAAAAGTTTTTAAGACTTTGTTCGACAGCTGGCTATGTATGTTAGTTGTGCGATCGATATTTGGTCGTGTCCTTTTGCTGTGTTGTTGACCGTGCTGTGGTGTCTTGTGTACTGCCTGGTTATGTTGTGGTTGTGTCAACCACAACATAACATGAATTGGATGCATTTGAAAACTGTGAACTCTCGACGACACCCCTGAGGATGGCACAAGGAGTGCCGAAACATGTGTAGGGACAAGAAAACACTAAAATAGTGTAGTGCATTTGTTGGAATAAAATAATTAATTAATAAACATGAGTTTTTATTTCAGGCTTCCGTCGCGATGTTGATGACATCTGCACTCTTCTGGGATATTACGCGGCGGAACAACGTGTCAGTCCCATCTTCACGGGTCAAGAGTCCCAGTAGGTACCCCTAGCAGCTTTACGTTGTTTGTATCCACCCCTCTCTCACCCTGGATTCTACCCTATTGTCTGTCATCACGCCTACGGATTGCTATCCAGCCGTACTTTCCAGAACCTAGGTTATAGGTTGCTGGCTTTCTTCCTTTCCTACTCGGACTCTTGACCAGTGAAGATGGGACCGACACTTTGTCCCGAAACGTCGGTAAAGAATTACCACACGACGCCGCGTAATATCCCAGAAAAGCGCAGATCACATGAGTTTTATATTATATTTACCGTGCATCTTATCATAATTGGAAGAGTTCATTTCTACACCAACTTATGCACACAGTCTTATAGTATTATTAGTTTATTTTCCCCTGTACGCTTGTAAACTTTGTGACCCCCCTGAAGATGGCGTTTTAAATACGCCGAAATACGTATAGGGGAAAATAAACTAATAATACTATATGATTGTGTGCATAGTTGGTGTAGAAATGAACTCTTCCACATGAGTTTTGTTTAACCTCTGGTAATATCCAGGGCTTCCTTTGTTATGATTATTCCAAGGGATTTGTCTTATCAAATTTGGGCCTTCTATGCCTGACTAATGTGTTAACTTGTAATGTTTCAAGTATCTACTTTATTTCGTATTCAAGAGAAGTTGTTTAAAATTGTTACAACCATAATTGCATGCAGCTTACAAATGAGTCCGTAAAACAATTACTCGTAACACAGACATTCCTTGTCTTGTTTATTCAGCTGTCTTCCAAAACAGACTTCGGCACACTGTTAAAATGGGCTGCATCCTTACGTCCTATTGTGGCCAATTATCAGTAATAATTTTCTGAATATATCCTTCTGTCAATATCGAAAGACTCTTTTGCTTTTTACACTTTTGGAACATTGTTAAAACATATAAAGCTGAGTAAGTTAATGTTATTAATTCAGGTATACATATTCCACGCAGGCTTACAACAGAAGTCCACTTCCGTAAAGGTGACTAATTTAGCAGTTATCAAACTTATTTCTGACACGCGTGTTTTCGATGTTATTGATAACATAAAGTACTGTCAAAGCAAATATTTTATATCACCTGCTGCTATGAATTAAATTTCAGATCCCATTATCCATTGTTTTATGCATCTGAAGCGAAATTTTTTTTTCTCTAATAGAAAGCGGTGTAATTAAAGAAATAACACATTGATAAAAATCGCATTAATTAAATTAGCACTCAATGAACACGAGCTTTATTTATGATGTGCTGTTATAACGCAACGCATCAGCAAATATAATTCTATACTATTATTCTGTAAGTCCATTTTATTTTGAGTTTATTCGCTATAAGGTTCAGTTACTCAGCAGCTATAGTGCAAAGAATAAATATACTTTATTTGCAGGGGAAATAATTTTTCCAAGTCTCATTGGGTGTGTCACAACCATAACAAAAACGGTATGTAGATATTATTACTTTGCTGTTTCTTTAGACGGACACTGACACTTCAGAACTTTTACAGCAATGAAGTTTATGCATGTTATTAACGTACTAATCTTTACCTAAAACTTTCGGAAAGTCTCGTATCATTAGTAGCATAATTAGTAAAACCTATTATATTAAGTTTTGTTATCACGATATAACGAACTACGAAATGCACTTACTGCTCCAGGTGATTCGCTGTTTGTTCGGTAAAAATTAGGGTCTTTCTATGCAAGATAGTGTGGGCGCCGTGGTTGAGGCAACTTCTCTGACACCTCTGCGAGACATGTAGTCTAAACAGAGTGCTACAGGCGTTTGGATCAACTTGCCCTGCAGGTAAAGCAATTAGTAAGGCTACGTCGCCTTCGACGATTCTATATATATTGTTTCTAATATAACTGTGAAGGTAATTATCAACAAATTATGACTTTAACAGTTAAAAAAATAAGCATAATTCAAAGCAGTGTTTCTATACGTGGAGATTAACAATCAATCAAAAGGGTGGAACATTAAATTAAACAAAACCTTATAAAACTTGAACTTCGTTGGCACACTGTCGTCTAACATTTCCTTCCCCTTCGCAACAAATATGTGTGGTCCGAATTATGTAACGTATAACTCCAGGCTAAGAAAGACAGCATTGTTATATCTTATATAAAATGAACTGAATTTTATTGACGTTAAACGCTCAGCTACAAACTACATGTATCCATAACACACGCTCACTCTTTGAAAGTCTTATATTTTTTAAGTGTCAATGAATGAACCAAGGAAGAAAATGATAACATATACTTAGCTTCAGCTAGCCTTATACAGGCCTGGACAGGCCCTTAGGCCTCGAGGAGACTGAGGCTCCCAGGATTTCTAGACAATCGGCACATGAAGGTGGTAAGGTTGTCAGCCCTAAGCACCGGCCACCTTTACCCCCAGAAGATACCCCTGGTACTTATTTCTGTTAACGGCTGAGTCGATCCCAGGGCCATAGTGACCCCATCGGGAATTGAACCCTGACATTCCGGCTTGTAGCGCATTGCCTCGACCAAATGCGCACCCCTAACATACACTTACAGAGTACGATAATAAAATTTAGCATGTGGACGTCTTGTAATGAAGGAGGTATCGAAATAAGAATTTGTTCTTCATCTCACCTAAGATTGTCACAACGGTGACCATTTGCCATGATATCCTCGACAACATTTTGTATCCCAAATTTGCGAGAAGTGACAGCTGAAGTTTTCCATCAAGATGATCCACAGCCCCGTTTCAGAAACTTTGTTACAAGTGCTACAAAGGAAAAATTCCCCGCATTTAACGTCTCCTCACTTTTTTTTTAAATTCTAGGCAACATAAAAACTGCCATTTATGTATCTGTTGGACATGCAGAGAGCGTTGCAACATTAAAACACGTGATTACGACAGCTATTAAAACTGTTCCGCCAGAAAAGTTCAAATGTGTTTTGGGATGAGGACATAATTTTATCTCAATATATGACCGTAATAAAAGAGCTGGGCTTGATGAATATTACGCAAATTATATGCACGTGTTGTCATTTTTTTGTTTCATTTAATTATGCATTCTGGTTAGGAAAATATGTCACTGAAACCCCGAACATATTTTGTGGACCCCAGTGAATACACGCAGATTCTAATAGACGTTATTGATATTAAGAGTACAAAGGTCCTATATTTCCATGAGTTGGGCACTCATTGAAACGCATCCCTTGATAACTAATTCATAACTCACCTCACTGGCTGAAATACAAGAATTTATCTGCCCGATTGTCATGTCCAAGTATTGAATTAGTCAGTGTGGGTTTTCAGGTCCCCACCCCACTACTCTAAAATATGTGCTCAAAATCAACATTGTTAGAAAGCTCCCGTGTCGTCGGTAACAAATATCGGTTTTGTTTATCCATTCACAATAGGGATTTCATATTTCTGTTGTCGAGTTCTGTTTTTTTCCCCAGCAGATTCAAAATTTAAACCGCTCAAAGCTACACTGAATTTTTTTCTTTTGTTTTAAGATTACATCAATCTCCTCTCCTCTCACATTCATTAGGATGCTGCTTATAGCGTCTGTGGAGTGGCAATTCATATTGAGTCCAACTGGAAATACTGGTTAGCTCAGTGACGATTTGCAGCGGTTTCCTTCATATTTGAGGTAGACCGATTGCAATGTATCTGTGTCAGTGCCTGAATATAAATACATTTTACTGTGCGTAACGGATCAGACTGCACACCACAAGCTTTCTCACACTCATTAGAAAGTCGCAAGCCAAAAACTGGTCCAAAATGTGATGAAATATCAGCCTACATTTTCTGGAAGAGAATTAAGTTGAAGTGTTTTATCACTTGATAAGGGACGCAATGATCAGTCACGTGTTGTGGGACTAATGGTGACAGAAATACGAACACCAGTCTTCATTAGGAAATCCTCCAGACATTGTATCGAATTTCATAAACATTTTTGACAATTACCTGACTCCATGGAGCACGACTCTTCTTCAGAGGTCAATTATCACGCCATTGGTCGACATTTTCTAGTTTTTCATGGATCCCGAATGTTTATCGGTGACGCGTCCAGTCGCATAGCTGTTAATCGTGGAATTTTTACAGACCATTTTAGGCGCCTTCGCAAAATTGTGAGAAGCATTAGTAGCTTCGTCATGTCTGTCGTCTGTCCGTCTGTCCACATGAAATAATTCGGCACCCACTGGACGGATTTTTATGAAATTTAATATTTAAGTATTTTTCGAAAATCTGCCGGTAAAAGTCAAGTTTCATTAAAATCTGGAAAGAAAAACGGGCACTTTACCTGAAGACCTATATACATGTATGATAATATCTCGCTCTGTTCTTCTAAGAATGAGAAATATTTTAGACTGAATTTGTAAAGAAAATCAGAACACACATTTCATATTCAGCACCTTTTCCGAAAATCGTGCCCTTTATGAGATAATGTGGAAAAATATGGTAGAAACAGATAGGCAGCAGATGACAATAAAATACGGAGCATGCGCCTTGTATACTGGATAACTAAGGCTTCAGACAGGGTCAAAATGTGTAATACATTGATTTTCCACGGCAACAATGTTTGCATGAATGCGGCTCAATGTTACGTTATACGTACATTGCCTGTATTGTTAGTTCTGCCGGGTATTTTTCATGCCCAACAAGCCAGGTATTCCACTATATTTCTTAGCTCGCATAGTGGTAAAATGACTGTGATAATGATGATGAATATGATGTCACCAATAAATAATAATTAATAAATAATAATAATAATAATAATAAATAATAATATTAATGTATGACAGTGGGTACAAGCCATAAAGTAGTTACAGACATAATGGTATATAGGCCGATATAACAATATGAAATGCATGCTCATTTAATTGAAGAAAACATTATACTAAATACCTAACAAAGAAATATTTCAAAAGACTGTGGTATACTGATGTTATGGCAAGGTAATGTTAAGTTTCCAGGGTTTATAAAGAAAGAACCGCCACAATCTGCAGCGTATAATTTTTATCCAGTAAGGCAGCAGATTTTCCCAAAATTGATACAAATTATGTAGGGTACCACAACCCATAAACAACATAATTCTTCACCGCGCTGAGAAAATAAATCCTTGTATATTGAACGAACACGCTGCCGATCCCAGGGGCCGCGAGATCTAAGGCGTAAGTCTGCGGCCGCTCGCTTGTTGTTATTGCGGTTTCGAAACCCGCCGGGGGGGTACGGATGTCTGTCTCTTGTGGGTTTTGTGTGTTTTCAGGTAGAGGCCTCTGCTTCGAGCTGGTCTCTCGTTCAGAGGAGTCCTAACTTGTGTTGTGTGTCTGAGTGTGATCGTAAGCCTCGATAATGAGAAGGCCTGGCCCATAGGGGCTGTTGCGTCATGCAAGGAAAAGAAATATTACACATATTAATGCCTTCATTTCTTAAAATTCCATCTGCAAATTTCATAATCTCTCCTGCGTCTGCTCATATAAGCCTTTATAATACTTAAATGTGCTATGTTTTAAAACATAAAATATCCCATGCGGCCACCACCTTGGTTCCGTTGAGGACTGAAAAGGCTGAATGAGAAATTTGATCATATATTTTGTTCACGTCTTTGTATAAGCTGTTAAAGCTGTCGCAAAGTGATTAGTCACAAACGACTGTCAAGCACGTCCTAAAATGAATAGAAAGCCATTCCTACAGTCGAATTTCGCGGTAAATACATCTCGTTCTTTATTATTGTTCACTTTCTGTTTAGGTTACGTCTACATAAATTCATGTTAGCAATTACATCATCTTACCGTCTAGTGTGGGAAGTTGTTACGCCACTGTCCAAACAGACAGTCGGACCAAACTAAATCATCATTATGCTGATGTTTAATCTCCCAATGAAATGATCAGTTGAGTTACCAACCAACAAAAAAACTGTACTAGCATGGTAACTATTGAAAAAGGAATATGGGATGATGTGTACAAAAATGAAGGATTGTTGGAGTTGCCGGGGGGGGGGGGGGGAGAGGAACGGTAATGAGACAGAGAGAGAGAGAGAGAGAGAGAGAGAGAAAATCGAAACACAACACACAAAAATTTGCAATGCCAACTAACAAATCATAACGCTTAAATGAATACAGTATACCCCCAGACTATCTGATTCGCAAATCATTCCACATACTACTCACCCTACCGAACACATGTCGGCTCTCACACGATTTGAATTTTGCGTTACTGCAGCTAGAGAAGCGTAAAGTAATGCATTTTCATGTGGGCCTGAAACATTAATAAACTGTTTGACTGTGAAGAGCTGCATGAGAGCCACATTCTAACCACATATGTGTAGTGAGAAAGCAAAGGAATATGCGGCCCTAGAGGGTATCTAATCGATGCAATATTCATGTTCATGTAGCTGGGAGTTGGCTTTTTCAACTTTTCCACTTCAAATTATTGTACTACCGAAAGTCCTTGATTTATTGCAAAACAGTGAATTTTAATTGTATTTTTAATTGCGTTATGTAGCTACATATTTCACACAGATTTTGTTATTGAAATGTACACTAATTTTATTCGTTCATTACGACAAAATACGTAGTCCCCTAATATATGTTATGCAAATCAAAACCAAACGTGGCTGATTTGTAATCTGCAGCGTCAGGCTTTATATCTGAAAATGATCGTTCATCAGTATTGTATTTCTATAACACGTTAACTGTTAGTGATTATTCAGTATAACATGTGATTTAGAAAAAGATGTAATTTTAAAAGTGATAACATTTTTCTTATTGTGCATGATAAAGTCTTTTATTCAATTGGTGATTTCTGACCATTGTCTATATTTTAATTAGTTTTGTTTTTATTTTTAGCAAAGCAAACAGAATAACAAATGAGTGAACGAGTATTTGTGTGTGGATATATAGTGTACTTATTACATTGGTCATGCTATGTCGTGTCTGAAGACATTAGGAGGTGGTATAGCTGCAGGAATGGAAAAGGAGAAGACACGCAACCAGCACAGAGTAGTACAAATTCTACCAGTAAGTACAATGAGGGGGAGGATATTACCATTTCAGGCAAACAAGAATAAAGTGAGTACGAGGAGTAGTAGGAAGGAAAATACTAGAAGAGGGGTTAAATAACAGTTACCAACATCTTACCCATCCCAAAATTGTCGTTCGTCCATGACTGCGTAGGTTGTCCCTTTGAAATTACGTGACTATAGAGCGTTCACAGAGAGTAAAGTCCGTTACAAGGCTGTGATGTATAGCTTGCATTATTATGAAGGTGTAAAATACAACAGTTCCAGCTTATTTTGCATATGAGTGTTATTCGAGATTACTTTCTATTAAATCCTATTACATTAAATTCTATTAAAAGCTTAAATTACTTTTTTGTCAGTAGAAATTTATCTACAAAAACCGATTGTCGGATTCATAATGCATTTATCATTAAAGGAATCTGCTCTTGAAGGGTTTGGAGACTTCAAAATAGGAGGACAAGTAATTCGCACTGTGAAATATGCAGATGAACTTGTGCTACTGTCTAAGGAAGAAACGGTGCTACAGGGCATGGTTGATAAGACTAATTGACATTGGAAGACGCTATGGAAAGGAAATGAATGTGGAAAAAACTAAGGTAATGAAAATCTCAGGCAACCATACCCACTAAAAATTATGATAGATCAAAAACAATTGGAGAATGTGGAATATTTCAATTATTTGGATAGCATGACAACAAATGATGCAAGATGTACACGTAAAAGTAAATCCGGAATTGCCATGGCAAAAGCAGCATTCAAAAAGCAGAAGAATCTTTTCACCAGCAAACTGAACTTAAATTTAAGGAAGAAACTAGTAAAGTGCTACATTTGGAACATAGCTTTGTATTGTGTTGAAACGTGGACACTTCGGAAAGTAGATTAGAAGTACCTGGAAAGTTTTGAAATGTGGTGCTGGAGAAGAATGGAGAAGATCAGTTGGACCGATCGTGTGAGAAATGAAGAAGTATTACAAAGAGTCAAGCAGGAGAGGAATATCCTACATACAATAAAAGAAGAAAGGCTAACTGGATTGGTCACATCTTGCGTAGAAACTGCCTTCTAAAACACGTGATTGAAGGAAAGTTAGAGGGAAGGACATAAATGACGGGAAGACGAGGAAGAAGGTGTAAACAGCTACTGGATGATTTTAAGGAAAAGAGAAGATACTGGAAATTGAAAGAGGAAGCACTAGATCGCACCCTGTGGAGAACTCGCTTTGGAAGAAAAGGACCTGTCGTAAGACAGACTGCAGAATGAATGAATGTATGAATGAATATATAATTTAGCAACCACATTACCATAAATTGGCTTTTAAAGTTCAGTCCGTAAAAATGTAATTCAATAGTGTTTTGATAAATGCCAAAAATCAAGTGAGAGGCTCAATTCTTAAAAGCGAAAGGAGCGGCATGCCTGACTACTGACAAAGATGATGACAAACGTGACTGTAATATTAACAGCATTACTCGTCGGATTTTTATTCGACGTATATCTTATTTAGACGGGAGTTACACTCCGCGGAATTTTGCATTCAACTTGAGAGGCCTGCTAAGCATTAGGATTCCTTGAACAAGGAGGTTACAATAGCAACACGTAAGTGATGATGATAATAATAATAATAACAGTAACAAAAATGGTAATTCTGAGTTGGAAAATATAACCATGTAATTAGTAACGTAATAAGAATAATAATAATAACAATTAATTTATCATTAACCTGATAATTTAGCAGCGCAATGTCCAATTATAGCCATTCCCATTGGCCGCGCGGTCTAAGGCGTGGGTCTGCGGCCGCCCGCTTGCTGGAATTGTGGGTTCGAATCCCACCGGGGGCATGGATGTCTGTCTCTTGTGAGTGTTGTGTGTCGTCAGGTAGAGGTCTCTGCGACGGGCTGGTCACTCGTCCAGGAGAGTCATACCGAGTGTGGTGTGTCTAAAGTGTGTGATCGTGAAGCCTCGACAATGAGGACGCCTAGGCCGAGTTCGGCTTACGAGCCATTGGAAAAAAAAAATGGCCAATTACAAATCGGTACAAAATAACACGACAAAAATTACATGAAGACACACACCCACACAAAGAACCCAACATAACAAAGATGAAAAATGTTAGACCTTTAATAAATTGGGCATCTAAAATAAATATTTAAATATAATAATAATAATAATAATAATAATACGTAAGGATAACTTTTCACCAGTTCACAGCTTATGTGGCTGATAATTTGATTCTAAGAAAACAAGTGGGTGTAAATATTTCTTACTTAAAATTACAGTTCAATCTGAAAGACAAGCATTTTAAGAGATGCTCGAAGATTCATAATGTCATACCTAACAAGGAAATACCTTTTTAATTATATGATCTATTTAATTAAACACTCTATGACGGTGATACAATGCCAGAGCACATGGAGTAGTCTTGCGTCAGATTATAGTAAACAGTAAGAAAATATTTAAACAAATATATTAGTAGAATGCCATGCTTTACTGGGTGAGGTGTACTTTGCAATGTTTCTTAAGATTGGAAGAATGCAGTGACCACTTAACCTGTAGAAACCGTCATTATGTCATGGGTGGGCAACTGCCTTACTGGACAGGAAAATGGGGCCTCTTCGAACGAACTAAGGACCGGAAGGACTATTTATGTGCTGCAGATTTTCCTCTTGATTGACAGTAAGTCACAGGCATATCAAAATATGTTCGATGTCATAGTTATAAACAATTTGGGCACGATATTCTGAAGTATGTTTGGTGCTCTCATAAAAAACCTAACATGCGGTGTTACCCACTCCAGTTCCTTTGTCCGGCTGCAAGAGCTCGAAAAACTGCATTTTCGAAAACATCTCAATTCTGTAGTCAGTAAAATGCACTCCTCATATGTCCACTATGGCAGAATGAATGATGGATTACATTGTTGACAAACAGATAGCATCCAAATAACGTGGCAGGCGCATCAAACCTGTGGGTCTTTAGTTGCCTACGTTTGTTTAGCATGTCCTGAACTTTCATAGGCTGAGGGTGTTCGTGAATATGGTGCTGAGGAGGATATTTGGGCCTAAGAGGGACGAGGTAACAGGGGAGTGGAGAAGACTACATAACGAAGAACTTAATGATCTGTACTCATCACCAAATATTAGGATGATCAAATCAAGAAGAATGAGGTGGGAGGGACGTGTAGCACGTATGGAGGAGGGGAGAGGTGCATACAGGATTTTGGTGGGGAGACCTGAGGGAAGGAGACCACTTGGAAGACCCATGCGTAGATGGGAGAATAAAAAATTAAAATGGATCTTCAAGAAGTGGGATGGGAGGGCATGGACTGGACTGATATGGCTCAGGATAGGGACAGGTAGCTGGATCTTGTGAATGCGATAATGAACCTTCGGGTTCCATAAAACGCGGGGAATTTCTTGACTAGCTGAAGACCTGTTAGCTTCTCAAGAAAACTCTGTTCCATGGAATTATTTAGTTATTTAGTTAGTTATGCCACGAACTTGGATTCAAACTGGTGTTTCTCAACACAGACTTAGCAACAACACCAACCGTAGTAACCAGGTATCTTTTCATCGTGATTTGTATGAAATTTGGTTCATTATTGTTACTGAGTTTATAAAAAATTTACTATTTTTTTCGTGTTTCATTTATATTTTTTCCATTTTTGCTTCTTGCTTTCCTTTTCCATTCCCTTTTGTAGCCGTAACTTTTTATTTTCTTTCTAGATTTTTAGCCTCAACGATATTTAAATATCTCTTGAAAAACGCCAAATCATCTTCTATTCTGATCTCTGTTTTATTTCTGTGTATTTTACTACAGCCTTTATATTTCAGTCAATAGACCTATATTTGTCGTCCTATTCCATACACGTAATACAGCAGCTCCGTTTTTGGAACGTTTTCTTTGGAGACAAGTATAAATGGAAAGATATAAAATTCTGACACAGAAGATTAAAATAAAAATTGTAACAGTATACCTAACACAAACCTTCCAAAGGAAAGACGAAGCACAAAGGCCAATGCTTACAATAAAGAAAAGAATGAAGAGATTGTACTGATGTTCTTTTCGAAAAAAAAAATTGGAATGTTGATTTAAGATAAATATAAAGAGCATGAAACGTGCCTGTTCCAATCGATTCAACTGCATGAAACAGAATTGAAGTTATAAATAAATATTACCTCTTCTGTACATTTTACATATATATACATCACTCTTCCAGCATTCGAAAGCGTTCTATACCATTTGAATGATTTCAGTGTTAACGGAATACATATAACTGCGTTACAAAGAGACGGTGTGTGTTGATAGTATAGTTCAGTTCTAGGAACCACACATATGTGATTGATAAGAAGCGATAGAGCATGAGAAAATTTTATTGTGATCTCTAAATCAATAGCGAATATATTGTTAAAATTCGAGACGGTTCAGCTCTAAGCAAGCAGTCATCCGAGGAATTTGCAAGGTAAATAAGTGGCGTTCTTCAGCTTTAGTGAGGATTTTGTCATTACTGGTCATCCGCATTCGAAAGTTATCAGTAAAAATTTGGGAGGAGGTATAAGGCATCTGTGTAATGTATATTTATGGTTTATAGCCAAAAATGTGATTAAAACTGAAAAACGATTTGAAATGAATTCTGAACATGCAAGAAACTCGTTTTAATTCGTACCATTTAAGTGCGCCCTTTTTCTAGTACAGTGAGTAAATAATATTAATTTTATTTCATCATGGGCTGAAACAAGGGAATAAAATATTATTTTCCTTTTTAATTTTTTCTAGAATATATCCTATATATATATTTTTACAAAAAATTTCGACCTATTCCCATTTGGTTAAAATTGGTCAAAATAAGAGAAACACTACATGAAGACACGCACATAACCGTACATATTTTCATTAATTCAGAGAAACGTTATTTTCTATGAGGTACGAGCTGTGGCTAAAAATATTTGAGTATCAACCATCGAGCACGATTTATAATTAAAGTCAAGTGTCAATGTTTAAGACAAATAGACCCTAAGTCTCCGCGCTTACGAAAATCGTATATCGATGATCGATTTTTAATCTGTTGCTAAGATACGGACAAATTTTATTGTGTGTTTCAAAATACCTAAATTGTTTGTAGAAAAGTATTCAAGAATTTAACATCCAGGGACAAAAACAGGTCGAAGTCGCCAGAAATGTTGCGATTTGCTGACATTGTCTAACTTGTTATTTTGTTGTTTCTGTAAGACCTCGATAAATATTTGGCGAGTAACGCCCTAGATGTCCTCAGAAATTCAGGTAGGTCTGATGTACAGTGGTAAATAACCGTTCAGTCGAAATGAAAATCTTTCGTAAACTTCTCCAGTATAAAATTTAATAAAAAGTATTTCATCTGTTCTCGAGTTGTTATGTGCTTACAGACAGATAGACTGACAAAGCATTCGGTGGACACAGTGTTTTCAATCCTTAGTAAGAAAGCGAGGGAGGCCCCTGAAACGTAGTTCTCGCGTGACAGAATTCTGATGTAGATATCTTGCTAACTGCCTACCTGCAGGCAAGCAAGCCCGTTGCGCTGAAAATTTAAAAAGTAGGGATAAACTTTTTCAGGAACACATGCACACACATTTTATGTTGTGTGGAATCTCCAACGGCTTTCTGATGTTGACTATTTCTTATCTCGCCATTGTACAATTCCACCCAAAATACTTTGAATTTCAATAAGTTGGTATGTGAACCACAATTTATCAGTCAAAAGAAATAAATCGGTGTAGGCAAAGCCTTCTCTTGTTACGGACTATTCTAATATCTAGAAAATAAAAATATTTAAGCTTAGTAAAGACAAAACTTCCATTAACATTTTAATTTACTAGAGGATGACATACCATCTGCTGAGATCAGGAAGAAATAAAAAGATCATCTAGGGTAAAGAAATCACCTACTTGTTTCAAATTTCATATTCTTATTTAACTGTCGCATCTCACCGTCCACTTATCACAAAAGGTATCAAAGTATACAATAATTCTGTATGCCAAAATTATAAATTTATGCTACAGGTTTCGACCATACAATTATAATTAGAGAGATCTGATTTATATACGTTGTTAAATGCTCAAGAATATTACATTCATTGATTCATCATAGTAACGATATAAGGAGAAGAGGAGAACACTGATATCGTTACCGTGATGAGTCAGTGGATGCAAAATCCATAAGCAGTGAACATCCTGTATAAAAAAAGGTATATCTCATGATGGTTTTATGACTGAAACAATGAAATAAATTTATAATAAATAACATAGAGAATTATTGAGAACTTTAATGGTTTTTGACATAAGTCAGTCTACCATCTTTATATTAATCTAGACTTTTTGGTGCAGGTTTTGAGAAATTTCAATACGACTAGCATGCCGGTGCCACAGACTGGGATCAATCAAATCTTTAGTAGGAAAGTTAAACGTAGGAAACATTTTGGTGTAACGGCTATCTAAAGCAGAAAATAATGTTTCATAAAATATACACACTCTTGTCGAGTTTGTACTTGGTGAAAGACAGTTGCCCTCTGAACAGTACTATTTAGGAACTGATGTAGTTAACCATTTAAGGACACACTCACAAACCAAGGGCATGATGCAAGTTAGACATCGAAAATATGCCTCTTGCTGAATGTGATGACAATGAAGTGACTGTTTAAACCACTGAATATGTGAAGTGACACAGGGATGTGGCGTAATTAACTTTCTGTAGGAATAAATGATGAAATTCAAGTAATGAGCAGCGAGAGAACACAAAAGGATTGCTGTGGGTGAAGCGGTGATGCAGTTGTTTTGCGGGGTTGATGTGGTGGTGTCAGCCTTCACAAACAAGTTGATTACAAAGCATTAAATAAAGTGGAAAGATATTGTGATAAATGGGGTCTGAAAACTAATGTAACAGACGTGTAGACAATTCTATTAAAAAAAGGAGGGAGAGTTAAGAAGGAAGAAAATTGGTCTGTAAAAGAGTAAGTAATAGAAACAGAGAAGGAAATAAATCACTCGGGGTAATCCTGGATAATTGTGGTGCGTGGAACAAAACAAAACATGTTAGCTCGACAAAGACAAAACCAGGCAATTATTGTGATTTTCAAATTCTTAGCCAAGGCGCCCTATAAAGGGAGGAGACTCTTATGAAATCTTCATGAAGCGTTAGTAAGGGCTAGAATGCCATAAGGATTGAAATAATAGGAGATAAAAAGTAAAAATGCTTATTTTTTTTAATTCAAAATAAAAATATTTTTGTGAAATAAATTAACGGAACAAAATAAAAGAGTTCTGTGCACAAAATTAAGTTTGCTGTACAAACGTAATGTCAGTCCCACTCAAACTTGCTGACATGTTATTTTACCATTGCTTAAATTCAGATTTTGCGGAAAAAAACGTGACTTCATAAAAAGAAACACTTGCACCTTCCGCCATACTTGTAATTTTTTACTTAAAGCCAGGAATCTTACGCATGAAACGTAGGTATGTTTATGATTTGACATCCCTAGTTCCAATGATTATCATCACCAAATTAAAGGCTAAATACAATTTTCGGGAGGCTGGCGTGTTTTTATTTTACATTATATAAAACATTCCCATAACAACAGTAGTACTTTTTCGTTACTACATTACAACACAACATTTCAAGACCCTGAAGTAAATGGCACTGCTGTAGCTGCTAAGTCAAAAACTGTGCTTCGGCTATGTTACTACTGGTTGTAGGAAATTACAGAGTACTGCTTTTGGGTGGCATTAAGTCGCATAAATTTCCTAAAAAGTTTCGTGAACATTGGTCAGCTGGTTCAAAGTTGACAGACACAAACACGCAGACATAGTAGCACTGTTGGAGATATAGGCCTAACAGAGCCCACACAGAATCTAGCCTTACTGGCTTTGGACACGCAGAGCACAGTGAACTGATAACAATGTTTTAAGGAAGACACTATGCTAAAATGCTTCTCTTTCAAGTTGTAAAATATCTTATTTTGGTAATTCGGTGCATGTTCTTTGTTATGTTATACAATTTTCATTCACGTACAATTGTTTCAAGTTATCTTTAAATAAAAGCCACTATTTTTCGCCAGCTTTTATAAGAAGAGTTTCTTTTTAACGCGGAAGGGAGTGCCAAAAAGTGGGAGTCGTCATCGGTCGTTGCGAAGAAATTGATGTCGTCCGCTCTACGGCTCCCAGTCCCGCGTAAACGCGACATGCGCAGGGCTGAGTAAAGCAGAGCAGGTGGCGTCATCTTTCGTTATGCAGCAATGCAGCTGTGAGCGTCACGGAAAATGCTATGAATGGGTTCCGCATTCAGCTGGATATTCTGCGTGTATATATATATATAACAATACACATGCTTATAACAGCTAATTCCTGTCACCAGTTTCCTCAAACAGCACAACAAGTGTATGAGGGCCTCGTCAAAAATATTTTAAGTGGATCTATAGGCCAAGTCCTGCCACATTCGGAACTGCAGATGAATTCCTGTCAAAAGGCTCCTCAACTACTACTGGAAATTCACCAGGAGATACTCAAGTATCAGTGAAATGTCCTAGGGATCCTGCACGATCATTTCCAGTAGAGCACTGGGATAATTCCTCTCAAATTCTGGGAACTCCTCAACGAGTTCAAGTAAACTTGTTGGCCAGGCCGTGCCATGGCTCAGTCGCCAGCCTCCCTTTGCGGAGGCCCGGGTTCGATCCCGGGTCAGTCCATCTGGAATTTGTGGTGGACAAAGTGGCACTGGGACAGGTTTTTCTCCAAGTACTTAGGTTTTCCCCTGTCGATTTCATTCCACCGTTGCTCTATTACTTGGAAAAATAAACAAAACCTGATCATCTCTTCATCTTCATCACAAGGGTTGCACAATAAGCCTTAAGGCTGCGATGCGTCCGTAGCATCTGCTGCGGGGCCCTTCAAAAAAAACCTTGGTGGCCAAGTTCTGTAATGTTTAGGATTGGAGGGTCAGTTTCTCCCATAGGGCTCATCAGCTACCACTCCAAGTGGACCATCATGAACGAGAGAATTATTTTTAACTGCACTGCAGATTTTTCTGCACAGTCGCCGGCGCAATAGGAAACAGAATAACTTCCCAAACTTTACCCTCCGTACAGATGACACGGATGTAAGAACCTAGTGATGGCTATAGACATCGGACTTGAACCTAATATGTGGAAGAAAGAAGAGCTTTTACGTGACAGGTATAAAAATATACTAATTCCAATATGAAATATAATAAATTATCTCTTGCACTTAAGAAGTCAGTTGCACGGTAAAACGAATGAGTAACGAACCAACCGCAGAATGAGTTATTGCAGACTGCTGTTTTGGCAGTCGTAATTAAAAACCTGAAAATATTTAGGCCATAAAGCCAGTTAAATTCTTAAGTATATTAATTGCGTCGCTGTCTTTTTAAATTCCTACAGAATTTAAATCTTACACTTTACTGCCAGATCACGCGGCACATTACAGCGTGGGGTAACGTGTTCATATTAATGTAAACTGATAATCTGCATGGATATACTGTTCAAGTTAGGCTAAATTTAATTAAATTCCACAGAAGTTATTCCATCTGCGGTTTGAATAACCTTCATTGCCGGGAAATTTACTATAACTACAGTGAGATTATTTGGTGGAGGTAATACGCCGTTCTGTTACGCGCGCTGACTGCGTGGGTTTCCTGCGTTCATAACCATCCAGTTTCGACGATAACATCGTCGCTTGCAGTACACCTACATAACTGAATTAATATTATAGGATCATTAATTTATCTGACTCATATTGTTGGTCATTTACCGCCGCAGTTCCAATTTGATGCAAGTCGGATTTCACGCGTTTTAGTCCAATGTATTGCAGTTAATGTTAGGTTTATAAAGGTAAAGTTCACCCTATAACAGAATACCCAGAGGGGAAGTGGAGGTGTAGCTCTATTCTTTCTTTAGCCTCGGGGCTGTATGTGATTGGATGGTCAACGCCACGCCCCGGTAGCTTTATCCCCAAAAAAGGGCCACGGTACCGATTGTACAGGAGGCTGGTTTGGTCTTAGAGCCAGTCTGGACTGGTAGGGAAAATCTCGCCCCTACTGGGATTCGATCCCCGGACCGTCCACCCCGTAGCGAGTCTCTACTCCCCCCTCTTTGCCAGAGATGGCATGTTACTGGACTACCTTTACCTTTACTTGAATGGATTAACCTCTTGGAAGCCCTTGGTGTAGAAGAATGGATATTATAAAATTAATTTTCTGTTAAGGGGATCTAAGGCAATGGACTGGATTTATCTGGCCCAGGACAGAGACCGATTGCGTCATATTTTTAAAAGAGCAGTAAAGCATTGTTTTCCATAAAATGTGGGGAAATCCTTAACAAGTTGAGCAACTATTAGATTTTCAAGAGGGGCTGTCTTTCACGCAGTTATTATTTGGAGCCAGACTGACACGTACATTTGAAAGCAATAATACACGTTATTAGACAGATCCCTTCTTTCTTCGGCCCCCATAACTCAAAGCTCACGCAAAGTTCACGTGATGTATTCTAAAACCTCTCACAAACCTGATACACAAAATTTCTAAGAGTTCAATAAATTTTCCGAATGTCAGTTTATTTGGTAGCAAACTGAAACTTTACCTTATTTTCTTGATTTTCTCCTGGCGTAATAATAGTGCCATAAACACGTGTATATTTCCAGAGAAACTGTAAGTACCATTGTCTTTTGAGGAAGACTAGGCGAATACTATACAATTTAAATTTAAATAATTAGGACAGTAACATTTATCCCATAATGTTCGTCTGCTGTTTTCACACCGGCCAGCCTTAATGCGCGTTATTACCTGACATTGCTATACTACAGGTTCTGGAGTTACTTTCTTAGAGTCTACAATGGCGTACACAGTTCAGTAATTTGGTGACGGATATCTCTGAAGTTTTATTCTAAATGCGAGGAGCGTAATGATATGTGTCTTGATTTATTGCGCGCTGATAAACTTCTCATACATACATAAAATTATCTTGCGTAATAACAGGGCAGAAAGCGCGCTGTAAATTTATTACTACGACACTTGTTAAATGAACACAACATTTTTTGCTCCCCCTCCCGCCAATTATCTTTCTGTCTCTTCCTCACCCTTTCAAACACTGGTCATATGCATTTATCTTATCATAATTCCGGAGTGCTAAATACTATGCGCTATCATCACTAATTGTCTTTTCTTGTATATTATCATTGTTACAATAATTATCAACACGCGACTGTACCTCGTCCTAGTTTCCAATGTCACTCATGTGTGATGCTAAATATGTGCTCTGGCAAACATGATATCGCTATATAGGTATACCAGAAAAATACATTACCAACAGAAGTCAATGTTCGTGCCGTATAACTGCAGTGTCTCTTTTGACTAGACCATTATAAAATTCGATCATTTTATTGATTTCTTAGGGCTACGCCTGTTTGTGACAAGTATGAATTTGGCGTTCCAGATCCTACTGATTAATCTTCAAGACGTAAATTTTACATTAAGAAGTCACTCCCTTATAAAATATTTAAATTCTACTCATATTTTAGTACGGGTACGCGGTGGCGCAGTTTGTTGAGGCACTTCGCTACAAGGTGGAAGATCGCGGTTCGATTCCCGATGGGGTCATCGGGATTTTTAATTGACTTAATCCTTCCGGCCGCACTAAGGCCCTAGGGTCGACTCAGCCTCTTAACATAAATGAGTACCAGGGATGTAAAGCAGTTTCACAACAAGTGATGTCTTATGTTGTGGTCGATCTGTTCTTTGCAATGCCTAAATTAACTCAAATTTGTAGCCATAAAGTCAATCTGTTCATGAAGTGCACGGTACAAGATTTTGGGAACGTTGATCTCCCACTGCGACATTAAAGGTGCCACTCTCTCTAGTTAACGCTGTAAAAGAATCTAACTAACTAACTCCATGGAGCAGAGTCCTTCTTCAGAAGCTAACAGGTCGTCAGCTAGTCAAGAAATTCCCCGCGTTTTATGGAACCCGAAGGTTCATTACTGCACTCACAAGAGCCCGCCACCTGTCCCTATCCTGAGCCATATCAATCCAGTCCATGCCCCCCCATCCAACTTCTTGAAGATCCATTTTAATATTATCCTCCCATCTACGCCTGGGTCTTCCAAGTGGTCTCCTTCCCTCAGGTCTCCCAACCAAAACCCTGTATGCACCTCTCCCCTCACCCATACGTGCTACACGCCCCGCCCACCTCGTAAAAGAATCAACGGTGCTAATAATTTTAGTGTCTCATATCGGTTTCAGAAGTTCTGCAGAATTATCACAGTGGGTCTGGTACCTGATATAGAGATCTTAAAGCATTAAAACCAAATGTCAAGTGTCTGACACGTACTGAATAACGAAAAAAAAAAGACATCAAACCGCAAACATAAAAGGCGGATGAAGGAGGTTTTTCAAACTCACTGTCAGTCAATAATCTTATTTACACAGTAATTCGCACTTCATTCGAGAAAGTGGACTGGGTTCGCCAATTTTGATGCAGTCACTTCTACTGTACATCAAAGAGAGTTGGTTTGAACACCCTGGAGAAGATAATCCTATTTCTGTTTGCAGTTGCCGGTGCCAATTTCTATCGCAGGATCAAACGTTGTACGTTTCTAAATGGTTAGTGCATTTTGACCGTGATTCCACTTTACTAAATACCTTATGTGTACTGAGCATGTGATAGGTTCTGTAGGAACTTAATAATATAGCTTCTCTCCCCTCGCATCTCATGCTGAATGCAATGTATTTTCTTTTACGGAGCCAGGCGATTCACCCCCATTCAACAACACTTGCATATTTGTTATGGGAACAAACATACACGAACTGATTCTGATCTTCCATTTTCCACTTTCCTCTCTTTTATCATTTCTAACCAAACCCTCACCCCTAGAAAAATTCCCTCCACACCCTTATTATTCATCCCCTCAACAACCACCATTATATCACCCCTATAATCTCCTGTTCTTATACCTCTATATTCCTCCCTCCCCTTCACCAATTGTGCATGCAGTGAGGGTGGATGCCTACATTCAATAAACGCTCGGCCATTCGGTTCCATTACATGGGAAGGGAGACCGTACGTTAGAATTGATCACGTATCGAGCCTGCCATCTGAATTAGGATGCTATAGGGATACAGAAGAGAAAAGATTCGATTTATTCCATATCTTAATTCCCTGCTGAGTTTTAACCCCCTTACGGCATGCTATAATAGAGCAAGGAAGAGGGGAGGAGAAGAACTTCGCCCTCAGTGTTACACCGAGGGATGAACACACCACTGCGTCAATAAGAGGCCCTCGACCCAACCCTCTTCCAGCATCGCACTATCCCCGGATAAGCTATATTTTTTATTATCACCAGCACATCCTCGCTCGCTTTTTCTGTAAAGAGAGGAGAATCAGCACTCAGGCAGAGAATGGGTGGGTGTGTTCTGTTCTAAAACAGCTGGAGTGCCGCACGGCAGGTACTTGTAACATTTACATTACGTGCTTGTGCTTTGCTGGCATATCATATTTACACACGACTAATAGCGGTGCAAATTTTTATTTGTGCTAGGCATTCTTTACAGGAAGCAAAAATGTGCAGGGTGTTGGTCCTATTGTGACTCATCATCAGTGACGCGCTCGACGAAGTTATTGGGCTTTATTTTTACGGCTTTAATTAAAAGAAGTCTACAGCATTGTCACCGCCCTGCATCGTCCAATCAGGGCTACCGCCTAATTATACATAAATGGGCCTGTTTCTGAATACATACACTTCAATATATACATAACCAGAAGTTGTATAATTAATGGTCTATTTTACGTGACTGATCCATCCCAGTGGCCGCACTGTCTAAGGCGTGGGTCTGCGTCCGCTCGCTTGATGGGATTGCGGCTTCGAATCCCGCCGCGGGCATAGATATCTGTCTCTTGTGAGTGTTGTGTGTTGTCGAGTAGAGGTCTGTTTTTATACGCTTCGCATTAGTGTATAGGTCTAACTAACTCCATGGAACAGAGTCCTTCTTGAGAAGCATCTGTTCTTGTAACCTACATGAGAAGCTAACAGGTCCTCAGCTAGTCAAGAAATTTCCCGCGTTTTATGGAACCCGAAGGTTCATTACCGCATTACAAAGCCGCCACCTGTCCCTTTCCTGAGCCATATCAATCCAGACCATGCCCCCATCCCACTTCTTGAAGATCCATTTTAATATTATTCTCCCATCTACGCCTGGGTCTTCCAGGTGGTCTTCTCTCAGGTCTCCCTACCAAACTCCTGTATGCACCTCTCTCCTCCCCCATACGTGCTACATGCCCCGCCCACCTCATTCTTCTCGATTTGATCACCCGAATAATATTTGGTGATGAGTACAGATCATTAAGTTCCTCGTTATGTAGTCTTCTCCACTCCCCTGTTACCTCGTCCCTCTTAGGCCCAAATATCCTCCTCAGCACTCTATTTTCGAACACCCTCAGCCTATGTTCCTCCCTCATTGTGAGAGACCAAGTTTCACACACGTACAAAACAACGGGCAAAATTATAGTTCAGTATATCTTAATCTTTGTATTTTTGGACAGCATACTGGAATACAAAAGATGTGTAGAAATCTATAAATAAGAAAAACCATTCAGGTCCGTGGTAACAACAGCATCACGAAACTGACCATAAGAACATCACACAACCAATGGGTTCTTAATAAACACGTTATCCAATATTTAAGGTTCAACACTAAAATACAAATATCTCAGAGGCAGGCAAAGATAAATACAAGTAGGCCTACTCTCTATATTACGCAAAGAAGGACCACTGAGCGATATTAACCTGTTTCAGTTCCATCGTCTTTTTATACTACACTCTTGTGACTGTGCACAATTTACTGATTTTTCTGTATATACTACTGATGTGACATGTACAGCCTTAACAAGGGCATGCACTTCGCTCGTTATCGCAGCAATATATTCCGTTGATATGGCGCTGTGCATGTTCTGGCGTCGTCACCGGTCACGCTTGGGAGGTCTTCCGGAAAACTGCAGCATCGCCGTTGAGGCTTGTCCGTCGACACGCCCGAACCCGAACCCTGCATAGAGTTTGTTGTGCTTCCCCTTCCTCGCTTTGTACCTCTTTTCACGGCCAGAAATCACAAGTCACACAAAAAAGGAATATTTGATTGAAAGCCCAATTCAATAGTAGGATACAAAACACTTGTAAGAGATTAAATATTGAAGATAAAAGTATTCTGTGATGTTGTGCTGTATTGAGTGGTAAACGTAATGCCTAGTCTTCAGGGTCGTGCAGTCAAAGAACATTGACCATTTTATGAACGCATGGAAGCATTCTCCAAAACGTCCAGGTCAGCTAAGAGGCCCACCTAGCCTCTTGTTCGATGGGAACAGTGGTCCTTTCCAGAGGGTAAAATGGCCGGGATGTAAAGCAAACAACTCTCCCTCGGCTAATTCTGAGGTTAAGAATAAGCGGAACTATGCAGCTGTGTCGCCCTCGGTGGACTAGTGGTTAGCATGCTCGCCACTGGACCCAAGGTTCGCGGGTTCGATCCCGAACGAGGGCCGGGATGATAAAAATCCGGAGCACCACTTCCTTCGGAGGGGAAGTAAAGCCGTCGGTCCCATGACGTAGATTTACGGCATGTAAAAGAACCTTCGGGCATGAATAAAACTAGTAATGCCCGCAAGCAAAATTCAAGCGGCCATTTCTCACTCAAGTCTCCTGACTGCATGCCAGATGGCTCTGGCAGTCTCATCAGAATCGAGCAAAAACTTGTGCGGTCAGTGAGCCGGTCACTCACTACAGAATGCACACTTACCGACCAGGAAACCTTCGGGATGAAATCCCCAAAAGAAGGAGGCTTTGGCCCACCCCGGGCTGTAACGCCATGGAAGAAGAAGAAGAACTATGCAGCTGTTATTCCCCCAGTGGACAGGGACAAATTTGCATTTATGGAAACATACGTGTCCTACGCAGCTTAAACTCTCTGAAAGTTTAACAAATCTGGCACTTAAGTAGCTACTGACGTGTGAGATTTACATTTGAGCATATTGCACAGAGCTTTTTGCACTACGAATTTATGAAGATAAAATTATCGGGAAATAATTTCAGTATAGAAAACCTAGCTTGCAAGATTTATGGTTCTTACCGCCATGTTGATGAAAATTCACATCTAGCTTATTAAGAAAATAAACTTTAATAACAGAGTATGAAAAATCGTATGTACTTCATTAAGCCCGCACTCTCTATTTAAATCACTCAGGACATTTTAGACGTTCACTGCCGTATTTATAAACACTGAAATTCATTCATTTAATCGGGTCTGTGATATCTGCCCCAGTTACTGACAACAGGAGGTTATTTTATGTTTCCTCTATCCATGAAAACAACAAGAATAAATAGACTCTTATCGTTTTCACTATCCAGTGCACAAATATAAAGAATTATCGCTGTAGCCCTAGATGATAAAAAGTATTAAACAATCACAAATTGCTAGTAAGGTATGCTGAGAGGCCGTGCCATGGCTCAGGCGGTTAGTCGCCGGCCTCCCATTGCGGAGGCCCGGGTTCGATAGCCGATCCCAGTGGCCGTGCGGTCTAAGGCGTGGGTCTTCGGCCGCTCGCTTACTAGGATCGTGGGTTCGAATGCCGATCCAGTGGCCGTGCGGTCTAAGGTCTTCGGGCGCTCGCTTGCTTAGGATCGTGGGTTCGAATCCCACCGGGGGCATGGGTGTTTGTTTTGTGTTAGATGTATGGACGATAGCATGAAACAAAAAGTGACATTGCAGGACAAAAAGGACTTCAACAGTACAAATGGATCAAAGGGGAAAACCAGGAATTAATACAAAAAAAAAAAAATCCCGGGTCAGTCCATCTGGAATTTGTGGTGGACAAAGTGGCACTGGGACAGGTTTTTCTCCAAGTACTTCGGTTATTCCTTGTCGATTTCATTCCACCGGTGCTCTATTACTTGGAAAAATAAAAAAAAAAACTGATCATATTTCTCTTCATTTTCATCACAAGGGTTGCACAATAAGCCTTAAGGCTGCGGTGCGTCCGTAGCATCTGCTGCGGGACCCTTCACAAAAAAAAAGCTAAACTGAGGGGGCTCTGAACTACAAACAAGTCCAAAAGTATCTATTTAAGTAAAAGAAGTATCCAAAATTATTAGCTTCAGATACTGAAAAAATCTGTACTGAAAATGGCAACTTCTATAACTGCTGCATATGCTGTATTATCCACAACATTTAGAGCCGAAAATAAAATTGTGAACACTTAGTAAGTGGATGCAGTTCTTTTCTTCAACTGTTTAAGGGGTTCTAGTTGACCTCCTGTACAGAAAACATTCGCGCGCTGAAACGTTTCTTGCTCTTTGTAACAAAACTTTTGATTGGCTAAACAGTGAATGAATAAAGCATAAAAAAGCAACAAAGTCAGTCAAATTAGGTTAATTGAGTATCTTTCTTTTTGCATTTACGTGACCAATTTCGGGTGTGATATCATACTTTCTGTTTTATGAATAGATCTTAGGACAATTAGGAAGCACCTTACGATTAGCTGTAACAATTTGATTTTACAATACATTGTAAAAATCATTCTCAACTTTCAAACAGACATAAATTTTCAGCTTGATAAAGTATACTCCTCCGCAGATACTATTCGGGTGATCAAATCGAGAAGATGAGACGCGCGGGCGTATGGCACGAATGCGCAGAGGAGAGGTGCATACAGGCTTTTGGTGGGAAAACCTGAAAGAAGGAGACCACTTGGAAGATCTAGGCATGATGGGAGCCTAATATAAAAATGGATCTTCAAGAAATTGGATTGGGACGTGGACTGACTTGATATGGCTCATGATAAGAACAAGCGACCGTCTGTTGTGTACATGGCAATGAACATTAAAGTTCCTTAAAATGTGGAGAATTTCTTGACTAGTTAAGAAGGACTCTCCTCTATGGAATTAGTTAGTTAGTTAGTTAGTTAGTAGGCAGTATAGTTAAATAGATATTTAGGTAGGTAAGTCAGTCAGTCGTAGATAGTAGATAGATAGATAGATAGATAGATAGAAAGAGATGGTGGATAGAGAGATAGATGGAGAGATATATAATTGGATGAGATAGATGGATAGATGATAACAGACAGACACAGAGGTAGATAGATGAGATAGATAGTAGATGATGGATGGATGGATAGAGAGATATATGGAGAGAAAGATAGATGGATGGAGAGATAGATTGATGGAGAGATAGATATACAGACAGACACAGAGGTAGACAGATGATATAGATATACGACAGACACAGAGGTAGAAGACAGATAGATAGATAGATAGATAGACATATATATAAGCAGACAGAACAGAGGTAGACAGAAGATAGATGATAGATGATAGATAGATAGAAGATAGATAGATAGATAGATAGGCTCAAGATTTCGGATTCAAGCGGCGGGGGTTGCTTTTTTATGGGTTTTGATATCGGAGAATCGTTGACGAAGAAGGCAACGTGTTCCTCCCAAACCAAGGTACCAACCCCGCACATTAGACACTGGCAAAACCAAAAAGATTATAGTCTGAACTTTAATACATGTTTCAGGTACTCTTTGATGGAACGATCCCCTGTATCGATGTCATAGTGTCAATATGTATTACATATATGTAAAATTAGTGTTTACCTACCAGTCAGTTCAGGATTAATTAGATTTTATTCCATGTCATATCATGTTACAATGAAGCGTATTTGATTGGAGCGAGGGGGTACCGAAATTGCGTTCACATTGTTCGTTAATATTAACATCCAGTGCAGCAATGTCAGTTCATCACCTGTAGGTTAGTAATTCCACTACTGGACACGATACACTGCTGACATCTTAAGGCCACAGCGACTTGCAAAACAAGTGAGCACATTACTTTCGCTGCAGTTAATACAGCAATTTGAGGGTCACTTAATAAAAATTGTCAATTCAACATTCACAGAAGTTTCTTTATTTCCTATCTCAGTAATGTACCACTTAAAAGAAATCGAAACTGGATCACGAATTCAATTACAGGCCCTAAAGAGTCTGCCGGTTATTTTGTTATTAGAAAATCTGACCTTTTAAATACTGACTACTGTGTTGGCTGGTGTCTATCAGAAAAACAACTCTCTTACAGAGAAAATTTTAAATATATTGTTTAGTTTTAACAAATTTGTTGGGATTATGATATAATGCCGCATGTTCTTACACAGCCTATCTGATGTAACCAATTTTACTGGCTAGAACAATTTGGTAAAAAGATAACAAATATGGATTTGAAGAATACATTTTGTTTGGAGGATAATATTAAAGTAGATTTTTAAAGTAGCAAGGTATGAAGTTGTAAATGAATTGATGTGGTTAAGAATAGGGGCATGTTCCCGGAATCTTTGAAGAAGGCAGTGATATTCCGTGTTCAATGGAAAACGTAATATGTGATGATTAGCTGATAGACTGTTGGATTCTCAAGAAAGACCCTGCTCTAGTGAGTAGCAAGAAGTTAAACAATAATATGTAAGATAGTTAATAACAGTTAGGATTACTAATATCAAGGAAATTGCCATGCAAAAGAAAAGAAGATTTATAAAGGAAATAGAAATACACATTATAATGAAGGTTAACCTTCGTGTTCCACTAAATATACGCAGAAAAGCATGCAAGTCTTCATGTGAGGTGGCAGTTAAAAGTGTCGTTTCTAAATAAAAATATAAATTATTGGATGACTTTTCGTAAAATTCTCTGATACACAATTTCACCGAGGATCTGATTAGTGGTTCTTCAGTTATTGCATGTGTACAGGCAGACTGATGGTTAAAGCGATTTTAACAGGAGATCCACAGGAACGCGAATGTGCCTAAACACGGATGGAACAACCGAAGCGTGTACAAAGTCAATGTTTTTGAACCCGTGGGACATGACCAGCTCGTGGGATTTGACAGTTGGATCGGTGAGACGTGAGGCTTAGAAAGCAATAACTTCAATTAATGATTAGTACAACAATCAAAATGTACATAATTGTAGAAATGCAATTACTGGAAAAATATGTTTCTTTTCTACTGTGGTCTTTAGAATAAATGACTCGTGTGCTGTAAGGTATAGGAGAGTCGCCTTAACAAGTCACGTTTTAAATTGCACGCCACTGGATGTCTGTTAGTGGCAGTATCGGTCGAGTGCAGTAACACGTTATACGCGGGTAACCAAGCATGAATCGCGTGTAACAATCACATAAATAAACGCGCACCGCGATGAGGACGAACAGAATGTGGGTAGGTGGATAAAATAAAGAACAAGCTGCGTTAGTGATGACGACGCTAGCGGTGAGATACAAATCGGACATGAAAACCTCACATGATCATATAGAACACGAAACAAAACAAATTGTGTGAGGCGCTCAAACGCGCAGGAAAATAGAGGTAGACAAAGAGATGACGTTTGTCTAGATGGAACACGGGGGAAAAAAAAATCCATGCGGGAAATATCAGAGATACAGTACGTTCCGATGTTTCTGAGAAGTGAATGAGGGAGTATAAAAGAAAGAAAGGCCTTCTTAATTGGAAAGAATCACGAAAGCGGATGCATTAGCATGCAGACAGTGAGAAGCAGCGGAAGTTGGTATAAGTACATAACGCTGTGGTTAAACTGAACGTGGGTATTAGACGTTAGCCTCTGTTATTCAAAAGCACTTAACTTCATTTCCAATGCATCCACTCAACCACAGCATTTACCTAACAGAAGAGAAAATCATTAGTAATTGAGTCGGAGGTTCTGGGAGGCAGCTAATGTGACCTCTTGCAAAGTAAGGCCATCTCATTGGCTCATTAAATAACAGGCTCATTTTTTTTTCTCGCAACTTTTAGGTACGTTCGCAAAATTGCAAAAAAAAAGCAACTATTAGCTTCGTCATGTCCGTCAGTCTCTCCGTACGTACGTCCGTCCGTCTGTCCACGTGGAACAACTCTGCTCCCACTGAACGGATTTTCATAACATTTGATATCTGAGTATTTTTTTTTTTTCGAAAATCTGCCGCGAAAGTTCAAGTTTCATTAAAATCTGACAAGAAGAACAGGTACCTTACATGAAGACCTATGTACATTTATGATAACATCTCGCTCAATTCTTCTTAAAATGAGAAATATTTCAGCAAAAATTTGTAGGGAAAGTCAAAACACATATTTTATTTCCAATAATTTTTTTTCCCCAAGAATCGCGCCGTTTATGAGATAATGTGGAAAAACATGGTAGATCCAGACAGGCCACACATGACAATATAATACGGCGCATGCGCTTTGCATGCTGGATAACTAAGGCTACAGACACACATTCAGAATATGTAATACTTATTGCTTTTTCACGGCAACAATGGTTAGCGAACGCGCCTCAGTGCTATGTTATACGTATATTACCTCTCTTTTGTATATTGTTATTAACGCCGTGTGACAATAGCTAGTAAAATATAGCCTATATTTGAGTTCAAGAATACCATTTCGTGATTAATTATAAAAATACAAGTCGTCACAAAATAGGGTAATGGAAACCAAACTTGACCACGTTGCGGTCTTCGTTTATTGCATCATTCACCTGACACATTCATACATGCTAAGGTGCAAAAGAAGTCATGAACACGTTTACGAATTGTACATATTTCTAGAGCATAATAGATCCTCAATATGCAATATATTCATTTCTTATAGTTACACGAAACATGATGAATGTATAAAGTGCTCTTTTATTTGGTCCAGTAGGGTCTAAGAGTTCCTTTCTCAGATTTCAGACAATATAGCCAGCTTCCTAGCGGTTACGTGAAGAGACTTCAGGCAAAGCGATAACGTACATCCTTCAACAGTCCTGCTCAGAGTTTCAGTTTGATTAAGTTTTTAAATAATTCTGTTCTTGTATCCCACAGTTCAGTTACACGCAAATAATTCGGACTTATTTGATGGAACATGAAATGTTTAGGCAAATTGAAATTTATACGTAATGGCTTAAACTTCTAATTCCACTTCAATGATTCTTCAAGAAACATAAGTATTGTATCACGAAGCGTACTGACTTTTATCTCTGTAATTTTGGTGGTATCAAAAGGAAGAAATATATTATGTGCAATGTATACTGTATTGAAAAACGTTTCAGAAATTAACCTACACAGAGACCAGCAAATGAAAGATCGTAAGAGCTACGCAGTGTGTGTCATACAAGTAAATTGTCTAACAGTCTATTTTCGATATTGTGCTATTCTTGTTCAGGAACTCATCACATTACTCTATATTGTACTGTCTGCATGCTTTAAAACAAGCAGTTATTGAAAGGCACGTAACATTAAGCGCAGTATAGTAGGATGACTGTTTGCATGTAGCAAGAGACAGAAATAAAAACTATTCTTATAATCCTTAAATCTCCATATATGTATAGCATTTACAGCTCCAATATAAACGTCAATACTGATGAGGTTTAATCCACATACTAAGCGTAAATTTATGGCTTAGTCATCTACAGTGTCCATTAGCCTAGGATGAAATAATTAAATATGACAACATAAACACATGGGAATGAAAAATATAACAAATTGTAACACAACCAAAACAGAAGAGCAAAGGAAGCTGCTCCTGGATGGTTTGTTGGAATATGAAGGGCGCTGTTACAAGGTTTCACAGAAATCCGAAATGTGTTCAAACATTTAAAAACATAGTAATGAGATATCAAAGAGAGAAAATTAGCTATTATTACGACTGATGGACTGAGAGATGTGTAAGTATGATAAAATGCAATGCTGTAATTACAGTCCTGCTTTTTACAAGGCAGAACTGGGAAAATGTGGAAGTGCTGTCGGTATAACAACTACTCTGTCCGAAAGTCAAACACGAGGCCGTTCAGATCATGGTAGCTGGAAACAGAAACATGAGACATAGGCACGAAATTTACATACGAAAATACAAGCGGCATATTATTGGGTTTAAATGTAATAATTAGGTTAAATTTGAAGTAATTCTCTGCAAACGGAAATTAAATTTCTTATTATACTGAGCGGCAAAATCTACTGGAAACCTAGGTCTTATATATATATATATATATACATATATTTTCGTTAGTGCAGTTATGCAACCGATCCCAGTCGCCGCGCGGTCTAAGGCGTGGGTTTGCCGCCGCTCGCTTGCTGTGAATGCGGGTTCGAATCCCGCAGGGGGAATGGATGTCTGTCTCTTGTGAGTGTTGTGTGTTGTCAGGTAGAGGTCTCTGCGACGAGCTGGTCACTCGTCCAGAGGAGTCCTACTGAGTGTGGTGTGTCTGAGTGTGAGAGTGAAGCCTAGATAATGAGAGGCCCTGGTCCACTAGGGGGTGTCGCGCTATGAAAAAAAAAATTGGAGTTATACAGGCCCGGTCTCAAGTTACTGCATACGTCGCTAGATCCGCAAGTTTAGTTACATCGAAAATTCATATAAATATCCCAAATAAGTGCAACGAGTATTAAAAGACAGGACAGAATAAAGAATAATGCAGAATAACAGAAAACATAAAAGATCTGTTTTTTGTTTGTCCCTGTCGCTCCAACGTGGAGGTTTCTATGGTCATGTGCGTTGATGTAGTGAGTGACCAGCCACTGACCGCACAAGTTATACTCAATCCTGATGTGACTGCCAGAGCCATCTGGCAGGCAGTCAGGAGACTTGGGTGAGACATGGGACCGACGGCTTTACTTCCCTCCGAAGGAAGTGGTGCTATGACCCTAAAAAATCCATCGCCCTCGTTCGGGATTTTTTTTTTTTTTTTTTTTTTTTTTTTTTTTTTTTTGTTATTCCTGGGGTATTCCCCTTTGATCCATTTTTTGTACTGTGTAATCCTATTTTTGTCCTTCATATTACTGTCCTTATACAACACAACACAAACATCCATGCCCCGGTGGGATTCGAACCCACGATCCTAGCAAGCAAGCGGCCGAAGACCACGCCTTAGACCGCGCGGCCACTGGGATCGGCTATTAAATGTCAAGGACAAATTCCAATGACACCATCGGGAATCGAACCCGCGACGTTCCGGTTTGTAGCGTAGTGCCTCAACCAACTGCGCCACCGCGCGCCCCTATCGAACCCGCGAACCTTGGGTCCAGTGGCGAGCACGCTAACCACTAGTCCACCGAGGGCGACTAAAAGATCTACTTAGTAAGAAAAATTCTAAATTTCTCAAACTCTGTAGGATTCTGGCGATACAATATCACGTTTGGGATCATCCTATGTTTGTACTTTGCCCATCGTAAAGTGTTTGAAATAAGAATTAAAAAATGGGGATAGGTTTGTGTCTGCCCTCAGTAAGGCAGTAAGGAAATGTCTAAACATTCGACCCGATAAGCAAAGCTATCCTAAACTTAATACGAACAGAACTTTCCCTATTGGTTCCAACTCAGTAGGTGTTTCACTTAGTCTCTTTTCAGAGGATAGGGCCGATCCTGTCTAAAACGTTACGCTATAATTTTTTTTATTTTAAACGCCCAACGACGGACAAAGTCCAAAACGCCGATGACTTCAAATATTAATTTCTAAGGTTCCTTTCTTCTAGGAAGTAGCATTACGTCTCTGGTTGAGTGGTTGCCGAACGATTGTTCATTAAATTACTGCGCGGACCTAAAAGCTACTAATTTTCTGAGGCATTCTCTTTTTTTGGGATGTTGGGCGGTGTATGCTGGTAGTCAAGTAGTCCAAGAAGACTGATGGAACCGATATGCTGTCTCGAAACGTCGGTAACCACTACCGACCTACGCTGCCCAACATCCCAGGAGTGAAAGACATCACCTACATGGCGACGGAAGCCTGGACGCTCGAACTCTAAACTTCTGTTCACAGAAATGAGTGTATCAGCACCATCGTGTAGTGCTCCAAATTCCTTGACTTACAGTGCATAAAAAATGAAATATTTTGCCTACAATTCTTTTCCAGTGGCGCAACAGCCCCTAGTGGGCCAGGGCCTCCTCATTACCGAGGCTTCACGATCACATTCAGACACACCACAAACGGTAGGACTCCTCTGGGCGGGTGATCAGCCCGACGCAGCGACCTCTACCTTACAACACACAACACTCACAAGAGACAGACATCCATGTCCCCGGTGGGATTCGAACCCACAATCCCAGCAAGCGAACGGCCGCAGACTCACGCCTTAGACCGCGCGGCCACTGGGATCGGCGACTACAAAATTACGGGCATAAAAGACGTGGGATATGCTCATGCCACCTAAACTGTGCACTGTAAAAATTATGAGATTTTGTCACTAAAAGAAAAACAGAAAATACCTCACAATTATAGCTCTAACGTCAAGCATAAGTTAGATGGAAGAACGAATTCTATAATAATGGTCTACAAAGACAGTACGGATTCATTTCCTCACCTAGACACTTATTTAGATCTGCAGCAGACATTGCGACACTGTTCCCTACAACTGCTTCACCGGCGGTGGCCAGCGCCGTGATTTGCCGTAACCAACATGCCATTCGTGTGCTGTTGGACGGCCGCTGTCCCAGGGGCTGCAAACAGAGTGGTACGAACACAGAGCAAGCGGGTATCAAAAAGGAAGAGCGATCCTGTGGGTAGCAGTGCTGTGTGGTTGATAGTCACATAACATTACAAGCTTCAAAGAGCAAGTTTCCATTCACAGATGTTCTTCTATAGTTTTGAAGGGCGAAAGGATCTCTTGGAATCCAAAGCAGTAAGGGTTATTTTATTTTCAGTAACAAATTGATTTCGATTGGACTGAGAACATTCAGTACTTTCTACAAGCTTATCGCAAAGTAATTATTTGTAGAGGATAAAACCATTCTCTTTGCCTTACGTCGGGTTCGATTCCCGATGGTGTCATTAGAATTTTTCATTGACACAATCCTTCTGGTCGCACTATGGCCCTGGGTGTCAACTAAGCCTGTAACAGAAATGAGTACCAGGAATATATCCTTTGGGATAAAGGAGGCTGGTACGTAGGGCTGACAACCTTACCACCTTCATGTGCCGAATGTCTAGAAATCTGGGAGCTTCCACCTTATCGAAACCTAAGGGCCTGTCCAGGCCTGTAATGGGATTGCTTTACCTTTACCTGTGCCTTACGTTTAGCCAGCCATTGCTGCGACTCCTTGTCTGATCAGCATTAGACAACTCTGTACATAGTTCCTTTTTCCACAAAAATATCCCACTGCACTAACTACTGAAGCATGCTGCGTTCTTGTTTGTAAAGGATTGTGGTTTTTCCTAACCAAATTATTGAGCTGTACAGATGGACGGATTGGTTTGTGTGAACCCCGGGTCAGTCTCGTGGTGTGTGCTTTACGTGTATATGCCTATGTGGGCATATCGTAGTTTACCAAATCTCACTAAATCGAATCGTAGCGAATTGGAAAATTTCAAAGGGAACAGTAAAAAAGTAAACACCATTTTTTTTCAGCTGTACTGTACGCACTGTCGAACGGTAAATTCCACTCACATTTGGTGGAAGGGGGGATTCTAATTACTGAAAAATGTTCCACATGAGTACATGGCAAACCTTTTTACTGTAGCCCATAGCCGGCAGGTATTTAAATGTTATCAACTGTTCCAATGTAATTCCACCTATTAGACAGATCATACAATAAAGTTGCAAACAAATAACTGTTTTATAACAAAAAATCTCCATCAAAATGAAATGTAAATTTGGCACTACATATGTTTTACCTGAAAAGTTGTGGTAATAAAGGTAAATCACAACAAACTTTTAGAGGCGAGTCAATTATTTCGGGGCGCACAGAGCAATTGTTTGTGCCTAATGCTATATTTTCATATTACATTTCCCGAAGGAAATTAATTAACTCTACCAACACTATGCGCGCTGCAATTAATCACACAAAGAACAAAATAATTAATGTCAATACAGTAAAACATTTCACGAAGTAATATCTTATGTACCTTGCCAAAAATTTAGAGACTCATTGTCGGATGCAGTTTATATGTATCTGGCACTGTATTAAACACATATTACAGATGGACAATATCTAATGCTTGTGTCTACAAATTGCCTTTCTACTGTCAGTATAAAAGCGTCAGTAACAGCTAGCACAAGGAATGCCAATGGACATACCCTCTTAATTTTTACATGTGTTGGAGTGCAGGCACATAATTGAATAGGCATAAAAAGGGGTGGGGGGGGGGGTACTAGAGAGTGATATCGTATGATTCAAATGTCTTATGTATGATTCATATCGACAGCCATTTTTATACTTGCGCACAGGAACCTAGAGCCGAATCAATCGATTTTGTACCAAGAATGGAAATGACTATGAGTACTTGCAAAAGGCGCCTGTTCCTGTGTTTTCGTCAGTTACAGAAATTCGAAGCTTAGGGTAAGTTTGTGTCTGCTGCGTTCAAAATATAGACACGCATAGAGGAAATAATACCAATTACGGAGCCCCACTACATGACTAAAAAAAAAGAGGTCATTATAGTCACGATCTTGCTTTAAGCTCTAAACGCTACGAAAGGACTTCAAAGCATATCATATTTGTTTCCTCAGGAATTAAAACCCCAAAATTATTGCATCGCATTCAAATTGACAAAAAGTCGCTTTAAACGTACCAAAAGAATAAATATATTTACCACATCGATAATCCTAAAGAGATGTGATGAAGTAGTTCCTCTTTCTCCAATAACTTCTGAAATTTTCTGTCACCCACCATAGTTTTCTCTACAATCCAGATCCTTCATGAACGGTGGATTAAGAAAAACATTTTGAGTATTGCGAAAACACATCTAAAAACCCATAGGCCTACAATGTGGCAAATGTAAACTAGGCCTATACTCAATGATAATATACAAATAACAGTAATATAGTTTGTGATCACAGAAAGAGAAGTGGTAATTAGAAGAGAAGCAAAGCGGTTATAGCGAATTAAGTAAGAAGAGGCAAATATCTCTCCGTTGAGGGTGAAAGGGGGAAGGGCGCGACACTACGTACCCAGGCGGCAGCTCACTTAACTCACTACACGTAATTAATTAGAAATTTTAAAGAGCAGGAGGCTGGGGGACGGAAGGAGGAGAGACAGAAGGGGAAGTAGATACACCAAGACAATTTAATTAACAAGAATTAGCACCTAAAGCTGGTAGTCGTGCAGTGCCAACTTAAAGATTTATTAACACACGATGTACATTTGCTATTCTTGCTGAGACAGACGTGTTACCAACAATCGTTCAGTTCGAGATCAGACAAATGACAACTCTACTCCGCAGCATAATTAACGTTCCAGCTAAATATTTAGCAGGTACAGACAGCTATCCCTATAGAGGCCTGGACAGGCCCTGAGGATTCCAGGAGTTTCAGTCTCCCAGATTTCCAGACAATCGGTAGAAGGTGGTAAGATTGTCAGCCATACGCACCGGCCGCCTTTATCCCCCAGGAAATATTCATGTTACTCATTTCTCTTAGAGGCTGTGTCGACCCCAGGGCCGTAGTGCGGCCGGAAGGATTAAGTCAACAAAAAATTGCAGTGACTTCAACGGGAATTGAATCTGCGACATTCCAGCTTGTAGCGCAGTGCCACCGCGAGCTACAGAGAGACTTCTGAATATTTTTGCTTCAAAATGCATGCAGGAATCATTATTTACCCACAGATGACACGTAACCATTTTACGGTAGGGTAAACCTCTAACTTCTACTTTGATATCTCAAGCCCTGGAAATGGGACGGACACGCTCTCCCGAAACGTCGGTGCCAAACTATATCATATTACTCATGTACAACCATTGTTAAAAACCTATATGTAAAACAACTTTTTAAGTAAAAACGTGTGTTTTGCGACTTGTTGGTTCTGATTGCAGTACTGAATAAAACACACACTTGTGAAAAACACCTGTCGTTACTACTTCCTCATTTTTATTTACAACAGAAACGAGTAACTAAAGAAGGATATTGCATTTGATGTACGGTTATGAATACTTAGTCAATAATACAACAGTAGGCAGTGGAGATGAGAGACCGACACACCCACAAAGTGAATCAGAAGGCACAGAAAGTACGTATCAGCTTAGCGCTGCGTAAGTCATGGCGTTCACTTATGACGGCGAACCAAGCACGAATGCACTATTCAGTACACTATCAAAGCGCTCTATTTAACCATTCCAAGACCAAGATTATCCTGAATTGCATTCAAAGATTTAATGAGTACCGCGCAGTAAACACAATCCGTTGTCCTTACAAAAGCCAGTCAGCTAATGCTGTGTAGGGAAATAATACCTGTTTGTTCTAAAATCTTTAGCAAATATACATGAACGCTGTGGGCGGAACGCAAAGGTTTTAATATTAAACTTGGCGGTATTTAAAGTAACCAATAGGCTTCAAAGGTTTGCAGGATATTGAGCCCCACTTCATAGCTCAAATAAGAGGCCCCTGACGGTTCTCCACTAAAATTTGAACCCATTAGTTTTTCTCTATTGCAGGTTCTTTCAAATTTGAAATTAATCAATGGGGGCACGAAAGGTGTACACATTTCCTCTATATTCACTACAACAATATATATATATATTTTTTCCTATGGCTCAACAGCCCCTTTTCGGGTGCATAGGCCTCCTCATTTCGCGGTTTCATGATCACACACATTAGACACATCACAGTCGGTAGGACTCCTCTGGACGAGGGACCAGCTCGTCGCAGAGACCTCTACCTGACAACACACAAAACTCACAAGAGACAGACATCCATGCCCCCGGTGTGATTTTTTTTTGTATTAATTCCTGGGTTTTCCCCTTTGATCCATTTGTACTGTTGAAGTCCTTTTTGTCCTGCATGTCACTTTTACGTTTCATGCTACCTTCCATACATCACAACACAAATATCCATGCCCCAGTGGGATTCGAACCCACGATCCTAGTAAGCGAGCAGCCGCAGACCCACGCCTTAGACCGCACGGCCACTAAGATCGGCACTACAACAATATACTCCATCAAAAACTGCATGATGGAACAGATCGAAAGATTATTTCACTAAACAATTTGTGAGCCTGAAGTTCGTGTATGCGGAATTTTCAGTAAGAAAACTATGTTTATTCCGGTACTAACTTATTACAGCATTATAGACACAATTAAATAAAATATTATTCCTTTCGTTGCTGTCGTCAATGAATATAGGAGGGCAAAATCCTATAATCGGTTTAATATTACGTTGCTGTGTATCATGTTCTTTATAGACGTGTACAAGACAAACAGCCTTATACAAAAGCGATTGCTGTGAGACATTTTTTGCAAAGAATGTTTGCATTAATTTTCCATTTAGAAACTTTCTCCATTGTTTATTAGTCTGGATTTAAAATGGCCTGCGTTTTGTGACATCAATTTCGTAAAAAGGATTCTCTTTTAGAATTACAAGAACAAGAAAAGTGTATTTTCAGCTTTAAAAATGTCACCGTTACAACGTAAGAGGCCACTACAATTGCGTGATCTCGATGTAAAAGGAACTAATCCAGATTGCGAAGCATCGAGTGTTAAATTGTGATCGGTAGGGTCGGTAGCATGAGACATTATCCCAACGCGACATGCAGTAACTAAAATCTTCGCACACAGGTCGTGCACTGCACCAGGTACTTAAACTTAGACAAACATGTCGTAATATCTGTGACTTCTCCCGGTAAACTTTGCATTTAAGTACTTTCACATTACTTACGTAAGCCTTCTTTCACCAAGCATTAATTCAAATGTTTTTACATCACACACAATTCTGCCGCTTAATATCTTTACAAGAAATAAAAGAATTACATATCGTGACAATTGCTGGTGAGGTAAATGGTAAGAGATCAAGTGATAAAATATAATAAAGTAAGTAAATTTCATCCTAGAACAAGCAATGATGTCCCAGACGGAGAGTAGACGTATAACTATACTCTTTCTTTAACCTCGGCGCTAGATTAAGGTGGCTGTTCAACGCCACGCCTCGGCCGCTTTACTCCGGGGAAAGACATCCGTTACCCATTTTACAGGAGGCTAGGTGGGCCCCAGGGTGGTCTGAACGGGTTCGGAAAAAGTAGCACACACCGGGATTCGATCCCCGGACCGTCCAGCCCGTAGTCAGTCGCTATACCGACTGAGCTATCCCGGCCCGCAGAATACAACAAAGTCGGTAATGTAATACTGCAATCGATCTGTAGATCAAGTAGACTGCGATAAGACAAATTGGACTGAAGAGGCTAAAGGTGGATTGGTGCGATGGTGCATAGCATCGAGTTTCTTGGTGAAATGCAGGACTATCGCTGAAGCAAGGATCTGTATCACGTCAGTTAACAGAAAGCATATATGTCTAAAATAGACCCCACGACGTACATGTGCAATTGTGTCGTTGTACGTAATATGTCAGAGTGGCCGTGCCATGGCTCAGGCGGTTAGTCGCCGGCCTCTCACCGCGGAGGCCCGAGTTCGATCCCGGGTCAGTCCATGTGAGATTTGTGGTGGACAAAGTGGCACTGGGACAGGTTTTTCTCCGAGTTGTCGGTTTTCCCTGTCAATTTCATTCCAATGGTGCTCCATTAATTGTAAAACTTGGTAAAAAAAACTGCTCATCTTCATCACAGGGGTTGCACAAGAAGCCTTAAGGCTGTGGTGCGTCCGTAGCATCTGCTGCGGGGCCCTTCACCACGCAAAAAAAATATATATATCTCAGAGGACCGAAGTGTTTTAAATTGTAAGATTTTTACTGCACATTGTAAGTCACAATTCTCTCTCTGGAAACCAACTAGTCGCTGAGTGCAGTGTGCTTTGGACACCAATAGATCAGTAGTCTCTGCCGTGTTTCTACTAATGACAGATCGGAGATATACATGGAGCCTTCCTCAGTAATTTCAGAGGATGATGCCTGTCTGCCAACTCAGTTTCACTTTAATGCAAGATTTCTCTGCCCATTGTCATGCTCAACAAAAGTTATGAGGGAGATAAAGCGTCCGGTACTTGAGATAATTCCCCCCATTCACTGGAGAGTTCACTCTTCTCCATTCTTTCGCTCTTCCCCCTGAACCCGCAGCCGCCACGACTCATCAACTGATGTTTTGAAGGGCCCTAAGGGGCAATCATAGTGGCGATGACGTCATGTGAAAGAGATGGGGTCTAGACAGAAGGTTGATGGGCGTTGTGGGCGAAGTAAGATGTTGAGGGTGTGGGAGAGATAGGTTGTGTCCTTTACAAGAACACAAAGAAGGGAAGAATAGTGTAATAAAGCGGGAAAGGGAATATTACACACGTGACAGGGTAGACCTACATAAATTCCTAGTTTATGTGCAAAAATGCACCAACTCGTCACGCCCAGTTATTATTTATGGAATGCTATTTATTTTATACCATAGTCACTCGTTATACAGTGGAGAAGAGAGAAGTTAACCATTACATAGGTTGAAAATGGGTTATTAACTTCAACGAAAGCTATTTGCCAGAGCAGGCATGTTGTTTGCTTTTAACAGTGATATTTGAATAAAAAAAACACCGGATGGTTTTACATTTGTTATGGCGTTATTAACTAATATTATAGGTAAGGCACATCTATGCATTTGCAATAATTTCGCAACATAAAAGCACCTCTGCAAAACCTACCGTACTTTGTGTATCGACTGATATCCACGCATATGTTAGGTAAAGCAATCCCATTACAGACCTGGACAGGCCCTAAAAGTTCAAGGAGGTTGAGGCTCCCAGAATTTCTAGACAATCAGCACATGAAGGTGCTAAGGTTGTCAGCCTTACGCATCGGCCGTCTTTACCCCCAGGAAGTATTCCTGATACTCATTTATGTTAGAGGCTGAGTCGACCCCAGGGCTAATAGTGCCGCCGAAAGTATTATGCCAATGAAAAATCCCAATGACAACATCGGGAATCGAACCCGCGAACTTCCGGCTTGTAGCGCAGTGCCTCAACCAACTGCGCCACCGGATCCTCGGCCTGCAGATCCTCAGGACAGTAAAAGTTTTCCGCTAAAGACACGTTTCTATTATGCCGGGGGTTCCTTTTAAGACACGTTTCACTGTATGTTGAAGCCTAGGATTACAGCAGCATCGACACCCGCTATGGGTTACTTCTTGGACAGAGAGCTTAGTGGAATATTTCAGTCGTTACAGCGACTAGCCACGGGGTGGACGGTCCGGGGATCGAATCCGGTGGGGGTGACATTTTCTGCACCCCTCCAGACCGGCCCTGGGACCCACCCAACTTCATACACAATGGGTACCGGGTTACTTCCGGGGGTAAAGCGTGGCGTTGACCACCCACTTCATCTAGCGCCGAGGTTAAAGGAAGAGTACAGCTCTACCTATACTCCCCTTCTGTGCCTTCATTGCAGATTATACGGTGACATTTACGTTACTTTACAGATAGCTTACTCGCTGACTGGTTAAGTATGAGCAGTCTGATGTGAAAGGTTTGATTCCAGACTGAGGAGCGATTGTGTACATCCTTTCAGCGAACTTAATTATATACACACGCCGGAAGAAGTTAATAAAGAATGTCTCTTGAAAGAATATCTAATTACTCGCATTATTTACCTTTCAAAATATGCTTTTATGGGTGTACTGTTCTCTCTTCATGACATTTCACTTATACGACCGAATTTCTGTTCCCCTGTTCCAGATGGAACTGACAGAAAATGCTCGCTTATTGTCCCTAATTCTCATTTTAAAGGGATTATCTTGCACCCTGCAGTAAACTTGAACCTTTCCTGCACAACAACCCTTACAGATTCTACTTCCCCCTAATTAAATCGACCTACAACTACCACCACAGCAACCCCGCATACTGAAGTTGGACCCCATATGAAATAAGCCACCCCTACAGTGATGTATTTATCTGCCCGTCACGTGGCACTAATACTATATCCCTCCTAACCCTCGTGATTTTAAACCTCGAACCTTCTGCTCTGCCAACACAGATTAGTAGAAGAGAGGGGCCTAGGATTGGTTTGAAGCGCCTGAAGAAGAAGAGAGCGACGCGCAAGGAGGGTAAAAATGAAGGGTAAATATAGAAGGGAAGCAGGGAGAAGATTACAAGCATTAGGATCTTATATATGAAGATAAGATGGGGTAAAAGATCATGAGTGTGTTACAAATATTATGGAAACAACAGCCTTAACCCCAGCTACAAATAAAAATGATTCCATATGAGGAAACGACGAGAAAAATTATGAAGTCAACAATAAAGACAATTAACTTAAATTTATAGTAAAGGCGTGTGCAACTACTGGTTGTAAACTGATTATGATCTCAGAGTAGCTACGTTCTGTACCTTCAATTTCAGGACTTTTCACATTCAATAATGTAGATATGAGAGAGGATCAACCAGAAAATACTTCAAAACTGAATTCTCTGAAGGCCTTCTATAGTGCTAATACACTGAATAGTGATCTTAGTTGCCGATCCCAGTGGCCGTGCGGTCTAAGGCGTGGGTCTGCAGCCGCTCGCTTACTAGGATCGTGGGTTCGAATCCCACCGGGGGCATGGATGTTTGTGTTGTGTTGTAAAAAAGACGGTTGTGGACCGTAAGTGACATGAAAAGGACGAAAAAGGATTAATACAGAACAAAAATGGATCAAAGGGGAAAACCCAGGAATTAGTAAAAAAATAAAAAAATCCCACCGGGGGCATGGATGTCTATCTCTTGTGAGTGTTGTGTGTTGTCAGGTAGAGGTCTCTGTGACGGGCTGGTCCCTCGTCCAGAGGAGTCCTACCGAGTGTGGTGTGTCTCAAATGTGTGATCATGAAACCTCGAAATGAGGAGGCCTATGCACCCGAAAAGGGGCTGTTGAGCCATAGAAAAAAAAAGTGACCTTAGTTGTGTCATTACATTTCGATCTCTCTACACACTGCTTAATTTCTCAAGGTAAATTAATAAAGCATGGATAAGGACAGTTTACATTTGTAGGTGAAATACGCTTTTGTGGTGGCCAAGAGAATCGCTATTAGGGCGCATTGATCTCGGCATTGAACTTGATCCCTGCTTGGGAGGGTGAAGAGAAAGGATGTTAAGCGGGAAAGCACAGAGCACGGAGCTCCAATTCCTTCATCTCCTTTTCAAAAACACTGTCCTATAAATCAAAGGCATTCAATAAAGACAATATACTCCGAACAGAATAAATGATTTTGGAACAGATATAACGTTGCTTGGTTACTCCAACGTCAGCCAGGCAGTGTCCGTACCTTGCTGAGTCTAACTGTGTTCAATATTGGGGAGTTCAGGTACAAAGATATCTGAATATATCTGTATTTTGGGGGGAAATTAAGAGACAGACAATAATATCAGAAACTGAAGAAAGTAAGTTTATTTGGGAGAGCACAACAGGAGAATCGCAGTTCGGGCCTATATAATAAAACACAACACTGAATTACGTATATTTGTCACGGCTAAGTGTTTGCTCTTTAATATAAGCCGAAATGACAGATGTTGATTTCTTATCCTTCGCTTTCTGAATTATTAATATATTAAGGGCTTATAATTAAACCAGAAAACTTGTTGACTCACTGAGTCCAGTATTTCCAAACAACCGACCAGAATTCACCCTGCGAAATCTAGACAATATCTACATTGAATGAAGCACCTCCTCTCTTGATATATTTGCGAGATTTCTATTCTCCTTGGACTGCTTGGCCATTGAAAATGAAAGCAGAACGTTCCTTCGAAACGCCAGGAATTATTCAGCCAACGACACAGTATGACATCCCGTAAGACCTAAAGCCTAGGTTCATATATTTCTTAGTGCTTGGGGTTTTTAAATTTTGAAATTAAAGCTAAATCCCGATTGGCTTCTTGGGTTCAAGAAAATATTCCGTTGAGTTTCGTTATTTTTACGTAGTCATTTATGCTGACTGTAGACTTGGTAGTGTGCTTTTGCTACTTTCTGTCATCAGATAAACAATATATTATAACAACATTAATGTATTGTGTTTCGTCTAATAGATCCATCTCCAAACTTGGACAACAACAGCAGTTCTAATCGGTATAAACAGTGTCCCTTTTATTGTGTCTCCGAACACGGCAGCTTTACCGCATAAAAAAGCCCGCATTCGCCGGGACATCCCAGGACATGTGCCGTGCTCTGGAACACGATAAAGGGGACACTCTCTATAAAGAGTAAGAGCCAAATAATAGCGACAACAAAACATGACTAATCATCCCATATACAGTCATAAGATTCAGAACAAGGACAGGACGAATATTGGGAGCCACAGCACATAAAACAGGAACCATAACAAAAGCGCGGAAAATCTCAAACTCCTTCCATGCTTCGACATATATATATATATATATTCACCCAAAACATTTGTGCCATGCATTCTTCTTGAAACCAGATTATGGGACTGACAAGATGTCCGAAACGTCGGTAAATTGTAAACAATTGATGCCGCGCAACGTCCCAGAAGCAGCTGATTCTACTAAACCCAAACAAGTTAGGAATAATACGTCATAATACACAATCAGGTACTTCATACCTTTTAAAGAGGCAGGCGTATTTAACTCACGTCTGCGTTTTGTTGGCGGACGACTCCTGTTATTCTTATAAATGCAGATCATTTTACTTTCTTCTGAAATACTTATTGTCTTTTTGGCTGAAACCACTAGTATAACAATGAAGGGCAACGACTGAATTTTGTTTAATGGTCAGTTCACTGTTAGATTTAATCCATTTCGATGTTTAAGACAGCCTCATTACGTTACAGTGTAGTTGGAGTGCATGGCCATTAGAATAACCCAATTCGCTGCAGAGAATTTTAGAAAGCCTAATTTATAGGGCCCTTGCCTTCATAAAGTTTACTCCACCGAGCAAATCTTGTAGTACTTTGTTAGCATCTCGCTGTAGTTCTATCTCACTAAGGCTTTCAGGGGAATTGCAGTACTGTGATGAAAATATTCCTTATATGCTTGAAATCCATTTGCATATCTCTTAAAAGGTTTTAATTCTTTTTACGCATTAACGACATTTCTTTCTGACCTCATATGTTTCGTGTCTCTCGTGCTCTAACTGGTTAATATTTCTAAACAAATTAAGCATTTCGGCGATGCTAGTTGTTAATTGGGCTTTGAGTGAAACCAAACGTAATAAGGCTATTTTCTATCGTATATATCGACCAACAAATGCACAAGAAAAGTGTCATGTATGAAACGTATTTCAGAAACCTTACATATGTTTCAGCAAGCGAGTTGTAATATTCAGGGGTTTTTTTTTTTTTTTTGGCAGAGAACTACAGGAACTTTTTACATCCAATTATAGTGGAAACGTTTACACATTAAAAATTATAGAGCGTACATATGTCATAGTCATAGTTCACAAACGTATAAATGTACAATATTTTAACTTGAAAATGGTGAAACACTATACCTTTGATGCAAGCAGTGGTTATAAATAAATCATGCACTTTAAAAGCCCAGAATATAAAAGGCCATAAACATAGTTCATATGGAACGATGTTAAAAATTAAAACAATAAAAAGTTAAGAGTGTTGAAACTATACTATTTTGGTTTTTATAAGTGTTTTAAGTGGTTTTGGGCCGTGTATATAAGCGTCGTAGTTGATCTTGAGTAGATCTCGTCCTGTTTCGTTGTGTGTTGCGCGTGTGGTGAGGAGGTGTAGTGTATAGTACACAAAGAGACAGACAAGACATGACGAATCTAATAGTTGCTTTTCGCAACTTTGTGAACGCTCCTGAAAAAGTCAATCATCTTCGCAGAATAACTGATGATACAAAAATAATTGACTACTAGATGAAAACAATTTTGTGTCAACACGACTTTAACTCAAAGAATAGGTGCAGACCAGGGGTGCACAAATACTAGGCGCAAGGTCGCTGTTACGACTAAATTTTGTCAGGTGGCGCCTAATATTAGTGAGTCTTCGGGTATGCAAATTTCTTCGTGTCACCATTCTGGAGCCTAGAATTTTTGAGATGGCTCTACCAGATTTTTTGGGGGGGGAATGTTTACACCCCCATTGTAGACAGTTGCGTCCCCAGTTTTAAAGTTTCGCCTTTTTTTGAAAATATACAGTCGAAATATTCATGGTAGTTAAAATTTACCACTTTTCTTCCGTGGACCCAGGACAACCACCCGCGAACCCAAACTGGGTCGCAACCCCAATATTACCAACCCCCGCCTTACAGCACCGAAATATGCAGGCAAAACGATAAAACATAATTTTGTTATTAAAAGTGTATTGTGTTGACCGTGAAATAGTGACAGAATTGCACTACGTTCTAGAGTTAACACTAACAGTGTTCAGTGTTGCTCTAAGCCTGTAAGGAGGTGGCCGGTAGGGCTTCAGTAAGCACATTGGTTGATCTTTTGGGTATAAATCAACTTTTTTTTTTGAAACACTACTTTTATATCAAGCAATGACATGAGTCACTTTTCCATGCTTCAGTGGCCGGACTAATCCATTTTCCCTCTCTGTCTATCCTCTCTCTGACGTCCGTGTTTACGATTTTTTTCATATTTTCCGCTCGCAAACCGTTGTCAGGGATTCTTCGCTGCAAAATTAATATATTGGAATATAGAGAGAGTAAATGGGAGAAGGGGGAATGAATCAATATGTGTTTCCACGAATATAAAACGGCCGAATAAATAATTTTTATCGCATTATGGAATAACTGAATCGAACGGTGTGTTTATATTTATGACTCATTTACACGACTGTATTTTCCGATACAGATCTTGTATAAACAGCTCCATCCATCAGAGTTCGAATCCACGTACAGGGACTTGTGTGTGTGTGTGTGTGTGTGCTTGTGTCCATAAATATATCTGATTCATTGTTTGAGTTGCAAGAATAGTAATTGCGCTTGGCGTTGCGGATTGAATAATAAGCCTATTAAATTGGAATATTTCCTACAAAGGTTATGCATTTATGGAAAAAAAAAAGGAAGAGTTTGGATTACGTAGTATTCAACCTACGTAAACTGTCAGTTTATCGGTGTTATTGATGAGGGACAGCCTGCTTGGTTATCTAATTCGCTTTTATGTCAGTACCATACACAACGACATTCATGTACATATTTCTGTTTTGCTGTTGTTTGCAAGTTACCTGCTGTTACTGTCAGAGGTCATAGGCGTTGTACTCGTATAATGTCATGACATGTAACAGCTTATAGCTATCGGCGTTTAGAATACAGTTTTTGTGTCACACTAAGGAAGTGAAACAAAACGATAAGTAAATAATAACAAATTTTAAATTACTTTTAAAATGGAAGTCGTGTAAAATGAAGAATCTGTTCGTGTTCCATGATTATGAAAGTATTTTAGCGCATGTTCTCCGTCGCGCTCTTCCCAGCCCTGTTTGGGCCTCAAACCAAGTTCAGTCAGATACGGGCTGGAAGGGCATCAGCCGGTGCCAGTGCATTACCGTTCCCATTAAACAGTACGGCTTCAAATAGTAAAATTTTTTGACACAACTGACGTTTTTGTTTATTAAATATTTAAAAAATAAGGAAAGACTTTCCAGCAAATAAAATACTAAGTATATTGTTCTGTAATGGTTCAAAGCCCAGTCTCACACCCCCGACAGGAGAACGAAGATTGAGGGCGAGACTTGAAATTTTTACGGCGGTGGTAATTTAGACTGTGGTCAGTAGCGTAGATACCCGATTGGGGGGGGGGGGGGTTCCCCCGTGACACACGATGATCCCCCCTTTATAATTATTAGCGAAGTTACTCCCACATCTCATAACAGGGATGCACAATACTCTCTTCTTTCAGAAGAACGGAATTTTAGTATTCTGTAGGTTTGAGACATCCCTGAGTCAGGGGTCCACTCCCCTTGTGGGTCTGCGGGGGGTCTTCTCTAAGCCAATGACTCTCGTCTCCTGGAATATGACCCCAGTTTCCTTCTCGAGAAGCCAGTAGTCGCTCAGCTAGTCAATCTCCCGCCTTTTATGGAACCGCCACTGGTCCCTACACAGAGCCACATGGATTCATGCATCAATGTGGGTCCCACTGGACGGATTTCCGTGAAATTTGATATTGGGCTCTTTCATGAAAACGTGTTGAGAAAATCCAAATTTGTTTACAATCGGATAAAAGTATCGGGCAATTGACACGAAGACCTAAGTACGTCTTATTATTGCAGGACACATTAAATCGCCAGAAAAGCGCTCACTTCGTATGAAATGGTATTAGGTTTTTTATTCTATAATCACCGTGCATTTTTCACAATTATTGTTAAGTCACCAACTGAATGCACTATTTATTTTATTTTAAAAAACACTATATGGTTTCTTAAAATATTTTAGTAGAACCCTACATATGTTTCGGCTTCCTCATGAAGCCATCCTCAGGGGTGTAGGGTTTTACTAAAATATTTTAAGAAACCATATAGTGTTTTTTAAAATAAAATAAATAGTGCATTCAGTTGGTGACTTAACAATAATTGTATTAGGTTGTTATATAGCCGAGGAGGTCTAAACATTACACGAACACGCCGCAACGTTACGTTACACGTTTGTTGCATATTGCATCTCGTTTAAATACCATAGCAAACGCACTTAGCTCCCTAATTTACGTTTCCACGGTTTAAAGCCCAGTGGTTACTCTACGTCCCACCAGCTTGAATAGTCAAGAATTCACTGCCCACAAAATTTATTTGCGTTATATGTGTTTCGTATGAGTCCCGTAAGAAAATGAGATTATTGCTCTGCACATTATAAGCCTATAGCTTTTTATTACCGAGACATATTTTTACTGCGCGGTAGAACTATTTGCATGTTTTTCCTCCAGTGGCGCAACAGCCCCTAGTGGGCCAGGGCCTCCTCATTATCGAAGCTTCACGATCACACTCAGACACACCACACTCGGTAGGACTCCTCCGGACGGTGATCAGCCCGACGCAGAGACTACCTGACAAAATACAACACGAACAAGAGACAGGCATTCATGCCCCCGGCGGGATTCGAACCCACAATCCCAACAAGCGAGCGGCTGCAGACCCACTCCTTAGACTGTAATAATTGCGTGTAATACAGGTTAAATTCTGTCTTCAAATATTTGATTAATATCTTCGTGGGCCGGGATAGCGCAGTCGGTATAGCGACTCGCTACGGGCTGGACGGTCCGGGGATCGAATCCCGGTGGGGGCGAGATTTTCAGCAGCCGTCCAGACCGGCCCTGGGGCCCACCCAGCCTCCTATACAATGGGTACCGGGTCTCTTTCCCTGGGGTAAAGCGGCCGGGGCGTGGAGTTGACCACCCACCCCATCTAGTGCCAGGGTTAAAGAAAGAGTAGAGCTATCTCTACTCACCTCTAGGCCTTCGTGGCCTGTTCTAGGGTGAACTTTACATTTACCTTTACCTTATTATCTCCGTTGTATTCCATGTGACATTTTCCGTAGTATTTCTCCATCAAAATGCTGATGAATTTTCTCTAAAACATCCACTCAAATATTTACTCAGAACAAGATCACACTTTTACCTAACAAGCTAACGGAGTCCTGTTTGTGACACAGTGTGCGACCAGCCCATCGCTACATACCGTGCAAACTGTCTCTGCTCAGCGTTCCGTGTGGCAGAGCAGATTTATTTAGTATCTCGTGCGGCTGTGGAAAGGGAAGCAGTGCTACTGTGATGACAAAAAGGTTTATATCCACTAGTCCCCCCCCCCCTTTTGTGCCCCCCTGCCACTCCCGCAGTTGTCTTGCCACAAACACCCAGTGGGCAGACCGCTGTGTCTCACTCTCGAACACTTGTTTGATGATGACACAAAGCCTTTCAGCCTCAGGCCCACACATACATACATACATACATACATACATACACAGTTATGCATTTCGGTCATAACGGCGAGTCAACTCTATCTGATGCAGCGATCTCCACTCAGTATAATATTCGCATAAGCTTCGCTGTCCCCAGAGGAAGATGATATTTGGTATTCAGTAGGCAAAACATCTCCTAAAAGAGTTGAACTTTCTTCCACTTTGTGAGCGTAAATTCTCCGGCGTCTTTCGAATGCTATTCACTGTTTTAACCATTTGGGCACAAAGGCAATAATGTACACAGTGGATATGGAGATGGAAGGATATTTTGCACAATAGACACGGAGGTAGAGGATATTCTGCACAGTGGACACGGAGGTAGAGGATATTCTGTACAGTGGACACGGAGGTAGATGATATTCTGCACAGTGGACACGGAGGTAGAGAATATTATGCACAGTGGACACGGAGGTAGAGGATATTCTGCACAGTGGACACGGAGGTAGAGAATATTTTGGACAGTGTACACGGAGGTAGAGGATATCGCCATATGTTCAACACTTTTATTTGGAAGGTTTTTTTACGAATGAATAGTTTTCATGAATGATTAAGAAAAAAGGGTCCTATTGTGATGCACTTAGTTGGTGAAACTGAGCGGAGAAATTGTTTAGTGTTGAATTAAAAGAGAGAAATTATCTGCTGTGAAATGGGAATAACTGAAAGGAAATCAGCCATGGTGCGTTCCAAGACACAGCACTTGTTTTCATCTGAAGAGAGGGAGAAATTACCTAAAGAGTGACAGAGTATCCAGCATTCCATTAGAAACGCAAAATTTGTAAGTTTTTAAAGCAGATCAAAACGTTGCATCTGAAACTAATTCGGTCCCACGGCTATCATTTACAAAGGAATAATTATAGTTTCGTAAATATGGTCAGAAAAAAACGTAGACTTTTTTTCACAATTTGCTAAGCTTAAGAACGTTGATGGTGTCTGCGTACAGAACTTTCAAAACATTTTAATTTTATTAACCTTCATTTATGATCGACTGAATACAAACAATAGAACTTTTGAATTTTAAAGAAATTATCTTTAATTTGGAAGGCAGTACGTAAGAGGGAGGACCAAAACTCAACACACGCACACACGCACACGCACACACACTATAACCTTACCAGTATAGAGATATTAAAAACATTTGCATCAACCGAAAATAAACTCCAATTATAAGAAGAAATATTTTGGGCACTCATAAAACACAACTCAAAGTTGAAGCCAATTAAATTAATTCTATTTCTTGGAGTCTGCAAAAGTGATGTTTTAAATAATCTGTGATTTATTTCTTAGTATATTGGGATGCATAAATTCCATAATGTGAAGTATTGGTACCTCTCTTGAAAATGTAATTGCTATTGACAACGTACAGATTAGAAGAACTATAATAAACTTTTAAAGTATTATGATACCTATAAATCCTTGCTGTTCTTTTATTTTGGAAATATTAAAAAAGTGGTTTATTGGTACAAACAGAAAGCCTTTTATTCTTCTTGTGTTTCTTCTTAGATGCCAATACAGTCGAAAGCGGACCTTTGCTTCCTTAATGGACTTCTCCCAGTCAAATCTGTTTTCTGGCCTCTCTTTACAGTTTTTGATTTTTCATCTAATAATATCTGTTTGTACACAGTTCCACCATCTGTTTTTTGGTCGTTCTCTTAGTCGACTTCTCCGTGGAATATTATTAAATAATTTTCTTTTACTACCCAAGGGCGTTTTATTGTACTGATTAATTTAAATACACAAACAGCAGAGTAGGAACAATTTTGCAGATTGAAAAATGTGGGTCGCCTAATCCTTTCAGAATGTCAGAGGTGACAGGGTTGTATTTGTAATAAAAGTTAAATAAAACACTTATTCTGGGTTACGACGTGTGAACTTATCTTGCGCGGCAAGGACGCTCCCAGGGGGTGGGGAGCTGCCGGGCTGCAGCCCCCCAAACCCTCAAAAACCGAAATTAAAAAAAACCACATTTTTATGGATATTATGACATCAAAATTTTACGCGCTTTACCCTTCAGTCGAAATCATCCACTGAAATCGGCTGATTACTAGTACATTATAATTTTGAATAATAAATTAATGAAGCTGAAAAAAAAAAAAACAAGAAGATAGAACACTGAGTCATGGAACATGAAGTCATATTTGTATGTAATATAAATGCTGTTGCAAACACTGTTATGTTATACTTCCGACACGATTTTTATATACATAATTTTTAAAATTAAACATAAATTATATATAGCCTCAAGGTCACCCCCCTACCCCAGCGAAAATTTCTGGGTGCGCACCTGCTTCGCGGGCAGTAATGTTCTTCTAGTTTTTATCACTGACTAAACTCAACATCACTGGGTTATTTCTTACGAGCTGTTCCCAAAATTTCTGTAGTATGAGGACAGCATTGTTAGGACACTCACAAATTACGTCATTACATCACAGAGGCATCAGTGTTTGGGTAGGTTTACAATCTATAACTCTTAAGTGTTGACATTTCCATGAACAGTCCTGTATGACCCTGCGAAATAACCGAATCATCCAGGATACCCTCGTCTACTCTTTCCATAATTCTGCATCCCACCTTCCCCTCGCCCTCCTACTCCAACAATCCAGCTGGAGCCAGAGTGTTGGCGCTTTAATGCGATGCGATGCACGGCTCGGGGTCTTTCCATGCGGAACTAAGCGATTAGTTAGTAATTTGCGGGGTAGCTTCACGCTCGGCTAGCCTTCCTCAACCATCCCACCCTTGCCGACACCACCCAACGCAGGGGATCTACCTTGCTCGCACTCAATTTCCAAGAGTGGAAATAAAATGTAGTGGAGATGTGTAGGAAGCACAGTTGTGCTCAAGCAAGCTGAAACATCGCATGGTAAGACCAGAATTTTAGCTGTGCACCTAGTATGGAAAGTGTTGTTTGTAGCTGGTGCTATGGAATATCTTCTTTTAAAAAATTATTTTTTACATCTTGTGTGATGCTGGTCATAAGTCAAATAACTGGGCCGTGTAAGGCGATACATTAAAATCCTTATGGGGATGCTTTATACTTAAGTAGGACTTATATAAGATTGGCATTTGTAACAGATTACAAGTAAATCTTTCGTAGAGAAGTCACCACAAAGATTCCGTAATCAATATTGAACTTATGAAGCCAGTTGCATATCTGAGTATTTTTTAAGTATTTGGGGCTTATCCAAATCATGTTCGCTCACGTCATTATTCGCACTTCGAATTTACTTTATAGCCGTGAAAGAAAAACAGGGCCTGCATGTAAAGGGTGTTAATAGACTGGAATATTTGACCTAGTGGCAGTCAAGCGATACTACAAGCGAATATTGCAGTCAGTCAACACACCATTATATTCAGCAACAATAAAGGCTACATGTTTCGGCTAAAAATGACCTAAACTTTCATAAGAAATTCTAGATCTCAAACCTGAAATACAGTTGTAAAATATACCTCCTTTTGTAAAAGGTAAAGCAATCCCATTACAGGCCTGGACAGACCCTTAGGGTTCCAGGAGGTTGAGGCTCCCAGATTTCTAGACAATCGGCACATGAAGGTGGTAAGGTTGTCAGCCCTACGCACCGGCCGCCTTTACCCCCAGGAAATATTCCTGGTACTCATTTCTGTTAGAGGCTGAGTCGACCCCAGGGCCATAGTGCGACCGAAAGGATAATGTCAATGAAAAATTCCAATGACACCATCGGAAATCGAACCCGCGACCTTCCGGCTTATAGCGCAGTGCCTCACCCAACTACCCCATTTTATATTCTTGTAATTAGATCCTATGATGGCTAATCATTTTTTAGCCGGAACACGACATACATTCAATAAGTTTCGCTCTGAAAGGACTTCTATCACGTACATACTTCCTGATTGAAATCTTTTGATGAGATATATGTCCGTCTTGCTCTCAGCCAAACTCTACGCCCATTCTCTCAGTTATCACCAAATAAGATAATGTTTCGGACTCAGCCAACATCCTATGATGCACGTCATCACAAAGATCAGATGCGATGTAAGGAGGGAGCATTCGAAAAACTTTCCTAACCAGAGTTTCTGCTGAAATTGCTGCCCGATTCTCTTTTAATATTATTCTGCTATAGGCGTCCCACACAGCAGCAAGATGCAAATGTATCAAACTGTGAACTTCAACACATCCATCTACTTATCTTTATTGTTATTCTGCTGCATAATAACTCTGTTTTTTTTCATCACACCAGGAGTTTCTGTTTGGAGTCTTGAATTTCAGTTCTTCAATGTCCAAACGAAGTTTCCACCAGACTCCCTCAGACTAGCCGCTCGGTCTACAATTGAAACCTACCACCTTTGTGATATTCATTTCTCCCTTTGCTTTCCTGAGAACAACACAACGCAAATATCATAGACGTTTCGGGAGTTTCGTATATTCTACAGAAAGTAAGTTCTCGGAGTACCAGCTAGGAGAATGTAGGAACATTCAGCGAAAATTTGTTTCAGCGCAGCTATTGGTATGCCTACCAGAATAACGTCTACTGTTATAAATGGCATTTTGATACACTTCTCCGGTTTCGGTATAAATTTTACATTTTTCATGTAATGACAGTGAGCAGGTTCTGTGGGCACATTGTGAAGAAATGATAACAAAATCGCTGATAAAAATGGATTTGAAATACAAAAACCTGTCGGACCATAGCGCTTTGTGTTCATTTCGAGCGATAAGTAGAAGGTTTAAAGTTAACGCAAATAGAGCATGACGTCACATGACTAGTGTGACGTATGCAGTTGGTGGATAGGGGAAAAATCATATTAGACTCTCACACCACCAATACGCGAACAAACCATGACACGCAGATTTCATAGGAAAATGCCATTAAAATCGGATTTGGGGAGCGTTATCTGCCAGTTTCAATTTAAAATAAAGCGTTGAATGGAAACAATGATTGAAAAATTGTGAAGGCACCTTTTAATGTACGCCAATGTGCAGCCATATTGGAATGTAAGAAGTACAGACAGGTTCACTGAAACAAAAAGTGGTCCTTACCGGCAATCGTGTTTTATGCATATTTTAATGCGAGCGGATTATACGGAGAAGTGACCTAAAAAAATTAACTCCATTCAACAGAGTCGTTCTCGAGAAGCTAACAGTTCTTCAGCTAGTCTGGAAATTCTCTGCATATTATGGAACCCCAAGGTTCATTTCCGCTTTCACAACACCCCACCATTTTTCCCTATCGTGAGCCAGAACAATCCAGACCACGCCCTCCTAACCAATTTCTTTAAGATCCATTACATATTATCCTTCCATCTACGCCTAGGTCTTTCAAGCTGTCTCTTTGTTTCAGGTTTCCCTGTCTATACACATCTCCTCTCCCCCATACCTGTCACAAGCTCCACCCATCTCATTCTTTTTTATTTGATCACCAGAGCACTACTTGTTGAGTAGTACACATCATAAAGCTCCTCTTTATGTATTCGTCTCCACTCCCTTCTTACTTTGTCCCTCGTAGACCCAAATATCTCTTTCAGCACCCTATTCGCGAAAACCCGCAGCCTCTGTTCCTCACTCCATGTGAGGAACCAAAACTTACGCCCATATAAAACCACAAGCACAGTTACAGTTCTGTATATTTTAAACCCTAAATACAAGGTTTCTAAATTCCTTTTCAGAACAGCCGTTGTCATCATCGACATTCTAATTAGTCATCTTTACCAACGACCTACGTTAATACTTGCATACTGTTATTCACATGTGTTTACACTTGTGGCTGGGAAACCTGGAGGTGAGATACCGCAGTTAGGTCTAAGTGTGTTTTTTTTTTCCTATGGCTCGACAGCCCCTTGGGGGCCTAGGCCTCGTCATTTTACGACGCTTCACGATCACACTGATAGACACACCACGTTCGGTAGGACTCCTCTGGACGAGTGACCAGCTCGTCGCAGAGACCTCTACCTGACAACACACAACACTCACAAGAGAAGACATCCATGCCCCGGTGGGATTCGAACCCACGATCCTAGTAAGCGAGCGGCCGCAGACCCACGCCTTAGACCGCACGGCTAAGTGTGGTTAGAAGGACAAAATTGCAATCGGTGTTAATGAAGCGCAATATGAAGATGTAGGCTGGATTCATATCGCCCGGAAGAGGTTCCAGATGCCGAATCTTGTGACATCAGTATGACCTGCATATTCGCCATTGGGCCACAGCGTTTCTCATCTAACAAAGGTAAAGGTAAAGTTCTCCCTAGAACAGGCCATGAAGACCCAGAGGGGAGTAGAGGTATAGCTCTACCCTTTCTTTAACCGGCACTAAATGAGGGTAGGTGGTCAATTCCACGCCCCGGCCGCTTTACCCCCGGGAAAGAGACCCGGTACCCATTGTATAGGAGCGTAGGCGGACCCCAGGGCCTGTCTGGACGGGTGCGGAAAATCTCGCCCCCACCGGGATTCGATCCCCGGACCGTCCAGCCCGTAGCGAGTCGCTATACTGACTGAGCTATCCCGGCCCACTTTCTCATCTAATATAAAGGTAAAGTTGTCCTTCCCCACGCGATGAAAGCATGTAGTGGAGTAAAGGTGTAGCTACAATCATTCTTAACCTCGACACTAGATGGGGGTGATTGTCAGCTTAACGCCCTGTACGCTTTACCCCCTAGGAAAGAACACTCTGTGTCCACTGAACAGGAGGCTGTGTGGGCCCCAGTGTCGGTATATATTTCTTAAGGAAAAATAATGCGTCATGTGTTTGATGGGATTGCAGTTTTCATCTTGCTATATCATCCTAGCATTTCGTAACAGTTATGCAGGAAAAGTGGCTTGCAAGTGTTTTCTGCATTACGGATATTTTTTAGAAACTTAATGACAATACATCCCTTCAGGATCGTAATACTGAAATCCTTATCGCTCTTGATGAAGAGTGGAAAAAATAGTTTGTGTGTGGACATTATGAAATGTGCCCACGTTTCGCTCAGTTGGTTGACGAGGCCAAAGTGGACTTCGAGAAAGCTAGATCCGATTCACTTAAGAGGGCAGTCACGTTCCGGTCAGGAGACGGTCACGTATTCTTCGCTGTTTTTCAATAGGAGTGTCCAAACCACCGATCACGTTTAAGGCACGGTACGGTCACTAGCAGATCCATTTAAATAGAAGCAAAAATATCTTCTCTGACTGCAAGTGGACCCACATTGGATATCGGGCCTTCAGGTTGTTATAAACAGGATGGAAGGGCAGGAACTGAATTCACGTGGCTCAGGGTACGGACAAATAGCGGACTCTCATAAGAAAGGTAATAAATATTCAACACCTATTTATCAACTGTCATGGTGCCATATCCCGGAAGAACTGAGTCTTCAACAAAATCATTGTCAGAACCTCCAATCTCACAGATTACTTGTTGTTTAATCACTGATAATTGAAAAACAGACTTCAATAACTGAAACATTTTGAACCAAATATTTATTCAATTCCAGTGATAAGAGATCACAAATGCTAAAAATGAAACGCTTGTATAATGGTTAAATATTTTCAACATGATATAATTTCAGTGCGTAACTTAGATACTTTAGCATTGATTGCATTTATTGTTTGTATGTAATTAGATAGTTAAGTATAGTCAATAAAAATCCGTTGAATTAGATTTGCATATATAGACACAGGCATTCCCATGAATCATATTTCATAAATTTTATAAAACGTTCACTGTAAGTCGGGAATCATTCCCAGCAATCTTGCTGGTTCCGTATAAAATTACTGATCTCCCTTAAAAAGACAAGCTTTACTAACACGGATGTCGACTGGAGAGTCTGGTCTTCTAGGCAGGAAAGCAGCGGTAATTGAGTTTTTATGAACTCTTTGAGAATGCGACTAGCGTAAGCCACAATCTACTGGCAACGTTATTGTCAGAGATGGTATTAAGCATGAAGAGATACTGAGTCTATTGAAGGGAACTACAAGGTCAGCGGACGTTCAGATGTTACGTGGTTCTCTTCAAGAAAAATCCTCGGAAGAGGGAAAAGGTAAGGACCTATCGCCAATTTCATGTTCCACTGATGATGCGTTCAATTTTCCTCCATTCAGAACATGTGGTGGTAACACATATACAATTTTAATAATATCAGGCATGTTAATGGCGCCAGTCCACCACATCTGCTGACACGGATACTCATACGATCAGCACTCAAAACATATCTGTCACACATAGTCTAGCAGGCCCACAGATTCGCCAACGACAATCACTGTTCTGGAAGTTTAATAGTGTCAAACCCCGATATAGCGCCACGGTTTTTTCGCTGCAATTTGTGGCGGAATATCGAGGATGGCCAGATATCGTAATACTGTATAATAGGGAAACCCTGTTAGACATTTATGGGCGCTAAGTGAGGGTGGCGTTATATCGGGGGTGCTAAATCGGGGGGGGGTTGATTGAACTTCCATTTTTGTGAGCAAGAGAATTTCAATAACATAATACACCACTTGATGGACACTAGAATGGTAACGCTAGCACTGCGGAGAGTATGTGTCAGTAGCCTATATGTATTTTCCCGGTAAATGCTCGATATGACAAAGTCAGAACAGGCAGTAGCCTACGGGTCAATTCATCAAGAGCAAACACACTCATACACACAGGGCTCAGTGCTGCCCTCACACTGAACCCTCATCTCCGGATATTACAACAACAATATGACATCTACACACATACAAAGCACGTCCACCATTTGAAAATAGAATGTGTCACACACCTGCATTTAGTTGCACAGTAGCAGTAAGGTAGAGTGGAACAGAGTGCCACGGGATTTGTAGTACTGGTCAGAGGGGTCATGTGTCCATATCTGCAGGCGATTATTGTTTAGTGGACGTGTTCATTACTGTGTAGAAAGTAGTACATCGGACAATCACTTCACTTAAAATGAATAGTATCTATCAGTCTGTCCATTTCTATTTATCAGTTTCTTTCTATGAGTCACAGACGTGTGCATTTTATAATACTCTATTACATTATATTGCATTATATTACACTATTCCTATATATAATACAATATATAATATAACATATAATATAATATAATATATGAATGGGATACAAAACCCCGAACTGTGGTGCGAGGGCCCTTAAAAAAAAAAAATTACAGTTAACTGCTACAAAAAAGCCGACTGACTTTCCTCGAAACTCTATTAATTTCTGTATCTGGAAATAATATTCAAACTGAAGTTTAAGTTTGCCTGATGGCTGTCGCTACTGAATTAAACATCTCATTGACACATTAAACCCAAACGAAGAGCACTTACGCCTTCTCTGTTTTGCTGTGAATCGAAACACCAAGTTTTGAATTTCCAACCAGATACTTTTCAATGGTTGACATGCTTTAATTTGACAGGGTAACAGAAATAAATTAACACCTCGGAAACATTCGGGTTTTTACAGGCATAATATCGATACAAATATAGGGCTAAAATTTTTACCTGGAAATCGAAAATCCTTACGCCTACATAATGGATGTGGACGATAAACCAGAAGGTGAGGAATATCGCAGTTATAAACAGCTCACTACTATAACTGCTACGTAATTGTTTCAATAATAAATACCTGCATATGCTAATAAGCAGAACAGTGGCCTAATTATCTTAATTGGGGTTCAGCGGTTCACTGGTGACATTATCATAGAACCGTGTCCAGCAGTATTGTGTGTACGGTGTCTACAGCCTACAGGCATTGAAGGTGACAGATTGTAAATCAAATATCACGTCACCATTCACGTCAGATTTCGATACACGTCACTGGAACGAGTAAACTGACAAACCACCATCCGTCGCTTTTGTACAAACGTTTACCACAACCAACGAACACACAGTTATACACCACACGTCAGCTCGGTGGTCTCATTTATCATTATAAAGCTTAAGAATATGCCATTTATAATACTTAATCAGAAAACATGCGTCAAAGTTGCAATAGAATGGAAGCGGTAGGTTCCTCTGAAATGTTAGTACATATCCAACAAAGGACAGAACGTCAAATCTCCATAAGTTAGTTAGTTAGTTAGTTACTTCCTGTCGCTCCTTGCGGAGCATAGGGCCTCCTTTCAGAGGTTTCTTGGTCTGGAAGTGTGCATTCTGTAGTGGGTGACCAGTCCACCGACTGCACAATTTCTACTCATCCTAATATGACTGCCAGAGCCATCTAGCAGTTAATCAGGAGACTTGGGTGAGAAATGGCCGCTGAATTTTGCTTACGAAACATCTCTATTCATGCCCGTAAGGTTCTTTTACATGCCGTAAATCTACGACATGGGACCGACGAAGGAAGTTGTGCTACGGATTTTTATCACCCTTAAAAATCCATCGACCTCGGCCGGGATTGAACCCGCGAACCTTGGGTCCAGCACGCTAACCACTAGTTCACCGAGGGCGACAAATCTCCATAAGGCGTAATCTTAATTATTTTTATTGAACTGGTGCAATAAGTTGGAAATAAATTCACTTGTATATATTTATTGCACGGAAGATATATATACTATTAAATTTGTAAATGCCGAAAAGGCAAAACTTATCGATAAATACAAGAACACAAAAGCAAGCTGCTGAAGACTGACGCAGCTATCTGGTTCAATAAAACATGTAAAATCCATCAAATTACACCTAAATACATCAACATCAAAGTAAATGGTAAAAATCCATAAAGTTTAAATAATAAAAAATCAGCTACCAAGTGCAGACTGAATCCGAACTAGTGCAATAAGTTAGAAATGAATATGCCTGTATATGTTCATTACACGGAAGATATACAATAACTTTTTTGGATTTGTTATAATGACTATTCTAAGACAAATATAGGAAACAAAATGCCTCGGAATATGAGTTTAACTGTGTAGAAGCCAATTTGCTGACTGCAGTGCCCTCACAAGCCCATTAGGTCAGCAACGTGACATGAACTACGTACGAATAATGTTTTTATCAATACTTCTCCCAAACTCTATGACGATCGTGGCAATTCCAACCCCCTTGAAGCCTAACGACGACTATAGTCGACGCGCAATGTGCTGTTGAAATCACCAAAGGTCTGCTAAATGCGACGCCAAAAATGTGCCAATTAGGCCTATGGGACGTTCTTTTAGAGTCCTGTGGGATATATACAACTCTGCAGGTGGTGTGCTGTGACGACCCAAGTGAAATGGGAGCTTTTTTTAAGTCAGTATTTTCGAGAAAAAAAATCGACTCCAAAAGGTTAATTGTTTTGTGTTTTGACTTTCATAAAGCCTGCTACTCACAGACTCACAGTCTCTATAGGTACAAACTTCTATCGCACGACTCTCTACGTAAGGTCTCTACCTACACGTCATCATCAGTGCCTCTAGCAATGTTTACATTAGTTTCATATCAATGTCATTATTAATATATCCAACAAAATTATCTTAATTATAATTATTTAAAATTGTTTTATTAATTAGGTTGCCTACCTCGGTATCCAGGGTAATTAATTACGTAGTTATGGCGGCAGCATACGTACGTAGCCAATACCATGCATCCTTCGCATGCCACTGCGTCCTTTCACTATCACTACCCTCTAAAACATTTCCATTCCGCCATTCTGTAAGTCGTAGTTTACCACTAATACACACCGTCCAGCCTTCCGGTCTTTCACTGGTACTGTACACCCATGTATTTGTCACTATTTTATTTAGAAACACACAAGCACTGATGTGTCGTTGTCCCCGAGTCGTTTTCCTGCAACCTTCTTACTGGCGTCTGACCAGCCCCTAAACTGTCTTCGTTGAATTTGGTTGATTTGCTTTTCCGTAGATTTCTGTCTGTTGTAGTTCGTCGTACTAATGAATAAGTTGTGAAGCTGTACTGTGCATGAACCGTGGATACTGCTTACAAACCTTCACGTAAGGTGTCCTTCGTATCTAGTGCTGCTATGTAACCTTCATTGGAATTTTACTTCCCTCATTACTAAGTATGTCGAGAAGAGACCTGTCGGATGTTGTTTTGTTCTGATACAAACACGTGTGTAGTCACTTTTTGAAATAACAGATAGTTATCAAGCTCTTCTGGGATATTACGCGGCGTCGTGTGGTCATTGTTTACCACACGACGACGCATAATATCCCAGAAGAGCGCAGATCGCATCAACATCGCGGCGGAAGCCTAAAATCAAAGAACAGATAGTTATATTATAAATATATTCAATAGACGCTAACGCACACTGATTTTATAATTTAATGGCTATAAGTCAGGGAGTCACAAACACAGGCCTCCAGGTCCCCCGGGCTACTAAATTTTTTATGGTGGCGCCTAATATTTATGGGTCCTCAGCATGAAACTTACTTCTCGTCACCCTTCTGGCGCCTAGTTTTGATGTGGCTCGTTGATTTCTGCAAAATTTGTGGATCCCTGCGTACAGGCATAGTCAAAAACCTCCAGTGATTTACACACAGGCACGATACAGTGAATTCAAAATTACAGCAACTTACTTCGTAAAATGGAAATACCTGATAAGAAATGCAGAGACTATGTAGGATAAAACGAAGTTTCGGCATGTGATTTGGTAGTAAATGATTCTACTCTAGCCTATACAGCAGTGCCCAATGCTAAGGAAATTTCCTACTAGTAAAGGTAAAACTGTACCTTTACTCGCCAAGCAGGTACTGACGGGAGATATAGCTCTACTCTTTCTTTAACCTCGGCGCTAATTGGAGGGTGGGTAGTCAGCGCCACGCCCCGGCCGCTTTACCCCTGGAAATAACCCGGTACCCATTTAGAAGAGGCTGGGTGGGCCTTGGGGCGAGTCTGGATGAGTCCAGAAAATCTTATCTCCATCGGGTTCGATCACCGGACCGTCCAGCCTGTAGCGAGCGAATCACTATAACGACTACGTTACCCCTGCCCGTTAATTTCATACTAGAGGTTAGAAAAATCACAGAAACCTTGATCAGTATATTAAGTTCTACCTGAAAGTGTTATTTCGTAATTAATTCAATGACGCAGAGTCCTACCTGAGAAGATCTGGAAATTCCCCCAACATTTACGGAATTTGAAGGATCACTACCGTTTTTAAAACAGACCACTGGTCCAGCGGCGCCGGACAAATGCAGCCGACATTGTCATATCCTATTGAAGACCCAATTTAATATTATAAACAAGTTTATGTACATCAACAAAATTCAAATGTCGACACACAAATACTCGTTTTCGAGAAGAAGCAAAAAGGCTACAGTACACAGATATAAATGACTGCCTACACGAATATAGACATCTGAAGTACAGCAAAGCATGATCTGTTGACGACGTGTTAACTAGAATCGTCTGTAGGGGTCTCTGGATGCAGCCGCCTGCTGGCTGGTGTTGATGGTGCATGCGAGAGTAAGTGCATGCAGTCCGCTCCAATTAACATGCTTGTCGCGGTGGTGGGTTTAATAAGCGGTTCAATTCATGTTTTACCACCACCGCACATTTCTCTCCCCCTCGATCTCATCACCCGCCATTATCTGCTATATCACCCGGTCTACTACTGTATGCCGCAGCGAACAAACTGCATGTCATTGTTACACACCCTGTGGCTGCATGTACATATTGAGAGAGACGAGTTTTTTTGGTTGGTTATCCACGTCTCGCTCCGGTTCATATACTGGAAGTGACGTATGAACACACGTGTTTCCATTCTGTAATAGAGTTCCGCACGTCACTCCCTCCAACGGTACGTTCAACAAAATGTATTCAAATATCATAGGCTCATATCGTTAGCCATACTGACTTCCAACATTTAATTGAGAAATATCCAACAGAGTAGCCGAACCGGTAAACTTTCTATCACGTAATGGATAAACGCAGTTTCAAATACGCTCCCAGAATTGAAATCTGAAATGCCCGTCTCATGAAATGTCCACAATTACAAAAGACCGGCGAGATTTGGAATTCTCACGGCGATGAACATGAAAACAGCAGTCTACGTGAAAACAGGAGTCTACGTGAAGGCAGCAGTCTACGTGAAGACAGGAGCCTACATGAAGACAGCAGTCTACGTGAAAGCAGAAGTCTACATGAAGACAGCAGTCTACGTGAAGGCAGGAGTCAACCTGAAGACATCAGTCTACGTGAAGGCATGAGTCTACATGAAGACAGCAATCTACGTGAAGGCATGAGTCTTCACGAAGACAGCAGTCTACGTAAAGACAGAAGGCTACGTGAAGACAGGACTCTATATGAAGACATCAGTCTACGTGAAGGCAGGAGTCTACATCAAGACAGCAGTCTACGAGATAGACTGGAGTCTACGTTAAGACAGCAGTCTATATGAAGACAGTAGTCTATGTTAAGATAGCAGTCTACATGAAGACAGTAGTCTACGTTAAGGCAGGAGTTTACATGAAGACAACAGTCTACGTGAAGACACGAGTCTACATGAAGACAATAGTCTACGTTAAGGCAGGAGTCTACACGAAGAGATCAGTTTACGTGAAGACATGATTCTACATGAAGACAACAGTCTACGCTAAGGCAGGAGTCTACTAGAAGAAAGAAGTTTACATGAAGACAGCAGTCTACGTGAAGGCAGGAGTCTACATGAAGACAGCTGTCAGTGAAGGCAGGAGTGTACGCCAGGACAGTAGCCTACGTGAAGACAGCAGTCTACACCAACACAGCAGTTAACGTCTCTTCTGTCGATAAATCTTCAGAACTGAGTAAATAAAAGTACATTTCTGGCAATACACAGGACTATTGTATATTTCCTATAACTGTTTCTTCAATCGAATTACTAAAGCGAAATCGCAGTGGTGTGGGACGCCATCTTTACAACTAGATCTGCCAACCCACACTCCCAGCATTACTCCGCTCAAAAGTTACCAGCAGTACAACAAATAGTCCTCAAAAGAAATGAAAAATAAAAGAGTAAAATAGTCCTTTCGTGAAGATCCTGTATTATGTACATTCAGACATGTCACCTCACTAATACGCACTGCGACAGGTAGGACAATTATAGTAGTATTTTGGAAATGCTTGATATTCATTACTCGACCCAAAACGTGTTACCTCTTCTACTGTTCAAATTACCAAAGATCATTCACAAGTACACACACGCACACATAATTTAGATATTTACTGTGTATTATTGTAAAACATAGACGAGGAAGAAGACGTAAGCAGCTACTTGATGACCTTAAAGAGAAGAGAGGACACCGGAATTTGGAAGAGGAAGCACTAGATCACATTCTGCGGAGAACTCTCTTTGGCAGAGGCTATGGACCTCCGCAAAAGAGACTACGTAATGGAATGAGTGTATTTCCTGTAAGTGCCTCATAATAAAGAGCTCAGGATGTTATTTAGACCGACGGATGATAAAGTATATGAGGTGTTTGGAACAGAGCACAACGATGCATTTCATGGCTTATATGTGTCACCTCATTTTGACAGAATAGTAAAATCTAGAAGGCTACGATCATCTCAACATGTGGCTAGTATATGGCAGACGTTATACGCACACAGAATGGTGGGAAAGTCTCTTGGAAGTGCGAGAAAATTAAGAATAGCATTACAACGATCTTGCGGGAATTGTCTGTGGTAGTACATAAAGTTGCTCGGGGAATTGCCTGTGCAATGGCGGACGTTGGGTCTAGTATTAAGAGAAAATGGAAGCTATCAAAATAAAACGACTCGACGGCCTGCGTTAACACCATACTGGCAGCTTACCCTGTCTGGGATTGAGGAAATCCATACACAACTAAAGTATGGTGTTTTTTTTTATGAACGTCTGCTACACCAACATGTGCAATTTTGTTTGTGCCCGTGAATAAAATCCTGTCTTGGGCAGGGGCATGGAAAATGTTGTGCTCACAGGAACTTAACAAACACTCTTCCCTGTGTGAAAGGTAAGAAGTAAAGTTAAATCGCATCAGTTTTACTACTCAAAGCACAGACTGTGTGCACATAAAACACTGTAGACCCTCTCATGAACGGACATCTTATGTATGGTTTTCGGAAATAACGGACGAAATCTGTTGCTTCCGAAATTTTGGTCCGCAATGTTAGTACGTGAAATTAGCGGTCTTGACTGTTAATTAGCTAAGCGGCCGCTACGTGGCGGACACGGACGCGCGCTCAGTCTTGCTGACACTCGCGTAGAGGTAGTAGTGTATTGCTCTATTCATAACCTACATCGTGGATTTACTATATTTATCTGAAATTTATTAAATTCCAATTAACTATAGCTTCCAGACAAAGTGATAGTTAATTATATTTGTGTATGCTTTAGTGTTATTTATACAATAGGTATTTCGGAAGTACCGGACAATCGGCATTATCGGACCATCCACTCCACTGCTAGTGCGTCCATAAGAGGGTTTACTGTATACTGGTCACACAGAGTCTGTTTGATAAACCGTCAGAAGATCCATTGTACGTCTGTGAAAGATTCAGTCCAAGAGATCACTGAACGGAGGCCTAACGGTCACCCTCCAATTAATTCGCGATCGTGGTTATTAATAGAAAATTATTACGGAAGGGGGAAACGCACTTAAGACTTTGACATAAGTGGCACAATCTTGATACATAACTGCTTGTTCTCAAATAAATGTTTCTTCTAATGAATTTTAAAAAGCAATGAAAATTATGTAGGCTTACACGATTGAGCGATCGATCGGCAAGCTTATATGTACATCCCACGCCAAGTTCAAACTGTAGATGACCAGTTAACGTGAATACTTAGCATTTCACTAAAATTTATAAATATTAGACTTTCAAAGGTACACAAACGAGAGGTACTTGAGATATAACAACAACTTGGTCTAAGGCAGCGTTGATCAACCCTTTTAACCACGGGCCACTCAGACACGATTGATTTGGCGAAGTGCCACAAAAGATTTTTAAAACATAAAGGTACAGGTAAAGTTCACCCTTAAACAGGCCATGAAGGCACAGAAAGGGAGTAGAGGTATAGCTCTACTATTTCTTTAACCTCGGCGCTAAATAGGGGTGGGGCCGCTTTACCCCCGGAAACGACCCGGTACCCATTGTACAGGAAGTTGGTTGGACATAAGGGCCCGTCTGGATGGGTGCGGAAAATATCGCCCCCACCGGGATTCGATCCCCGGACCATCCACCCAGTAGCGAGTCGCTATACCGACTGCGCTATCTCGGCCCACTTTTTAAAAGAACATAATCTTAATATATTCAAAGTATTAACATTATGTGTTACTAAAGCTACACGAGCCGATCCCAGTGGCCGCGTGGTCTGCGGCCGCTCTGTTACTGGGATTGTGGGTTCGAATCCCGCCGGGGTCATGGATGTCTGTGTCTTGTGAGTGTTGTCTCTACATCGGGCTGATCACTCGTCCAGAGGAGTCCTACCGAGGTGGTGTGTCTGACTGACCGTGATCGTGAAAACTCGATAAAGAGGAGGCCTTGCCCCTCTAGGGGCTGTCGAGCCATTCAAAAAATCACAATTATTTATTGAATTTCCTTTCATTTGGTGGAGTAATTTAAGATTTGTTAAGCGCAGAAAATCAAGTTCTTTTTCATTTAAAATATTCATTTTGTCAGCCTTTTTGCCGCCCAGGCGGCCGCACCATTCGCCCCCCCCCCCCCCCAGCTAGGCCCCTGATTCAAATTATATATTACGTATGTACTGTGGCACATAATTTACATCTATGTAGTGTAGGACATGTGCATTGTGTTCCATGCTTTTGTCACATCTGCCTGATGTGACACAATCACCTCAGCATCAGTAGCACAGCATACAATAACGCAATCTACGGAGTGCCGCGCAACATGCGTAATGACACTAGTAATGGGAGTTACAATTTAATCAACACGAAATTACAAGACATAATACACTTGTAACAACAGCGCGGCTCTCAAGGTGCCAGCGGCTCATAATGTGGCTAGTACACATATCAGTCACAGCGACTCTTTGCAGCCGCCTTCATTAAAAGAGAAAAAGAAGAAATTAGGTTTTTGGTATCACCAACCCGTCTCCGTGTCTTCCAATTTCAGTGTCTGATCCAACTGACCAAATTTCACGAAATTTTGTACAGACGTTATACTCGTACACCACTAGAGGCCACTCCAGTCTCCTAATGTTGGAATTCCTACTAACGTTAACAACAATACAGCAGACTCACGAACTTCTGAAATGCGACCGACACTTTACATGGAATCCTGGTATGATGCAATATTCTAAACCTTTGAAGAAGTACGCAAGTTTTTAAGGCTGCTTTGTTCTTGCAAAATTCAAATAAACAACGTAGCAGTCTTATTTCTTCTTGGACTGCTTCAGCCATGAAGATGGAACTGATAGGCTGTCTCGAAACATCGGTAAACAACTACCAACATACACTGTGACAACTCAAAACAGCGAAGGCCTCAACTACACCGTGGCGGAAGCCTCAAATCTTACGGCGTGGGCCAATTCCGGCGGCCGCTCGCTTGCTGGGTTTGCGGGTTCGAATCCCGCCGGGGGCATGGATGTATATTCTTGTGAGTGTTATGTTTTGTCAGCTCTATGAGGGGCCGATCCCTCGCCCAGAGGAGCCCTTCCGAGTGTGTATGTATGTGTGTGTGTGTGTGTGCGCGTCATTGAGGGTTATCAGGTGCAGCAATAACCCTCTACACCTACAATGAGTAGGCAGAAGAGGTCAGACTAAGAAAAAAAAAATAAATGAATAAAGAACAAAGGCGTGTTCAGTTCAGAAACACGGTAATGAACCTTCGGGTTCACCAAACGGCGAGATATTCTAGAACCACTGACACACTCTCGCTAATCAAGGACTCTTGTCCATGAAGTTAGTTACAGGTACGCGACTCATTCGCTCTGAAAGTGTACCTGTAGGAAAAGTACACATTCCCCCTGCCGGCAAGCCCTTATATTGATTACGTGCAATGCACAGATAATATCGCCACAACACCGCACACTCTCCCCACTAACATATTTCACTCACCCATCTATAGCATTTGCTACTGTATACAGAGTCCATATACACATGATGTGATGACGTGTATGTTGCGGTTTTGCGGGTCGCCTAATGGGCAAGGCGCGGTGAACCACCGAACTGCCCGCAATGTTATACAATTGTAGCCACAGAATAGGCCTTGCCTTTGTTTGCTCCTGCAACTAGCTAGCACTGTCAGTCCATATACCTGCCTGCCTCCCTTCTACCAGACAGATATACGGTACACATCCGGCTAGGCGCGCATTCTAGCGGCAGTAATATATGAGGAAGGCCTAGATGAAATGTCGGTTATGTAATATTCCATACTGGTACAGAGCTACCACCACAGCGGAACAATAATTGTTATTGACGCGAACAGCTTAAAACTCAGTCTACGTGTTGTTAGTTTGTGTGTGTGTGTGTGTGGACCTATGCATGTGAGCGGATGTGTGGGTAAGGGAAGGTCGGTTAGTCGCACACAGTAGTACAAAATAAATGGGCACTGCTTTGAATAGAATGCAGAAAAAGAAACGTAACACAGGGATTTTCTCCCGGCTGGAACATTGGCGCAAAGTTAGCATGGTCTGCCAGTAAAGAAACCTGGAAATGCTGCTCCAAAACAAGGAGTATTCAATACTGTTTTCATTTCAATGAAAGTCGAACGTTAAAAATTCAGTATTACGCATAGACAATATGGACTTATTACATGTGGTCCAAACACTTCCCAGATTTCACTCCTGTTTTTCAGTTCATAGAATCGTTGTCGGTAATGCAACTGTCTATCTATCGAATATCGAGGCTTCAAAAAGTGAAATTTCAGACTTACGATAAGTGTATGGTGCTGCCAAAGTGATTGCAGTCGTCTGTGAACCCACAATTACTAAAACATGACTGGTAACAAACGATGCTTTCATATCAAGGCGGTAGATTTCATCCCCACCATCCTCTATAAGTCAGAGTTTTTCGTCATTTTTAACAAGCGTGGAAGTTCACGTATATATGTGTGTGTACACACACACACACACACACACATACATACATACATATAATATATATACACAGAGAGAGACAGAGTTGAACTCGGTTATAACATCACGAAACGGACTGAATATTTTTTGTCGTTATAAACGAGTGTTGTTATAACCGAGGAGTATAATGTTATGGTCAACAGTGAGGAATTAATTGGCACCACAGAATATCTGAAGTTATAAACGAGGTGTCGCATAAACCGACGTCGTTATAACCGGGTTCGACTCTGTGTGTATATATATATACCGGGTTCGACTGTATATATACACACACACAGACACAGGGGGAGTGTTTTTTCAGACTTTCTCTGTAAAATAAGGTGTTGTGGACGGACACTAGTGTTATTTTCATATAGTGTATGTTAGTTGTCGATCCCAGTGGCCGTGCGGTCTAAGACGTGGGTCTGCGGCCGCTCGCTTACTAGGATTGTGGGTTCGAATCCCGCCGGAGCATGGATGTTTGTGTTGTGTTTGTTGTATATGGACAGTAGTATCGAACATAAAGTGACATGAAGGACAGAAGGATTTAAAAAAGTACAAAATGGATCAAAGAAAAAAACGGGACAGGAAAAAAAAAATCCAACCGGGGGCATGGATGTCTCTCTTGTGAGTGTTGTGTGTTGTCAGGTAGAGGTCTCTGCGACGAGCTGGTCCCTCGTCCAGAGGAGTCCTACCGAGTGTGGTGTGTCTAATGTGTGTGATCGTGAAACCTCGAAAAACGATGCGGCCTAGGCCCCCAAGGGGCTGTCGAGCCATTGGAAAAAAAAAAGTATGTTACGTAGGACACTACACGACGGATATAAACCAACACGTAAGCACGTGCAAACAAGTGTGGGATATCTCTCTTCCTTCTGTGAACTGGTATTAGGACTGGACAAATTCAACTCATAGTTTCATGTTACTGTAATCCGGCACTCGCTTCAATATTTAAAATTGCCCTCACGGATAAGGGTTGTTTTAATTTCCACAATGTGCCCAGTTTGTCAGTTAACCACATCAAGATTTTTTTCAGCGAGACCCGTGTTGATGTTGCGGAAGAAATTAACAAATAAATTGGAGTTGTTCTAATTTGTTTGGATGTCAATACTGCATGATAAACAGAAGCATAACCGTGGCAATGAAATCTATGACACGAATACTTTTAGTGTTATTTACAACGAACTGATTTTATTCATTTTTCGCTCTATGTGAACCTGCTGAAACTAACCAAAATTTAAGATATAACCACTTGGCATCGAATAAAATCAGTACCCTTTTCAGTTTGTAACAGCACACCATACTCACAAGCGCGTGTAAAATTTTTAAAACAAATACGAACATTCCATTGAACCTACATGGCATTGCTCAGTATTGTTTGATAAAAAATACAATTTTCCGAGCGTCATATCGAAACGCATAGTTCTTCAGCAATCCGTATTACCAGCAGTTACCAGCACCAGGATTTACGTTACAAATACGCAAAGTGCACCTCGCTGCTGCGTATATGCAGTCCAGGAAATGAATCTAGTCGTTAACTCCAAACGGCAACTTCAGCTGATTTTGTATTTTCACATAAATTATTCTTTAGTTCCAGTAAAGAGAAGGTTTACTTCACAACACGAACGAAATATGGCCAAAAAAAAAACAGTATTTGTATTCTGCTATCACGTAAATCTCTTATTTAGAAAACCCACAATTCGAGCATATGTATTTCATTAAAATTATAAGATTGGTACCAACAGTCAGACTTGTTGTTAAAGGGCTCACTAATTCCACTTACTTTCCATAACGTGTTATTAGAATTTTTGACATTTCGAGAGTACAGCCACTACTTCAATTTGGAATTACTACGTTTAATATACAATCGTCAGAAGCCTATACAGAATTGAACATTTTTAAATGTTCAAGTGTGACCTTACTTGCAGTGCGCAGTAGGGTACTTGATGTAACTCTTTTAGCTTTTAAAACATCTAATTTTGCCCACAGAGTGTATTACACCCTGTCAATCCACTGCAATCACAATCCACATCGACTGCACAGCTGCACTGTAAACTTGTGCTGGACGGTGTTCTAATCACGTTCGGTAAGGCTTACAGCGAAATTAACTACTCCTACCCCTTTCACAAATTTTATTCAGGTAAGCTTCCTTCGCAGATTTTCACAAGTTCACTCCCCCCGACTCCTTCAACTCTGCAGCATAAGTGCAACACAAGTTACACAAACAAGTTACATACATCCTGAATGCGGTTCTCCGAAGAGGTGCGATTTCGATCAAGTGGCAAAGCTCCATCTTCAAGGGGCCAAACAAAATACAAAAAGCGTTCATGGCCTGGGTGGGATTCTAACCTGCAATTCGGCCGTGCCATGGCTCAGGCGGTTAGTCGTCGGCCTCCCACCTCAGAGGACCGAGTTCGATCCCGGGTCAGTCCATGCGGGATTTGTGGTGGACAAAGCGGTACTTGGACAGCTTCCCCCCCCCTAAGTACTTCGCTTTTCCCCTGTCAATTTCATTCCACCGGTGCTCCATTACACGGAAAAATAACTAATCATCTTCATAACAGGGTTACACAATAAACCTCAAGGCTGCGGTACGTCCGTAGCTTCTGATGCGGGGCCCTTTTTTTTAAAAAAAAAAAAAAAAAAATCCAATTCCATTACTTTTCGATGGCTAAGATCAGCAATGGGCTACCTTTAACCCTTCAAACATAAGGTGGAGGTTTAAATTGGAATTACTGAGCAGAAGGGTCTTTAATTTTTTTAATTTATAGTACCCTTAAATGCATTCACGACCGTACAGTGCACCGGGGCCGGCACTGAAGGGTTAAAGAAGACCGAAAATGTAATTCTTAGGTGTAACGTCAGAATTACACAAAAGAACGTGGTCACAGCAAGAAACGTAAGAAACAACTTACACGGGAACAAGTGTGCCTCTTCACTGAAATCGACACTCCCGTAATTCTGTCTTACATACATGCACCGAGACCCAGACTGCCTGTTGTCATTGCGGTACTTCAACCGTTCACTACAATCACCCAGTTACGGACACAGAACGACCCTCATTCCCTCTTTCCTCTCCATTATCTACCCTCTCACTTTTCGTTTAATTTATTAGAGCTAGATTACTACGTCTGATGAGTTTGCACCCGCCCTTCTGCAATGATTTCCTCCACGAAACGCAATTTGGGGTGCGAGATGTTGACTCCCGCATCCCTCCGATCGGTCTTAAAATCTTGCTTTCATAACCGCCCTAATTATACATTAATAACGCATAAACGCGCAAGAAATTTATAAAACGATTACTACAGCTAAGTCCCCATACCTTGCTCCATAGCTTAGAAGAGGTACGTGTTAACACAGAAACATTCGAACTCCACTTTACCGTACACAGCGTGGTGCAAGTCACGTGACACTAGACGTTGCTTTAGTGTCACGCGTCTTTTGCCACGCTGTATATGATGTCGAACTTCTAACAAGTTTTATTGTACGAAACACTGAATCGGAGAGATTTTGTATTACTTCAGTACTGACTGCGTTACTGTAACTGCTTGAAGTAATGTGGATCATAATCATTTGTGACAGCCGACACACATCAAACAAGGTGGAGAGAGTTTGAAATTGTACGAAACAATTATGAGATCGAACAAGGAAATCTAATCCGACTCTGACCTAGAGGTTACATACGACATCCCTTGCTGCAATTGCTTAACCAAGTCACATTTTATGTTTTTACAGTTCACACATATTTTTAATATCATTTCAAACTTTTCCCATCTGGATTCGTGTATGTCAAGAATGGCAGGTGACTGCTAACATCAAAATTGCTTCAAAACATTCACAACAGCATATAGTCGAGACACACATACCTTGACATTCATGAACAAAGGCACGTATCGTGAGACGGTGTTGCTGAGTGTTCAGGTGTATTCTTGAAATACTACTAAAGTCACAATTAGCACATTAAGTACCGTAATAAGAGTGCTGCAGTGTTAACCACACACAACCTTTACATCCTTAAAACATATGCCTTTCAATTTTATTTTCAAGGTCACAACATTCCTCAAATACACAACAAACACTGACATGGAAGGTACAGACTGACAGCAAGTTTCATCAGGAATTGGAACTTCTTTTTGTTAACAAGGTCCTGAACATTAAGTGCTGCTCTGTAGAAATTAGTTGTTCCACATATATGTGCGGGAAAACTGTTGTATCACTTGACAGGTGATGACAATGACGATGACTTCTTTTTGTTCTTCTTTGTCCTCCACCTCCTCCTTTTCTTCTTCACCCTCTTCCTATCAGCACAGGACTGGCAATATGAAGGCATGTCTTTTCCCTATTCCTCTCTGAAGTAGTGCTGGACATCCAAGAGTAGCGGATTGTCTCTCACCATTATGTAATGTTGGTTATTTTGAAAGCATTTTCTGGACTTTTACAAAGACTGTTTATAGATAACACACAAACTTCTTGCAGTTCTCTGTTTTGCGGTCTGTAGATAGGCTGACCTGTGCACAGAACAAGCTGATGTTGTGGTTCTCATGACAGCAACCATTAAAAACATGCTTTTCTTGGATACAGGATCATGTAGTTTGGCAGAAATTCAGCAGTGTTTTGGTGAAAATTCGTCCCATTTTTTTGGGGTTCCTCAGAAACGTTGGTATAGAGCTACTAAAATACACAGCACCACATTATAGAGGAAAAAGTTCTTCACAACATAACCTCTTCTGTCATATTCTGTTTCTTCTACAACCCTTCTAATCTGCAGACTTTTGCTGGATTCAACATTTCTAAATGACACTTACACCTTACAAGCCCAAGAATATAGCCTTTCAATTTGTTTTTCTTTGTCCTCAGGGTTTTCAATGATGTTTGTGATATTTTCTTGATATTTTTCAGTTATTCATTTTCATATTTTCTTGCATAGTTGTGGTTATCAAATAGTCCACCTTATTATACATCTCTGTTGCTTAATTTTTCAAACAGATGTAACTTCCAGATGTACTGATAGTTGCAACGTTTGTTGAGCTGCATTTTCTTTTAATAAAGTTAGAACTGAGAACGATTTACTTAGTACAAAAATACAGGGAATTGCCCAAATGATAAGGAAATGGTTCCTCACCACCAACACTTGGAACAGTATCCAGAAGTCATTAACTATTTCAAAGCCTGTCAGGTTATATAATCAAGATGTTTGATTTTATACTTTAATGACACATGGTTACGACCAAAGCCCGTGGACAAATTACCATCAGAGGATAAGGAAGGGATTACTGTGTGGAAGTCGTAGCCCAGCCCTTCAAAAGGATCTAGTGCAATTTGCATTTCTGGCTCTGAAATTCACAGCATAATATTTCAAGTGTACCTTACACAAGCCACAAGTAATACAAGATTAAAATCATAATGATGATTTAGGAACACAACAGGAAGTAAGGAGAAGTAAAAAGGTGCAAAACAATGTAAATAATAGAACAACTGACATTCTCAGTGACAGATAAGTTTTAAGACATAAACATACAAATGATTTTCATGGATACATAGTGCTACATAATAAAACTTTTTAAGACGATTCCTTTGTTTCCAAAATGTAACCAATCGCTGAAAATTCTCTAACTGAAGACATCACAGGCACCAAAATCCTTGGTTAAGTGATTTGCTGGCATCAGAAGTTAAAAGCAAAAGTTGTCAATGCTGTACACAGGTTTTGAAACATAAAGAAATACTAAGAAGGAAATGTACAAAGATATAAGCAAAAGCACACAGCATTACATATATTTCTTTTAATTAAAAAAAAATAGAATAACATCAAGATTTTGGAAGTACTTAATTATTTAAAATCAGGTAGGACTCCTTCCCTTTCTTGCTGAACCTGAGTGTAGTACAGTATAATCCATCTATTATCTTTTTCTTTATGACATCATCATGAATTTCCAAGAGGTCCATCATATCTTAGAAAATTTCCAAAAGCTCAAATCCCAAGCAAAATATGCTTGTATAATTATTCAACGAAAATATTAAACTGATTATACTGTATTGAACACCATCTTTCCTGTATAGCATTCTCCCGTTATTTATTCCGTACTGATGTCCTCTATCCCCATTCCTTATCTGCCAGCCTTATCTGTTCTGCTTGGCATTTCTCCTTAGCAATGAGGGACTGTGATGGTCGTCATTGTGGTAGCTTGGTCCAGCATCACCAACTGGTGCAATTCAACCATGGCTCTTACTTGACATCTTCCACTTCGCATGAAATGACTCAATATGTTCCAAGTTGATGCCTGCAAAATGGAGAGATTAAACAAAAGCACAAAACTATTTTCTGAAGTCCCACATTCACACAATTAATGCAGCTAATTTCTGCGAGTTATCTGCATTACTACAAGCCATAACCTGCATTGTACTAGATTTTCTATAATCATGCAATGTGGCTTGATGTAAGATTAATTTAATGTGTTTTTTCCATTTCTTCAGCCCACTTGAATGCACCACTCTCAGCAGCTCTTGTAGTATGAGGTAAGTAAAGTACCTTTACTGATAGCATTTTTCAAGCACAAACTGTATGTAAAATTAGATGTGCATTACATGTCCCTGCTCTAATCAGAAGGAAGCCAAACACTCACCTGTGTCTGGCTCTAGGAGCATGCCAAAAACACAGTAATATACGGTACCTCTCTGTGCCTTAATCAACTACTTATCTAAAACACAAAATCTTTGTCTCCCTTATTTCCGTCCATCTTCCCTGTCTGATCTGGTTCCGAGGAGACCATAAGACCATATTAAGGTACATAATGCCTATAATAATCTATCTGGTAGTGTACTTTTTACCATGAGATACTACAGCTGCATGTAACAGAAAAGGCAACATCACATTCTTTGTTTCAGTTCTTCAATAAAATAAAACTAGTAATTATAATTACTGATAATTATCGGTGTTTCTTTCTCTTATGCTTATAAAGTTTATGACGTTCACTGCCAATGTGTACAGCCTACTTTTGTCTTAAGGCAAACTTTCCAGTTTTGCAGCTTATGTTCTCATACAACTTCTTTCAGTCCAAGTGGTGTATATGTAATAATCAATATATTCAATGTAACCATGTTCAGGCTACTGCCAGCATCTTATAACCATATTTACATATACAGGCATTGTGACAAACACCTGCAATCCCCAAAGAGCAGGAATTATGGAATCGTTTTCCCTCCATACCACCCCTGTGAGAAATATGATACTAAACTAACAACTAACCAATCAACTAACCATCTATCTAAGTACCTGACAGACTGAATAAATAACTAACAACCTAACTAACTAACTAACATAACTAACTAACTACATTAAGCACAGTCCCCCTCAAGGAGCTAACCGTTCTTTAGCTAGATGATAAATCTGATGCATTATTTATTTCAAAGCACAACAAAAGAGTTTTAAATGTTCTTCTGAGATTTGTAGTCCCATCATATGTAATTCTCCATGCTTTGTAACTTCTTCTGAAATGTCTTATAAAGTTATTTTCCAGATTCAACTTCAAGATGTCAATTCAATCCTGCGTTTCAGGATCTGCACCATGAGAACTACTGGTCAGAAAGGCCGATTGAGATAAATTATATGAGTTCTAATTTTAGGACTGACATTAAAACTACATCAGTTATTACATGTACTGATAAAGAAAGCAAAACAAGGCATAAGCCATTATCACCTGCTGCTTTAGCAATCCCCAAGGAACTGAAGCCTTTAGCGGGTTCATCCTTGGTGCCACCTCCGGATATGTGACTCTTCTGTCCAGTCAGAAGAGTCACCAGTGCTGTCTCATGTACTCCTGTCTGCTTGCTGAAATAATGGCAGCACTCGACCACTTGGAAAAACAGCCTGCAATAAGAAGTCACTTTCTTTCCAGCACAGTGTTCCATTAGTCACTGATCACTTGGTTATTCAATTATGGTGACTTACGACATATTTTTGCCTTCTCATTCACATGAAAAATAAATTCCATAGCCACAATGATAGAAAAATGAACTGTATATATGAACTGTACTGCCAGACAATAATAAACACCATACCTCATCACATACAGTACTCTTAAATTCCACAAGGCAAAAACTACAGAAAATAAATTTTCAGGTGTGATGCAGGGATTTCACCTCATCTTACTTACATAACATATGCATGTTCTTTACCAATTACAGCTCCTTCTAACTATGGAACCTAATAAAACCTTGTAAGATGGCAGAACAATCCATCCAGCTTCCACAACAAACATATCCAAAAACTGATCCACTTTACGTAACGCAACTGAAACAAACTCAACTTACCATGCCTCTTTGTCCTTCTTCTTGGGGTACTTGATGCGAGGCAGAGGGAGACACTCATGTGAACGCTGGGCTCGCAGAAAACGGTTACCTCTTTGGAACTGAGATTCAAGCCAACGAATGGTCTCACGAGCCCTTCCAATCTCTCTCTTCAGCTCATCCAATGCTGACACAACTGACCATTCCACAACATAGAACCACATTTTTTCCAGTCATTCTGGCTTATGATTTGCAAACAAGACCAAGAGTTCAAAGTAAAATTTATCTGCCCAAAGTGTGAAACACTGAACAGAACTGAACTGTAATAAGGTGCAGATATATTGACAATCACAGCTTGTCACCTAAAGTGCTGCGCAGTCTTAATGTTTGTAAAGTCCTATAATATGCAAAGGAACTAAAAGTGTACAAATTCATGACAGTGTAAGTGAAATTTGCAGGTAGCTCCATTTAATGATGTTACATAATGAGTAGGAAAACGGAACATGCTCCGACATACTCCTTAGTTTTTCAAATAAAATAAAATAAAATAAATATACCATAAATAAATAGTATAATGGAAGATACGTTCAACGGCAATATTAATATATCAGTTTACCAGCTGCCACATCTGTGATATCCTTCATATAGTAGCAATGCAGAAATTCCTGGTTACTGAGTTTATAAGTATACTATTATAATAATTAACACCATCACTACAATCATTTAAATTTCTTTTATTTAATAATCTGTGGGTATCTCATCCAAAGCCCTCAAATGTTCCTTAAAATATTTCTTCCAAGACGAAATGTCTGGAGGATGAGGGGTTTTTGAATTTCTGATATCGTATATTTATTTTAGTCAGGTTTCGTCAAAATGCCTCGAAGGCTAAAGGATACAACCCTTGTGAATACCAGCATCAGTGGTTCCTATACCAGCTTTATTAACTGCCATATTCACCTCAACTGCAATGTTAACTTTTGTATATTTCTTTAATGCCCTTCTCAAGGTTTCTTCATATTGCAAATCTGATTTCTATTATTAGGACTACATTCACCTTTCTGGCACAAAGAATTATATAAGGTTTATTGTAATCTATAGTTTGATAACTATCATCATCATCATCATCATCATCTCATCATCATCATCATCTCTGTTCTCCCTTAGGTGTTACACTGGTTAATTTATAATTACAAATGTTATCATCAATTATTCTTGAAGACAAAAATTTGCAGACAGTGTTGCATGCTCCGAGCATCGACATTCGAGACTATACAGAGTCAAACGACTGGGTGACAGCCGAATAATGAATTGGAAAGGATCTGCAATGAAACAGTTGTGGCCCAATCATGGTACTATCCAGGCATCGACATTTGCCTTAAGGGACTGAACAACAACACAACAATTTCAGGCACAACAGCCTGTGTCACAACTGACAGAGGTACCAAGCACGTCCCCCAACTCAAGTCTCAGCCGCTACCAACACGTTCAGCTACAAATATTCAATAACTGCAAATTACAGACATTAAAAATATTTAAACAACCAGGCACACAAACAGCAAGTACAGAATATCTGCACTCAACTCCTCTATAAAAATGTCTAATGTTACAATATGGAGTGTACGTACCAACAGAAGGAATGAGAATGATGAACTTGCGTGCTCCAACCAGCTGTTTCACCAGGTGTATGTGATTAATGAGGGCATCACTATCCACAGCAAGATAAGGGGAAAAGGTAGCACCTCGATGGTGAACCCGAGACTCCAGGTCACGTACTTCAGCACGGAGCCACAGCTGACCCATATGATGCATTAACTCACCTCTGCGGGAGGATGACTTGGTGTTTGAGACAGGAACCGAATGATGGTTGTTTTCAGCTTCAACATCAACATCTGGTGCCTGCTAAAGGAGCAATCAATGATTACTGCCGCTCAGTTCACAAATTTTCAGTGCTACAAAGCCATAAGAGAGATTTTTCACATTATAACATCACCAGTCATCCCATAACAAATGTGACTAGCATAGTTGTAATCATGTCCAATGAGAATGATCATAAGAAATAACAACAGTATTATAGAACAAAAGTATGTATACCATTCTTGAGGAAATCTGTGACAAACAGTTGGAAAAATTCTGTAATCCCAACAAACCACTATGAAAAAAAATGACACTGATATTTTTAAAAGACTTTAATGGTCACTATAGTGATTAGGCTCTGAGCTGGACGATCCGGGGTTGTAGTACGTCCAGACAGGCTCTGGGGCCCACCCATCCCCCTGTTTGACAGCACTGTTATGTTACATTTGCTGAGGGTGTAGACCAAATTCACGTATCTAGGACAGGGACCAACATCCATCTCTCGTAATTCCAGTAATGAACCTCCCTCCACATTCTATAAGACAGGGAATTACTTGGCCAGCACAGCAATTATCAGCTTCTAAAAGTTAGTATGTCATTAATACCGTGTTTAAAACCACTGTTACAACAATGCAAGCATTATTAGTGAGTCACAGTAGACACACATACACAGACACGGCAACTTTTCATTTATGAACTAAGTAATTCCTGTTGGCAAGAGGCTGGAATGAAGTAGCTAAAATGTTCCAGTCCCAGGTTTACACTACTTATCATACTTAACAAATGACGCAATCCTGTAGTCAAACGATTCAGTTTGCATTCACTCAAACATTTTCAAAACTATTATGCCATAATCAAAAGTGTCAGGCCTGAATACCATTTTCACTTCAAGTGTCTCATTTTGCTAGACATCCAACACTTCTTATAAATTTCCGGACCTTCTTATAATTACATTAATTTTATTTTTGATAAGAGTGAACAGTTTAATTACAAAATTAGGGCAGCTATCTTGATTCAAATCTCAAGGACTTCTGATCTGGCAAGGCTTCTGTCATACTGGGAGTTAATCAGTTCGGATGGTTTCCTGAACTTCTGGTCAGTTGCACAAACGAAGCAGAATTCAACAAAGCCTACTTTTCACCTATAAATGTTCGAGAATTCGCCATGCTGTTAGTACGCACACAGAACTTTGGTAACACCTTAAGCCCTTTTTGTTCTATTTCAAAGAAGGAAGGCATGGTGACAACAGAGCCCTTGAAAGGCAAAGTGGCGTAAGTCGTGTTTTCTTCATTTGGAGTACTTGCATAATTTTGCCTGTCAACACAATGGGATTGTCACTGACCTACCTTGATATACGCTGCACTCCGACGGCTAAATTAATAACTGTGACCTACAACATCTTGTCTCTTCACAGATCTCAGTGTTGTAATACCGTATAAGCACCTCATTTTTCTTAAAAGACTTAAACCACTTTGCCTTTCATCGGCTTTATAGTAAGTGGTAATGGGACTGGAGAAGCAAAGATCCTTTCTCCATTCCAGGGATAAACGCTGCAAAGGTTACGCCACAGTGGTTCATAAGAACCTTCTTACCAGTCATCATCCTTACACTGTGAAGAACCGACCCCTACTTTACGTCACCCTGTTTTTCTTTCTTTTTTACACAGTGGATCTAGAAGAATAACCCTCGAAAATGTAGAAATTTTAATGAACCTTATGAAGAAAGTCATTAGCTTCGAAGCAACCATCAAGAAGGCTTGGAAATGCATAAAAATCTACTAATACGGGCAGGAAATAAGGCATTAGACCACTGACAGTAAAAGAAACAAAAAGTAAATGGAAGAATATGATAATGCATAGGCAATACATTCACAGACTGGATGTCCAATCATGAACGGAAAAGACACATTTCCTTGGCTTAGTCAGCGACAGCTTAATCGGAAAAATTGAAAACTAGGTAACTGCCGTGCAAGAGCAAGCACTGAATACCCTACGTCACGCAACAAGGAAACTTGGAAAACTGCGTATTATAGTAAATGCTGAATGCGCCAGCTACTTGATGACACCACAGAACACATAATGGCGTGATGTCATGCTCCTGGAGAAGAGTACATAAAACGTCACGATAGGCTTGCACATAAATGCATTTGAATATCTGTACACAAGCAGGAACTTGGACACTTCGGAAAGTAGATCATAAATACCAGGGAAGTTTTGAAATGTGGTGCTCGAGAAGGATGGAGAAGATCAGTTGCACCGATCGTGTCAGAAATAAAGTATTACATACAGTCAAGGAGAATGGAATATCCTACATACAATAAAAAGAAGGTAGGCTAACAGGATTGGTCACATCTTGCGTAGGAACCGCCTTATAAAACACGTTATTGAAGGAAAGATACAAGGAAGGATAGAAGTGACGGGAAGACGACGTAAGCTGCCACTGGATGACTTCAAGGAAACGAGAGGATAATGGGAACTGAATGAGGACGCACTAGGTCGCACTGTGTGGAGAATTCGCTTTGGAAGAGGCAATGGACCTGTCGTTAAGACAAATGAATGACACGCAGAAGTGACACAGGAACGGAACAAGTGGTACGAACATATTCTAGAACCACATAAAACAAGTCAGGATAGTCAAGTCACTGTATCCTGGAACCAAAAAAGAGCCATACCATACAACGAACCCGACATCGTACTTCAAGACAGACGAGGTCGCTGACTGACGTGTCTATATGCTGAAGAATGAATCTGAACAAAAATATCCGAAATACAAAGACGTAATGACTGAAGTAGATGGGGAATGTGCAGGTATACCAACAGCTATGGGCGTGATTGAAGGCACTACATATCATGTTGTATGTACTTAGAAAACATCACTGGTAAACATTTTCAAGGTAGAAATGGCAAGACATGTTCAATCTGGGAACAATACACATCTCCATAAACATATGTACTAATGTAGCACTTAAATCTGTTTTCCATGATGCCATTATGTGATGAGCTTTAAGGAAGAGGTTTCGTTCTGCTTCACAGACAGGATACCCTCAAATATGGAAGTACAAAAACAAACAAACAAACAAACAAACAAACAAAAACAATATAATCACAAATACTACATCCATGGTCAAAGAAAAAAAACTATTTTTCCTTAGATTTCGCACTTTTCTATACTTTCGGTGGCGTTCTTTTTCTTCCTTTTTCATATTTTTTAGTCTGTTCCCTTACTTCATCCTTATGGACTAGATCACAAGGGAGTCACTCTGCCTTTTCACCACTACACTGGATGGAAGATTGCCAGGGTGGGTAAAAGAACTCGAATAAAAGAAGAAAAAAGCATGAAAAAGTAGGGTCGTCTCTATTCATAAAGGGGTGGGTTGCAGAATGCTGGCAATGGTAAAATAAAATCTAGTGTCTTCTCCTTTTCCCCCTTCACTGTTATGCATTTTCTTCTTATACAGCTTCTAAACTGCTGCTATTAACTTGTGCTATTCAAGTGGAATTAATCTTGCCTCTTCTTTCTTTGCCTCCCTTACCCTCCAGTACATGTTTTCTGCTTCCATACCCCACGCACAGCTAAACTGATAGCCAATTTTAGTCTACAACCTTAATAACAGAGTAAATATGGATCTCAGAAATCGGTATGACTGTCCTTCGCCTTTTTCCTTCCAAATAAAAGAGCCCAGAGACTGCAAAATTATACATGCATTCACCCATACCAATCTGTAAAATGTACAGAACTTTTTGTCGGTGGCAGGAGTACATGAAAATAACTTACTAACTAAATAAAGTGACTAAACTAAGTAACTATAGCCAAAAAAGACCACCGTTGAGAACCCAACAGTTGCTTACCTAATAAATTCCCCACCAGCCATTGAAACCAAAGGTTCATTATAGTATTCACAAAAGGCTGCCAACAGTCACAATCATGCGCGATGCGTCCAATGCACATTCTCCCACCGAATTTAAGTCATTTCAATGTTATTCTCCCCTTTATGCCCATATCTCCAAGCAGTCGCTTCAGGTTTCCCAATGAAACACCGGTATGCACTTCCCATCTCTCCCGCGGGTGACATATGCCCCGCCCACTTGATCCTCCATTTCATCACCCCAGTAACGTTTTGTGAAGAATACAAATTACAAAGCTCTTCCTTCTGCAATTCTGTCCAACCCCCTGCCACTTCATCCCTCCTATCACCAAATATCCTTCTAAAACGCCACCAACCTAACCTCTCTTAACTAAGACACACAGTACACATACTCATATTCATTATCTACACGTACTCGTATCTGCGATGAATGTAAATGGGTATTTGGTTCCTTCATCACATATCAGCGGATGACACAATCTTTAAGGTTTCTTTCGGAGCAGATAATGTTATAGGCGACTCTGAAACTGCTGCGACTTGTAACAGCAATACAACAGCCGTCTGACCCCCTGTGGAGAAGCACAACAGAACAATACCTATGTACTCTTTCACATAACGATTTCACGGAACCGAATTTCCTGTAGCTGTATCGTACCATACATATCACTGCAGTTACATGACTTTTTTTCTTTCAGATCATGAATGCAAAAGAGCATGGTGGGTCAGTTACGATGTGAAAACATATTACACAAACCACTGAACAAATTTTCATGAAATTTAGTTCTGGTAAATTAAAAAAAAAAAAGAGCAACCACTGAAATGTTCGTTTACAACCTAAACAAAACAGGGCATTACACATTAAGACACCTACATGCACATATGCATTACACATGAAGACACCTACATGCACATATGCATTACACATGAAGACACCTACATGCACATATGCATTACACATAAGACACCTACATGCACATATGCATTACACATGAAGACACCTACATGCACATCTGCATTACACATGAAGACACCTACACGCACATATGCATTACACATGAAGACACCTACATGCACATATGCATTACACATGAAGACACCTACAAGCACATATGCATTACACATGAAGACACCTACACGCACATATGCATTACACATGAAGACACCTACACGCACATCTGCACACATTTCCAGCGTAACTCGAGTAATTTGCATCGGAGGACAAGTTTCCGAATAAAAGTTGCAGGGTGGAATGAAACACATGTTATGTCTATATCACTCCGATTGTGTTACAGCTTTAGTGATAAACAAGGACAGGAGACGCTGGACGTCATAACGTCACCAATACTCCACACTCGTATTGCATTCACATACCGCCGACGCTACATAATCTTAGCAACTGACAGCGTCGTTAAATAAAACATCTCTCTCTCTCTCTCGCCATGTGTACATTTACGAACATGTAAGCCTACCCATCCTCCCACGCGATAAACAAAAAAGTCTTGATTTCAGTTACAGCAAATCTCTGAGAACTCCTGAGTTCCGCCGGCACGCACTCACATGAGTTCAGTACAGAATGTATCAGACCAGGCCCGCTAAACCCGTAGCTCGCGGTCAACATGCTGCCTTACACACGACAGTGGCACGTTGCCCGCGCACACATCTGAAATCCCTTTCCCTGACAAAGCTGTGATAGAAAGCCGAACCAATTTTGAAAACTTAGAGCTGTTTATTTACGGACACACAAATTACACTGCCAATTCATTTTGTACAAATGGGCTAAACATAGCAACACACTAGCCTATGTCGTGAATTACAATTTTTAAATAAATTTTTCCTATTATTATCAGTGTATTTTTACTGCATTTGTTGTGTAGAACAATACACATTACAATTATACCTATACTTATTCATTATTCATTCTGTGTACTGAATTACTTGTTGTCCGCAGGTAGACCAAATATTGCCCAAGTTGCCCTCACCACATGAAAGGTTGAGAGGGCCGCCTGCAGCAGACTAACCAGACGATCAAGAATTACAAAGCACATTGCATGCGAAAGTTCCCGAGCAATGTCCCTGTAGAGTACAATGTTTATACTGTCCTTCTAAGATGACCAGCACGCCGTGTCTGCGTGTCTTGCGTGTCCCCTCTTACTACGTCTGAAGAAGCTTACCGATTTTTACGAAACTTGGTCCGATCATTATGACACTGAAGGAAAGATCAGAGCCGTATTTATAATTCCCTGCAATCAGTAATAACAATATGTCCGTCACACGAATTTACGAGGCAGGAGAGACACTACGGAACTGACTTTAAATTTCTGTAACGATGCAGGCTTACAATAATACATCGTGGAAATATATGCAACTATGTCTGAAGTAATATTCTTTTAGAATGTGAAATAATAACATGGCGTCTGTGCGCACATTTTCTTCGGCTTTCGGTCTGATGGCGGTAACTAATGAACCATTGGCATTATGGGTGTGAAATCTGGTACAGAAGCAGATCACAAATACGCTTACACAATGAGTACGAAACATTGTTTGTAAGTAAACAATTACAAACACAGCAATGGCGAGGACTGATGATGTCACAGCTAGCGTATTTAACATATGCAGAATCTGTATGTAAGCAAGTAAGTTCTTCATAAAAATAAAATGAAATAACTGTAACAATAATTACAGACGTACAGTAGAAATATATGCATTAGGAAGGTAGACTTCATGAGTTTTGACCCCAATACCTTGTTTAAATATTCGGCACCATGTCCTAATTTGTAGTTAACACGCATGGAGTTTGCTGTACGTCAGCTGGGTTGCCTACCTACATAATTCAGCTAATATAGCCTACAGTAACTATGGAAATCTCTGCAAGTGGGGTAGAATGTGTTTCAAAAAGAGACCGACAATGTACCGCGACCCCAAAACACATCATTTTTAATCATGGAGCATAAAGATTACATTGGTGTTAGTTAACACGGAAAATGTATATTGTAGACACGTTATGACATGGCACAGGTAGTGTTGTGTGAACATGAGAGGTTAACATTACTACATAGGCTTAACATGGGGGTGAACGCCTACAGTAATAATTTCAACCCTCTCCCCTTTCTATCCCCTTGGGGTATGTGGACGTCATATGGGGATTTTACCAACCGGATAACAACCTATTAGCTGAGCCCCTACCTAGCACGCCACTCCCCCCCCCCTCCACCAACTCTCACAAACCTACGTGATGGTCGGATTATACTGCATGCAAGTATTAAACCATAATAATAACTGCCGTCGAAAATATACGAACAATTTCCATCTCATTTCCATGTAAATGAGATTGCCATTTGTGCCTCTGCCACAGGAGTGGAATGCTTCTAGTCTGATCAGGCTTTATTTTTATGTGGCTCGCAGTGTTGTCAAGTAGCCACATGGTAGCACAGCAAAAGTGTATAATACAGTATACAGTTTCATATAACCGTGGAGTGACGAACAACTTGACTTAATCAATACATTTCTCAAAGCGCAACTTTCACATCACATTACATTACGGACAACAGTCCCTACTACATCACTTCCTAAAATATCGAAACTTTAATGACACGAACAAGTCACCGTAGCCTCGATCGAGGAATTAAAATTTATCATAACAAAAAAAAATTAATATTAAAATGTTACACAATTTTTATTTTCGTCTACACGGATCATGTTACTTTAATGGGCGAAAACAAACACTGTACAGGAAAAAATACTGAAGCTTTGTTAGGCGCTAGAAAAGGTTGGTCTAGAAGTAAACGCTCAGAAAACTAAGTATATATTCATGTCCTGTGAACAGAATGCAGGGCATCACAACGAAGATATTTAGTAAATCCTTTGAAAATGAGGCAAAGTTCAAATATGCGGCAACAACGCCGACAAATCAAAATTGAATTCATAAAGATATCAAGAGCAGGTTAAATTCCGGGAATGTCTGCTATCATTCGGTTCAGGATCTTCTGTTCTCCCATTTGCTCCCCCCTCCCCAAATATTAAAATATCCTACACGTAACTATAATTGTCCTATTGCTTTATTCATTCAATCGTTGTGCAGCCTATCTTCCAAAGCGAGTTCTCCACAGAGCGACAGCTAGTGTTTCCTCTTTCCAATTCGATTATCTTTTCTCTTCCATAGTTCATCCAGTAGCTGCTTACGTCTTACTCCTCGTCTTCTCGTCCTTCCTATGCTTCCTTCTATCCTTACTCCAGCACCGTGTTTTAGAACGCAGTTCCTACGCCAGATGTGACCAATCCAGTTGTGCTGCTTTATATGGGTGTGAAACTTGGTCTCCCACGTTAAGAGGAGAACATAAGCTGACAGTGTTCGGGAACACCGTACTGAGGAACGTATCTGTACCTACGAGGGGCGAAGCAACAGGACGATGGAGAAAACTGCATAATGAACTGCATGATTTGTACTGCCCACCAAACATTATTCGCGTGATCAAATCAAGGATGATGAGACGAAAGGGACATGTGGCACCCTTCGGACAAAACAGAAATCCAAACAGGGGTTTGGTTGGGAAACCCGAAGGAATAAGACCACTTCAAAGACCCAGGCGTTGATCGGAGAATAATATTAAAATGGATCTTGGAGTAGTAGGACGGGAGGGTGTGTAATGAGTTCAATTGGCTGAGGAAAGAACCAGTGGTGTGCTGTTGTAGTGAACGCGGTAATTAACCTTCGGGTTGCATGACATGCAGTGGATTATTATTATTATTATTATTTACTGCAACTGGGTTTTCACCCGGTGGCAGTAGTCCTTACACTAGTACACACAATACAAATGGACATATAATATACATAAAATAACAATACACAATTACAAAACAAAATACATACAGTAAATACAAGTACACACATTAGAACACCGTACACACATTAAAAAAACATCCCCACCTTACAAAAACATCCACACCTTACAAAAACATCCACACCTTACAAAAACACCCATGCACAATAAAAAAAACACGCACATTACAAAAACACCCACACATTAAATAATCTCAATGCGTTAGAATATCCTCAGTATAAAGTCAGACCAAAGTACATGATAATTATATCCTCCAAGAACTTAATTCACTTCACTTCGAAACCAAAAAACTTCACTTCACATCACTTCACGCCCCTTCACTTCACATCACTTCCCTTATTTCTATTTAATCCCCAATTAAAAACCCTTAGCTTGTAATGACTTTCTTGACCCTTTTTCTAAAAGTGCTTAATTTACAGGGGAAAGTCGCTAGTACGCTTGGAGGTAATTGGTTCCAGCTTTTTATGGTCCTATTTACAAAGGAATATTTACCTACATCTGTTCTTTGTTTCCTAGTCCTAATTTTCCGACTACGATAATCCTACCCAGGTAACATGGTTTTAGTAGTCTATCATTTGACAGGATGATGACCTATTGGCTTCTATAAAAATCTCAAAAAGGACTCTGCTCCATGGCGTTCGTAAATTCTTCTTTACATGTTTTCACACTATTAAAATGAAAGGTATACCGTCAACATTTCGCCTATAACTGTTCATCGAAGTCAAAAGTGCAAGGGAGGAGGAGGAGGGGGGCTAAATACAGCTACAATAAGCTTGCCAGCATTGCTTTGAACCATTTCGCGGTTATCAGAGCCTAAATACTGCGAACTAGTCTACACAGTCACATCCACGTAACGACTGAAGAAACAATTCAAACGTGACCACACATTAGACTTCGCAATCTCCATTCAAACAGTCAATGCAGTAAACTGTACAATTAAGAAGTGCATTTTTAGTAAATTTAACACACAATCCATGAGAAGAACGGATAGGTACATTAAACCTATGTCGGTACTGAAAGAACACGTCGGTGACATCTTCACATACTGTTTCGACATTTAGAAACACGCACTTCTGTGACGGGAAGGAGAAAATACGGTACTATGACATCTTCTCAGGCAACTGCCCTTAAACTGTGTAGTTTTCGTTAACTTACTTTTGTAGAATATAATACAAAACATGGTAAAATCTATACTTAATTTTTCTTCCGGTGGCGACATCTTATACGTCACTGTGCGTAGACTCGTTACGATTTGTTACGGCAAGGATCATAAACTAAAAACGCCTGTCTAAATATTAAAACATCCCATTCAAAATGACAGACGTATCGAATGTGCGCAACTTTTGAGATCGTGTCAGGAACTACACGGTGAACATCTTTACCCCAGCAAATATGCGAAAATAGACTACATCATTAACTTCGAACTATTAAATTTTAATTCCACTAATTAAATACGCGTTAAATGGTCTATCTTGAGGGATATTTAGCTATTCAGCTGACCCCGAAATTCCTTGTTTTTATGGCAGGTTTCATCACCAACACCACAGGAGCATGCCACTTGATCATATGTCGTTTCACCTCAGTTCACATCCCCGCTACTTATTCGTCATACAACTCCGACTGCCTGTCGTAGAGAGAACAAAGGTGTCACTTTTTTCCCGTAAACGTTTCTTTCGTTTCCATATCGACCTGAGTTCACTACGCACAGGCCGTCTGAGAGCACACGCAGTTAGTAATAATGACGGAAAAAGAGAGACGCACTCAAACAAGCGACTATAACAGTAAATAAGAACACACCTCTATTGATGAAAGATATAAGAGTATACAGCAGCAGTGATGTAAGGTCCGACTACTGTTTGCTGACATCGCAGTTTGTACTAACCTACTTAAAAGACGGAGCAATAAAAATCGCACAAAAAATAACACTCAAATACGTTAATTAAAGCAGACCGAACCAATATACGTATGAAAATAGCCTAACATTACTGACCAAACGCTGGCAAAGGTAGCACTTAAAGTACTTAAGCAGACTACGCCATGAAAGCATATGACAGTGGAGTTGTACCTCCATGCACCCTTAATCTCGGTACTGGATGTAGGTCAGCATCACAATCGGGGGAAGCCCCTGGTGGGTGAGCCCCACAGTCGGTACGGAAGCTCTCGAAAAGTAAAAATCTCTTGAAACAGCCAGGAACCGAACGTGATTCCTGCCCACCCTGTACCGAATGAGCTATCTTTAGAATTAAATTTGCATGCAACAAATAACGAACTGGAAAAGACGGAAAGAAAGGAACTCGAGGCTACAAGAATGGGATGGGGTGAGAGGGGAAGCCAGGCCCCATACTGCCAACCGGACTAGTAACTGGTGACGGAGGGATGTTAAAGACCTCTCGGTCTCGCGCCCAGTTATTTCCATCTCTTTAGACCCCTTAAGAAACACCTGGCTGGTAAGCGATTTGCAACAGACGCAGACGTGAGGCAAGCTGTCAACTCATGGATAAGATAATTCACACCGATTTTTTATACGCCGGTATATAAACCTTGCCGCGGTGGGAAAAATGCTTATGTCGATGGTGACTAAGTCGAAGTCTGATGTGTACCATGTGCTACCAATGTGCCACGTATATGTTACAGTTAGAACCCGACATCCGTTAAAACCCCAAGTCACTAGGTAAAACTAGTTCCAACAAAGCCCTGTCGTCAATACTATTAAGTAGTTACGTCTAGAATTGACTGTCTACTGTTAGTAAAATCTAGTAATAACCGATAGGTTAGGTTACGTTAGTGTTAGATTAGGTTAGGTTACGTTAGGTTAGGCTTCGTTGGAGTTAGTTTTACCTAGTCAGATCGGGTTTTAACGGATTTCGGGTTCTCACTGTAACAAATACATCGAAGTCACAATAAAGTTCTCGGCATCGGAGTGTTTGTTGCAACGCTGTTTGTACTAGCAGTGCCATCTCTCCTGTACCGCCGTGAATGTTTGTAACTTAACAGCCTCAAAAATTAAACAGCAATGCTTTTCTTGAGAAAAATAGCAGAAAATGGAGGAAAGACAGAAAAAAAAAAAAGAATAAAGTACCAGGATATGAGAGACAGCTGGGATAGTGTAGTCTGCATTGTGACTACGCTATGGACTGGACGATCGTAGAAGTACGTTTCGATTCCCGACAGGGGCAAGAGATTATTCTCACCTCCAAAGCGTCCAGACCGGCTCTGTGGCCCACCCAGCCGCGTATTCAATGGGTACCGGGGGCGGGACGTGAAGCTGACCACTCGCCTCCAACTAATGCCGAGGTTACGAGTGGAGCTATACCTCCTCTCCATCACATGCCTTAATGGAGTGCACGGCAGTAACTTTACATTTACCAGGACATGAGGTCACAACAACACAGAAAACAGAATAATTAGCACGAAAATACTTATAACGCGTGATAAGGAGAGCAAAATATATTCCACAGAAATGACTAGACCGGAAACAAGCAAAACAGACAACGGCGGAGAGCTTCAAGGATACCGAAATGTTAGTTAATATAAACTGGGATCAGTGCAGGCCAAGAGGTCTTAGCTCTGAAGATGATAAGGGCAATAAACGTCCCACTTAAGATGGAAGCGGTATTTCGGCCCCTTTCTCCTCCTAATACAGCCTGTGCTGTATGTGTTACACTTGCCACTATGGCCACCGCCACCACAGTGTTGCGGCTAGGCTCTGGTTGAGACCTGACCATGCGACCAGGGTTCGCCATATGCAGCAAGCTGACCAAGCTGTACTGATTCTCCTCTACACGTCATGCATACACAGCAGCAGTACCAACCAGCATTCCGCGGTGAACCGCTCTAGCGGCTGACCATAGAGTTAGATACAAGAGCGGAAAGGGTTCTAGTTGCCATGCGAAATAACCAAACCACCCCTAAACCCAACTTACGATCCTCCCTTCTCCTGTCCACACATCGCACTCTAACCATATTCAGGATCTTGTTTCTCTCAGATCTAATCCGACCGTCAGCTGCATCTTTGTCCGCTGCCAGGTCATGCTCCCACCACCTACGGCTTTCACAAAGTTATCCATACCGACCTGCTACTTAAATGGGTTTCAGATACGAATATACGGCGAAAGTGCCTTTACGTGAGCTGACAAGGGTTAGAAATACGGCAAAAACTCAATCACAAGCACCAAGTCTGGATGAGAAACTACTGTGCCTCACAATGTAACAGTAAAACCTACACCGCAGGGGCAGGCGGTGACACGCTCATCGCCGTGATGCAAGCTATCACCTATTTTAATTAACTGACACACACCAAAAGTTGTTCCAATAGCACTATCTCCTTCCTTTGATTTTTAAGATACGCTCCTCTAGAGCAATCACACGTGTTTCCACAACTAACGGTACTAAAAATTCGAGTAAATCTGCTTCAGGTGGGCGACATCACCTTCCTACAGTCCAATGCACACAAAACATCAACAGGGTATAAATATGAAGGCTGAATGATACCTCCGAAACATTGGTAACCATCCACCAAACTACAGAGTATCTCATTCAAGAAAGCCGCCATATTAAGAAATTGAGGGTGCATGAAAACAGGGCCCTAAGAATATGTGAACCTGCGATGAAGTTACAGCAGACTGGAAAAAACTTAATAAAGAGGTTTCATAATTTGTAGGCCTACTCGTTATCAAATATTCGGGTAACCGAATCAAGAAGGATGAGATGGCTTTGGCATGTAGCATGCACGGAAGCTGCGCCATGCAACAGCATATTAATTGGAAAACCTGAAGGAAAGAGACAACTTAAAAGATCTAAGCATGGATGGGAAATATAATAAACTAGATGGCACAGAAATAAGATACAAAGGTGTGAACTGGACTCATCTGCCTTAATACAGGGACCTGAGGTGGGGTCTTGTGAACACCACAAAGAACCTTCGGGTTCCTGAAAGGCAGGGAAGTTTTTTGAGGAACTGGTCGACTATTACCTTCTGAAGGACTCTGCTTCATGGAGTTACATATACATGCTAACTGCAATGTCCATACAGAGCACAAGAATTCTTATGATTCCTTCCTTCATGGACCATGTCCACTTGTATCCCCACATCCAACGTCTCCTCTACTAACCGCCTGCCAGGTACAAAGTGTGTGTTAAAACGGCCTTCCTACATACCAGACTGAGGCGCCTACGACACGATGAAGTTTCACGTACTTACCCTACGAGCCACAAAAACTCCCCACTGCGAAATGACGTTTCTATTATCCATTATCAGTCGTGGCAGCGACATTCAAAACTGAATACATTTAGGTCCATGACACCAGCATCTTCTTTCAACCAATACAGTTTAACTGAGAGCTGCAGTAAAGAGTTTCAAAACTATTACAGTTCCCTGTCAGCCCTCGACGAGGTAGACTGCAGTGATAAAACATCCATCTACTCCCACAACGACGAAGGAAACCCGACATTACTCGAGTGGGAGTAGCCAGTGAGAAGGGAGAACGGATAGACGGACAGCGACGGTATTTCGAAGTGTCGACAAGGGAAGGGAGGCGCTAGAATATTCCTTATGGTCCGACGGAGAAAGTGTCCCTAATGCCAGTTCACTCGTTATGACAACACATTTCCTACATACATCCCCACGTTTCGTGTACACATCTTCCGTGCAAGAACGCAACACGTCTCTTAAAACATTGAACTAGCCATGTGAATCCTGATTCTTACCATTTCTGGTGATGCAGCACCCAAAATAACGCCTAACTACAATTACTGGCAATTATACGGGGTCATTTTATATGACAAATGTCGCTAGCCACTTCCCGTCGGCTTGCTTAACATGTAACTTCAACGTTACATGAACGTGTTTGTTAAAGTGACGCGAGTAAAAACCTAACATGCAATACAATTAACTAAAATGCGTGTGGCCTGACTCACGGCGAAGTGGAAGAGCGGCGAACGCTGCGCTGTCTACCATCACGCGAAACGGTCCGACTGAAGTAGCGACGCGAGTTGTCAGACAAAATTATGTCCCTGTATATTCTGAGGTATGCTTTTGTATTTTCGAGGACTAAAATCTACAGGCGCATAATAAACATACGGTAACATTAGAATGAACACAATAAGAACAGCAAGAGTAACCCAAGAACCTCTGAAATCAAGACACTAGATGAACACACATGCTACCTAGTATCTGCCGTGAGCTTGGTGACGCAGACACCACGCTGCGGTAAGTAATGTTTGTTTTGCTGACATCAGACATAGCACTAAGACTTGACAGGATGCTAGCAATTTATTTAACACCACCGAGACGGCACCAGGTCACAAGGGAAAGGTACAGTTTAGACAAACGGCACATCACGCCATGCATATCAACATGTAGTAACCACAGCGAACACACCCCACTCACCGAAAATGTCATTACTCACACGCTGCAACTTTCACAACATTCCACGAAGTACCAAAATACTGTTTTTATACCTTGGCGATGGTTACAAACGTTTCTTGCGCTGGTAACGCGCACGTTTTCCCCTTGTTAGAGGGATAATACCGGGGATGGTAACAATACACAGGCTTCAGACTGAAAAGGTAACTTCATACACTTGCGGTGAAAGCGTTTCCTGAAGTTCCCTAAAGTAAATAAGCGACAATTTATTTCGGCGCGTTCCCTTAACTTCATGCAGCCACATTGTCTTGGCAATGTTTATTCGGTCATTATACGACGATTTATCAACTGATCGTGTTACGCAACAGTGAGACATGGCGGAAAGCGACATTAACCCGGAATTTGCTACAGAAGCAGAGGATAGTGATAAAGGGATGCTTTTACAATGTCAACCTTCTATTACTACGATTAAACAAAATTCAAACTTCAAACACCTCGCAGCTCGCAGTACAGTGAAGACAATGCTATTCTCACCGTAGTAAGTTCTGACATACTGAAGCACATTTTATATTGTAAAGAGCTTAAACGATCAACCACTGCTCCATGAGAACTAAGTAGTTCGGAGCGCCATAATCGCATTTGGTTCTTGGATCAAACACGTCAATCGATATGTCATGTCCTCTGTGGTTTACCTCTGTTCAAGGTTAAATGGTCAGTCGATACAATGTCTATCCCCTTATTTCACTGTATGTTTGACGTCTAAGTCGTCATAGCTATGCATTTGGTGGTGGGGGGGGGGGGGGGGGGGGGGGGGGGGGATGGTCGCATGCTGTAGAAATGACACATATTAAAACTTCTTGCTTGTTTTCCTCCTCTTTTACCTTCTACTGCATTCACGTGGCAGAAATATGCACTGAGAATTGTCAACGTTTTAAGTTCTTGGGAATTACGTGTACATATTTCTTCTAGCGCAGTTAAATATACAACACATAAAACGTTTCACACGAAAATTATAGGTCTCCATGACACTCACGGTCTGTTTTAACAAATTTTTGTACAAGGAGCCTTTTTTTTTTTTAAAAAAAAAAGTATAAGTGTTGTCTGAAAATAACGCGAAGTTCAGATAAGGAACGATAAGAATAAAAATTAAATTTACTGTTAACCCACCACTATAATCAATAAGCAGTTGCGGAAAGCCAACACAGGGTGGGCCTCCAGCTTGGGGTTTGGGCGAGGTGCTAACAATTCTCCACCGTAAAAACTTACGATATTACGAAACATTTCACAAGGCCTCGGACTTGGACTGATCCTTTGGTACAACACAAGTAGTGGAAAGTCAAAAAGTGGCATAGACTGGATTGATCTGGCTGAGGATAGGGACAGGTGGCGGGCGCTTGAAAGTGCGGTAATAAACCTTCGGGTCCCATAAAATGCGGGAAATTTCTTGACTAGCTGAAGACCTCTTAGCTTCTCAGGAAGGACTCTTCTCCATGGAGTTTTCAGTTGACCCAACAATATCGATGCTCACTGCACTTCGTGAGTTTCAAACTCCACAGAGCAGGGCCCCCGTTGACAAGCTGATAGTCACTCAGTTACTTACGGAATTTCCCACTCTTTACGCAAGGGCAGTTAATTACTGAGACCACAAGACGTTTTCACTGGTCCCTATCCAGACTTCATCCTATTCCAGCGACGTGGGACTTAACAGAGAGACTAGGTTTTGTAAAACATCCTCTGAAAGTAGCAGCATAACACGAATAAAGTAACATCTAAACTGGTTTTATCAATGTACATCCATTGAAATCTGAGTAAATCTACAGACTTTACAGAGAAGCCCTTACTCCATTGTACTAACATCTGTATAGGCGTACGAACGGTAGGCTCTGTACACGCATAACTGACAACACGACAATGTAGGGATAAACGTAACGTTCAGGCGCGTTCACGTAACCATTGTTGCCGTGGAAAAGCAGTAAGTATTACATATTCTGAGTGTGTGTCTGCAGCCTTAGTTATCCAGCATGCAAAGTGCATGCGCCGTATTATATTGCCGTCTGGGGCCTGTCTGGCTCTACCATATTTTTCCACATTATCTCATAAATGGCACAACTTTCGGGAAAGGAAGTTATTGAACATAAAATGTGTTTCCTCTATACACCTTCTGTCTGAAACATTTCCCATTCTAAGAAGAATTCAGCGAGATACATAAGTCTTCATGTAAAGTGTCCGTTATTCTTGTCAGATTTTCTCGACAGACTTTCGATGAATCTTCAAATATCAAATTTCATGAACATCCGTACAGTGGGAGCCGAGTTGTTCCAGGCGGACAGAAAGACACGTGACGAAGCTAAGTAGCTTTTCGCAATTTTGCGAACGCGCCTAAAAATTCAAACACTCTGCCCTTGCTGTCAAGATTGGATATGATTGTCACGAAGTGGGCTAAAAGCTGGTTGTTGCTGTGAACTTCTGGACTAGCTAGCAGTCTTAACAGCAAATTTTCTAACAAACCCAACCGACCAAGAGAGTAGACACATCACATGTGCAATCTCTTTGCATGGCTTCATTTTATACATGGTTACACTACGACATGCTGAGAATCCAAATAGACCCCTGGAGGATGCGCATGCGGGGGAAGGAAAGAGCCAGACTCCATGCTCATCCGCATACGGATTGCCGTATTCTTCACGCTAACATTGCGCGCAGGGAGCCATTTGGGTTGCCTATTCAGCAGGGGCTATGAGGCTGCTGCTGCTACACGCTTACATATTACATGATTCTTGGGCCATTCGTATGCGGCGCCTAGCAGGGCACCTGTGTCTGTCTCATGGGGGATGCGCCACTGTCTGTCTCTGACGAAATGAAGCTGCGCAAGATGGGGCCGACAGAAACAGTGCGATGCAAAAGAAAGTACATTCAGAATTCTGGCAAATATTCGTTTCATCAGTAACTACGACACAATGGTCACATTTTCACCACACAAAATACACATAAAACCTTCGAGACCTGTGAGGACCGTCAAATAAAATAAATAACACTAGATCACTGCAGTTACGCACACGTTATGCATTAGTTAGTTACTTCCTGTCGCTCCTTGCGGAGCATAGGGCCTCCTTTCAGAGGTCTCTTGGTCTGGAAGTGTGCATTCTGTAGTGGGTGACCAGTCCACTGACTGCACAAGTTCTATTCATCCTGATATGACTGCCAGAGCCATCTAGCAGTCAGTCAGGAGACTTGGGTGAGAAATGGTCGCTGAATTTTGCTTACGAAAAATCTCAATTCATGCCCGTAAGGTTCTTTTACATGCCGTAAATCTACGACATGGGACCGACGGCTTTACTTCCCCTCCGAAGGAGGTTGTGCTACGGATTTTTATCGCCCTTAAAAATCCATCAACCTCGGCCGGGATTGAACCCGCAAACCTTGGGTCCAGTGGCGAGCACGCTAACCACTAGTCCACCGAGGGCGACACATTATGCATTACCAGTACACAAAGGTATTAAGGTGTACTACAAATGGAATGCACAGATTTTGCAAGTTCATAATTTTCAATTTCATAACTGAGTAGCCAATGTCAATACCTCAAAACTCGCAAGATCCATTCAATTATTGGTGATACAAATCTTGCTGTGGAACTTAGAGAATTTATTTTTATTCGATAAATATTGTAAGCACGTGTTGTTCTATAAAAAGCTGAAGGTCTTTACTCAAACTAGTGTATATCTGATTACTATATCGCAGCACAAGCCATTCGAATACGTAATCTTGAATGAAACAAACCATGTACTGAATCACACTAACGCTAATTGTGATTAACGAAACTTACCTAATTATCAAAATGAATTACAACTCTGTGGGCCGGGATAGCGTAGTCGTTACAGCGACTCGCTACAGGCTGGACGGTCCGGGGATCCAATCCCGGTGGGGGTGAGATTTTCCGCACCCGTCCAGACCGGCCCTGCGGCCGACCCAGCCTCCTATACAATGGGCACCGGGTCATTCCCGGGGGTAAAGCGGCCGAGGCGTGGCGTTAACCACCCACCATCTAGCGCCAAGGTTAAAGAAAGGGTAGAGTTGAGATATGCGCTCTTCTGGGATATTACGCGGCGTCGTGTGGTAAATGTTCACCGACGTTTCGGGACAACGTATCGGTCCTAGTCGGACTCTTGACCCGTGACGATTGGACCGATACGTTGTCCCGAAACGTCGGTAAACAATTACCACACGACGCCGCTTAATATCCCAGAAGAGCGCAGATCTCATCAACTCGCGGCGGAAGCCTGAAATAAAGGGTAGAGTTATACCTCTACTCCCCCTCTATATCTTCATGGCAGGTTATAGGGTGAATTTTACCCTTTTACCTTTTATTATAACTCTAAATGGTTTGAACTTTCTAAACAAAAAGAATGCCAAGCCACTGTTACACTGCAGATACAAACGTTCAGTTTATTACATTACTCGCAACACTGTTTTGCCTGTATTCTGTTCAACACTCACAAATTCAGAAGAAATAGTGTATATAAAAAAATGTTGGCTCTTAATCACACATACAGTTCATGTTGCGAACGAACTTTTGTACACTGATTCGTTCTGAATTAAAAAAAAAAAAAACTTTGTTGAGATTAAAGCAAAGTAGGGTTTAAAGTCCGCCCATACGTGACAGTCCGACTCTTCCAACATTGCGTTTCGTGAACCTTAATTTGATACGTGACTAATTAACAAAACGCAGTAGCCCAAGCCACACTTTTGATTCCCAAAATCACGACACCAAATTACTTTCACATGACGTTCCATTCTACCATCACGTGCAATTTGGAGTACCGAAATATTTACGGATAGCAGCCACAGAATTATCACCCCAGAGTACTATGAGAGGAACAAGTCATTTGCGTAACGATAAATTAACAATGAGCATGATTCCATGTTTAACGTTCAAACTAATTCATGTCGACCGAGGCGTGGACTTAACCACTCATCTTGCCGAAGTTAAGAACTGGTGGAGCTATACCTCCATTTCCACATATGTGTTCATGAAGTGATGTTCAATTAAACAAAAATAACTTCAGCCATTCCTATATTACTGGCAACAGCAGTTTGGCCTAAGTCATGGCGGCTCAGTCCGTCAGATCAGTGTCTACGGTTGAGCCACTCCTCCCGCTCTTGACAACGGTACTGGAGTTTTTTCATCACCACGCTTACAGCTTCGGGTTGTTTACGCTTCGTCACGCTCAATGACTCCCATTCTTCCACAATGGCAGAAATTATATTTCCTTCCATTAAATAACTAATTATTTATATATTCTTTTTGCACCCAGTCAGTTCCTTTACATATTTCCCTCATTTGCATGCTATGAATGAAAACGCACAAAGGCATGACCTTACCTGACGTAATTACACTCTCTATGGCAACATGTGCTTGCTGTTCATATTGGTTAATTCGTTACTTTAGAGGTTGTATGAAAGGAAATGTGTTATATACAGCCAAAAAAATCAAATAACTGGCTCCAATGAATACCAAGTGCTTGTAGATTCATCGCTTCGTAAATGCTTTAACAATGCGGGAAACTAAGAAAGCCGTTTTCGCGAAAGAGAGAGGCTTCATGCGTTATACACATTAGTCTTCCAACAGTAAAGTAACAAACATGTGACTTACATCTCAAAGGAGAAGAACACACACACTCGTAACACGACCACAATAACATGTCCGATTTTGAAACAAAAGACAGGCCAATGGGTCACAAGAAATAGGGCGTTTACAGTTTTAAATATGGCTGTCAAACTTCCCAGTCTTTAACTTTATTAAATAGCATACCTTAGAACAGGGGTGCACAAATTAAAAAAGAACTATAAGCTACCTCAAAATTGTAGGCGCCAGAAGGGTGATATGCAGCAAGTTCCATACTGAGGACCCACGAATATTAGGCACCACCCTAAGAAATTTTACCACCACGGCGACCTGGCGTCCGGGATTTGTGCACCCCTGCCTTGGAATAACAACAGTAACTGAGGCGTTAGCCGGCTCAGCAGGTGGCACATCTTTTCGTGGGCAATTAAATGTATTTTAAAGAATGGTAGTTAAGTAAGTGATCGCATTAACTACTATGAGCTAATGCCGTGCGTCGCTTAGGGTCGAAGACGAACTGATTAACTTCTAGCTGGTGGCCTTTCTGCTGGAACTGAGAATGACCTTATCAAAATACAAACCCGATAATCATTCTCGATTTAACGACGATTTATTACCTGCATACGTTAAGATCGGTTAAACGATAAAATGATATGAATGAGTTGGGAATGACACAGTAGTTTACTTAAAAATTGCTGCCATGGAAACACGACAATGAGTTCTCTTTTGTATTGCTAAGCTACATACGTCGCTACAAACAATGTAAACGTACTTAGGTCTTTATGTAAAGTGCCCAATATTTTTGTCCGATTTTAACCAAAACCGAATCTTCTCCGACAGATTTTAAGAAAAGTCCCTAATATAATGTTTCACGAAAATACGTCCAGTGGGAGTCCAGTTGTTCCATGTGCGCGGACGGACAGACAGAACGACGGGAATGTCGAAGGTAATAAACGCTTTCGAAACGTTTGCGAACTCGCCTAAAACCACACAGTTCGTTCAGGAAGGCTGTCTCCCGGTCAAGAACCCGAATACCGAATGTTACTGCACCGCGATGTTAAATGTGGTAATGTCTGAAAGGACACAGAAAACCCGTAAGGATATGTCACAATAGCCGCCAGCCTATGAAACAAATTCGCAGACCTACACAACACCTTCACGCTGTCCGTTAACACTGAAATTACCCCAAACGTTTGCTGTAGCTTCTTCGTAAACTTCTTATATGGTTTCGATGCGTCCTACTTGCTGGCCAGTACTTCTGATTAATTTATAAGACTTTCGTCCGGTCACAAATGTCGCACCTGAAGAGTTTCTTGGAACGGCCAGGAGCTGAAATTCCCCTCTTAGCTAAGACGCTCACCTGATCCCTCTCGTGGTTTATCTGTTCTGCAGTGAACAGACGAGGTCAGGTGTATCACCTGGGTGTGATAGTAAACCAGCCCTACCAGTCCCCGTGGAACAGAAACGGTGCAGTTCCCCCAGGACAACATCAACGCCATAACCAATTTTCTTCTTCCCTCAGTCTCTCTAGCCTTTCTCAACCTCAGGGAATCACTAATTCTATTCTTCCTTTACACAGTTCTACAGCAACCCCCCTGCCTCTGCTCATAATACCTTTGCAGCACGTATAACCGCATGTATAATCCACGACGGTCACACCCAATTAACCCATAGGACGTGCTCCACCACCGATATACATATCTGCAGGGTTATGGCCGCAGTCTATGTCATAAATGTTCCCCTGAAGCCACCTTTTAGTAAACACACATAATATTCCAAATGCAAACAACAGGTAATTGTGATGTCAACGGGCAAGGCTCGCGTACAATGCCCGATATCTCTTATGTACATTCACGTACTTACTTTAACAGCTTCATTGCCCGTTTTAACGTATTCAGACAACATTACGATTCAAGTTTTGCGAAGCGGAGTTTTGCAATTAATAAAGAGCTCTCTTAGTGACGAAACGTGGAAGTCGAAAATTGAAGGTCGATTACTTTAACTGCCACTAACCAAAAGTACACAAGTTATAATTCAGTAAACACGAATTAAAATCCGCAACAGGTAAAAAAGGTAAAAGCTGTCCCTGTCCGCGCCGTGAAGTCATAGACAGTAGAGTTGCAGCTGCACTCATTCTTAACCTCGGCAGTAGATTGATGTGAGTGGTTAACTTCACGCTCTGGCCGCTTTACCCCGGGGGTAGAATCCGTACTCATTGAATAGGAGGCTGGGCGGGCCCCAGAACCGGTCTGGATGTTTTGGATAAGAGTATAATCACTTGCCCCCAACCGGTATTCGAACCCCGGACCGTCCGGCCCGTAGCCTACTCGCCACACCGACTACGTCACCCCAGCGCACGGTAAGTAGAGACGGCAATGTTATGGTCTGCTCTTACCACCTCCTACACAATGTTATGGTCTGCACTTACCACCTCCTACACAATGTTATGGTCTGCTCTTACCACCTCCTACACATTGTTATGGTCTGCTTTTACCACCTCCTACACATTGTTATGGTCTGCTTTTACCACCTCCTACACAATGTTATGGTCTGCTTTTACCACCTCCTACACATTGTTATGGTCTGCTCTTACCACCTCCTACACATTGTTATGGTCTGCTCTTCCCACCTCCTACACAATGTTATGGTCTGCTCTTACCACCTCCTACACAATGTTATGGTCTGCTCTTACCACCTCCTACACAATGTTATGGTCTGCTCTTACAACCTCCTACACAATGTTATGGTCTGCTCTTACCACCTCCTACACAATGTTATGGTCTGCTCTTACCACCTCCTACACAATGTTATGGTCTGCTCTTACCACCTCCTACACAATGTTATGGTCCTGCTCTTACCACCTCCTACACAATGTTATGGTCTGCTCTTACCACCTCCTACACTTTCCACTTGCAGTTGTGTCACGTAATTTAACTTTACGAATAATAACAGTGTGTAATCACTTGTATGTTTGCCCGCTGGAATTTCAACGTGCTTTATACTGCGTATAAAAACTCGCTTAAAATTCGACTGCTCAAGGTAGGTTTGTAAGAACACAAATATCCACGTTCCAAAGCAAGTAACGTCTTCAGAAAATATATCTGAAAGTGCATAATAATACATACACAAACACACACACCTATATATATATACACACACAAACACACAGGAACCCGGTTATAACGACATCGGTTTATACGACACCTCTGTCTATAGCGTCAGATATTCTGTGGTACCAATTAATTCCTCACTGTTAACCATAACGTTACACTACTCGGTTATAACAACACTCGTTTATAACGACACAAAATATTCAGTCCGTTCGACTGTGTGTGTGTGTGTGTAAATCATGCGTTACACTTTTACTGTACACCAATAAAAGACACACTGAAAAGGCACCACAGAACAATTCACCACTGACTGCATACAGTATTGTACTTGTATTTTATACTTTTAGCAACTCTTATTACATTATTCACTGTCAGCTTCTACGGCGACTTCTACAAAACGGTTTATATATAAAAAAGGACAAATATTTGCAAGATAAAGTCTACCAAGCATACGTCGAATAATCAGAGGTATTAGGGCCCCGGAGATGATTATTTTTAGTCTGGCTTTGTTAAGTTACTGCAAACCACACATAAAGCAAGGTGTGTTTGTTATTATAGAACTAATAATGGTTTTGCCAGACCGTACCTATGGCATTCATTAAACAGTACATACAGCACTAACAAGCACAAGATGTTCCGGCACGTAATTATCACGCTTTGCTTTTCCAATTGTACACAATTTCTAACTTCGTACAAGCCTGCAACATATGTACAACTTAGTTTAGCTACATATCACAGTGTTTCACAAGTTCGGGTATTGTAAATCCATTCAACAATGAATAAAATTTCGGATTTCAGAATCCTGTTGTGACCACAGTAACGAGCTTTCTGTCTAAAGCGGACAAAGAGAAATGAAGGGGAGGACTGGGGTGGGTTTGTCATGGGTAAATTGCGATCAACTAATGCTGTGGGGCTACAGTGTCCAGACTCTTTTTTTTTTTTGTTTGTGTTGAACGTTGGCCCCGTTGAAACAGTGAGGGGACGCTGACTTTATAGTGCAGTGCGGTGAGCTGTAAAGGTTATAATCAATTAATTGGACCCGAATGATCGATTAAAAGTTTAATCACCAGGTAAAAAGGTTAAACTCTCGGTAATCAGATATAATAGGATTAGTAGCAATCAGTCCCGCGACTGGGGACAGTGTAAATATACTGTATATGTTGTTACTAGTGCTGCAACTTTCACAGGATTTGCCATTTTACCGTAACAACACTCGACATAGGGTCGAGTGTTGTCATCTCTTCCACCTTTCAAATTTGGACGTGAATTCGTTTCAAGTGCAATGTAATTACGCTTACTTAGTGGCTCACAATCAAGTGTCCGCCCTGCATTAATATTTACGCCTCTCTCTCAAATACCGTTTCATATCCTCGCCTTTCCACCAACGCTAACTTACTTTTTAATTTCGACCATGCTATAATATGGAACTGGGTTCGATTCCTGGCAGGAGAAAGAGGTTTCTCTATTCTTCAAAACGTCCAGACCGGCTCTCAGGCCTACCCAGCCTCCAATTAAATGTGCACCGCTGTACTTTTCTGGGAGCAAAGCGGCCAGGGCATAATGTTGACCACTCACCTCCAATTCGCGCCGAGCATGAGTGGAGCTATACCTCTACTCCCCCCTACACGCTTTCATGGCGTGGCTAAGGAAAACTTTACGTTCCATTAAAAAGTTAAAAATGTCATTTTATTTGCTGCTCGGAGAGTAATGGGTTTCGAAGCGATGATACATAGGCGCGTAACGTTCTACGTTCGATACGGTAAGCCCTTTTGTTCTACCGTATCTCTGAAAACAAATAACGCAAAATGAAGCTAGCACCACGGACCCTGTTACAAATGTAAACATCAGCACTCGATAACGGCAGAGACTGCATTAAGCTGCCCTGGCAGTTGCCGACATTCCAACTGCTCACGCTCCGCGCTACGTGTCATGCATATGTATCGAGGTGTTGGGGAAATGAGTTACTAGTAATGGAAGGGGAGGTAGCGGCATACGAAACCTATTAGACATAATGTTGGTCTCCTGGTGACTTGTATGAGGCAGACATTATACAGGTCCAATGTCTGATTAACGATTGCACCCGAGTATTAAAAAAACCAACGTGACCCTCCAATAACAGTAACGTAGACATATATAACAATTTTTCTGGGGAGGGGGGGGGGGGGAAAGGACATCAGAATTCAGTAAAAATTTAATGCTAATAAAGTCCGGCTCTTGTCATTCAGAATTTTCATAAAATAATTGAGCCATCTCACTTCGCATTCCAAAATGCTTTTAAAAGGATTACGTTATCGTACCCAGCGACAAAGCACAAATTTACATTTACAGTTTGGAAAGCGAGTGGAATAACAGCTGAAAATCTTCCACATTCTGAACTGCTGTTAAGATGAAATAAAATTAACCGAAAGAAATCGAGCCTGTGGCACTCATCAAACGTAGCTGAATTACTGACAAATACAGTCGAACTCGGTTATAACGTCATGAAACGGACTTTAAATTTTGTGTCGTTATAAACGAGTGTTGTTATAACCGAAGAGTATAATGTTACGGTTAACACTGACGAATTGGTACCACACAATATACGACGCTATAGGCGAGGTGTCGTATAACCCGATGTCGTTATAACCGGGTTCTACTGTATACTGATCGAAAGGTGTTTTCACGACTAAGCACATGTCTACAACTCCAACTGTACGCGATTCCACAGAAATGCAGATCGTGGAATTTCTGATGACAGAAAATTAATTGGACTGCTGAAAAGTTAGCCAGCTTCCATTTTCTGAAGCCAAAATTTGAAGAAGGCAATATCCGCGCATGACGTAATTTCTTCCGACAGAATTTCACACACCGTAGCCATAGGCCTAGGTTCGCGGGTTCAATCCCGGCCGAGGTCAATGGATTTTTAAGGGTGATAAAAATCCGTAGCACAACTTCCTTCGGAGGGGAAGTAAAGCCGTCGGTCCCATGTCGTAGATTTACGGCATGTAAAAGAACCTTACGGGCATGAATAGAGATGTTTCGTAAGCAAAATTCAGCGGCCATTTCTCACCCACGTCTCCTGACTGACTGCTAGATGGCTCTGGCAGTCACATCAGAATGAGTATAACTTGTGCAGTCAGTGGACTGGTCACTCACTACAGAATGCACACCTCCAGACCAAGAGACCTCTGAAAGGAGGCCCTATGCTCCGCAAGCAGCGACAGGAGGAGTAAGTAAGAGCCATAGGCCTACATACGCATACTTGTAACTGCTGACGTGCCAGGACCAAGTACACATGGGCGTAATTACTAGTTCTTACATTCTTTTCTTGTTTCGTCAACAGGTGGGACAAATGCAGCAGGGGAAGAAAAGGCAAAAGACAATAGGGAATATCAGGACAATTCGTGAAATTACAGAAGATCTTGGGAAGATATTAGCCGTAACAAGAGAGGCAATGTACGTATAACGTAACATTGAGGCGCGTTCGCATAACCACTGTTGTCGTGGAAAAGCAATAAGTATTACACGTTCTGAGTGTGTGCCTGTAGCCTCAGTTATCCAGCATGCAAAGCGCATGCGCTGCGTTATACTGTCTTCTGTGGCCTGTCCGACTCTACCATATTTTTCCACGTTATCTCATAAACGGCACGATTTTAGGGGGGGGGGGGGGGGGTGAAGTCATTGAATATAAAATGTGTGTTGTGATTTTCTCTACAACTTTGTCTGAAACATTTCTCATGATAAGAATTGAACGAGATACTATCATAAACGTACATAGGTCTTCATGTAAAGTACCCGTTACTCTTGTCAGATTTTAATGAAACTTGAACTTTCTCGACAGATGTTCGAAAAAATACTCAAATATCATATTTCGTAAAAATGCGTCCAGTGGGAGCCGAGTTGACCATGCGGACGGACAGCCGGACAGACACGACGTAGCTAATAGTCGCTTTTTCGCGATTTTGCGAAAGCGCCTAAAAGACCAAGGTAATGACCCTTATACGTGAGATCTACAGCCAGAGTACAATGCAACAAATATCAGGTCATTACGTAATCAGTGCACAAATTGAATTACTCATAACTGCCATTTGTAACTTTCAACAAAACAAAAGCAAAACACGGAAATATTTCAAAACGTCAAATGTCAAGTCCATTTACAATACAAGCACTTACAATTTGGAAACGTTAATGCCACGTGTATTTTTAACGGAATCACATTTTTTGTCTTACGAACTTCACACAACCCATGTTTTTATCCGTTAGCAAAATACTGTTTTAGCTGGGCTTTTTTTTTTGTTACACCGGCACACGAACTCTGCTAACATGACATGAATGCAAAGAGTTCCAGACTGTTCACAGTCCCCTCCCCCCAACCACTTCAGAAATACAATGCTCCCTCTCACCCTTCCCAGAACGGTGGTAACACGTGCACAACAACTTGTCACCAACATCGGACATCCAGCGGAACCAGAGTGCACACACAACGCATTTTATGCAGGTCGATACAAATGTATGTAGACCCTACAGAATTCTGCTCCCTCCTACCTCGCCATCTACAAACACTTGGCCATTTTTAATGGGACGACAAAAATGTGTATCAGCAGACAGCTATAGAGAAGAAAGTATGAAGTTTTGGTGGCCGACATTAGCCATTATCTGCCTGTAACACTCAAACTTATTCTTACCCCTCGCTTTCTCCGACTGCCACACGCATCACCGAACTTCTATCGCAAGTCACCTTCCCATCTCCAGTAATGATTGCACTGAAACCTACCATTACTCCTCGCTTTATACTGTCGCCTTATTTTCCATCAATCGTAATTCCACAAAGTCTCCAGCTTCAGGAGCAGGTAGCGTTAGCGAGCCTAGCATGTCACAAGTCGGCAGAGTGCGCGAAGTCGTGTGCGCGTAGGCTAGTCAGAGCGGTGGAATGCCAGTATTCATCTGCTTACGTAAAGGTAAAGGTAAAGTTCACCCTAGAACAGGCCATGAAGGCCCATACGGGGAGTAGAGGTATAGCTCTACACTTTCTTTAACCTCGGCGCTAGATGGGGGGTGGATGGTCAACGCCACGCCCCGGCCGCTTTACCCCCGGGAATGACCCGGTACCCATTACAGAGGAGGCTGGGTGGGGCCCAGGGCCGGTCTGGACGGGTGCTGAAAATCTCGCCCCCACCGGAATTCCATCCCCGAACCGTCCAGCTCGTACCCAGTCGCTACACCGACTGAGCTATCCCAGCCCACCGTCTGCTTACGTAGTAACTGCAATCATGTGACCGAGGTAGCAGGACCGTAAGGTTTGCGAGACTCGCGCTGAAGGTTGTCATGCAAAACGACGGGGATACACTGCTATACACACAGATCACACCACACGTCTCTAAACATAACGAAATACCTAAGCTGTTTTATTTTGCACCCCATTATTTTCACCTCCTCAATACCCGAGCCATTTAATGCTACTGTTCTGCTCTCCTCCAAGCAGTTAACGATACGCACCGTAGGCCCAACAGATCTTGATACTCGTGATAGGGGTCGGTGCCCAATTTTCGTTTTCGTAGCTTAGGACCTCCCCCCCCCCATTCTTCTAGTTAGGCAGTTATTGATAGAGTAAACATTTTCGAGATCATGCTCACACTGGGTGGTTTCACTAAGTCTTTCGACAAAAGCGTAAACTGTAAGGTGACGACAGAGATGAAGGAGAGTGGCTTCGCAGCGGAGAGAGAGGCCCTTGCCAAACGCAGGCGCGGAAATGAAATCTTCACTCGCAGTTCATACATTCTGGGGGGGTTTTATATCCCTGGGCTGCGCTGTAGGGTACTGTGCCCCTCCTATGCCCGTTCCTCCCATCCAATTTTACTACGTGATAAAACTCGGCCTAGCCTGTTTATATGAACCAGCCCGACAGCCTGGCAAACTTGCTGGTCTGCAAGCGAGTCATCTAGGAAAGTGGCACATTAAGTTGTTTCCACATGCTTTGTCGATTATATTGGGTGACAACTGCAGCTTGTGTTAATGCCCTACAACAGAATAAGTTTTGGGAGTTTATAAAAGTGCAAATTGACGTTAGGGGGTTTCCAATAATTAAATACACTCACTCAGCAGACTATTGCCGGTAACTGAATTAACGTGTAAACGTTATGCATGCAGGATAATTTGAATTTGAAATGAAATGAAACGAAATGGAAAATTCGTGTTGACAGTTATCTGTGCCTTTTTAGACATGTACGCAGCCCGGCGGAGCGGCTACTAAAATAGCTCAGCATGTCTGTCCCTCTGTACGAATGCTACAACTCGAGAACTGCTGAACGGATTTTCATGACATTTGATGCTGAGGTGTTTTACTAAAATCTGTTGAGCCATTTCAGCATTCCGGGGGTACAGATTAGTTAAACTAATGCACCCAACACAGCAGGTTTCATACTGTTTTTACCTTTTATTTGATGACAGAATTAGATCATCCATCGACCTAAGGTCGCAGCAGGATTTGGTTTTGGAAATGATCTTGGCCACCATACTCTCCAGATTTAAATCCCTGTGATTACTTCTTCGTGGAATTGTTGAAAGGCAAAGTCTACAAGGATAATCATTATCCACATATGGTTGAAGAACTGAAGGCAGCTTCACAGCTGATTTGGAGATGTCACTCAAGAAACGATAACAGTTGAAAGCTTCAAATCTTATCGAGAGTTACAGAACATTTTTTGTTGATATCAGCAAATGGTACCGAATGTATGTGGATCACATACTGAAGATTCAAGTCTCATGGAAGTCACACTGCATCAAATGGGTAAACAGTTCCACACATTTCAGAGCATTGCAGTGCCTTCATCTGCATGGATAACTCCGCTTGGTCTGTCTGATCCTGAAGACGAAGGCACTATGAAACGTCAAGAACTATTTACCCAATGACACGGTGTAACATCCCCAGCAGACTTGAATTTTTGACACCATCAAAGTGGGAACCCCAAATATGGAATCATATAATTAATCCATTTTATGTTAATAAAATCTGGCATGCTTTATTACTAATGCAATGTCAGAACTAGTGCTGTTGTATGTGTAATACTTCAATAAATATGTGCATTTAAAACCATCTTGTACCCCCCAGATAACTATTTGAGGAACTTGCAAAAGCAAGCACTTGGTTTCGCTATTGATAAACGTGTTTCACATAAAACACATTTAATTCCCATAATGGCACACGCATTATAATTTTAACTTAACATGTTGAAAAACCAAGCTGATCCAGAGGGTGAAAAATAAATTACATTGCTTATAGAAAGTACAGTGTCAAGTTATACATACATGTCAATATCATCATAAAATATTATTTCCAAAAAAAATCCAAATATACAGACAGCACTTACACTGTTGTACCCACATTATGAAGGCATTCCGATTTAGTCATATGTAAATGAAAAATGCTTCTACATGCAGGCAAACTTTGGAACCTCAGGAATTATACACCAGAGGCACAATCATGCAACTGGCCAATTTAAACCACTACGTGGGAATTCAATGCAAGCCTCTGCCTAGCTACATCCTTAGATCCCTATCATAGGAATAACTGCCCATGACTTCCACTCTATGCAGTACAAACATATATACATCTATATGGCTCCAGGGGACTCATGGTCAAACCATCATAGCTCCTGTCAGCAGTAGCACATAACAATGGCACAGACTGATGACCAAACAACCGTTGCTGTGTGTATGCTGTCTGGGCACCAAATCGAGCATTGCACAGGTTTACTTTACTATGGTCCATACTCTACACCTAGATTGAAATTAGGCGGCAGTGAGAACAGTGCATTCAACCTTCCTTTTTGAGTTTCCCATACATACAGAGATCTTGGAAGTTGTGTTAAGACCACACAACAGCACGGCAGAGAAGGGAAGATCGCCGCCAGTGGGAGGACACGTGTCTAACTTAATCCTCCAGTAGATAACTGACTTACCACCATACACCTCCAAGGGATTTAATAACTAAAAAGGTCACAACTGTTAGAACTATAAAGAAAACCAAAACCAGACATAAGCACCATCTGTGAACGCCAAAAACACATATGTAAAGAACAGTACATTATGGTTCCAGCACAACTGCACTTTAGAAACAATAGTTCTGGCCACATGAACACACCAAGATGGAGCCCTGCATTCAAAAACTTGAGACAAACAAACCAGAAATCATAACATGCTATAATCACCCAAAGTGCTGCACGTCTGCTGCACATGATGTGTGAAAAACATCCTATAGTCTACAATGCAAACAATGTAGAAAAAGTTTTAAAAACAAAAATGTCTTTATGGCATATCCCTGAATCTCACTAGACCATAAATGACCACAGCAGTAAAGCAGTCATTTGCTTCTTATGGGCCCAAATATCATAAGCAGATTATCCACTGTGCCAAAGGTACTATGAAGGCAGAACGGTAAACAGGCAGTAACCAGAGGCACTACATGTATGTTCTGGGATACCATCAGACATTATTCTTTCAACACATTTTTATTAAATTTTTACATTGTGTTGCATGTAAGTAGTTCAAATTTGACATGGAATTTTCACTGTCTCTTGTAAACTATGATGATGTTCAGTACCACTTCTGCGAAGTCATTCTACATGCCCCTCGTCCACACACTAACTGTGCTCGTATGCCTGCACTTAGTCACCCCACAAGACGAAGTCCACAGAAGTTAGTAAGAAGGTCATAGTGATGTGTAATACAATTTCTGGTGAAAGAATGCTCTAAACCAGCTGATATTCACTGAAGACTTAACAGTACAGTTAGAGATGATGTGCTGTTGGGAACATTGCATGAGTGGCATAATGCATTCAAGGACAGCCATTACAGAGCAAGCAATCTCCCGAAGCCCGCAAACAATCACGCGAAATATAACAAAGCTTCAAAGTCTCTTCTGGACAAGCGCCAAACGGTATTTCTGTGTGTCGGAGCTTATAGGCAAACATGAGTGCTGGTAGTGTACAGACAATAATTCACATGAAATGTCACTTTCAAAAAGCAAACGCAAGATTGGCCAAAACGATGCCTTGTCAAAAATGAACCATTTCTGCATATGATAAACAAATCATGAAATCTGTAATTATGTTTTTACATAGTTTCTCAATCTTGTTTAGCAAAATATGAAAAGTGAAACCCACTGCCCAGTTAAAGAATGCATTTCAAGGTAAAAAATGTACACGAGACATGACGGCTACTACAGGAACTGACAAAACCTTTTGTTCTTTACCAAGATGTTACAAATACAGTCGGAAACAAACTTTCCATATTTCTATTTGGGTCAATGGATGTAAGTGAAGTAACGTAGAGCACACGGTTATGTTTGGACATCCATCCTTTATTTCTCTACACAGTCACCAAACTTATTCAGGCACTTGTAATAGCATACACTGAAATTTTCCAAGCCCATGGCAGTAAAAGGAAATGTCCTGCTCTTGAAGCCACTTCTAGATCCTAGTTTTGAGAGTGTCATCAGATGAAAATCACGGACCTCCTCGGACGTGTGTTTCCAGTTTGTCAAACATGCAAAAGTCTGAGAGGGCCAAGTCGGGGCTGTAAGGTAAGTGGGGAAGATGTTCCTAGTGCCAAGTGTCCATCAGAGCAGTGACGGTGATGGTACCTATCCTGCAGTAGTGTCACAACCTGGGCAAGCAGGCCAGGCCTCTGACAGTGAATTTCTTCCTTAAGGAATCAACAAGGAGTCATAACATCACCTCACAGATGTCTAAGCTCTTCCTGTGCAGGCAATATGGAATTCCTCCATACCATGGATTCCATCTTCATCCCCGGACTGTAGTGGTGCACCCATACCTCACCAATGGTGATGATGTGTGAAGATCACCACCACCTTCAGCTTCATAATGTTGGAAGTTGGTCAGTGAGGTGGCCATTCTACAAAGCTTCTGATGCTGCACCAGTGCTGCATCTCCTACATTGATGAAAATACCTGCCCCATAGTGGTGGAACCACGTACCGAAGTATGACAATACAACGGCTAGCTACGATTGTTAGTTTCATGGCAATAAAACAGAGCAACTTAGTTTCCCACTTACCCTCACAGTTCACAGCAAGAATGAAACAAACCTCATGCAACCATTTCAAATAAAATAATCAGAAAAGTAACACTCACATTGGCAGCAGCAGTCTCCTTAACTTTCTCCTCTGACATTTCACCAGAGACTTCGCCTGTTTCATTGGCAATGCTGAAGAGTTTTTGCTCTGAATCATAATGCACTCCTGTGTCTGGGATGGATGCGAGGAAGTGGCCAAATTCTACCAGTTTGTACACCCGCAGCAAAGCCTGTAACCCGGCAACATAAGGTAAGAGTTCTTATAAAATAACAGCAAAAACTGGGAACTCTTACTGCCAACATTTCTATCCCGAAATTTATTTCCATCATTCAAAATACTATTAAAACCACAAGCCAGTACACCCTGTGGAGAACTCACTTTGGAAGAGGCTACGGACCTATCACAAGACAGACTACAGAATGAATGAATGAAACCAGTACAATATACACGTCCCCCCCCTCCCCCGTCAAATCAGCAGCTCTGCCAGCATTTGCTCATAATTTTGCATCCTCTGGTTGTCATTTGAAGATTTCAAAAGATCAGACAAAACAGCATTCTTGCTATCAATAGGTGCTTCTATTAACAATAAAACTTAAGAACTAGTTTAGTAATTTCTTGGGAAATTCATGACCTTTCATGTAGCCAACATAGCCAACCTACCTAAGTTTGTGTCTTTGTTGCCTGTGTCCGTTTCTTGAATTCTGCATGAAACTAAGCTCAGTGATAAAGGAAGTATTGGTGATAAGAATTACTAACGTAATTAAAGAGAGACTGGGGAGAAAATGAGTTTGCGGCATAAGCATTTCCAGTTCGAACTCCATGCATGTTAACCACATCAGACTGTAAAGGCCTCAGATTATTCTGACAGTAAACACTTACTTGTTCTTTGGCATGCAGAGAGTGATGATAAAGGTATTCCCAATCCATAGCATCATGACAACTCTTCAACACTGGAAGACCTTTCAACATCACATCCTCTGGCAATGGAATTCTCCTGAACACCTCTCCCACATTTTTCAACTGAATAACCTGGCCAACATCTAACCCTATAATCAATAACTTAATCTCAGATGCCTGCAAACTGTGAATGTATTTTTTGACATACTGTAAAATTAGATAAAAGTCAGCAGTTAATAAAGAGGAAACTGACACATTTTTAAAGTTAACCATTTCTTCTCTCAGCAAGCATGTGAAACCTGCCTTAAGACACAAAATTCAACAAAATATGTTACTATAATTCAGCTATGAGTTTAGCTGCACTTCACTAATATTAATGTGTACTGATGGGATGCAGATGATTTTGTGTTGGTGGTCAAGAATTTTTGTACCAATTCCAAAGTGAACACTTTTAAATGTAACTTTGTACGTCAAACAAAACTTAAAATTTTGAATTTATTTATTTACATAACTCAATACAGGGGGTAATCTCAGCATGAAACATGCATCACTTACAAAAGGGAGAACGGTGGAACTTTTTAAACCTACTAGGTGCGCCCAGAAAGTAATGCAACGCATTTTTTTTCTCGGCCCAATTTTGTTGGATAAAAATGATATTTTGCGTGCTGTATCTTTAAAGTGTCCCGCGTTTATGCACATAGGTGCAATGTTTCCCGCTGGATAGCAGCGCAGTAGTGAGCTTTCAAAATGGAGTCTGCAAGTGACGTGCGTTCTAAACAGAGAGCAGTAATTGAGTTTCTTTTGGCAGAAAACGAAACGAGTGAATCAATTCACAGGCGCTTAAGAAAGGTCTATGGAGACATGGCAGTGGATAAAAGCACCGTCAGCCGTTGGGCGAAGCGATTGGCGTTATCAGAACAAGGACGGGGCACTCTGTCTGATCTCCCGCGCTCGGGCCGCCCATCAACAGCTGTGACGCCTGCAACAGTGCAACCAGGGAACTCGCCGCTGTACTCGGTATTGGTAAGGGAAGCGTCGACAAAATCATTCACCAGTTAGGATATTCAAAGGTCTGTGCCCGATGGGTCCCTCAAAACCTAACCGAAGAGCACAAGCAACAAAGAAAAGCCATCTGCTCCGAGTTGCTTGCTCGTTACGAGGTTGAGGGTGACGATTTCTTGTCCACCATTGTCACGGGTGATGAGACATGGATTCATCACTTCGAGCCCGAGACGAAAAGGCAATCCATGGAGTGGCATCACACGACCTCTCCTCGGAAGAAAAAGTTTAAAGCAGTTCCCTCAGCCGGCAAGATCATGGCAACAGACTTTTGGTACCGCGAAGGCATACATGCTCTCGCATCTCGGTGGCGTAAGGCCAAAGATTTAGAAGGAGACTATGTCGAAAAATAGGGTCAGGTAGCCAAAGATTCATGTAATGATGTGACATATTTGAAGTTTTGATAAAATCAATTGTGAATGAGAAAAAAAATGTGTTGCATTACTTTCTGGGCGTACCTAGTATTTCAGGCATGCAAACAACTCATTTCTGAAAACCTTTTCATATGGAAGAAATCACCATATGTATCGATACGTTCAGCTCAGTAACTCCAGATCTGATTTTAGATATTTTATGATCCTGCAAATATTAAATAAATTAGTCTTAAAATAATGTTGGTACCCAAACAAAGCTGCAGTCATGATAAGCTATTACATCTAAAAAATACTATTCTATACTTCAAATTTATTCAGAAGTCACATTTTAAAATCGTAAATAATTTTGAAGAACCTCTACCCCTGCACATCTAAATTTCAGTTTCATGCACAGTTCTAGCCGTAAATGTCCTGTATAAGTGAAAATTCAATGTCTCCAATAACATTTAATGACTATAAAAACAATTACCGCATGCTGAAGTACAGAGTCACAACAGTTATTCTGACATTCAAAATGAAACCTTTTTAAAGTTGTGACAGAAATTACACTATTCAAACTGAAATATTTTTGGGGGTAACAACAGAAATGAAAGTATTCAGACCAAAACATTTTTAGGATTCTGACAGAAATGGAAGTATTCGAAGTGAAAATGTTTGAGAACACTATTCACTTTGCTCACTCAAAACCTGGTAGTGATTAATAAAGTAATTCAGAACAAACATCAATTTTTGTGAGTATATATAAAATTCTGATATTTTGTGGGGGTCAATTCCCATCACAGGGTATTGTACAAGCTACCTATATTACCAGTTTTATGCGTCAATGAAATGTGAAGAAAATAAATATGAATGTCACTATGCAAGTTTTGCACCTCTAGCTCAGATGGTCAATACATTTATATATACACACCTTTCTCAAATGCATCTGCATTCACATTAATGAGGTTCAAGAGTGTTATAAATCTGGACAAAAGAGTATACGAGCTGTGTCCACAAGCTTTTATTATATCACTGTCTCCATGAAGCCAGTCAGCACACACTTTAATTGCATCTAGCAACCCCTCTTCAGAAACCAACTCAATCACATCTGCTGGTTCTATTATTCGACTATTTTTCATTCTGCCTTTATCCACATCTCTGTCTTCAATGTTGATTTCTTTACTTGCTACTGCATCAAAATTATTTGAAAGGCTACTATTTATCACCAGACTGTCAGAGCAACCATTTTCATTCACACCCAAGCCATTACTATTTGTGGGTGGACTGGACAGACTTGCGCTCAATCCATCACACTTCTTCTCAGATTTCAAACCATTGACTTTAATTAATTCATCTTTAGCAGAAATAAGGTTGGGTGTTTTGCCATGTGTTTCTGCCACTTCGTTAACTATGTAGCTATCAGAATTTCTATGCAGTTCTTTTGGAATCATATCATCATCCTTATCATCTCCATCATCCTCATCACCATCATCATCATTATTTTCCTCCTCTTCCTCCTCATCAGAGCTCAAATCCAAACCAGGTACTGTACTCTCACTTATACTTGAGTTTGCATCGTCTGAACTTGAACTGCCCTCACCATATGGGTAATCACCTGTTTAAAATAAAAGCCGTAATAGAAATGACATACATAATATTCACCAAGCACAAAAATAAATGAATTGCATGAAATCTAGCAACTATAGCAGTTATGCACTAATACAGTAAAACCCCGATTTAATGTTCCCGCATTTAGAGAAATCCCGGATTTAGTGATGATTTTTTTATGTCCCGACAATAGCTCCATATTAATTGGAAACCCCCATTTAATGAAAACCTCGATTTAGTGAAATATATTCTAATCCCCCAGCAATTCATTAAATAAGGGTTTTACTGTATGTAGGTGTATCAAAAAGTTCTGGAGATGCGGACTCGTATTTAAATGGGTTGCAATATGGCAGTGCTGCTGTAGGATGTGTTGCCTGTAGACTTTGTGCACGTGTGGGAAGTGGCTACACGTTGCAACCTGTCTGTCCTGTGGTAGAGCTGCTTCAGTGAAGATGTGCCCCATGCTGCCTGGCACATTGTCTCAGTTTGACGAAAGAGCCAACATCAAGTTCATGTGCAAGCTAGGGAAGAGTGCTGCAGAAACACTGCAGGCCACGCAAACTGTTTGTGGGGATAATGCTCTTAAAAAACAGCTGTGTATGACTGGTACAACTGCTTCAAAAGTGGGAAAGAATTGCTGGAAGGCAAGCCTCGCAGTGGGAGACTTTCAACTTGTGTGAATGCTGAAACAATTTCAAAGGTGAAGCACATGGTGCATACCAACCAATGGATAACCATCAATGAGGTTGTGAATGAAGTGGGTATCTCATATGGATCAGAACATACAATTCTGACAGAACGACAGATGAGACAGGATGAGACAAGATGGATCCTGCATCACGACAATGCCACACGGCACACAGCTATTGCAATGCAGCAATTTTCTGTGGAAAAACAAACCGTGCTCATGCCATAGCCACTGTATTGGGCAGACATCGCACCGTGACTTTAGACTCTTCCCTAGGCTAAAAATGAGGCTTCAGGGTCAATGTTTTGCCACACTCGAAGGCATCAAATGCAATAGGACAGCTGGCCTGCGCACCACACCAAAAGAGGCTTCCCACAAGTGCTTCTAAGCATGGTAAAACTGTTGCAGCAAGAGTGTGTGCGCAGAAGAGATGTACTTTTAGGATGATTAGACTGGAAAGCACTGCACTTCAAGTAATGAAGTTTTACAGCTGAATTCCAGAAACATTTTGATATGCCCTCATCATACAGATGGAGTACAAATATGTTTCAAATAAACACTGCAGACTGAGTGTTTGTAACACTGAACACGGCCTACTTCAAGCAGTGTACAAAACATCAGCAGAAAAAGCAGTATTGCAGTCAATGGTCAAGACTGTAATACTGAATTTCACTGCCATTTATTGCTGCCACCTTCTGCCCGACCATAACAAACCCATGGACACAACACAAACCAACAAACAAGGCCCTGCTTAGACTAATTATGTAATGAAGTACTCAATTTCTCTAACAGAATGTTTCTGTAATACAAAGCAAATATTACCATCACTTAAATCAGAATCCTCGAAACTGATTCAGCCGCCTTCTCCTCCTACGTCTGCGTTTCCTTAGCCTTTGCAACCGTTTAGATCTCTTTTTCTTGACAACAGCTTGAGGTTCTCGACTCTCATTCTCCCCAGCACATCCATTTACCAAATCCACAGCTTTCTCACCAGTGCAGGACTGATCTGCAGGCTGCTGACTCATGTTCATTACATCTGGTGCTACCTTAATGCTGCTGTCTCCAGCGGAGACGGCAGTTACCTCAAGCTCAAGTGAAGGAGAGACCGTTGGGAGAGGAGAAGTAAACGACGGAAATGACATACTAAAAACTGAATCTTGAATGTGATGGATTACTTGCTGGATCAACTGAGAAAGCATGGCTAATGTGAAGGCAACCACAGCAGATACTTGTTGTGAACCTGTAGGAAGAAACAATAATAATGCAACAATAAAAGAGTCACGAAATTGTTAAAAATTCAGTCCATCTTTCTGTGCACTTAGAACATTTTGTTAACTGCCTTCCACCCTTAACAGCCAGCTGCCTAGTAAAACTGACTTTAAATGCAGGAAGTATCCAAAGTACCTTATTTACCTGAATAATATGAGATGAGACCTTTTCCTCTAATTCATCATTTGAAAAACAGGGTGCTATTTTACAATCACGAACAAATTATACAACATGTTCTACAAAGGCATTTTCCTGAAAACTGAAGATTTTGATATACAGGGTAATCTTATATTTGGTTCAATACAGTAAGTGACCTCAAGATGGGAAACAAGAACATCTACCTGTTTTAAGTATGCACATCAATGCTTTCCCTTGTTTTGCATGCTGTGTTGTACAGCGTATGCAGTGTGTCATAAATATTATAAATATTCTAGTGGAAATACCCAACATGATGTCATAAGATTAAAAAATTAAACCAAACCTACAATTCACAATAAAGATGAAGATATTACTAACAAAGTTACATACAACAAAACCAAACCTACCGCTGGCCTGTAATTTTGTAATACACAAGAGTGACATAACAATCATCTTGAAGATGAGATCATCCTTGAGGTATTCTGGTCTTTCTTTATTTTCCTCACTGTCCTCAAAGATAGACACATGTTCCAGATCTACCTGCCCTCCCTTCATTTCAGAGTCACTGCCATTTGGAAAAGGCTTTGTATGTGCTAAGCAATGTTGTAGATCCAGTAGCATTTGATGACAAACCTGCAAATATTTACTATAAGAACTAGGAACTATACACCATGAAACATAATGCAACATACCAACACACACACCGTGAAAAATAATGCAACATACCTACACACATGCACACACAAACTCTGTATTCTGCAATCAATATAAATTAGATGAAAGTTTTACATGAAGTGTCCAAAGTACTATTGTGACATGGGCTTTTATTATACAGTCCCAATATTACATGTCACTAAAGCATTCAATACAAAACCATTTTAGTACACAAACACAGCTAGTTACCATGAACATTCTATGTTAAGTTTAACCTTTAACAGCTGGGGGTTGACATTTAATTTTAGCGCACCCTTTATGTAAAATGTGAATATTATATGAACCAAAAAAGATAAAAGTATGAATACACAGCATTTTGTGGGAAAATGGAGATTGTGCAGCATATTTTAAAAATGCAGTAAGTATCCTTGTTACCTAAATATATAAAATACAATTTTTGTGATCCAGCAGTATGTCCGTCCCACACGTGGGACGCCAGACTGTTAAAGGTTAACCACTGATAATGACTGATTTCATTCACATCTGATGAACACAACGGTTTCAGATTTCAGTCCAGTCTGGGACAGACAAGTACAGAACTTCAGATCATCATAATTTTATGAACTGACAACCCAAACATGAATTTAAAAACAGAGTTTGTCCCTCAGATGGGATTGTGGTTACATGATAAAACTGAATCAATGTTATCTACATAAAAATATGTTCATAGAAATCTTACTTGATGACTCTCTACCAGCGAGTTTTTATCAAAGAACCAAATATCAGTAACTAGCAGAAATCTTGCGATTAGTTGGTGAATTTGGTCAGCATGCTGAACTGATACGGCATCATCAACTGGATGCTGTTCCAACCACTGCATATTTTTTTCCATCAGCCTCTGTAAATTACCTTCTGCACCTTCAAAAGGCTGCTTGCATGTCAAACTGAAAAGACAAAGAACACCATTCAAAATAAGTACTTAACTAACCCATAAAACCGAATACTGAAAGTACACACACTTTTACTGGACAAACTGGCTTCAGCAATAATGCTTCCGACTTGTATTTCAAAGGTGCTGGTTTTAATATTACCTGGTAAAAATAAAAGGCTTATGTTTACAAATGTATAGCAACAGGTAGCCAGCTTTACAAACTGTGATCACAATTAACTATATAATTGCCACTGCACAATGTTGTTCTTCATTATTCTTACAAACCATGTCACTATCAACTCTCCTAGTTCTACTTACGTAGATCCTGTTTACTCCTTATGATCAGTTTTCTGTCCATAGTCAGCTTGAAACTTCAGTAAAGATCCCTGACAAAGAAACTGTGTTGTGTCTCATGTCTACAGACACAGAAAAGTCAAGTACTCAGAGGTCAACCTCTCCCGATACCACGGACTCCACCACAAATCTCACATGGACTGGCCTAGGACTGACTCAGGGCTTCTGCACTAGCAACTAACTGCTTGAGTCATGGCACAGCCTAGTTTGCATTACTTTTACTTGTTTTAAAACCAAATACAAGACACTTCATTAGTTGCTGTTGGCATTGAAAAGAAGGAAGTTAAACATAAGTCTGAGAATTATCATTCCAAAAAAATAAAAAAAAAATAGTCTGACAATCGCAAATACAGATATGACTAAATACCTTCGGCTGCCATCATCATCATTCAGTACCATAATACTACAAAAAGATTAAGTAATTTAAAAAACTTGGTGTGATGCACAACTTCAAATTATTAAATGGGTGGCTTAACAAGAAATGAAGGGAAAGAAATCAGTGATCAGTTTTAGAAATTGGGAAGTAACTGCAAGCACGTGCAAGAGAATGCACATAACATGTCTTCCACCACATGAGACAAGAATCAACATATAAAGAACTGTGTAGTGGGTTCTCACCATCGCATATAGTGGTATGCTGCATTCAGACCATAATTGCATGTCCCTGCTAGTGTGCCAAGTTGGTTGTGAGGCATACCAATGTCTACATTCATGTTCAGTGCCTGCAAACATAAATTAATGGCCTTCATTACACAAATCAGTAGTACACAAAGTTATCCAAGTTGAAACTGTTCATCTAATGTATGACATATGAAAGAAGAAAATAAACTTGAAATGACTAGTACAGCATAAACTGACTGGAAACATTGACTCACATTATGCAGATTTTCTTAGTAATTGTTTGTCAGAGATAAAATATAATATTTCAGAAAAACAAAATTCATGCTTGTATCATCCAAAATAGAATCTGATACGACATAAAATCAATCAACATATCTTGTTATATTTAAGTGTTATTTTGTTTACCCATTACACATGATAATACACACTTCATCCAGTTGGCAGTCTCAGCTTTTAGGGTTCTCTCATTCAGGGTTCTGCTTCACATGACGTTTAAGCTCATTCAAATTCTACTTCATAATCAGTTTTATTACTGTATAATTAAGGTTATCTTTATAAGATTTCTAACTTTGGTTATAGAATCCAATTATACATCTAGTCCCAGGAGAAAGTGTACAAACTGAAGGTGATGATTTTGAACAAAACTATTATAAGATGATTACAGGACTACAGGTTTTTGAAGTGTGTAAAGAATCACAAAAAAGAAATCTGCTTCTACACATAAGAAACCGATTTTTGTTGGTGTCCTTAAATTACTGCACATTCTGCGCTAGGCAGGTGTAGAGAATGTGGTAGTCTATCTGCACCTTATATAACCGCATGCCAGCACTCCCGCTCACTATAGGCCTAGTACACTGCATGTGCAGCCACAATACTGTACACATTCTCAATTGGTGACCACTATGTACATAATTTGTGTTCTGTTAAGGTGGTTAAACATGCACACTCTTCCCCTCCATTTTTTTGCATCCACAATCAGATGCCATTTACAGTGCACATTTCTGAAGAGAATGTCGATATACAGCAAAGTGGAAACTGTCCTTCCACATTTTCATCAGAATGTTCCTGCAGACAAGAAGAAGAGAACACTGCTGCTGCAGGTAACCACAGTCAACAGCAGTGTGCTAGAAGGGTTTTTTCTCTCAGCACATTCTTCCTTACATGTCACTCAGGTCAGCATTACATTTTGAAGGCTTGTACTGGTATCACATTCAACCGATTCAACATCTAGAACCATGGGACTAAAAAACAAGGGTTAAGTTTTGCAGGAGGATCAGTGTTCACCTGCAACTATGCCCATTGACTTAGTTCACTCATAAAGCACAACTTATTCATGACGGAATAAATAATGCAGACAACACACATCCCAGGTCTCCAAAGAATCCTCATGAAATAACTGTACATAATTTCCTGAACAAATTCTCAACATACCGTATGTTCTCAAATCTAATCCGCACCTTTCCTTCAACCACCCCTTGCCCACGGGGCGACTGATTGAATAATATTGGATGTTACCAATGCGTTAAAATACGACACTACGTCTGGGGCCGATGAGTCATACCGATACCGTGAGGCGGGGCCTTTCTCAACAGACATGCGCAATCTCGTCTGAATCCAGCTCGCGCCTTAGTTGTTGAAATGTGGGAGGTGCTTGTTCCAATTTGTCGTGTACCGTAGTTATGGAAGAGGGACGCCTGAAATCTAAACGACTCTCATATACGGCAAAGTTCAAACGTGAAGTTATTCGGTGCGCAGAGGAGAATAGAAACCGCAAAGCCGCTGCAATTTTTGGAGTTGATGAAAGCAATGTTCGACTGTGGCGGAAACACAAGGCAGCGATCAGCGGGTGTGAGGCGTCACGAAGGAAATTCACTGGACCCAAGAAAGGACGATTTCCTGAAATTGATGATGCAGTCTTCACGTTTTTTCAAGAGAGACGCAAGACTGGACTGTTTGTGAGTTATGATCTACTTCGCGAGGAGGCGATAAAGAAGGCCAGATCTTTGAACATTCCTCTAAGTCGTTTTAAAGCCAGTAAAGGATGGGCCATAAGGTTCATGTGCCGAATGGGGCTGGCGTTGCGGCGTAGGACGACGATATGCCAAAAGCTCCCAAAAGATTTTGAACAAAAGTTGTTGAATTATCAACAATTATCATCCGAAGATGACATTATATGGGAGGACGATGTTGAAGATAAAGATGATAGTGACTGGGTGGAGAGAACGGATAATGATTCAGTTATGAGTGATGACGGCGAGTCTGATGAATAATAAATTATAATAATAAATAATAAAATAATAAATCATTGTATTGTATTGTTCTTACGGCACGTACAGCAGCTCTATCATTTTTCCAAAATCCAGCTCTAAGCTCCAGAATCTAATCCGCACGCGAATCTAATCTGCATCTGATCTTTTAGCCCTCTAAAACTGTAAAAAGGGTGCGGATTAGATTCGAGAATATACGGTATGTGTGGTGTAACATCATTTTCAACAAACTGAATGGACCTCACATTTTCAAAGACTGCCTGGGAAGGCATGTAATCAGTTTTCCATTGCATTCTGATCTAGCTCTCTACGCCTAAGAGGACCAGAGTTATGCCACGATAAGGTGACAACTTTTGCACAGAAGTCCTGAATTATGGCAATGACCACTACTACAAAATTATTATGCTTATAGCACTGAAACTCAAGATGGAAATTTATGTCTATGATACAGAATAACTCCGCAATTTTCATGCAAATTGATGAAGCTCAGGTTGTGAACTGTGATGACTTGGCGTGGATGGCCCAAATCCCAAACGTACTAAATGTCAGGCTAGGGCAGCACAACCAACCAGCAGAAAAAGATATTTCCTTACAATAACAATTATTTCTTTCATGTTGGGATTATAAGGTAAAGCAACCCCATTACAGGCCTGGACAGACCCTTAGGGGTCCAGGAGGTTGAGGCTCCCAGATTTGTAGACAATCGGCACATGAAGGTAGTAAGGTTGTCAGCCCTACGCACCGGCCGCCTTTACCCCCCAGGAAATATTCCTGGTACTCATTTCTGTTAGAGGCTGAGTCGACCCCAGGGCCACAGTGCGACCGAAACGATTATGTCAAGGAATTAATTCCAATGACACCATCAGGAATCGAACCCGCGACGTTCCGGTTTGTAGCGTAGTGCCTCAACCAACTACGCCACCGCGCGCCCCATGTTGGGATTATAGCAAACTTAAAAAATGGGAATGAATTTCTCCACTGAAGAACACAGTTCAGCAAAAATCTGATATTTGATTTTATTCATGATCACAACAGTTCCTCCAGCTTATGACCTGCACACACTTACTTGCGAATAGTAGCGCACAGCAAGACCAGCATCCCAGCGAGGATGGAGATCCAAGAAGTATCGACTCAAATCACCCAAATAAACCAAGCACCGGTGTGTGGCTTGCTTGGCCCAGTTTACACAGCTGCTATCTGGTGTTTTGCTAAATGATGACACTTTGTCTAGTAAGAAAAAAACACAAATGTCAAAATATGGACTAAATATAGGGATATAATGATTTTAAAGATAGTAAAATAGGACAACTTTCATGACATATAAGCTCATACAGTAAAATACAGGCAGGAAAATACTTTATCTATAACCTGTAGGTAAATGACTCAAATATCTCCTCAATTCACTTTCAAATCTACAATCTATAGGCATGCAACACAGAAATTAAATGAATGGCTCTTACAGTTTACTGCTGAACAGTCAAACTGTAAAGCAGACACCTTCTACAACAGATCACTGGCCCAAGTGCAATGCCCACCTCTTTATTTAATCAAATTAATATATTTAACAAAGCATGCACATTATTCCTTCCTTATTCTGTAACCTGACCACACATCACATACCTTTCATCAACCCCTTATCATATACCAATAATGGAAAATCTACAACTCCATGAAGATCCAGTTTGAATTCAATCTGTAGCCGGAACAAAAGATGATGATAATGCCCCACTCCTGCTGCCAGATGACCCTGCATATATGCAACTTCCAGAGGGCTCCATGTGTTATTCTGACAGAAGAAGGTGATTCAAAGTTAACAGCTGATAGTAGAAATCAATGTCATAAACGGGTAAGGCAGTTGGTCGCTGACCTCTGACTAGGGAGGCCTGTCCATTGCTGATAGCAGGCATACTTGTATTCAGTATGCCTGCTACTTAATAAGAGAGGACAAGTGGAGAGTTATCTGTGAAAACTGACAACACAGCTGGGAACTGTTTATTTTAAACATCCCACCTATCTGTTGTATTTGAGTTCATTCAGAACAATATGCAACTGCATATCAATATACGGAAAATTAAAACATATGCAGACAGCAGTTATAGCTATTATTGAAATTTATAAAGTGTATGCAAATGTTTATTTGTATCTACGGGCCAAATTGCTCAGCCACTGGTTATTACACTTCGTAAAGTTGTGCTTAAATGAAATGTATCTTCATCTTTATATTCTTCATCCCATTGTGCATTGTATAAATATTAGCAAACAGTTTTCAGTAGAGCAGAACTATTCCATTTATTAATACAGTTGATACAGCTCAGCTATCAGCCATCTTCAGGACATACAGTAATTAAAAATATACAGCACATATAATAATGTATATTGTCGTTTAAAATCAAAATTGTGCTTATCAACTGTATTATTAAACGAAATAGTTGTGCTCAACTAAAAACTATTTGCTAATATTCAATTTATCTCTGCTGTTTAGTGGTAAACTATATAATAGCCCATATGATGCTTGTTGTAAGTTGAAGCACAGGAAAGGTTTGGTATTTTTGACAAGGATTTTATAGACAACCTTTTTCAAAAGAATTTCATCTCGACAATAGTGTATGTTTTATTTCATTAGGTTCTGTATAAATGCGGGTGTTTCAAGAAATTTTCAATTCACTGAGGTTAAGAATTTTTTACAGTCTGTTAGCTAATAGAGAATGGGAGTATGAGTATATTCCCTAGCAACAGAAAGTGTTTAGGATTGTACAGCACCCACATCTTGAAAGACGAGATGCAACATTTATGACTTAACATGATGATTTAATGATAATACATGTAGAGCACATTTAGTATGCGACGGCACACAGAAACACGATGGAGAGGAACTGAAGCGGAAACAGAACGGAGTGGTAAAGGTAAAGTTCTCCCTAAAACAGGCCATGAAGGCCAAGAGGGGCAGTAGAGGTAATAGCTCTACTCTTGCTTTAACCCTGGCACTAGATGAGGGTGGGTGGTCAACTCCATGCCCCGGCTGCAGTACCCCCAGGAAAGAGACCCAGTACCCATTGTATAGGAGGCTGGGTGGGCCCCAGGGCGTCTGGACGGCTGCGGAAAATCTTGCCCCCACCGGGATTCGATCCCCGGACCGTCCAGCCTGTAGCGAGTCACTATACCAACTACGCTATCCCGGGCAATCAAAAATTAGTAAAAAGTTACATACCAAAAAATTAATCACCCACACCCATATACAGCACTCAACATTCGCCCAAACTGTACCTGTAACATCTGACTCTTCATTCAAATGAGTCTTAAAATACGTATTATACCCAGCCTAAGTGTAACTCCATCTAAGAGTTATCGTTTTGAAAGAACCATGGACCCCGGTTGCACCAATGAAAACCAATGTTTCACTATTTGCTTAAGTCTCCAGATTTATAACCCTGCATTGCCATTGCACATTTAGACCCCACAAAACACATGTTCTACTTCATTTTGCCTTTTTTTTTTTAACCAAATCACCATTTCACATGTGGTGTAATGGGGTCTTCCCATGACAAAACTATGCAACTGAAGGGGAGATTTGAGCTATACTAAGCCAGAAACCATATTCACATTCCCCTCACTGATTTGTCTTACACTAGAAATTTCTACCCTGATAGTTATTAACTGCAACAGTAAATATATCATACAAAGGATAATTTTGAAAGAACATGACAAAGCAAATAACATCACAAATTAACATACAATTAAAAAATGTAATAAGCTGAAGCAAACATGTTCAAGTGTTTTTTCACACCTTCCTGAGCCTTTTGGCTGTTGTGACAACGTCATAGTAACCCTTCCTCCACAGGAGTTCTTCCCCCTTCCTCCCATGTCCTAAAGGATCTGAGAAAATCAGGCGCTCACAGTACTGTCTTAGTTTCACCCGTTGGGTCTCCACACTAGGAGAGAACAAGTCGCTGCATGTTTGGGCCCTTCCACGACAGTCATCCAGATGTCTAGACACATCCGATAATGCTCTATAAAAATAAGACAATGTTAAACTAACTCAACAATGCAGGTCCTTATTTTCAGCAAGTCCAGACATTCCCAAATTTTACAGAGTAGTAACGTTCATTATCGTGTTCACAGACGGATCGAAATGTGTACTATCAGGCAAATTATACACAATACACTCTATCAGCGATTACTATACACACAATCAAGATACGAAATAATAAAAACGACATGCGTAAAAAACTGTCCACAATTCCTCCTAACTTATGACGAATGTTACCACACGTTTAAGCTACGGCCCCTTGCTCACCTGTATAGACGTCTTGATAACTCGACGTTCTCGTTTCTTACGTCCGATATCGGATTGTAGGACTTCTTCATAATGTCAACTCATCTTTACCCTTAGTATTTGTAATGGATTTTGGCCAGTTCTCACTAAAACTGGGCAGCAAGGTTTGCTTTTCATGATACCATGTAACCTACGCAAGCCCACCACGGATAAGAATAACACGGATGCGTATCGCAATGCTTCTTGATTGGCAACTTACATATGATCTCTTATCCGTGGTAGGTACGGTATTGTAGAACGACACTTCTGACGTCTATGAACATAACTTGTGCGAGATTTGGGATTTTCACAGCTACTACTGATCCGTGCCCGCAGTGGTGTTGCTGAACATTAGTCTTGAGTATGCCGTGAATAGTTATCGACGTTTCGAAGAATCGTAATGCCTCAGAAACGTCCATAAGAACAACAAACAACACGGCACAACATCGCACAAGACCTGAATACTCAACACTGCCAAGACGATCCGCGCTATAAATGCATCATGTATCTCATTCACAGCATTCATGTACCTTAGCTATAAACAATCAACGACTGAATTTGCCTTAGAGCACCACCTAGGATAGTTTTCATTGGTGCGGTTAGTTGTTTTTGAGGGGTCTTCTCACCCGTCGTAACGATATTATTATTATATACAATCGGGAATGTTGAAGGATGAATTTTGTACAGCGTAACAATTTGGGGTTGAAATCTCAGGTTTAAGATCATCTGTTTTTTTATTGTAGCGTGACGGTTGCATAATGAAAAACTGAAATATGTTGCAGTTGTATTTGACTCTTCTCCTTTATCTATGTTCATCATCAAAGCATAAGTTATGTTTATTTTGGGTTCAGGTCAGATAGGACGAGTCGCACCAAACAAAAGTATGATTATACATTTTGCTATGCAGATTTAGGATCTGCATATGCTGGAACTGTGTGCACCTCAAATGCCACAGTGGATTTGGAAACAGATTTTTCATTCATCTAGGACAACAAAGTGATGCAAAACCAGTTTTGCATATGAAGAAGATGGCTGATGGTACTGCCATCCCTTGTAGGCTTTAGAAGCAAACTGGTCTGTGAGCCTTGTCTGGATTTCATAACAGCAGTCAGCAACCTTGTGGTAGTAGATAACACATCTGGTTGAGCTGATTATATAGTTTCTTCTCAACTGTGATGGGGTATGAGGCCAGGAGCTTCTGCATATATGGCTTGCTGTGCTCATAAAACTGTGCTTCAACCAAAAGATAGCCATCCTGGAGCATGAACACATTATTCACAGGTTCTACTGTGTCACATGCCTTCTGGATGTAAAAAGGGTTCAAGTCCTTCACAGTCCTGTTCATGTTGGTGCATCATATTATAAACAATCATGGTACACAGCACTTGACATCTGTTACAGATTTAGTCATATTTCACGTTTCCCACTGAAGAGTTTACCTTTATTACATGTATGTGACATTAGCTTCTACTGACAAAAATGATCCAATAAAGACAAGTTATGCTTAATTGAGATTATGTTTTAAACAATTTATTTTATAATATTCTTTGGGCATCTGGATGTACATGCATATCTACAAATACACCCACACATATTCACTTAGCATAACACAATGTTTTACATATGACATTTCCATACTCATATATTAAGACAGGAACGTATAAACCTTACTTACAATTTTCATTTCAAACTGTATGATATAAGCACAATTTTCAACCAGGTAACTTACTGTGAACCTGGAGGAAGTGCACCACTAAAAACTATGTCAATGGCTGCATGAACATCACCACCTGTTGCCTGAAGGGCTTGAACATTCAGAGTGTCATCTGTGAGACCTAATTCATGCATTTGTTGTAACTGACGTGACAACACGCTGCCTTGTGCTTGAATGCCAGGACTTGTCTCTGTCCCCCCAGTTGATGCTGCAGTTGCCTGATGAATGAAAAACATGTGGACATTTACCAAGAGATTATTTTCATTCTGATATATTAAACATGCAAATAAGGCAATACACTCCTTCCATGACTGGCACTAGCTCTAGTCTTACAGAAGAGAACACAATATAATGATGTCATGTAGCTACAGTAAAACACCAATTTTAGGTCACTGTGGAGACCAACTAAAATGGCATAAAATCCAGGGAAGATTGCTCTTATGTGTATCTGGCTGGGATCATATACAACTCGTGTAAAATCACTAAAAATGCAAAATGTGGGAATGTTAAATCAGTGTTTTACAGTAATACGTCATTCGGCAACTCTGGTTTTACTCTCGCGTGGATGCCTGCCATACCAGTGATGCACAGGCTGTATGTTTAAAATACCTTTCCTGCTTCATATGAATAATACAGGATTATGTAGAAACAGAAGTAACTTTGGCTTCTATAATTTGAACGAAACATCACTTCCAAGATCAGGGCTGCAATATCTGCCATCAGAGAGTGAGTGAGTGACTGAGAGACAGCAGGTTTATAGGCACCTAATGGCCTAAGTCTATTTACTGTTTACACCTGTACAAAATTCAAGTTACACAGTCATGACCATATACCTAGGTAAAGTTGTTTTGTTTTTATGTTGGAATGTAAAGGGACCTGACTGTGAAAATGGGGATAAACCAGCAGAGTAATTCATACAAGGTAGTACACGAAAGAACACCACCACCAACAACAACAACAATTCAGTTGTTGTCTATTAATGTGCTGAGTCAACAGACACGTGGCCAGTAACAGAACAGCACAAAATACAAACACAAATAACAAAGTACAATAGACAGGACACATAACAAAAACATTAACAAAACCAATAACACTTAAAAAAATTCATTAGGACACCTTATGATATGAAATTAAAAGTAGCATCAAATCTGAGTGTGATATTTTGCCTTCTGAAAATACCATGATCAATACAAACTGAATGTGCCACAGTGACATGCTTGGCAGAGGGACAATTTTAAGAGGATGGGCTAACATGAAAGGAACTGCCAGAGATGTGCTCAGCAATGTCTGGTTGTGGGGAAGAGTAACTCCAACACCCCTGCACGGTTGAACGATATGGACTACTTTTAAAAGTGCCACCCCTTAAGTCATGTAACACAACAGTATCAACAATGCTGTATGCAGCCCTTTCCATCCGAGATACATACCAGTACTGCAGCATCACCTGAAACATTGGGTATTCCTGTGCTGGCAATGGCTTGCTGCATTGCTTGGCTGAACATTTCTGGTGTGATGACACTCCCTCCAGATGATGCGGCAGCTGGTGAAGATGTACTGGAGCTAGTGGCATGTGGTGGTGCAGAAAACAATCCTGACGACAGTAATACTCCATACTTACAAAACAGTTAATAACAATATACAAGTATAATGGACACACCATATTTATGTGTGTACAGGTCACACTTTTTATACTAATGTTTTGATATGAAAAGAGGAGTCGCTTGTATCCTGAACCAGGAACATTGATATTAATTCATCTTGATGACATTTAAACATGAATACACATGGCACATTGCATTAACTTAATAATGCTTTTGCCTTGTAATCTCACCAGTAGCAGAAGCCAATGCAGCAGCGAGCTGAGCTGTTGTGATGGTCGAGTAGGGCTGTTGCCGTGAAGGATCATCACTTCCTCGGGGTTGAGAGTCGGAGGACTGCAAACATACAATCACACAAATACGTATGTGCTGCTGACTGAGAAGAAGGTATATTAAAGCCCTCAAATACTGTTAATAATCAACAACATAAACTTTGAAGACTGAATACTTACTTTAGTGTTGCATGTTTACTGTTTAAAATGCCAATATCTGGAATATATATGGTAAAGTCAATTTGCCCCAGAATTATGTCCTTCATAATGATTATCAAAACTGCACCTACTTACCTATATAATTAGCTAACTAACTATTAACTAAATATACAGAGACAGTAGTTCACCTTGAGAATCTTAGTCATTCAAATGATCAAGAAATTACCACCTTTTATGCAATACGAATGTTTATAATGATGTTCACAACAGCCCAACACTTGTCCCATCCTAAGCCAGACTATTCCACTACACAGTTTCATATCCTATCCGTTTTACTGTCCATTTTAATACTAACTGCCCCCCCACACGCGCACATACACACACACACACACACACACACAAGCTTCCTACGTAATATCTCCCCTTCAGGTTTTCTTACAAAAATTCATGCATGCTACATGCCCAGCCCCATCACCCTTGATTTGATCATCTTAATAGTAATTGAGCAATATACTTGTTATTTACCTCACCAACAGCTCTTTTACTTCATGTAACTTACGTTTTCATACATCTTTCATTAAAATGAGAGGTTCTACAGTTGAATTTTGCATATTTTTCCATTGAACTGACAGGAAGCACCCTAATGTTGAAGTGTAAAGCGTGTGTCAATAAACACATGTCTCATTATTTCTTAACACCTCAGTTAGTACTGTGAACACATACCAAAGCACACAATAACAAAGAGAAATATACACTGTAATTACTACATTCACTGAACAGCAAAGGAAACAGTCAAAAATTAATGGTCACGAATTATCTAAAATCAGAATCCAAACACAAATCTACATCTCCCTCTCACCTGAGAGGAATCCATCTCTTCTTCATCACTAAGGGCATCTAGTGAATATGAATATCCAGATGATGATGCTTGATTGGTAGCATTTCCAGTTGCAGCTTCTTCATGAACAGCAGCCGCTATATGATTTGCTGCTTCAGCAAGGGATGGATGGAGTTCAGCAATCCTGAAAAGAAATACAGTACATTACAGATAAGATACAATGTGACTATACTGCAGCAGTATTCATGTATTACTCAGTTTAACCTCTATCAAATGTATTTAAACTTACAGGTTTTAACTAACACTTAAACTGTTTCTGTTAAAATATCCTATTAAAAATATCTGAAAGCAATGGCAATGTCAAATTCTACAGTGCTGTTTCTTGGTATTGCATTGTTTTTAATAATTTTAACAGATTCCTGAAACAAAAAATATATGTATATGAACACAAATGTACATCATTTATATTAGCGAATATGTTTTCCTTCCCATATTATGACAGCACGTTTCATAAATGTTAAATGCATGAATACATAGGCCAATTTTACATTTAAAGCACTGAAATTTCAGTAGTTTCCTCTCAGCCGAGTACATGCAACATTAAATGCATGATCTGCAGCACACCAATGACTTCTGTTTGACAAATACAGTATTTACAGATTTCTTCTGTATCTGGACTGTCCTCTTCTTCTACACCTGAAGACACATCACTTACACAGACAAGAAACCTATTTAATACAGAAGTAGTGTGTACACCATGCCATAATTACATAATAACTGAAAGCAAAAATCCCTGAAAACAACCTGTAATTATTTACCTTCTTACAGTGTCTGCATTTTCCATATGAACAAGCAATTCTGGGTCTTGAATAATTGATATTGCAACTGGATCTTCACTAAGCCCAGGTGTAGCCATCATAATATTTTCTAATACCTCTGGTCGACTAAGGCGCTGAAATGGACAATATTTTTAATAAGTACACCTTGGATGAAAGACTATATCCAGCCTCTAAGAGCTGTCTGTATGTTCTGAAACAACTATTTATGGTCAATTTCCTCCCTTCATGGAAGTACTTTACGTTTCTTCAATTTGATGAAGAGTTCTGAAAACAAGTTAATGCCTTTAGCCAACGATTTTAATAATATGTTCTTGGTCTTCAAAATTACTATACATTTTATCTTCAAATACAATTATAGGAATGGTCATAAAATTTATGTAAACAGTTGAGTTCCAAGAAAAAGCCAAAATTTCATATAAGGTAACTTGTTTTGACATGTTTTACTGAACACATTTTCATTAATGCAATTTTCCATAGCCAAGAAACATGCTTTTGTTGACGAATACACATTTCAATGAAGAAATATTTTATTTACAGTAATGAAAGATACAATGTCATTTGAATGTAATGCTGTGTACTCTGGTAAAGGAGGTAGAATTAACAAGTTCCTCTGAAACATGAGTTCACACCTACAAGACTACAATGGCATCACATCCCAGAAGGCAGCCTATCTTCATAATCACTGCCAAGAACCTCAAATGTCACAATGCCATTTGACTAAAACGCATCTCAACTGTGTCCAAATAAAAACAATGAATATCTAATATTCAACTGCTTTGGTGACAATATGGATAAAAATGTTATACACATTTTGTAATTCATACACTGCTATACAACCTTGTAATCCAGTGTACAGCCACCTTTTAATACAATAGGGCCATTCAAAAATCCAACACCCCATGTGCAAGCCGCAAACCAACTGTTAACAGTTATTTTTGCACGGAAAATTTATTTTACACTAAGAGATGAAAAGACTAAAATTACTATTACTTATAAGCAAAAATAAGAATTGTGAATGATAGGACAGAATGGAAAAAATTCATCGAACAGGCTAAGACCCACACAGGGTTATAACACCATAAGAAGAAGAAGTATAAGTAAAAATAATATTGTAATTAATTATAATTTAATTGTTAGGACCAACATTAATTTAAGAATGGAAGAATGTCAACAAGAAGGTTACCCTGTTCCTACTGACATTTCTTTTAGAAACAGAGGTGCAGTAATTATCATCAGAACATACTTGAAACTGAACGAGTAAGGAGGATGGTGGAGTCTGCCATACCATATTTTACATATTATTATTATTAAGCAGAGTCGCAACGTTTACATATTATTATTATTATTATTATTATTATTTACTGCAATTGGGTTTTCACCCGTGGCAGTAGCATTCTCTCACTGTAAAGTTTCCAACATACAATGGTTCTCTGTGCAACATGCACAAATCCCATTACAACTTCAACATTGTTAACAAAATTTAACTATGCTTGCAAAGTTCACCAAGTCACTAAACAAGTTGTCCTTCATTCTGATAGGGGAGCATACGTCAAATGTGTTTGAAAATTCCCACAGGCCGCACACTTAACTTCAGCAAGCCACATGGAGCCAGCAGGTTGCTCATCACTGTTGTAACTGATTAGCATCACACACATTATTTATGGCCAACAATATATTTTGTGATGAAAGACAAACATTACACTCTGGTATGCTGACATCTTAATAGAGTGTTTGTGGACTGATTGCAGAACATGACTGGAACTTCACTTTCTGTTTAATAATTATTAGACACTGACCCTGAGAGAGGTATTAGAATGCCCTCTCAGGTCCAATGTTTATAAAAGTTCACACCAAGAATATATAATAGATGTCAGTGAAATACATATCATAGGATGGCTCAAAATAAAGGGGTATTGTAGCATTTCAATATTGCAACACTTGGCCTGCTGGACTGTACACATGCCCATACAATGGAATGCATGAAAAATAAAGGTTAAGGTCATTTGAAAGTGTAGAGAATTTATAGTTCATATTACAGGTAAAGTAAAATAACCTCAACAAGACTAAGAACATGTAAAGAAATCATCAGCATAGCTAGCAATGTGTGGTACTGAATCTTGAAATATAATTATTCAATGCCTGAACCTTGCAGCAAAAGGCTTTCTTTATTCATCACAATGGAATAAACTTGAATGCCATTTCTAAGCTGAACATAATACTCAAAATGCTACTGGCAAACTAATTAACCAACTCACAAGCAGGGCACTTTTGTAACTAGGGTGCCTTGTAAATGTGCGAAATGCCATCACCAATTCTTGAACTTCTGCTTCTGTCATTGAGCGAGCAGGCAAAGGAATGTCTATAAGTGGAGAGACATGGTATTAGCTTTCATTTCAAAATGAACTGCCTTCAATTTTATTATTATACTCAGAATAATAGGTCAATCAGTACAGTTAATTCTAAGCAGCGGTGGAGAGCGGACATGTCTCCGCAACAGTGGAAAATGGATGTGGACATTGCAGTCTACCATGCTAGAACTGCCACAGCAAGAGGAAGATAGACATGGAAGTGTATATCAAGAAGTAGTGAGGTGGAAAGAGAAAGCTGGTTTTTGGGAATAGTGGCGATGATGTTGTTGGTAGTGGAAGAAGTAGAGAGGAAATAATCTTCGTCGAGTCATCTGCATAGTATTTAACCCTTGGATTACTGACTGGGTAAAAAATGTACACAGGCTTGGTCTTTTCTTCAACAGTTCTCAGTGGTATACAGTAAAAATCTGACCAATTTTTATACTTGTTCTTTGAAGTCCCCTTGACACAAAATTATCATTATGCAGTGAGTATATTGTTTTTTAGTATGCTACATTTATTCAAATCTGACTGCACTATTTTGTACCCAGGTTAGTTCCTTTGTCCAACAGTCAAGGACACAGAAACAGACTGGATATGTTGCCAGTGCTCAGAATGGGTGTGCAAGGACCACTATCAAGACAATTCAAATAACATGCAACAATTCCAACAGAAAATCCTAATACAGACAAAATTCATTCACATTTCTCTTCTCAACTATATTTTCTTGTTCTCAAAAATTTAAGGCATTTTATTCTATACAGTTGCGTGAGAAATGAAAAGTTTGAATAAAAGCATTTTTTTGTCTTGAATTAAGTCTAAGAAAGAGACTCTGAAAAAAAAAACATGTTGAGAAAATAATTAAACAAATGGGTACAAAATGTACCCAGTACTGTAAAAGTTGGAAGTTTTACTGCTCCATAATCCAAGAGTTAAAGATATTCCATCTTTTGCAGGATGTCTGAACTTCAACCTTCATCAGGATTGGTACTACATCAATCAAATTCAAACACCGTACACACACTATACAAGTTCATTTGATCGGTTGGAAGAAATAACCTACCTGAAAGACAATCAACTTTATATCTCAAATACTGATAGAGAACAAAGGTGGATCATGATTACTTACAGATGTAACAATAACAGAAACCTTTTATAAGACAGTGATAAATTTCAATCCCATGTGTAAAACAATACCCAACTCCAACCCATAAATTGGAAAATAATGAAAAGTGAATACCTTAACCGTACATCAATAGTCCATACTTATAAGGCACATGATGTCTAATCTGTCTGTTTCACTGGAACATTACAGTTATCTTATGTTATTGAGACAAAAACATAAGCAACAATACAAACTATTACTGTGTACATGTCTGAATATTTACAGATGACAGGCTGATACATTATATAATAATTATAAATTTCAGCAAGGTATCTTTGACTTCTACACATATCACATTGTTTGACAGCAAGATTAGGCCATCTCAATTAAAAGTACAATGTATGCAATTGTATGCAAACATAAAAATACAAACCCTTCTCTTTCTTCTTCAGTACATGAACCATTACACCAGACTTCAGTCCACACGACTTGAGTGTTGAATCATCATCTAAAATATTTCCGCAGTAAATGAGTTCTGCAAAGACAATTATGTACATAAGACTATATGACATCTAAGATGTAGAAGCCTAGTGGGCCCTTCAGCAAAAACAAATACTTCAACCAAACTGTGGGGTTCTCATGGATTCTGTCCATAAAATATGATTTCACTAAATTGTAATTATTATTTTTCACTCAACTAACAAAGTCATTGAATTAAATGGTTCCAAATGTAATATGCCACTGTCAGAATCTTAGAGAACTGCACTGCACAATAATTCCATCTGCATATGGAATTCACCTTGATAGAAAAATGTTTAATAAAATTTTTTGTTATGCTTGCTTAAACACTGACACTTTCAGCAAGATTTGCGGTATGCTGTTGAGGATTCAGGTCTTCTGGGATGTGACACTGTGTCTTTGAGCAAGTGGTTCCTGAAACTGTGAAGAATCATACTGCCTTCATCCTGAAGTGTCATTCTTCTTGGACTGCTTGACCCTTGAAGATAAAGGCAATACAAACCTTCGATACGTGACAAACCACTCACCTACCAACAAAGCGTCATACCCCAGAACACTTGAATCCTTAGGGCTATTCCTTGGTAATTAAAAAGTCAGTTCTAAAGCCCCTTAATTAACAGGGACAATTTCTTTGCACTACTGTGGCAAGTCTTCCTCAGTCCAAACACAAATGAATAAGCTTATGAATCAAGAAAAGTAATTTTATATTCCTACTTCGATCACGTCAGCCGGGATTGATTAGTACCTGACGAAATGTCAGTTTCGAAAAGTAATACCTCTGAACACAAAGCTGTTGTCCAACCATACGATCGAAAAGTTCGGACCACATTATGGAATATTTATGTGAATTCTGTTAAATCCTCACAGCGCTGTTGCCAAACAAGAAGTTCATATGATTACAAACAAACGTCACGGTATGCCACAACGTTGTACGTGCATGACTGCTCAAAAATTACCTATAAAATGCCTCGACAAATTTACTGTCTTTGAAGCTTCCAATTTTAACTGTTCAACTTTACTGTCTAAACTAACGTTGCGCACTGTCACTCGCTGAAAAGAATTGGGTGACACTCGAATTCCTAACACAATGTTTACAACCATTTCCTCCACTTTGTTTCTGCAGGTACATCTACCAATACACACAAATTCATGGATTAGGGACACACTCCGCAAAGTGCCACAGATTACCTGCATTAGGTCTGCTCCTACAGATCAGGGATTCCTATATTCAACTGCAAGATGAGTATGGCAACGAATTCAATTCTCTTGTATTGAGGGCTCAGGTACATATTACAGACCCTACTTATTGGGAAAATTTAACGTGAAACTAACAGAAAAAAGCCTTAAGAAGAGAATAAAATCAAGATGGAAACAGAAGTTTAGTGAAGGTGTGGCTTGAAAAGACGGAAGGATAAGGAATGAAATTGAGGGAAATGAGAAAATACGGAGACCAGATCACGAAAGAACAGGGGAAGATGTAAATAAATGAAATATTTTATACCATCATAGTACTCCTAACTTTAATGTGTCATATTTACTTAGTATATAATGACGTCGCAATAAAAATCAGCAACTAGCAAAAAGAAGTTTACAACAGCAGAATTCTGTTATGTATACTCCATCAGTACAAAATAAAACTTAACAACGGTAAGCAATAAGGGTCTATGGAACAATACCGCATTCACTTTCTGAAGGAGTAATACACGATAACTGAGACACTATGCATAATTACCACACGCATAAACATTACATTAAAATTCGTTGCCGTATTCTAAATATTCTCTTAAGACTTAGTCTAAGTTTTAACATTTAACGATCTAAGTTTCATCAGGTTTAAGAATGTTGGGCTTCGAAAGTTTATTGTACGGGATATTTCCCAGTTTAGTTTCTTAAAGAGTAACTTATGTGTAACCCAACAAGGATATTTGCCATAATTCAAAGCATGAAGTTGAATTTTTGTACTACGTTTCAGATACTCTGTTTGGGACGCTTAGTATCAGTTTGAATATATTATGTTCATATATAATATAATATTATATATTATAACATATATTAATTTATTTCAACTGTAACTTAGTGCACGGTATGTAGTTAACGTACTTACAACGGGCGGAATAGAGTCTTTGATTTCCGCTGGTGTAGATCACGAATTTTGGCGCCGGAACGAGCTATGTGACAGAACTCGGTACTTCGGATGAGTTGTACGAATCACAGATAAAACGTACCGAACTACTCTAGACATCTGTGTTCTAGACGGAATATACACGTAAAAATGGCAGAGGTAAGACCCGAGTCAAGGGGAGGAAAATTTAGAATTATCCAAAGCATCTGTTTTAATTTGAAAATAATAAGCATAGATTTATGACCCTTAGATAAATATTTAAACTGGCAAACTTAATTTGTGGCAGGAGTTTGTCGGTATCTCTATTAAAGCTGTTTGACTTGACCATGTTAACTCGCCTGGAATTTTAATAGGATGTAAGCTGTTATATTTGGATTTTTTAGCAAGAAGAAACTCAGAAGAAGAAAAGGACCTTCAGGAAGTTTACTTTTCGTGGAGTGGACCTGGACCAATTGTTGGATATGCCAGCGTAAGTAGTAGGGTTTGCAAACATTTGCTATTGGGCCTCTTCCCGATTCTGTACTGTTGGGATAACTGTTCATTGAAAACCAGATCGTACCACAAAGTAGGTTTTTTATGGGCTTACGAGCAATAATAAGAAGCTCTTTATTGTAATGTTTTGGTGTTTCAGACAACCATGAAGCCCAGAATATTTGCAGCCGGGGTCATGAGTAGGTTAAATTTCATTGCCCTTGTGTTAATGAGTAGAACTTTGTATAGTGTTATTTAAGTTGCAAGTCGCATGCGGTTGTGCAGTAGAGCGTTTATAAAATATAGAATACATTTTTGTAAAATATTACATCTGTTGTGTTTTAACTCTGCACTCTTATGGAGTAGTGTTGAATTTTTAGGTTGACCATTTCAGACTTGGGCATCAGTAAGTTGCAGTTTGTTTAGGAAACTGAGAAGAAACTCTTTGCATTTATGTGCTAGCAGTAATATGTGAACATGTTAGGTGATGTCAGTATTTTATTGTGCATCTAGGGAACAGCTGATGGAGTTGATGCATGCTCGTGCTCGACGCCGTTTTCGTAGAGGCCTTAAGCGCAAACCAATGGCACTTGTTAAGAAATTGAGGAAAGCCAAAAAGGAAGCCCCTCCTAATGAAAAACCTGAAATTGTAAAAACCCATCTTCGCAACATGATCATAGTTCCCGAGATGGTTGGGAGCATTGTGGGTGTTTATAATGGCAAGACTTTCAATCAAGTGGAAGTGAAGGTATGAAAAAAATTCTTATGTTATCAATGGAATGTTGGTTTAAACTGGGTTTCAGATTGCTTTAGAATGTGCAATGAAGAGGGTCCAATGAAGCCAGGAAGGACTGAAATTGAATGGGACTTACTAGCTTCTGGTCTGTGATACTGCTGATAATTTATTGGTCAAAACATAAAGTGCTATTAAAAATCTAGATACCCTGTTATATTAAGGTTTTCCTGAAGTAGATGCAGAGGAAGCCAGATATATTGTCATGTATAATTAGTGGAATGTTGGACAAAATGAGGACACTAACAAATCATAATTGCATTGACAAATTAAGAGCACATTAAATTCACAGACTGTATGCTGCTGTTCAGTTGATTAAGATATGAAACTAATTTTGTTTATTACTGACATAAACCATTTTCAGTAACTGCAGTCATATTTTTCATTTCAGCCAGAGATGATTGGCCACTACTTGGGTGAATTTAGCGTTACCTACAAGCCTGTGAAGCATGGTAGACCTGGTATTGGTGCTACCCACAGCTCAAGATTCATACCCCTGAAATAAGAATGTCAGGAAAAAACAAATAAACATATAAAAAACATACGAAGTACTGTTATTTTTATTGAAGAAGAGTTTTCCTACCCAACTCTGGATTTATTTACGTAGCATATACTGAGATGCCAAGCATTATTGTACATTCCTTGAACAAACAGTACAAAGCAGGTCATGTATATCTGCATTTTTCAGTACCCAAGGTTACAGATTTCAGCACATTTGGTATTGGGGGAGAGGGGAGGCCTACACATTTTCTGGGTAAATTTCAGTTTGTGGTGCCAGGTCTGCATAAATGAAAGCATAGTGGGGGTCATGCTTCCATCCTGAACTACCTTGTACATTTCACTATATTTTTGTATGCGAATTGTCTTTGGGAAAAGTTCAGTGGGCATCTAGAGCAATGGAATGTTTCTTTTCACCAGATGTACAGAATGCATTTGGTTCTCGCACAAATTTTCAATTTGAATAGAAATGAATGATAATACCTTGCGCTTACGTAGATTACACTTAAGTAGCAGGTCATGTTTATTGAACTTGAATGCTTTTGAAAGTGCAAGTATGTAACATGCTGGAATTCAGACAAAAATTTCAAGCTGCATGTCAGGAAATGAGAAGTAGGTCACTACAAGAATTTCTGGCTCAGGGAGCAGAATGTATGCTTATGACTGGACAAATACAATCCAGCAGAGTTAAGGAAAAGTGCTCACTTTTGGAGAGTACATGTAACCTAAACCAGTATTATTGTAGCAGGTTTACCAACTGTACACCCATCAAGAAACTATTAAACCTTAAAACATGGAAACATTTCAGTAAGATAGAAAATATATACAAGCTGCAAAACAGCAAAACTTTATATACAATATTTGTATTACATAAATAACATAATAAACCACTTCAGAGCCTAAATACATTTCTGGGTGTTTCTCAACACAGTATTCACAAGACAAAAGCATCTTGTATAAAAGTAGTAGCTGTATCTCAAATGCAATGTTACAGTTTATACAATATGTGCACGTAGCAAATCATTAAAACAGTAACAATATTTATTTACAGTGCACCATCAAAAACATGAGTTGTGTTTCAGTGACTCATAATATCTCCAATTCATAACACCCATTCTGAGACAAGCATACAGCATAAATGTATGTAAAAAAGAGTGAATAAATAATTTACATTTAGAGAAATGTTAATTCATTAGGTTCATGGTAAATGAAATTCTGTATTGATATTGTGTTCCTGGGGTCCTTTGATCTAATTAATGTTCCTTGCTGTCTATCATCAGACTTCCCAAAACATGACCATGAAAAATGTTCTGACATCATAATCCTTTGCAAATACAAGACATTCTAATACTATACAAGTAGTACAAACCTCACATTCTGTGGCAGTCTTGATAATCCGACCAACTCAGTTACACCTGCCTCAGCTACATCTTCATGTATCGCCCATTTGGTGTTATTTTATGACGACTTAGGATTATTTGAGATTGTCCTTAACTGACATTTTCAGTTTTTACCTCATAATCTGTACTATTTGTAACATCTTCCTGCTTCTCTTTCACATTACTTTTACTTTCAAGACTCTGTGCAACAGTCTGTTTTGATATATAATGTGTGTCTGAAGTGTAAATTTCATTTTCACACTTTTCTTCTTTCTCTTCTTTTTTCGGTTTTATTCTTTTCATCTGTTCAAAATCCAACAGACTGCCTTTCCTTTCAATACTTGTCTTGCGTCTTCTCTTTTTAGATTGCTTGCAGCATTTGCATTCATATAATTTTCTCATAATTTTTACACTGTTATCTGCAATTGTCCAATCTATAAGAAGTTTATTACCATCTGTAATTAATTTAGTTGGATCTTTCTCTCTGCTATATTCAGGAATGGGCAGATTCAATAATTTCATCAACTGTACCATTACATCATCCACATATGCATGGATTACGAGATCTGCTTTGCGGTCCTGTGGGAAAAAATTATACTATAAATTACTCAGACGGTAAATGCAGTACCATTTCTTCAGTGTTAACTAACAGCAGGGCAAGTTAAGCTGTTATTCAAAGCATGAATTCCACTAAATGAAAAACAGCATGTATTTCAGATATGCATACCTACATTGTGGTTTCCTAAATTGATCAAATTATATTGGCATCCAACAGGAATCTGCACTTAGGTCACACATTTCACATACACTACAATAAAGTCTGATAAAATGAATGTAATTAAAAGACCAATGTTCTGATACAAGCATGACAACTATGCCTCTAGTTGTAACGCTTCAATTCCATCTACAGCTGTCAAGTGCACCCGATTCCTTTCATACATAACCATGAAGTTCTGTTCAAATATGCATTGGAGTGAAGTGGAACAGAAATGGAGAAAGAAACTCTTGTATTTCATCTTGAAAATTTTATATTAAATACACACAGAATGAAAGTCCAGTAGCCAGATAAACTGCATACAAGCTTCTTTGTCTGTTACTGTTAGGACGATTAAGTGATGCAAGTTGGGTGAGGCTCAGCATCCCAGGATTTGCATGCACACACACACACACATCCATACATAATACATACATACACTCCATGGATCCAAAAGTTTGCCTCAATGACAGTACGACATGGAATAAGTCATAAACATACAAAATATATAAAACTAGTATAATACAAAATACCATGAAGATTTCATATAAAGTAGTATGAACCATTTTTCAACACCAAAAGTTGATCAACAGAGTAAAAGGAATGTGTATTAAAGTATCTTCTTAATGCTACTTCAAATTGTGCCTTTTTATTTCTAGGGGGAATGAGGAAAGTAATGAAAACAATCAGTCAAGCTAGCTAATGACCTGGCCATGATTAACACCAGACATCTGCCAAATACAAGAACAGCAGTACCACTGCACCAAACCACTTGGTTCAGTGCAAGTGCTTACACCCTGAGCTAAAAACATGAACCACTTGCTTCAAAATGAGAGTACAGTAATACTGATGTATGGTCCCAACAGTTGACAGCCACACGGGTTTTAATAACTGATGATTAATATGGTGATGTCACCATGTCATAGGAACTTAATATTTTGTGGTGCGCTTATATCTGTTCCAATAACAAAACTTACATGTTTTGTTGGTTGCAAGTTACAAATGACAAGATGTCCTCCAAACTTCTTTGTGTAGAGTGGAAGGTTCCCACTTGGAACAATTTGCAGTGTTGTTCCAAGACAAATACTGAGATCTGCAATACTAAAACATGAAAAGTCTAATGTATAAGAATGACATCCAAATACACAGACAGATGTACACTATGTGAGATTTAAGGTCCTCATGCCAGTGACTATAAGGATGACTCAGGATTACTGTCTTCAACTGAGGTAATGCAAATCTCAAAGCAACTATCCCCAGTACAGATGATAGATCAAAAATAACCTAGGAATGTGGAATATTTCAACTATTTTGGTAGCATGATAACAAATGATGCAAGATGTACACAAGAAATTAAATCCAGGATTGCCATGGCAAAAGCAGCATTCAACAAGCAGACTCTTTTCACCAGAAGTTTGGACTTAAATTTAAGGAAGAAATTACATTTGGAGCATAGCTTTGTACGGTGCTGAAAATTGGACACTTCAAGAAGTAGATCATAAACATCAGGAAAGTTTTGAAAAGTGGTGCTGGAGAAGGATGGAGAAGATCAGTCGGACCGATCGTGTGAGAAATGAAGAAGAATTACATAGAGCAAGGAGGAGAGGAATATCCTACATACAGTAAAAAGAAGGAAGGCTAACCGGATCGATCACATCTTGTGGAGATACTGCTTCTAAAACACGTTATTGAAGGAAAGATAGAGGAAAGAATAGAAGTGACAAGAAGACAAGGAAGAAGACGTAAGCAGCTACTGGATGACCTTAAGGAAAAGAGAGGATACTGGCAATTGAAAGAGGAAGCACTAGATTACACTCAGTGGAGGAGTTGCTTTGCAAGACGCTATGGACCTGTTGTAACACAGACTACAGAATGAATGTCTTCAGCCATGAGATGCTGGTAGAAAATTCATCTATACTGATGGAGGCAGTAGGTTCCTCTCAAATGCTAGTGCATATGTACCAGATTACATGGCACCATGTCCTAGAAGACAGTAACATCAAGAGGTATACAAAACCAACAGTTACTGTATGTAAAATATACTATTTCCTGCTTCAGCTCTATTTTTATTTATTTTTTTTAATATGCAGTTGCTGTTTGACAGAAAACTGATTGATGAAATTGTAAACTGCACAGGTTATGTCAACTATAAATTACCGGCAGAGGCAGGCTTCATATGCAATAAGCTTCTGCAATAGCCGCCGTGCCACTCCATCTTTGATAAAACTTAAAAGCATGCGAGTACTGCCAAAAACACAGAACGTAACAATGGCACTCGCCACATTCACCGAGATATACATCCTGATTTAATGAATTCATATATCCTCAGAATCTTACCAAGAATGGAAATCTGCCATCCCTAAGTCATTTTCTGGCAAGTTGTCTTCCCAGTCAAGGATAGTATCATGAAGTTTTCCACGACAGGGTCTTCCATTGTGCCTGGAAGCTGGACACGGTGTTTCAAGGCACTTCTGCCCAACTGTGGTAGTGGCGTGTTTTCTCACAAACTGATGTCCACACTTACTACACCGTTCAGTAAACATGTTACCATGTAACTCGGCCATGTGAGTGCGTGCCAATCCTGAACGCAAATGTAAGCCATCTATGTTCTGGCTTACCACATACTGCACCTTCCCTACGTGTAAATGCATTAACACATATTACATGCTATCTTGTAACATGACAGGCTATGAAAGCCGTGTTTTTAGTATCACAACCGCTCTAATAAGGGCAACAAATCTACAACTGACCACCAATAAGAAGGACCCCCTGTACTTGTTCACAACGAACTTCAGATTGTTAAGTATGTTAGGTTTTGCATGTTAATTTTTATATTATTCATCTTCCTTGCAACTGACAAAAAACTAAGTGCCAGAAATTCAATGAAGAACAGAAATTACATAAAACCACCTAATTGGGACACACAGTGTAAGAATTTGATATCATGCAATCATTTTGAAAAGTATGTTATTGTATAATTATGTCTTGTATGTCTACAAAGTTTGATTCTATCATGGTTCAGCAATACAGTACAGCAATCCCTTGCCAACCATGGGTTTGCTAACTTCAGATTTCAGTATCTGTGGTTAACTATGGTCAGCAGATACTGTGATCACATTCTGTGATAAACCATTTCTCTTTAATCCTATGATTCATATTCTACAAGGAAAACTATAGTTTAGTTTGCATTTCATCCTAAAAATCATTATAGAATGATATTGGACATGTCCAGAGAGTAGTTACAGTAAAAAGTATAATAATTACAGCAAAAGAAACAAACACATAGAACTGATATAATTACATACATGTACAAGACCACACAAGACACTGATTAACATAGTACACAGAAGAAAGCACTGGCAATTACAATACAGAGGTACATCTTTAACCCAGTTCCTACAAATTAGGAGTCAACTGTCATAAACTCTTCCACCGAATAAAAATTCTTTTCAAGTAGGAAGTTGCTAAGTATCTTCTTGAATTTTATTATGGACTTAACACTTTTAATTTCGCTAGGTAGTTTGTTATAAATAAGCACACCATTGTAAGCAATACTCTGTTCGAATAGTTTGGTGTTGCGGCTTGTAATGAATAAATCTGACTTAGTCCTTGTATCATGCAAATGAAACAAAGAATTAGTTTTGAATTTCCTTAAGGACATTTTAGTGTATAGAAGAATTTCATAGATATATATACAAGGCAGTGTCATCATCTTTAATTTTTTGAAGGATATATTTTATTTCATACTTGTGCATCCTCTTTAATAACTTTCAACCCATAAGTTGACATTTACTGAAACCAGAATAAAGACTGCAAACTAGAAATAACCCAACACTACACACCAATTTGAGTGCAATTACTCATGCTCTTGTACTCGGAGTATTCTTTGTGTGTCCCTGAGCACAGCAACTGTAATGGAAGCATTATCACATAGGAAGTCTGTAACCCCTGGTAATTTCAAGTCATTTTTACCCCTGTAATTCAACTTCATCTCCTTATTTCAGATGATCTAAAACACAAAATGTGTATGACAAATGTTTACTTACACAGGCCATTTAAAAGTATCTTACCTGCATGTCTTTGTACCGAAACATAACAAAAATGTTTATGTGGTTCTTTGTGAATTGATCCTCCCATTTAAAAGTATCTTATCTTCCTATCTTTGTACTGAAACATAACAAAAATGTTCATGTCGTACTTTGCAAATTGATCCTCCCATTTAAAAGTATCTTATCTTCCTATCTTTGTACTGAAACATAACAAAAATGTTCATGTCGTACTTTGCAAATTGATCCTCCCATTTAAAAGTATCTTATCTTCCTATCTTTGTACTGAAACATAACAAAAATGTTCATGTCGTACTTTGCAAATTGATCCTCCCATTTAAAAGTATCTTATCTTCCTATCTTTGTACTGAAACATCTTTTGTATCATCACATTTATTCTCCACTGGAGCACTAACATTCACAGAAATAATTTCACACAAGTGGCCTCTTAATATTAGACCTTCTATACATCCTGTGACAAACTCTACCCTCTTAAACCCTGATATGATTCCTCCATATATGACCAAACCTGTCCCTAAATAATTACCATTCATTTCTCTACAAACACTCTTGTCCCATCCGACCTGTATCCCCCTTCCTTCTCTAATCCTCTTGCTACTGTTTTCAGTGAACCTAACCTATGAAACACTTGACATTCCAAATTCTAACATTTATGCCCACTTTTCACTGTTTACATGATTCCCAATAATCTGTGCAAGTATGATACCCTGTGGCACACTGTCGTTTTACAGTGAGGAGTTGTTAGCCTCAGCCCAACCCAAAGCTTGGGGACTACTCCTTGTTGACTGTCCAGGACTGTCTATTCAATATATTGACAGCTACCCTCCCCAGTCAGGGGGCATCTCCTCCATCTACAACCTGAAGACATGCAATGCCTGGGTGACCAGTCTTACCAAACAATGTTGATTTGATTTTCAGGAATAACATACATATGGTTTGCAGGGTATTGCTGCACTGTAAACTCTCTTTATGTTCAGTATAAAACTGCTATTAAGTGGAAGAATTATGAACATCATCCTTGTTTATTTTCAAAGTCACATTAACAGTTCAGTTAATGAATATACAGCTGCAATATTTATATAACTCACCACTTTCCACAAGTTTCACAATAGCCATATGAGTTACAGTTGGCACTGCCTCATCAAATGAGATGTTGATCTCAGGTTTCAACCCTTTCTCCTCTAATGTCCATACTCCATTAGGGCCCCTTAAAAACATCAATATTTTTCAGAATGTAAAGTGCATTATAATGTGGTTTTAACATGCTATATACAAAAAAGTCACATTGCCTCCCTCAATAAATTAATTTTATAATATGTTATATTGCAAACTGCAATGTTGTGTAGAGTGGTGGGTATTTGCTACAGATTTTCAATATTAATCCCACATTTCCAACTCAACACTTATACCTCAACTTCCTTAATTTTATTAAATAATTTATATTTTATATGTGGCTACAAAAAGGTGCCAGAAACGTTTTTTTTTTCTCACCTAAAGTCGGGAATGCCTGCTGATGTGCTGATCCCTGCACCTGTATGGATTACTGTATGTTTTGTTGCAGAAATCCATTCTGCAAGTTGAACTACTTTACTTTCTACATCTTCTCTGCTATCAAATTGCTGAAATGTAGCGCCTCACATTACTATACACAGTACAGTATTACAAAAATATTACTCACAATGTCCAGGTGAATAACTTTAATCGGCGCACATGTAGACGCAAACATTCCGGACGATTTAAATAGCTTATCTGCTTTATTGTCTTTACCCAGTCATTTTGACAAGATTTCCAACCTGGAAATTATGTGTTAATATAATACGTCACAGCACTGAGACGTGCAACAAAATACCAACCTCCTTCTGTCCAAGCTTCCCTTTGTTATCGTAAGGCGACAACCCCTCTGCATAATTACAAGACATCTCCTGCCCATTCAAACCGCTGTCACCTCGTCTGTAAGCTATTCAATGCCCTGCACCAAGCAGGATTAGGCATAGATTACATCCCCGGAATTAGCCATTGACCAGAGTAGCGGAGTACGGTCGCTGGTACCAGGGCTATGTGAACGTCGATACAAGGAATGCAGCTATTTCTCTGGAATCCAAGTCTACCACTGTAATCCAATGCGCTGCAATAAAATGAAATTACATATAATGCAAGCTGTAAGGGGTAATGATACAAACATCTTGGTGCATGAATAATACTAGAAAATACAATTATTGCAATTTATACGCGGTAAACATGATTCCATATCTACTAGCCTACATAGCGTCACATCACAGACGCCACCAGTGTTCCCAAAGGCAAGACTGTATACTTGCTGCAATCAGTAACATTCGTTTGTCTGTAATTATGAATAAATTAATTTACAGCTCTGTCATATCGTAAATCTGGGAACAATTGTTAAAAGTAGCATAAAGCTAAGTGGTTATTGTAAGCATTGAAGGACGACTGAAGTGTGGATGACCTACGCAACGAGTCGAAACCCCAGGCGGCTCAACTAAAGAAAGTAATATATAGCGAAATAAGTGAGGGATTTTTTAAATGGGTGAGGTCGTCTTACATTTGTGTGTGGAAAGATTAAGACGACTATGCTTTGTCAAACCAATGCCAACATTTCCAAACTGTCACATGTAGACGAAAGAGGAAACATAGCATTCTGTAGCATCATTAATTCTGATCTGTGAGCGCTGTTAAGTCGTTTATTCCAATAACATGTTGGGACACATAGAGAAGTGCGAGCTACCTTCCAATGGGCATCAGACGAAATAATGTAGCCAAATTAAACTAATGACGATTAATATTAATTTTTATCATTAAAATCTGAAAAACACATTTTAAGGCTAGAAATGCCCATTGTATTGACATCCAAATCGGATATCACAACAATGTAATTACCAACATGTCCTGTAGAAGATTTCTTGGAATCACTATTGAAAATACGTTTACATTGGAAGAGCCATGTAGATCAACTCATATCCAAACTGAGTACAGACTGTTATGCAATAAAGACCATTAAACCCATAATGTCACAGGATACATCAGTTATGGTATACTATGCCTACTTTCATTCGATTATATTTCTCCAAAGTATTACAACATATACATACAGTAGAATGCAAAGCTTTTGTCATATCATCAGTCACAATGTTTATCATGCTAACACATAGAGTACAGCAGCACAATATACAATATACTTCGTTATCTCTATCAAACCTTTGTATAAATAATTGCAATCTAAGGTACCTGTTGAACAAAGACAGGTAAAAAATTGAGACGAGGTTCAGCGGAACCATGACACAAATCCCATGGAGTACTTTGTGTATCGTTCATTTAGGAACACATGCATCTAATTCCTCTGAAGAATGGGGGGGGGGGGGGGATAAATTAATAAAGCATGCATGACAAGGACATGCTGACTATATTCTTTCATATGTTTCTATATAGAGAGAGGGTTTATCAAAAATTACAAGTTAGTAAATTGCAGCTTAGTAGGTCTATAACTACAAATAACATGATTATAGAGCACCTTCTGGTAGTTTTAAATTGTTTATCAATGGTCTAGATAATATAATTAAGAAACTTTATAAAATAGGTCTAAAGTTCATTATATGTGGTGATATAAATATAAATTACCTTACAGAGAATGATATGAAAAAGCAACTTGGTGCCATGTTAATCTCATACAATCTGTCTAGCAAGGTACATTGTCCTACAAGAATTCAGAACAAATCTAATACAGCGATTGATAATATATTTATACATACTTTTCAATTAAAAAACTACATTATTACTCCTATGATTAATGGGTTTTCCAATCATGATGCCCAATTACTAATGATGAATGAAATAATTTGCAAAACCAAACTTGCCATATAAAAACTATTAGGAATATAAATAAAAACTCTATAATTGAATTCCAAATCAATTTAAGTTATGAATCGTGGGATAATGTTTTTGACAGTGATAATGATTAGGATGTTGATACTCTGTTTAATGCATTTCTTAATTCCTATCTGTGAATATTTTATTCTAGTTTTCCAACAAAAAATTTAAATGAGAGAACTAATAATAAGTTTTGGTTAACAACTGGTATAAAAATCTCGTGTCAATGTAAGAAAGATCTTTATTTACTTATTAGGAGTAGCAATGACCTGAAACTAAAAAATTATTATAAATTATATTGCAAAATTTTTATTAATGTTATTACAATCAAGAAGAAAGAACATACTCTTCAGCAAAACCCGGAAATTGGACCCAAGTACCAATAAATTTTCCTACGAAGGACAGAAGTGCGTTAAAAGATCCTCAGAAAACAACTACTACGACAACCAATTGTTTTGAAGTTTTGTCTAACCTCAATGAAGTACTAGAACTGTTTGAAATAGGAAGGAAGCTACTCCCTGGTTCAAGGAAAACCCACCGAAATAAAATGGTAAACAGCACTGTTTCACCAAGGTCCAATAAAATTAAGGAGAAATATAGTGAACAGATATTGTATTCCATTCGTGTTATCGTAAATGGTGCCATACTAACAAATAATAATGTTGAAGTGTTAGCTAGTGGTACTGTAAATACAAATGATAGTGATAGTATTGTGGTGTCAACTAAGAAGAACGAAAAGACGAATAGTGATGATAGTGTCACCTACTTAGTACCCAAAGTTTCCAATGAAGATGAAAGTCATACAGTAGTGATTTTGGTGACAGTCACACAAGGGGATGTGCTATCAAGATAAAAGATAACCTTAACAAGACCTTCAATGTCACTGGGTTGGTGAAGCCAGGATCTGACATCATTACATTGACAAATTCTGCGTAGGGTGCTTTTCATAATTTGACAAAAAATGATGTGATTGTATTCTGGGGGGTGCTAGTGATGTTAAGAAAAATAATACTAAGGAAGGGTTGAGACAAGTGTTGAATTTTGTAAGGAATAATACTCATACTAACATTATTTTGATGTCTGTGCCTCATAGGCATGATCTTGTAAGTTGGTCATGCGTTAATAATGAGAGAGATGTCTTTAACAGAAAATTGGAAAAAATTATGAAATGCCATAAACATGTCACAGTAGTAAGAAATGATCTCAATAGAGACCTCTTTACTAGACACGGACTTCATTTGAATAATTTAGGTAAGGAAATGATTGCTAAGCATATAGCATACCAAAATTTTTGAAAAGAATGTGCTCCCAATTTTCATGCATTGGAAGGATAATCACAATGATAATGATAAAATTGAAACATATATTTGTTCAGATAGTAATAAATCGCTGACTGGTACCGTAGACCAGAGAAATTAAACACTTCAAATGTCTAAAAGACAGAGAAAACCTCCAGTTACCAAAAAAGATGATTTTTTATGGTAGACGAATGTCGGAGATGGAGAAAAATGATAAATTATAATAGTTTTAATCAAGTGAACTGTAATTCTGATGACATAAGTGTTGACAGGGGAGTATCAGCTCATACCCATATTATGCAATGTAAATCTAGGTCACACCAACAGTTTCCGAACAACAAAGGATTACTGGTATATCACCAGAACATTTGTGGATTGGTAAACAAAACAAATGAAATACTCACGTCACTTTATCCGAATTTTCCTCACATATTATGTTTTACAGAACACCACTTAAAACAGATGCAAATAAACCATATATCTATAGAAAACTATAATCTTGGTGCCAATTTTTGCAGGGGATCCTTCGTTAAGGGTGGAATTTGTATATAAATCTCTATACTTCTCTGCCATTAATATACAACACTTATGTAAAGATAAAGACCTAGAAGCATGTGCAGTGAAATTAGAATTTACATCTACTATAATCTATCTTATAACAATTTATAGAGCACCGGCTGGTAATTTCCAGTTATTTATTAATGGTTTAGAAACTATTTTCAAGAAGCTCTATAAACCCAATTTACAAATTATAATATGTGGAGATATAAATATAAATTACCTCATAGATACCAACAAGAAGAACTTAACATTATGTTGAATTCTTTTAATCTTTATAGCACGTTACATTTTCCCACAAGAATTAAAAATGGGTCAAGTACAATGATTGATAATATTTTCTTTGATACACCTCAATTTAATAATGTTATTGTTTTTCTGATATTAAAGGGGCTCTCTGATAATGATGCCCAACTGTTACTATTACAAAACCTAAATTATGATACTAAAAATAATTATAACATTACAACTATAAGGAAAATTGACAATAGCTTGATGGTTGAATTTAAAATTAGATTGAGTTATGAATTATGGGACAATGTTTTCAGTGCTGACAATAAGGATGTTGATAGTATATTTAACACATTTCTAAACACATACTTGCAAATATTCTATTCCTGCTTTCCTGAAAAAAAATTGTGAGAGATCTAACACAAAATCTTTGATAACCACGGGCATAATAATATCTTGTCAACGAAAAAGAGACCTCTATTTACTGACTAAGAGTAACAGTGACACGAATTTAAAACAATACTATAAATCATATAACAAGATTTTGACCAATGTGATTAAAGAAGCTAAAAGATCTAGTTATGGTCAACAAATCATGAACTCTCACAATAAAATAAAAACTATGTGGAATATTATCAAATCTGAAACAGGGAGAAAAATGGTGAAAAGTGATGGTTTTGATACTTGTAAAGCCAACCCAGATTTATTTAATAATTACATTTTAACGATTGCTGAAAAAATTACGTATAACATTTGCTATAATAACAAAATTGACACCAATAACATTAAAAATCCAATACATTATTTAACACAAATATTTAAAAACTCATTTCCAAAAATTAAATTTAACTATACATCAGCAAAAGAAATTGAAATCTTTTATATGCTAACGACAAGGCTACAGGATGGAAGATTGGGGGTTCTGACCTGGACAAGGGCAAGAGAAGTTTCCCTATTAAAAAACGTCCAGACCCCTGGGCCAACCTATCCTGCTATTCAGTAGGTACCGGGGGCTTTTTCCCTGGGGGATAAACCGACCAGCATGTGAGACTAACCACTCACCTTCAATTTCAATTTCCATTTATTTCATCCCTTTGACAACAGCTTGTATAGGATACATCAATATTTCTATTTTATTCTAAAATCTATATGTGAATTGTCACATATGTCTTATATAAAATGTATTTACCCTTACATATACATATATAAATTGTAAACCATTTTAGGTTTTTTACAGTTATTTTACAAAATGCTTATCCAATCTGTCAAATCTACATCATCTACGTTTATACAAACAATATTCTTCTACTGAATAAAAGGACTGCTGCAGTAAAAACAATTTCAGCTTCCTTTTAAAATGTTGGATGTCTTCTATACATTTAATATGGTTCGGCAATTTATTATACAATCTCTTTCCTAAGTTTTTAACACTATTTTTACATACTTCTGTTCTCCAGTATTGAATATGAAAATCTTTTCTTTGACGGGTATTATGATCATGTATAACTGAATTTTGTTCATACTTTCCTAAATTTACCTTTATATAACACAAGATATACACGGGACTGTAAGTATATTCCGTCTTTTAAACAGCTCCCTACATGATGTTGTTCTGCTCACATTGCTAATTATTCGTATCACACTTTTTTGAAGCTTAAAAACTTTTTGCTTTCCCCATTATTCCCCCCAAAAATAATACCATACCTTATATATGAATGAAAATGAGCAAAATACATACTCCTCCAAAGATTTGTACTTGTGGTGTATTTGAGGGACTGAAGTACATAGATACTTTTGTTTAACTTGATACTCATATATCTGATATGAGCTTCCCATTTTAAACATTCAGTTACGTGTAGACCCAGAAATTTTGTTTCACTTGAATAATTAACATCTCTGTTATTAAATATAATTTGAGGTTTTAATGGAGTCTTGTTCTGCCAAGTGTGAAAAGATAATGCTATTGATTTTTCAGTATTTATCACCAAACCATTTGTATCAAACCAATTGTCAAGAACTTCCATTGTACTATTTATCTTTTGTTCTAAAACCTTTCCATCTTCAGCCTGTATTAAAATATTAGTGCCGTCCGCAAATAATACCGTTTCTGCTTCCAAAATATTTGTTGTTAAGTCATTAATATATAGCAGAAACAGTACTGGACCCAATATTGAGCCCTGCGGAACTCCATTTTTTATTTCTTTTAAACCCGATAAACATTTTTCTGAAATAGTTTTCTTGTTTCCTATGTACTTTATTTCAACACACTGTCTACGACCTGTTAGATATGATTTAAACCACTGATTTACTACACCACGGATTCCATACGCTTCCAATTTATCAAGCAATATTTTATGATTAATTACATCATAAGCTTTTGATAAATCTAGAAAAATACCAACTGTACTTATTTTTTTCTCTAATGCTTCATAAATGTTTTCCAAAAAGGCCTGAATAGCTGTTTCTGTTGACTTACCCTTTCTAAACCCATTTTGAGCTTCCATCAATATATCATTATTTGTTATAAAATTTGTTAATCTAACGTTCATTACCCTTTCTATAATTTTTGAAAACACTGGTAGTAAGGATATCGGTCTGTAGTTTTCAATATCTTCCCTATTTCCCTTCTTGTATAATGGTTTTACTGCCGCCATTTTCAATTTATCTGGAAAAATCCCTTCATCTAGTGCCGAGGTTAAGATGGGGTGCAGCTATACTTCCAGTCCCGCTATATACCTTTGTGGCGTTCACGGGAACAACTTTACTTCTACTAACTAACTAACTAACTAACTAACTAACTAACCAAGCAACCAACAAACGAAACTAATATGTGTCTACAAATTTACTTAACTCTGTAATTAATGCCAACTGAAAAGCGTCGTTTTGGTTTAAACATTTAATATTAAGTTTCAATATGAAATGCCATGCTCAGCAAATATGCCTTGCGCAAATTCTTCACCACATACTAACCTATTACGATTATCAAATCAAATATAATGAGGTGGAGGAAGTGATAAATGCATATATAATTTTAGTCGAAAAACGGGGAAAAAATCAATTGAGGTACATAGGCGTAGATGAGGGCGTGTACTAGAACGAAGTGTCTCAGAAAGTGTTCAATGGAAGACTTTCGTGAACACGGTAATGAAATTTTGAGTTCTACAACATCGAAAGATTTCTTAGTCACACAATGAAAATAGAAGCCTAGCCTGCACCAGTAAGTTAGTCTGCTGTTTCAGTTACTGAGATGGTACGAAAACTGACTGTGAGGCAGGGGAGAGTCCTGGTTAAACAGTGCAAACTGCAGGACAACAGGAACAGGGCGCGGCTTTAGGCTAGATACTAGAAACTGGCTCCCTAGGCGGACCACCCACTCGCTGCCCCCCCACCCCCAAAGGGCGATGTCCACTGACCTCGAAGGATGGGGGCACTGTCAATCATCCGGTAACAAAAAGTTGTCCAAAGGGAGAGGTTAAATCTGAATTATATAAAAAACGTAGCGTTGTGTTACGAAGTAATAATAATAATGTGTTGTTATTACAACCTGAATTTGGAAGCATGCTCATTTTGTTTTTCTCAGAAATTCTTAAAATCATCGGTAAAGCTATTCGTGAACTGAATAACGGATTGGATTAGAACATAAGATAACCAGACATATAGCAACAAATGCAAAAACGAATGTAAATGCAGTGCACAGAAGTACCAACGGCATTCTCTGAAATTTATTTGTAGCCTGTTTTTTCTATTTGTGGCCTTACGTAATGTGGACTTTATTATGGGTCAATGTGGTTGGCAATCAGAACTGCCTGATAACTTCTAGTGAAAGTCTTCCATACCGAATTTCAACATAATCTGTGCAATGGTTTTTAGGATGTAAGGAAAGCTTGTTCAGGATCTTCATTATGAAACAAAATTCTGAAAACTGGAATTTCCCAACACCGTTTAGTAAATTAAAAGAAACTGCCCAAAGGTTCATAAGCTGATTCTAGGTCACAGAAACTAGGAATAAAACAAATTTTCATCAGCCAATTTGGCCAAATATTACAAGGGACCATATTACTTTAGAATAAAGGTTTTTAATCATCTTCCAGCTTATATAAAGGAATTATCTAACGACACAAAATGTTTTAAAAATGCCTTAAAGAGGTTTCTTCATCAACATTTTTTTTATTCTGTGGAAGAGTATTTTAATTATAATATAAGGAACTGAACGATATTTTATTGGTTTTTAATGTTTTCATTATGTTGTAATGATAAGGATGAGAATTTTGTGTTTTTATTGTAATTGGACAATTGCTACTTGGCATGGATTGTAGACATTGTATGTAAAATGTCTGTTCTTTTGGACAATTTCCACATCACATGTAGAATTATTCTATCCGGATCTATGGAAAGTGAATAAATTGAATTGAGACGGACAGAGAGACGTTACTTTCTCATAAGAGTTTATTTTTTGGCTTTGTAAACAACGCCTAAATATTAAGACCAATTGCAAAGGACCTCCTAAAACCGGACCAATGGTAGGTGGCAATGTCTTATCTAGCGTCTGCGTTTACGGCATTTCTCATCTGATCTAAGAAACCGAAATCCATTTCTCGCACATTCAATTGCTGTAAAATGTTTGGCAACCGTAAATGTATACATGTATGGCACGCTCTCGTCCACTATTTCCCGCTGCTGAAATGTCATTTGATTCCAATTTATCCTCCCGTATGTCCAATAGATCCATCACATATCTCGCTGATTGTGCAGAAAGTGGTATCAATCTACCTACCCTACACATCCCAAGCAACCGATCTCACGATATCCATTGTATCGTTGCTCAGCTCGTCGGGTCGCTGTCCAATTGTGATACCATGTTTTCGGTAAGTTCACCACACGGCCACCTTTTGTTCATCACGCCTATCCTCCACGAAACCTGCAAAGCAGAAGAACCCTCATAATTCATAAAATGATTCCCCATTTTGAATCCAGTTGCGATGTAAAACACCTATGAAAGAATTTGGGTAACATCATCCCGTTGTAGTTGTTTAATCAATGTTAGTTTATTGATTCTCCGAATAATACAACACAAGGGAAGAAATGAGTTCTTCCCATTTATATAATTGTAGCACTACCCAAAGATGACCGCAATTATCAGCCGAAACATGTCGTAGTGAATGTGATGAATAAACGAATATACAGTCATTTACAGTGCTGTATTAGTCGGAGAATCAATAAACTAACTTTAACTATGAAATAAGCTAATTTTAGACCCATCGCCAAACACTCCCCCCCCCCCCCCCCCCAGCTGTCATGAAATATTCCGGCGGATACAGACTTTTTATGCGATAAAATTCCCGTGTTAGGTTTGAAGATAAAGGAAACACCCTATAGAATACAGTGCCTTCACAAGGGAGAAAACCACTGGCCTTGATCAGGGTACACACGTCGCTGATGTATATTGCACTTGGTCATGTCATGAGTTGCCGTTAGAGAATATGCATGTTACTTAGTGAACTGCATTTTACAACACACTGTACCGGTCAATTAATTATCTGACATGAAAAAGTGATAGGAACAGCCAACAAAAGTACATGTATGTCGGCAAACGGCGATAAGGAATTCTATTCATATCCTGTCAGCCATGAGAGGGGAGTAACGACTTTCTGTACAACACAGCAGGACAAACAGTACAACAAATTTCCCTTAGTCTTCTGTGTGAGACAATGTTCGTTAAACTTTGATCCCGTATATTATCTGTTTATGTCTGTTGCGTACATTTCTTGTCCCGGCTTCGGAAGCAGTGCCAAGTCAGTTTAAAGTAGATTATGTAATTAGTGCTCTCGATTCAGCTCTTGTTCCTGCTGCAGATATTCAACGACGTTATTCGAGTTTTGTTCCTTGCGAGGAAACTGCTGTCAAGATGACATCCACCGGTCTAGCATTCGATTCTAACTGCATGACTTTAACAAGATTTGTCTTGGAAGAACAACGGAGAGTGCCAACAGCTACAGGGGATTTAACGCAGCTTCTAAACAGCATCCAAACAGCCGTAAAAGCTGTCAGCTCGGCTGTACGAAAAGCAGGAATCGCCAAACTGTAAGCACACAAACTATTTTTGAATATCTGTTGAAGGCAATTACGTTGCTTATATTAAAATTGGACTGGATTTGTCTAATCCTTTGTGATAAAGTTCCCTGCTTGTTTTTGCACACTGCGTGTAAAAAAGAGCTGAAAATCTACCAATCGCTGTCCTAAAGTCAAGAATGAGTTCGTAATACATCAACAATGTAATCATATAACTCCACGTCCATGAAGGAACAGACGAAAGCTTCGTGCTACAAATTGGTTATTAACAGACGTGGCAAAGAAAACGTAGATTTACAAAATACGAAAAAAAAAAAAAAAAAAAAAAAAAAAAAAAATACGCACAGCGTACCTGTATTAATATTTTGCTTAGCTATGTTATAATATAAAAGGTCAAACAAATGAAATGTCGTGAAATACGGAATGCGGTTTGACGCCCTCTGCAGCTTGGTGACAGTCAGGAGCTGTAACAAAGGCGAGGAAGTGATGCAGTTGCCTCGGGCGCGCAAAGCGGAGACACACAGACAAAATACACAAAGTATGCTTATTAGTACGTTCCACGTACACTTACTTATCCATTAGATGAGTGTGTGTACAGATCTCATTACTAAGATACACATTGCATCATTATTCTTTGTGTTTCTTGTTATTTATCTTTTTACCAAGATAACTACTAGGAAGTACGGGGGGGTGGCGATTGTATATTCTAGCCTCTGGCGCAAAATTATTTAGTTACGGCTGTTACTAGTAACGGTAACTCACATACTGTGGGACCAGTAGCGTAGATAACCTGTTGAGGTCCCCCGCCACTCGATAATTGGGGGACCCCCTTCAAAGTTTAGTATGCTGTACGTTTGGGATGCAGTGGTGTTGTTACAGTTTAATTTGCTGCTATACACAGCCTCTTGTGGTAAACACCCCACCTGACAGTGCACAACCATGTCAGTCACCACCGTTAGTTTTTCACTCACCTGGCAAAGTCATTATCAGGTGTAACCAAAGGTGGTAATTATACGTACATACATAAATTCCATGGATCCATAAGTCTGTCGAAGTGACAACTGGATGTGGAATAACTCATAATATACAAATATACAGCTATACAGACTATAGAATTTTACCTTTGAACACTATAAACTAAAACACTATAAATGTGTTACATACCTAACTATGAACCATCTTTATACATAAAAAATTCATCTACTGAGTAAAAGGAGTGTGTATTTAAGTATTTTCTTAATGCTACTTTAAATTTTGTCTTTTCATTCTTAAGACTTATGAGACTCAGAGGAAGTCTGTTGAAAATTCTGATACCGGCATAGAATGTACTTTTTTGAAAACAAGATAGGTTGGCATTTGGTCTATGCAGGTGGTGCTTATTCCTGGTGTCTATACTGTGTATAGATGAATTTGTTTGAAAATTTTCTTCATTGTTTAAAATAGAGTTCATTAATGAAAATATATATTGACATGGAATAGGTAAATATCTCTAATTTTTTTAAACAGACTTCTGCATGGAGTTCTTGGTTGTGCACCGACCATAATTCTGATGATTTTCTTTTGTAAGGTGAATATCTTCTTACTGTTGGAGGAATTACCTCAAAAAATTATTCCGTACTTTATAACAGAATGAAAATATGTGAAATAAATTGATTTAAGAGTGTTGATGTTGCTGATATGATACATTGATCTAACTGCATAACATGCTCCACTTAACTTAGGAACCATTTGATCAATATGATTCTTCCAAGTTAAGTGGTTATCAACTTGTAAACCAAGAAAGTTTGTGTTTATTGTCTCTTCTATATACTTTCCTCTATAATCAATACGTAATGCACAGTGTGGTGAATTATTTGTTATAAATTTCATGTTTGTTTTATCAAGATTTAGTACTAACTTATTAGCAGTAAACCATTCAATCATACGAGCGAGAACTAAGTTTGCCACTGTACAGAAATCTCCTAAATATCTGTTATATATTATGACACTAGTGTCATCAGCAAAATATTGGTTTTGATATGGAATTTATTTTCCAAGGAAGGTCATTTATATATATTATGAATAATAAAGGCCCTAGAATTGATCCTTGGGGAACTCCATGTTTCAGTGTACCCCAATCAGAGAAAAAGTTTTGAGTCGCATTACATGATTTTATTTCTACTTTCTGTCATCTAATTGTTAAATAGGATTTGAAACAATCTGCAGTTACTCCTTGAATGCCATAGAAATGTAATTTAACCAACGAAATTTCATGATTTACACAGTCAAAAGCCTTTGCCAAATCACAGAAAATTCCTCCAACACAGGCACTACTGCAGATTGTCACTGGAGCTGAAGTACAAGGTGGCATATTTGTTAAGGTCAATGAAAATGTTGTACATTGCGTCTCTCCTAATTGAATCATAGACTTTTTTGAAGTCTAAAAATGGCTGATCTCTCTGCCTATTTGCATGTCTTCTCAGGTGCCTGACAATTGCAGATAAGTAGTTGATCTCTTATGTAAAGATGTAGGAAAAGCGTATATAGTTTGATCACATCAGTGGGACTCAAGCGAATGAAGCATATGTATGTGTATGTAATGGGGGTAGCAGTGTTGTTGTTGCTGTTATTGGGTCTCAAATCACATAAAATACTTATTTCATTTAATAATTTCTTTTTCAGTTATGGCATTGCTGGTACACAGAATGTTCAAGGGGAGGAAGTGAAAAAATTGGATGTGTTAGCCAATGAGCTATTTATAAACATGTTAAGCTCGTCTTTTACAACATGCATGTTGATAAGTGAAGAAAATGAATCTGTTATTGAGGTATGGCTAGAAATATGCCAATAATTTCCACTATACAAGACAGACAAAATTTATCCATCATCCAAGATAAATATTGTGCTATAGTTATTATTGCAAGAAGTTGTATAGGTCCATATGCTTTTACAAATGGCATCCCACAAAGTCAAATATATTTCATTCGGTTTCAGAACTGCAAGACTCTTAAGGAAACCACTGCAGTTGACATAATGAAACATCATTTGAAATGCTGCAATTAACAGCAGCCCTACTGGCTCATGAATGGTTCTGTACATAACTTCCACTGCCATCACACATGTACGGTGGCAATGAAAGAACACAAAAAGTTGTAACATAGTGTAAGAGGTGGGGTGACAGAGGACAGAATTTTACTGCATACCATGGCTGGTACAGTACCTGCCAATTCCCAGTGACAAGGGTTATATTAGTTACATGGGAGGGCTAGAATCAGCCCAAGTCCAAGCTGTAATGAACATCAATTTTACATTATTAATAAAACCTCTTTCAGACATTATCATAAAATAGAATTAATGGAATTCGTGAATCTGGTCAGGATGCATGCAAACATGGGCGTTATCATACTGTCACTGAACAAAAATGTACAAAAAACCTATAGTTCAATGAATAGAGAAATTAAATAATAAAAATTACAAATTTCCTTAAACTAATCTGGTTACTGAAAACACTCATACATCCTTCAAGGGTTACAAATAAATGACTGATGAATGCACGTTTTCTCATGTCCAAAATGAACAATTCTGTGCATCTATTACATACCTAATCACCAACAGTATAAACTCCCTCACACTAATCTCTTATACAAGTCCCTTAATATTTGAATTTTATCACTTGTTGCTAGGCTGATGCTTTCTTCAAATGAGTGATCAGCATCTGAAATTCTCTCAGACTAATTACTTGTACTGGAAGTCGGGGAACACAGGCAGGACTCAACACGTTAAAAAAAAAGAATTAGCCACTATACTGGCTACGCTGTCCCTGCTCCCAAGGCAATGTAAGGGATCAAATTGTTGATTGGTGAAACATTTTTCACTTTCTTTTCTGGCAACTGCAATTTGTATCAGCAGCTGAAATTTACAAATGAATATAACATTGTTAAGTTGTACTACTGTGCAACATTTCAGACAAAATTTTGACATGACAACTCAAATGATTCCCTTGTTAGTTTGCAAAGGACTTGCTAGTGATTTTGCAAATCTCAGACTGAGTAGACAAAGGCCCATTTTGCGGAACACAAGCAACTAGGATCTATTTATTTTTAAATTTTAAGATTGTCAGGAATGTTTGGCCGAGTCTGATGCAAGACCCAAAAGGGTTAAAAATGATATGACAGAAATGAATACAGATGCTGCATGGATTATACTGACCTATCATGTAATTTGTATTACCTGCACTGTCAAATGCAGACAAATGGTTAAATAGGATGAAAAAATGCTGGAACATACACACAAATACAAAAAAGTGAATATAAGAATATGATATCCAACACACAAATAAACTGCTGGCTGTTGTACATTAACGTGGAATAAAGGAGTTTGGTGGTGAAATAACAGAATAATTTGTTTCTTTAAACTCTTCTGTTTTAGATAGAAACAGAAAAGCAAGGGAAGTACATCGTATGCTTCGATCCTCTTGATGGTTCATCAAATATTGACTGCCTGGTGTCAATTGGATCCATATTTGGGATATTTAAGTAAGGATTCAAATTCTATGGAATTACTGTGTACTTTAACAATCTATGTGACTTCACATCAATTACATAAATGCAAGCAATACAAACTCAAAGCCTTTTAAGGCTTAAGTTGGTGTTTTACAATTTTATGTAATCTACGAAATTGTAGGAATCATGGGTTCATCAGTAAAGTCTCAGAGATGGGCCACTTTATCCTAACACGAGCCATCTCTGTAAGAACAATTTCCCTAAGCTTAAATTTCACATTACCTGTCATCTATATTATGGTTTTCAACCTCCTATGAGGCTTCACTATTCCTAGAATAACTTACACGTTTTTCACATGGCAAGTGAAAGTTAAATTCACTATCTTGTTCAGCTGCCTGTGTAAGTACAGTCACTTTAGAAAAATATTAATCCTGTTACAGCTTAAAGATAGATATGCTTGATACACAGTGTTTCCTCAGGAATGCAGACTGGCAAGATCAAGGACCTTTGTATTACCCTAACTAAACCGAAACTCCACACCAATCTTTCTATATTTTACAGGAAAATAGAAGGAAAGTCATCACCCACCCTAGAGGATGCGCTCCAACCTGGGAATAAGATGGTGGCTGCAGGTTACGCTCTTTATGGGTCTGCCACAATGATGGTTCTTTCCACTGGAGGAGCTGTCAATGGTTTTACTTTGGATCCTGTATGTTATCACAGCATATCCAGTTTCTTTACACAAAGGAGATGAGTAATGATGCCTGTGTATAGGACATGAAATGTCCCTTCCAAAGTCTTTGCAACTGAATCTTCAAACAGAGTAACATATGAATACAGGCTTGTGAGATTTGGAGGTTCTCAGGGTTGTGACTATGAAAAATGCTGTTGTCATGGATGTGGTGCTACACAGTCTGGTTGAAATTTACCAACACTTCTGATGAACGTCAACAAATTTTTACCAAACATTACTCCACAATGTCATTATATTTCTACTAGCATGTTCTTCCAAAACAGCAGTAAATTTCTCTCAGACCACATGGCATCACATCAAAAGATTATATTCTTCAACTTCATACTTGTTTTGACAATCAAACATGGATTTTTTTAGCTGTATTAATCTGTTCTTTTTTCCAAGGCTATTGGAGAATTTGTTCTGACTGACATTGACATAAAAGTGCCTAATCGTGGTAACATCATCAGTATCAATGAAGGATATTCATATATGTGGGATGAAGCCATTAAAGAGTATGTAAACAGCAAGAAGGATCCAAAGGTAAGAGATGTACTATTTTAACAGAATTGGAGTAACAGTAATTCTTCTTACTTGGAGCCTGTTAAAGCTCATTAATAGTTACTGTTAGTTTCTTTAGGTGGCTGCTCCTTTTTATTCTATGGGTAAATATTTAAGATGGAAGAGAAGCAATTTAAGTTAATCTCATTACTTTGCAATGTTTTCATGAACATCTTTGTAATTTTTAACTGATTACAGTGAGAATAACAAGCAATTTCCTAGGTACACACTTTCATGTATGGTACTGAGAACTGTTTAAGACTCAGTAACACTGTATACCGTATATTCTCGAATCTAATCCGCATCCGAATCTAATCCGCACTCAGGTTTTGGCGATTTCTTAAACGAAAAAAAGTTAGTTAGCGATTCTAATCCGCACCTTTCCTTCATCCACCCCTTGCCCACGGGGCGACTGATTGAATAATATTGGATGTTACCAATGCGTTAAAATCCGACGCTACGCCTGTGGCCGATGAGTCATACCGATAGAGGCGGGGCCTTTCTCAACAGACATGCGCAATCTCGTCTGAAGCCAGCTGAGCCTTAGTTGTTGAAACGTGGGGGGTGCTTGTTCCAATTTGTCGTGTACCGTAGTTATGGAAGAGGGACACCTGAAATCTAAACGACTCTCATATACGGCAAAGTTCAAACGTGAAGTTATTCGGTGCGCAGAGGAGAATGGAAACCGCAAAGCCGCTGCAATTTTTGGAGTTGATGGAAGCAACGATCGACTATGGCGGAAACACAAGGCAGCGATGACATTGTATGGGAGAACGATGTTGAAGATAAAGATGATAGTGACTGGGTGGAGAGCACGGATAACAATTCAGTTATGAGTGATGACGGCGAGTCTGATGAATAATAAATTATAATAATAAATAATAAAATAATAGATTATTGTATTGTATTGTTCTTACGGCACGTACAGCAGCTCAATCATTTTTCCAAAATCCAGCTCTAGACCGCGAATCTAATCCGCACGCGAATCTAATCCGCATCTGATTTTTTAGCCCTCTAAAACTGTAAAAAGGGTGCGGATTAGATTCGAGAATATACGGTATGTGCCTGAAGTAAAACTGTGTCCAGTTTGGTAATAAACTGAAGCCATAATCATATGATGGCCTCAGCTAGCAGCCTGGTGGCATAAACAAAGCCACGTGCATTAACTATTTGACCATAACTATTTTAATGTTATTCATAAATGAGCTATTTGCCCATAATATTTAAGAGTGTGTGCTGCTTTGAATGCAGCTTTAACTAGGTATATAAATTTTGAGATTTTATCATGTTTTACTACTTAGAAAGGTTGAAACCTTTTGATTTTGTATATTCTTTTACATTAGTAAGAGAAAAGGGTGAATACATCTTGTTTGATTAACGATATAGCCTGCCATGTCTCAGCTCTCTTAAAAACCAGCTCATGTCCAAAGGAGTCTTTTTATTTGATTTTAACTGTACAATCCACCACAAAGTCTGTGAAAAATATTTCTAAATCATCCTGTGTGTGTATGCAGTGTCCAGTTAGCCTTTCTCCCAATCCAGAATCTGTGAGAAGAACAGGGGTAGCCAAGTTAAGTTTCTGAGAACAGTGACGTGGAAGTGGGGATTCTGTACTGTTGACTGTGAAAATATTTGTCACATGTTATATTCATTAATGAACTACGTATTTAATTCTGTACTTTAAAAAAACCTGTTCTTAAACTGTTTCATGAAGAATGGAAAGCCATATGGTGCTCGATATGTAGGCTCAATGGTAGCCGACGTCCACAGAACTCTCAAATATGGAGGAATTTTTATGTACCCAGCCACATCTGCATCTCCCAAAGGAAAGGTAAGTAGGCAATCTTAACATGGTCATGTGTGTGTTTGGAACATGAGAATACTTGGTCCAGTCTACTCAAAACACATATTACTGAATGCCACACAGGGAAAAATACAGAGTTTCTGGTGTTAATCATACTGACTTGGGTTCAAGTAGTGAGACTTTAAACCAAATGGGGGAAGAAGGATTTCTTTCAAACAGCTATGGTTTTTATGAACTCACATAAAACTTGACACCTTTGCACAAGCCTGTTCACACCACATGCTTCACTGAACCCTCATCCCCTCAAAAGTGCTCCAGGATTACAAAAATAAGAAACAGCACATAGAAACAATCTACTCTAGGACTCTGAGAAATCACTGATTAATTTCAAGGCATACAGACAGAAAATGTAGTATTCATGGAAAAGATGAGAAAGGCACACATAACTGACCTTCAAGAAAGAGTGCGTGAGAGTATGGATTGGATTCAAGTTAACTCTCAAATAGGCAACAACCTTGCTAATTTTGTAAGATACTGGAATGGTTACACTTTGGCCCATATAACATAAAGTTGTCCCTGTGCTTAATTATGTGCCATGCCATGTAGGCATATAGGGGAATGGAGGTACTGCTCCACACATGCTTAACCTTGACAACAGGTAGAGATGAGTGGTCAGCTTCAACTGCTGGCCACTTTACACCTGGGGCAAAATCCCCCAGTACCCACCAATAGGAGGCTGAGTAGGCCTGGGCACCCTGGAGAAGAGAAAAATCTCCTTACCCTCTCAGGAATCAAGGGGTACACAGGGAGCAGTTGGTTGAGGCACTGCACTACAAGCTGGAAGGTCGCGGGTTCGATTTCCAATGGGGTCATTGGGATTGTTCATTGAATTAATCCTTCCAGCTGCACTATGGCCATGGTGTCAACTCAGCCTCTAAGAGAAATGAGAATGGGGGATGTGTCCTGGGGGTAAAGGAGGTCAGTGCATTGGGCTGACAACCTTGCCACCTTTGTGTGCCAACTGTCTAGAAATTCTGGGAGCCTCAACCTCCTGGAACCCTAAGGGCCTGCCCAAGCCTGCACAGGGAAAGGTTTATCAGGAATCAAACCACGATTCCTTGGTTGTCCAACCCATAGCCTAGTCACTATACTGACCTCTAAGCTCTGTTTGGCTCATGTATCACTTATAAAGGAAGGGGATTTGCTCCAGTATATCCGTAGTAAACACTCATACCACTTACAATCAATTGCAGCTTCGACTGTTGTATGAATGCTGTCCGATGGCATACATCCTGACACATGCTGATGGACTTGCATCCAATGGGACAACCCCAATCTTGGACACAGTTCCTGAGAGTATCCACCAAAGAAGTCCCATCTTCCTTGGATCTCGAGATGATGTTGAAGATGTCTTGGAGCTTATTAAGAAGTACAGTAAGTAAACCAGTAGGGGGCCATAAGTGGACACAACAAGGAAGATCTGTCATATGGATCACACTGGTAAAATATCTGAAAATCATTACTTATGTATAATGTATGATACATTTTATAGCACTGTAAATGGTATAAAGTTCAATGTTCAATTTTTCCCCTTGTCTTTAGGGAATTTGTACCACTTAACACTGTAATGAATGTCACAAGCAGTGATTTTCTGGTAATGAAATACAATGTTTGTGTTCACCTTAATATATAACATATGACAAATATGTCTGTGTTATACACAAAAAAGGCTACATCTGCATATTTAGACACATCTAGAATACGGAATACTGATGTGTGCAATACAATACAAATTGCAATGCTTAAATATGTAGTACTTTCCTGTAAAAAGAATACATACAGTAGTAAATAACTCCATACACATACACAGTGGCAGACTGTAAAGGTGAACACTGCATTTAACGCATCTTTCAAGGTACATAATTCCATACTTCATTTGGCGACCCATATTTATGGCAACAGGCAGCAGACTTCCAGAAATTACGCTGTTATTATATCTAATTTATTCACAAATGACAAATTTCAATGAATCAGTTGTTATTTGATATCACAATGTAAAACTAAATCAAATACAGCAATGATAAGCAACTGGGAATCACTTTTTTTATCAGTACCATAAAACCAAAATCAAAACAGTATGTGTCCACCAATACGTAGTGAATGTTTGCCATAAAATCCATGACCTTTAAAAAATGATTAACACATTTTTTAGTCTAATTATAAAATTCATTCACATACTACCACATTTACTTGTGTTTTTTGCAGTTTAACATAAAATTTGAGACTGAAACTTGCATTGCATAAAATATGTGCATAATACAGGGTCATCGAAAAAGAATGCCGGGATTATAAAAACCTATCACTCAAAAACTGTTAAACATATCAAAATGATTCAAGTGTTAAAATGTGGCAAAAGAACGTAAGTTTTGGACATGCTCAGTTAATGGGTGAGGGTAGCGAGCGAGCGACCTTGAAAAGCCTGCCTGTGTGCGGAGCCTTGAATGAGAAATTCCCCAACGCCTGGATTGGGAGGGGCGGACCAATTCCCTGGCCTCCCAGAAGCCCAGCTCTTACCCCAATGGACTTTTTTTTTGTGGGGATATGTCAAGAACTGTGTGTATGGTGAAAAGATTGGGGATCTCCAGCACCTATGGGATAGGATCGCAACAGCCATCGCAACGGTAACTCCAGACATAATTCAGCGGACTTGGCACGAGATCGAATACCGTCTTGATGTCTGCCGAGCGATAAATGGAGCACATATTGAAACATACTAAGGTAAGACAAAAACTTCAGACATTCCTTAGCATTTTAACACTTGAATCACTTCGATATGTTCAACAGTTTTTGAGTGACACGTTTTTATAATCCCGGAATTCTTTTTCGATGACCCTGTAGTTCTCAGACTGTTTCAGTTATGAAAATTACAGATGTATAACATTGAGTGACAGATCATGCAAGTAAATATGGTAGTACATTAGATTTACTCATGAAATGGTGATGTCACCATTCAAATGAAGGTAATATTGGTATGTAATTTCTGAAACCCATAACCAGTAGTTCAACTGCTGCCACACCACTTGTTTATTCCACTAAAGGCCAAATAATCTTAATTCCGTAACTTATACTACACACCCAGTGTCACCAAAGTAATTTAAGTATTCTCATCATTCAAAATGTTCAGTAATTCTGTCTGTTAACAAATAAAGTCTTAAGCACGAAGAGATGTGAACTGGTGAAACACTTCCAAGATATGTGGATCCAGATCTTGCGTGAAAAGAAGAGTCTCCAAAGTAGAGCTGTACTTCTGAACCTGTTCATGGTGCTGAAGGACAAAAACAAAGAAAAAATAGTACTGAAACAACACAGCAATATGTACTTACATGCACCCTTCCATTGGCCAATATTCAACCCTACTAAAATAGTCTTCCTTCTGTGAGTACACAAAAGGGCAGGATCAGTAATGTGCTAGCTGGTTAGGTCTGTCACTTATCTATTTTCTGGTTCAACAACAAGAAGGATAAAATAGATTACATTTAAATATGAATTATAAAAACAAATGATATGCCTAATTCTGATCTACATACCACTAGGAACACTTGCTGCAACCGTCCAATCGTCCATTTGTACCAGGGCGTATTGAAGTCTCTTCCATCTGTGTCACTGCGCACCAGATGTTCAGATAAAATCATTATGAATCTCTGAAAATATATGAAATGATAACAGTTACAAGAAGGCTGTCTATGGCTAGAAACATAAATAAATTATTTTACAAATGCAGAAGTTCCATTATTTGTAGAATGACAATAACAAATTAAAATTGCGTTCATGAGGAAATTAAGAGCAGAATAAAGTCCAGGTACACTTGCTTTTGCTATCTAAAAGCATAAAAATAAAGGCACACAAATGTAAAAGGTGTCTCTTTTATGGTGTCCCTGAAAACAGTACTTTATCACAGAGAAAATCTGCATGCACTGGGATATCACATGACAGCTGCCATGCTCAGGGACATCCTGCATAATTTTCTGCAATCTGTATGGGTGTGAAACTTGGTCTCTCACATTATGGGAAGAACAAAGACTAAACACATTTGAGGGCAGGGTGCTGAGGAGAATACAGTAAAACCACTATTTAATGAATTGCTGGGGATTAGAATATATTTCACTAAATCGAGGTTTTCATTAAATGCGGGGTTTCACTGTATTTGAACACAGCCTCTTCACCATATATTACTGGGATGATAAAATCCAAAGAGAAAATCTGAGCAAGGTAGGTATCACACATGAGTGAGATCAAAAACTGGTGCAAAATTTACATTACAAAACCTACTTCTTTGAAGATCTAGACACAGCTAGGAGGATAGTATTAAAATGGCTTTTAAAGAAGTTGGGTGGGATGATGTGGACTGGATTCATATGGCTCAGGATATGAACCAGTGGTAAACATGCTCTTGTGAACAATGGGATGAGTCTTCTGGTTTCATAAAAGTCGCAACATTTTCTGACTAGCCAAGAGACTCTTAGCTTCTCAGGAAGGACTGTGTTCCATGGAATTAGTTAACAATAACATGATATTAGATTGATTTACAAATTTGTCTGTCAGTAAAATAAGATCTACTAAAAGTGTAGAAATAACTAATATGTGAACATGTTCGAACAGAATGAGGTTATTACATATTATGACAATGATCTTACCTGGAATATGATAAGGAACAGGTTTTTTTGGTCTGCCTGTGCAGCTTCAAGACGTTCCTCCATGCGATCTACCATGTCTTCTGATGGTTTCTCATGGTCATCTCCTGACATGCCAAGCTGGCCAGAGTTATTATTACCCTCTCCTTCACCATCTTCTGATTCATCACTGTCACTCTCTGAGTGCCGTAATCGCTCACGAGCTTCAGCTAATTCACGACCTAAACGGCTGACATGCTTGTTCATTTTGCGGATTGTCAGATGTAGGATTTCCCATAAGTACAATCTAAGGCCACAAAAACACAGTTTAAGGCACAGTAACTGGTTCCAGAGGGTTCTTATGATGGTATACAACATTTAGCATTATTGATTTCTGGACTCTCATCTCCTTGTAACACACCCAACCTTATAATTCCTTTCCAACTTTTTCATCTAAGGACAAAAAAAGGTTCAGTTTTTGAAAGGTATTCTTTTCAGAATACTGGCTGGCAGACAAAGACCAGAAACCAAGTAATATACAGTGATCATATTATTTGCACACTGATGAAAATGTAAGTTACTGGGAATACGTAAGTTACAAGCCACATTCTTTGCTGTCTGACACCATTTACATTGTCACAAAAATGCTGAAACTGACGACAGGCATGTTGCATACCTAACTCAGCATGACAGCATGACTGAAGACACTGCCAGCAGTGTGACTGTTGTGAAGTTGGCACTCACTTTGGATATACTGGTCTTCAATTCATCCAGATGGTATGGATTAATTTTACAGGCCATGTCTACGAGATAATCCTACATATAAAGTCTAATGGTAAGAAATCTGGCAAGCATGGGGGGCACAGTCCTTTCAGAATGGTGCTATCTCCAAAAAACAGACAGCTGTGAAGTGTAACTTGTTGCGCTACTTTGCTAGAAACATGCTTGAACAATCTCCTGCTCGTTGCGGTTCCTTGAAATTAGTGGACTACGTTAGTGTACTACTTAGAGTTTATGGTGCCTATGAAATAGCTGGGACCATTATCTTCTAGCAGGACACTGCACACTATGGTCTAATCTTCAATCTTCACAGGGCATAGGGCAGTTCCATGCACTGCATGGGGGTTCTTCACAGACCACACATGAATATTCTGTGGGTTTACATACCCTATCAGATAAAACTAGGCCTTATCTGAGAAGAAAGTCCAATCCTGTATGCAAGGGTCATTGTCCAATTTTCTTGGCAACCATTCACAGTGATGCCTTCGCTTTTCAAAGTCTGGTGGTAAAAGTTGTTGCGCAACAAGCACTTTGTACAGAAACATCTTCAAGTTGGTCACTGCATTATAATAATTGCTGTAAGATACGTCCATTTGTTGTGAAAGTTTCTGTATTGACTTGCTATCTGTCTCCCACTGACCGCTACTGCTGAGCCTCAGTTCCAACAGTAGACCAATGGACACGCTTCACAGCATTCACATTCCATCTTCCACAAGGTATTCATCAATTCCCATGTCACAGAGCTTGTTTGTGCCTTACATCCGGAATCCAGACAGAAATCAGAGCATGTGGTTTTAAACAATCCTGTTTTGATAGCAACACCACACAGACAACAAAGAATGTTACTTGTAGCTGTCACATCCTTGGTCCTTGCTTACACAACACATTTTAATTTTTATGGTTACAGAGATGAAACAGTAACAGCATAGTAACACCCAATTAATTAAATCTGTTCTATTAAATATATAAATACACACAATACCCCCTAACCAATTGTAGGGGTCATATTCCTTACAACCCCATGGCCATAGTTACACTCATTAAGGACCATCAACATTTCACACTCCACATGCAAGCCTTTCCAATACAGATACTTGTTTCTAAGGACAACATGTTTCTAATCCTTCTTACACCTGTATCACTTTCTCCATTCATCATATGCTTGGATATCATGATTTAAAAATATTATTGCACAATCACAATGGTATGAAGTTAATATGGAGTACTGAGACAGCATGGATGCATTTTTATGACCAGTACATGAGTGAGAGAGACAGAGACATTTGGTATGCAATTGAAAAGCTAGGGCATCGAAGCAATATGGACACAGATAATTTAAACGTAAATTTCCATGCAACACTTGTAAATACAAATTCTGATGCCATGTTTGGTAAACTGGTATACAGAACAAAACCCATTTAAACATGTATTCTATACCTGAGGAGTGAGTACTGTATGTACAATGAAGTATAATTACTGATTATAGGTATATACTTTATTTAATTGTACAATCGGACCCAACAAGTTGTTTAACACACGTTTTATTGGCAACTACTTTCTGCTCATAAAAGAGGCATCATCAGGCTATAACAAAAACTGTAAGCTGGAAACCCATACATTGTAGGTAGGAGATCTCCCCCTTTACATTAGTGAATACACACGTTGCAAATGTACGTAAAAATTAGCAGAGATTGTGGTATTCACTAATGTAAAGGGGGACATCTCCTACCTACAATGTATGGGTTTCCAGCTTACAATTTTTGTTATGGCCTGATGATGGCTCTTTTATGAGCCAAAACTAGTTGCCAATAAAACGTGTGTTAAACAATTTGTTGTGCCTGACTGTGGAATTAAATAAAGTACATACTTATGATCAATATGCCAACGGGGATGTCTTACATTAAAATTATTACTGACTACTTCTAACTTTCCCAGTTAAAAAGTTTCAATGAATTTACAGTCCTTATATCAAAACACTACGTAGTACACATCAATAACCAAGTTCTAATTTAATGAATCTTTATTAAAGAAGTCAGTAAATATTCTGTACCATTCTACTTTATTTTAAGGGTATTTCATCAATGACTGCACTTCTTCAAACTTGAAAACTAAAAAAGAACATGGCCACAATTATAATCATTTTCATAATGAAAATAAATTTGCCACATTATATAAAATTTAATTACAGTACCAAGCCAGTAACTTAAAGACAGTACAACACATGCAGAGAACAATGTTCTACATATGCACAAAATGAAAACTCTCTATCCCATTCCACTTAAATAACAGTGCACATGCCATTCGCCATTTTCCCCAGGTATTGAAATTTTAAATGAATTTTGTCTATGGCCAAAAATATAAAGATTAAGATATACAGAAATATAATTTTGCCTGTTGTTTTGTATGAGTGTGAAACTTAAGTCTCTCACACTAAGGGAGGAACAAAGGCTGAGGGTGTTTGAGAATAGGGTGCTGAGAAGGATATTTGGGCCTAAGAGGGACGAGGTAACAGGGGAGTGGAGAAGACTACATAACGAGGAGCTTTATGATTTGTACTCATCACCAAATATGATTCAGGTGATCAAATCAAGAAGAATGAGATGAGCAAGGCATGTGGCATGCATGGGAGAAAGAAGATGTGCATACAGGGTTTTGGTGGGGAGACCTGAAGGAAAAACACCACTTGGAAGACCTAGGCATAGATGGGAGGATAATATCAAAATGGATCTTCAAGAAGTGGGACAGGGAGGCATGGACTGGATTGATCTGGCTCAGAACAGGGACAGGTGGCGGGCTCTTGTGAATGCAGTAATGAACTTCGGGTTCCACAAAATGCAAGGAATTTCTTGACTAGCTGAGGAGGACCTGTTAGCTTTGTCTATGGCAGAAGAGGCTGATTTATAATTTTACTATGTCGTAATATGGCAGCAGTAACAAACAATAACTACGGAGATGGAATTCCAGTGCTCTACCATGAGATGTGTTACATAAGCAGTGTTTTCTTACTTTGTAAACTCTCCAGACATTTCTTTGGAGAATATCCAGTTAGCAACAGCTGAACACTCAGTTATCTGTGTCTTCAACATTTTGTCAATGAGTACACACATCATTTGCTGATGGTCACGCCAAAGGTCAAACATGTTCCTCAAGATGCAGATCTGAGCCTCCTCTGAATCTGCCAAGTCCTGAAAAATCAAAATTGACATGTGTCATTTAAATGTTAAGATACTAAAGTTCCTCTGTTAAACAATACATCTGAGGGAGGTGTGAATGAAAAAAGTTGATAACCCACATTTTATTAAAAAGTCAGGTATCTGCAGTACAAACCTCCCAACAAGATGTGGCACTGTAAATCCAGTATTTTTCTGTATTCCACAGAGTGGCAAAAATAATGTGTAAATCAATAAATCATACAGACCTCTCTGAAAACACATGGACACAGGCATCGACTCTTGAGTGGTACTTTATTTTAAAAATGTGGCATGCCCCAGTTGTTCCACAGTTAAACAAACAAAAGCAATAACAATCATTTTTTGGGTTAACATGCTGTGGTAAAGTTTGTTCTAATGTTTCGGGAGAACATAAGAACAAACCTCTACTGCATGATGTGAAAACCCGAAAAACCACCATTTGAACAATAATCACCACAAAAACCTTCAAATATGAGTAACAATATACTGCAATTTTTGTTACGTGAATAAAATGGTTAAATTTGCATTACAGTTACGTTAAGATTACAGTCTTTCAGGATGATATGCCACGTAGTTTGGTAAATGGTTTCCTACTATGAAGCTGGAGGCAGCACATTTCTCTGAAACATTGTAAACCATATACCAGACTACATGGGATCACATCCCAGATGACTTCAGTCCTAATATTTACCACTGTGAGACCCCAAAATTTAATACAGTTGCATTACTTTTCTTCAAGTAACAGTGACAAAGATACATGAGCAGGAATGTAACATTTGTTAATGTTGGTCCATGCCAATTGCCCATAACATAACGACTAATCATCATGCTGAAACAAACAGAAGGAAATAATATGCTGGCGACTCGCACAATACACGGGAAAAACCTGGACCAGACCACAAATACCTTGCGATATGTTACATAAAGGTGGGAGAAGAGATCAGAAATCACATTCTCTCTGAATTCTGCTCAGTATATGTTCCAGAGGAATGGGTTAACACTTTCATGAAGGGTTGTAGGAAACCAATGAAAATATGTCAAATGTACAGGCACACAATAATGATATGGAGAAAATAATGTACTATCAAGAGAATGACATGTAATACAGCATGTACACCAATTTACCCAGAAAAGGAACACAGATGTGAACACCTTGTACCAGTACATTGCTGACAAATACAGATTCTCTGCTTATTACAACTAGACTTTCACAAAACTCCAAATACAGACAGGAGAAGTGCACTACAACTTCAGAGCTTGGCCTGGATGACACATCTACAAGGGTGACTTGCAGTAAGGTTACACATACTCGTACTGTTGGAGTTTGCTAAATTGTAATGTCTAAAATTACTGTATATGTATCCTCTGCAGTCAATTAAAATGATTTAAATACTTAACCAGAAAGTGGCTTATAAACATTTCCCATTTTTCTGAAAATATTTAAAATCTGAGAACCACCTCGGTCAGTCATGGAAAACGGTATCTACTAACTTTAAAACTCAAATCAGTATGTATTTAAAATATAAATGTAACGCCATGTTTCTAGTAACAACATCGAATATCACAATATAAATTCTTGTAATAATAATTCTATACATGTACTTAATTCAGGATATTCTGCTTCTAAACACAGAGTGTACATAGGTCATAAACCTTTTGAACACCCGCTTCCTAAAAAAAGAGAGAGAGAGAAATGACAACATAACATGTCATTATAAACATATATTACACAACAGCCTTAGAAGCGTGAAAGCATTCACAGAATACACACCCTATCACCCTTTACTAGACACATGCTAAACATCAAGTTATTGCAATTACCATCCATATGCCTATAACCAACATTCTCATAGTTACACAGAGCAAATTTCAGCCAAACCAGACTCCAATGCTTTGCTGCTGGTTTAACATATGTTCAAAATGTTTGCTTTCAGCTTCGACACACATTCTTGCTCGTTTCACAATGAGATGAAGATTGTCTAGGTCATGATACGTGTCGCTGCATTAACAAAGCAATGAATTAAGTCCTCGTGTGTCCAAGCAACGTTGATAACCATGACTTTTAATATACTCCCACACACAGAAGTAAAAGCAGCTGAGGTCCAGCAATCCCAGTTACTAATTCTGTGGACATCATAGCCAATCTGGTAACCAGGAAAGTGCAGTGAAAGTAAACCCTTTTCTAAGTCCAGGGTATGTAAAATCATGTACATAGATGAAGTGTAATTCTCATTAAAATAAACATGTTTATCACTTTTAAATAAACCTGACTTTCCCTTGCCCATACTTCTGTAACCCCAAATCCATATTTCCAATGTTTAAAATAAATTAATGTTGACGTATCCACACCTATACTACAAATATCTAAATTATAAAGTTCACAGTACCTTAAAAACAAAATGGAATTTTGATATGGCAGCGAACGAGTGGGAGAAGCTCTTTGATCCCAAGTTCAATAGTGTCTGAACAAATACATCAATTTTCAAAGGATTGAAGCGTGAATCAGCATCATCATCTTGTCGAGGATTTGGCAAGTCTTTTAATACATTTATAACTTCCTCAGGTTTACACTTAGCTCTGATGGACACTACTAACTTATGTGCTGTTGTTGTACCAGGCAACGCTCCTGAAAAAATAATCACACTTTAGTATACTTCTACATACTGCGCATATTTTATGTTATAGTGTGTTCCATGTGGCATCTTGTAAACTTCTTTTGTGTACGGTCCAACTGCCAGCACTTTGTATCTCTGTTGTGACACGTGTTTCAACATTTTTCACAACCGTCAGTCATCATCATGAACAGTTAGGGTCTGGGTCAAAGAAGCCCTATTCCTCTTGATCTCGAAGATGTTCTTGGTCTTTCCACCTTTGTTTCAGTCTCCCCAGATCATGGCACCCACTTGGATGATACTGGGGAGCCAATAGTGGGAAACAATCTTCTTCCATTATTGCCATAATATATTACATACACTGATGATGACATGAAAGACACTGAAACATGTATGTCACAATGAACATACTAAGTGCTGGCAGTGCGACAATACACAACAGAAATTTATCAGTCATACATTTATAAAAGAAGAGGCTGGAAAAATGGTCATGATCGTGCATTCACAACCTTGAGAAGCCCCTGTTAAAACACTGTTCATCCTTCAGTATGCACATAACTCAAAAACAGCTAAACCAATCTTCATAAAATTTGATACTGAGGTATTTTACAAGAAATTGTTGAGCAAACATAACAGACACTTTACACAAACACCTGTAAGTCTTTCTGCATGCATTGCCAGCATATAACGGCCTACCCATCATGTCACAAGGCGGGAAGGTGGAAGGGGGGGAGTAGTAGTCTTGATTATGTTTAGATTGTATAACAGGGTTGTTCTCAAGTCTTTTAATGCAGTGCTCTACTAAAATACAACCTTGAAGCTTGACTTTTCACTGTTATACACACACTATGTTTTACCTGTATTCTAGCAACAGTAGCACAATTGGCTTGACCAACTACAAATCTGACACTAAGATACAGAAAAAACTTGGTATTTGAAGATTCAAGTCTTCTGAGATGTTATGCCATGTCAATTGGTAAATAGCTGCCAACATTTCAGGGTCAAGCAGTCCAAAAATGAAGATAAAGGCACTAAAATCCTTCAGAATATCACTAAGTATTTATCAGTCAACATGGTGTAACATCCAGAAGACTTGAATCTTCAGCAACACTATTTGAGAACACCAAATTTTGCAACCTAGTGCCTTTTGTGTAAAATGTGGAAAGACATTTAAAATACTTTCATATATCTGTACTTTTCTTGAAACCAGTTTTACACTACTTATAACACAGCACCATAAGGCAGTATTCAGAAATTGAAAACCTAGAGGCAATAATACAGTGAACATTCTAGTGCACACATTCTGAACCTTTCAAAATTCAGTGAATACACACTCCAGGTGATGATCTTATTTCCCATTCAACTTTGCATCACACAGGATGAACTGCATGAATGTGTGTGTGTATTAATGTTTCATAAATATTTCACACATAAAATATGAAATATTTGCAAAAAATTAAACATGTAAAATATTTATGCAAGGCACACATCACTTCACCACATCAGAACCTTGTGTCATTCAGTGGGCTGCAAGTAAGTTCTGAAGCCTGGTAGTACAGTACTTGGTTACACAACAGTCTAAGTACACGGTTTCTTCTGAATGCTTACAAAAACACATGAGGATGCTGGGTCAACTGCAATATCCTTCTACAGTGAATTACTTTCTCTTCCTTCTCAATCTTCTCACATTTAGGACAAAAGGTAGCCTTCAGCAGCAGCTGTCACATTATGGACCTTATATACAAACAATGTATAGTTCTACGCTTGATGGTTATCTTACTAAAGACAGACACACTTACTCCAGCAGAACTGATGCAATAACAAACTACAACACTTCTAAAGCATTTCACATCAGAATGACCCTGATTTGTTAGGATGAAGTGGTTTAGAAAAGGATATAAACAACCCCCCTCTCCAAACATAACTATTTCAAGGAAGACAAAAGATAGCAACAGATTTCTGGATAACCATCTACTGCATAGTCTGCGAAGCATGGCAAATAATACAAGCTGCTGCCCACAGAGATATTACAGATACTGCAAGTGAAAGTAATTCAGTGTTCATGAGACTGTACATACGGTCAGTGTGGTGCTCATTCTGTTATTCAAAAGCAGTGTACAGATTACTTGAATAAGTATATGAGGTGTTGATGTTGGGACCCGAAAAGGGACAAACTTTAAAATGAACTCAAGGATACAGTGTTACTTGATTTTAATGGTAAGTATACTTCACTAGAGGATAAAGATGATAAATCAAACTATGAAAAATGTAGTGCAATAACACAGATACATTTTAAGTGAATAGAATTCATTTCATTCACTACTTCAATCAGATTAATTGTAGCAGGTAAAAAGAAAAAGTATGCAAAATGTGTTTGTTTTCCTTCCTGGCCAGAATAGATGCATAGGATCATTCACAAAACAAGCAACTGTAAAATGATTTGTTCTAATGCCTTGCAGGATATTCATTACGGCATATGCACCTTCAATTAACTTTCCCACCATCTTAGCTATGTATTCACCAAAAGCATCTGAGTTCATCCACCATGGCCCAAACTAAGGAGCCTTGATGCTCCCTAAGGGCTGAGTGGTAATACTATAATTACAGCACTTTTCCAGAAAAGCTCAGAAATACTTACTGCTATTATCTTCTACAGTACATTTGCAATGGCCAGTGGTTTCAAACAGATCACGAAAATAGCACTGCTTTCAGAATAAGGTTGGATTTTTGTGTCAGTAATGTGTGTCTCGAAGCACCGAGTCATTTTGTTGCTGCTATGTGAGCACTCATATTTGAATGCTGTTACAGCTGATAATTTTTCTAAGAATTTGTTTCCCACACTGATGACCAAAAATAACTTCACCATCTGCATCTTTATAGTCCACTGCTTTAACAATTTATAACATTCAATCTAACACAATAAAACTTCCCCTCCCCCTCCCCAAAATTACAGAACAATACAAAGGAAATTGGAAAGGCTGTTGACAGGATTCCAAAAAGCTCTTAAAACATCAATAAAAAAGTCACTATTTACATACACCAACTGGATGCAACTTTATTTAAAAAACTGTATAGTTTTTTAAAACATATTTAAAAAACTATAGTTTTTTAAATAAAGTTGCATCCAGTTGGTGTATGTAAATAGTGACTGTGAAAAGATGCACGGTGATTACAGAATAAAGTACACCAATAAAAAAGTTTGCGAAGACCTCAGAAACAATGGAATGATAGTTTTGTCATATCTGTGCCAGGTCTGAACTCACTAGGTGCAATACTGGAATTGATCAGAATGTACTGTTACTTGTCAGAACACAAAACTTCTTTAAACTAGACACAAATAAGCCCTTCTCCCTGGGACATGAGGTTATCATGGCAATGACAATGAAGACTACAGTTGTCTGGGATGTGATACCATGTAGTCTGTCACAGCATACAGATGCTTCATTATGCTTGCTGTAATATTATTACCATTTTGTCCATTTCAATTCATACTTCACAAACTAAGCGACTTCTCTTGGCAATAAGTTGTCATTTCCCTACCTTATGAAGTATGGATTCCTGGATCATTATTGGTGGAAAAAACAGTTATATGATGAGGTCTGTCAGCCAAGTTATCTGTACAACCGAACAGGTTGGTGTAACAGTAATGCTCTGGACTTTATTCAGGAAATGCCTTGTTAAAAATCTTGGTTGAGTCAATTGCTACTCTAAGGCTTTTGGAGTTTGCTCCAGTGGGTTCCTTGAGGCAGATGCTGAGATAAGATCTTAATTAGGCCATGACCACTTAATGACAAAGTTATTTCCAGTTCATCATTCATCAGCCATCTTAACATTCAACACTACAGTCTGAACTACTGACAGAATCATAAAATAAACAAGAACACTTACAGGGAACACAAATGTACAAATAGTTTCACTGGAACAGGTTTAAAGGCATCAAACTGTTCAAAGAATTTCAGTTTCCTAAATGAAACCATAAACACAACAGAAAAACTGTAAATCATTCACTTCTGCCCACAGAAGCCTAATTGCACTGGAATTGCCTGAGTACTGAACACTGCCAATAACAGGAAATTTAACATGAAGCTGATATATATGTTGTTTCTTGAACATGTAACACAACATGAATAATTCAGAACTGTATAACTCCAGACATTTTACTGAGTGACAGGCACACACAATGGAAGTAATTAGTTCAGCTTGGCTATACAGTGGAACTTTCCAAACAGTGACAATGCCACGTACTAAATTGTATTTCACTTCAGTCAAAAGGTAACTGATGCATACATTGTGTGTTACAGTAACTTTATTTCATTACTGGTTCCACCAATCAACTTCAGAACATGACTGTTCTCTAGATAATAATGCTCTTACTCACATAGCACAAGCACAGACATGACAGTCTTTACTTTCACTAGCATCATAAGACAATGATTCTGTTCTGCTTAAAACAGGGGTCAGAGTACCTTAAATAAAGACACATGTAAATTCATAAAAACCATGCTTTTGTATCCTCAAATCTCAGCCTTTTACTTCTATTCCAAGCACATTACATTTCTAAACTGGACTGTTGTAGGGGCTGTTAGAATAGAGGACAATAAAGGTTAACACACTGTACACAAAACTACCACTGGGCTTGGAAACATAAATTTGCAGCAGTTTTGGTCACAACTGACTGAACAATAAAGGCATGGTCACAATTAGCCCAGTAATTTGAAGTAATGAGCAATCACAAAGATGGACAGACAGATACATTAGAGGGAACACTAACACTGAGCTGTCTTTTACACTTGGAGCCTGTGCAGCAGGAAACTCAGTTATCAGATCACCTTCTTAGTTCACAGTAAAAGTGAATTTGTCCCTGTCAACACCATGATGGCATATGGAGGGAGCAGATGTATAGATCCACTCATTCTTAACCTCAGGCACTAGTTTGCAGTGAGTGGTCAACTTCATGCCCCAGCTGCTTTACCTGCAGGAAAGAAACCCTGGTACCCACTGAATGGGAGGCTGGGTGGGCACCACAGCAAGTCTAAGATGGTTTATGGAGAATAAAAAATCTCTTGTCCCTGCCTAGTATCAATACAAATTTTGGTAACTTTCATTTTAAACATACCTCCTTTCTCCATATGCAATGAATAGGAAAATGTTTATTTCCTAGGAACATTGTATGTCCTGTGAACACTGTACAAGATTCAAGCTAAAGAAAAATTATGTTTCTGAACAATTGATAAAATCAGTGTCCAAACAGGCAACCTGGATGTTTCAGATTACCGCTCAGTGGCAGGGTGTAACAACACGCAGATTACTTCTAAGAGACTACAATTCCCAAAACAGATGCTGTGGAGGGGCTCACTATGGAGGACCCAGACAGTTCCATCAACAAAATAACGGCAATCGTCGACTTGACTATGATCCTTCCTTCACTACACACAGACATGAATACCATACTGATTCCAGAAATCATCAATATGATGATGATGATTATTATTATTACAAGCCCAACAAACTGAAGTATTCTGATCACAAATCACCACCACTGAAATACCCTTATCACAAGGAATATTCGGCAAGGTTATATAACAATCCCTCTTTGACAAAAACAAAATATATGCAGAAAAGAACAGGATTTGTGTTCCCTGACACATATAACAATATTAATGATGGAAGAGGAGGATACAGACCATACATTCCTCCTTCAAATTTCCAAGATCACAGATACCATGACAATGACTTCAATAATTTCAGAAACAAAAATGGCCACCAGGGGTACCATGATCTAACTGAAGACATGCACAGACAGAAATACAGACCTGCATTGCTGGGTGTCTCAGTGGGTACATCAGGAGGAGTGGTTGTTACAGGTCCTGATGGATATAAACATGTTATTCATAGTCTTCCACCATGGACAGAGCCAAATACTACACCTGAGACAGAACATTACAGAGGGACATTCCATCCACGAGGTAGCTCAGAACATCTTGGAAGCCACAGATTTACAACAGGATTCCGTGGGAGCCCAGGGGTGTATGAACATCAGACTTATCACCATCAAACATACAAAGGGGTACCGACATACTACCTAAATTCTCACATTAAAAACAGAAATCAAGAACAAGGAGTTCCTAAGTATACTTCAGACATTCTACACCAAACACACAACAGAGGGGAAAAATATTATAAAGTACCTTCAAAACCAGACAATTTCCAACCATCACCACCATTTCACAGATATTCTGAGCCTGATCCTTTGCATCATCCTAATGGATCACCTCTGCAGAAATATTCCCCAACCGAACCTACTCAGCACCTCACCACAACATCTTCAAAAGCTTCAACAACTTCTGAACAACATAAAGCCATATCAAATTCCATACCTGAAAAACCTCTAAAATATCCGCATTCCATCAACGCACAGTTACCACCACCAGCTCTTGACACTGACACAACAGTACCTTATGTGGCAACAGAGCAAATACCAAATCACCATGTAACTACTGCAACTCAGGTATCAGATGCAAACAATAACACATCCTTTATACAGGTACTACCAACAGAACCACCTGGCCAAAGGTCCACAGAAAGTGAGGTCTCATCATCTACTGTAATGGAGAACAAGACCTTACCAGTTTCATTAATTCAGGAGACATCCATGAATCCAGAACCAGCTAAAGTTTCTATACATCCCACACAAACAGTACAGACAGACAGAAACATGAAGATTGAACATTTCCTACCAACAGTAATTACAGAGAAGTCTTATGTTACTCCACATCAATCCACACATTCACAGACCTTTAACATGAATATGACAGTACCAAGTCACAACATAATGAATCACAAAACTGTACCACCCCCTTCACCCCAGGAACTTTTAGATGTCATCCAGAAATCAAATATTAAACAAACATCAAGTGATGAAAAGAAAAACTACACTGCTTCTGTTTATGTAACTGCTGTGGCTCCTGTACAGAGCTCAAGTAGCACAAACACGTCTGCCTCAGGTTTCACAGGCACAGCAATGCCCACCGAAGGCAACACAGTGGAGACACTAGTGACACAAACTGCACACAGTTCAATAGAAACAAAAACTGAAGGCAACTCAAACCTGACTGAGGATCCAAATTCTGATAGTGAAGATGTACAGCCTACAGTTGAAACATACACAACAGAAGAAGCCACATACACAACAAATGAACCAAACCTTCATGGACCATCAATGCTGAAAGAACTCCAGACTCTGATGAATCATGCTCAGTCACTCAATTATTTGTATCAAGATTCCAGCACTACTGTCAGTCCTACAGATGGCCGTGACCAGTAAAGATACAAAACTCTGGTACGTCAAATCTTAAAAATCAAACAGATTGAGCACAAATACATCCAAACTCAACGACTGTTTATTGTAAAATTCTCTAGTAAAGTTTGTTTCATCTGCTCCTTACCTGAACTGGCACCTTTGGCATGTTCTTAGTTCAAATTTAATTTAAAAAAAATTGCTGTATCATAACTGTCCCTTTATAAAGTACTTCCAGTGTTTCTACTGAGTCCTCTATTGTTCCTTACTCACTGCCATGGTGTTAAATATGTTTTGCATGTTTGAACATGATAGAATTATGTCCAATATCATGTAAATGTCCAGTTCATCAGACTAATATCATTCACATTTGACTTGTGTACATGTGACTGCATTCTAAACACTTTCAGTCTGTACATGCCACTGTTGTTAAAATTTGTCCTTACATTCTTTATGTGCTGTTGTTTTCATTTTTATTATATTACTGACTATGTACAAAATGTTGATATCAGTGTCTTTTAGTATTTTAGTAAGCATCCACATGTCTTTATCAAAACAAGTAAATTTTACCCTTTATTTTCCCTGATTTTTATATTCATTTTGTGATACACCCCTGTCTATTATTTCAACAACACAGTTTAAATATCTGGATATAAATGTCAATGAATTATTTGCACAATAATTTCACCACATTTGGGAGATTCTCTAACATGGGCCAAAAAAGGAAATAATGCCATATTTATTTAATGAAAAATACACAGAAACTGTGACATAAATCTAAACTCAAATATTTATTGTGGTCTGACTGATCTATCTGCATCTTGTTATCCTTCTGTATCAGTTATCAATGTTCCGTCCCAGTACATTTTATACCTCTCGTATTCTACAAGACTTTCTGGTGTATACTTATAATATAGGACTGAAACTTTACGTTTTTCTTAAATAAGATGTTCTATGTATTTGTTCAGCTATATAGTCTGTCTGGTTTTGTATCTCAGTGATGTTAAATTCTTACAAACAAAAATAACATATTATGTGCTTTCCTTACCAGAGCCACATTTTCTGTGTATGTGTACTAACATGTGGATCATTAAGAACATATTTCATATAATTTACTACATTAATGACATGATCCTGTATAGCTATCATAAAGGCCTCAATTTCCAGTTATAGCTCCCCAAGTATAAGTTATATGCTTGAGTCAATTTTGTCAACTTTAGGTTTGTGTAAGTCACAGGAGTGCTGGCTAAATAAGACATAAGCAGCACAAAAGTTGTATGATTTGAAGTTGGCAACAACAGAGAAGTCTTATGAGCTCTAATGGAAAATCACGTTATTCAGGACTGCAGCTGAGCACGTGGATGACCAGCAAGCTATGTGTGTCATGAACACTCTCACAACTGCAGGCATTCCCAGTAGGCCTAATGGTATTCATGGGCACCTGTCTATAAATGTTCCAAGCATAATTCAATCATAATCCAGGATGAGGATTATGTTCTTCTGGGATGACGCTGCGTCATATCCCAGACGAAGGGAATCCTCAACCACCGCTGTGAAAAACTCGCATGAACCAGATCTGAATGGTGTGCACATTTCTGGTAAGATCATGATTATGCCAGAGTATGAGCACACGGAGTCTGGAAATATCTGCCACGTTAAGATATATATCCTGACGAGATTGTAACATGTAATGGTTCCATGAAAACAATAATTCACAGGATCACTGGTTCAAAAATTGTCTACTGAACACTGGGGTACATAGGAGAACACAGAAAAGGGCTACACAGGTAGAAACATCTACATTCTTTCCGACAGTCAGACAGCCATCAAGGCCCTAGACAGTTTCCACATAAATTCCAAATTAGTCTGGGACTGCCATCAATCCCTGGTGAAACTGACCAAACATAACATGATCATAAAAGGATACAACTGGTATGGGTGCCAGGACACATGAGAATTAATGGAAAAGAAACAGCTGATAAATTAGCCAGAGAAGGCTCCTCACATCCACTCATACGACCTAAGCCTGCACTTGGTATATGTGCAAAGGTTGCCAGAGGTGAGATCAAGGACTAGGTAAGAAGGAAACAGAAGGAGCATTGGCAGTCCATACATGGACAAAGGCAGAATAAGGGCTTTTTTAAAAAACCCTCTGTGAAAAAAGCTGGGGAATTGCTCAATCTGAGCAAAAAACCAGGTAAGAATAATGACAGGGTTGCCAACAGGATACTGTCATTTAACAGGACATTTATTTTAACTGGGGTTGGTAAACAGTCCCAAGTGTGATAGATGCAAGCAGGCATTTGAAACGGCCTCACACATTCTTTGTGACTGTGAGGCTTTGGCCACATAAAATTTCAGGCACGTGGGTCATCATTTTATGAAACCAGGTGACTTTGAGGACATCTCTGTCACCAGGACTGCACTTTGTTCAAAGTGTGCGGCTGCTGAATGCATGAGCTAACGGGCTGCACAAAATATCAGTAACGAACTGCACAGGTCAGTGTGGTGCGCACTCTTCTGTATTATACTCTAGGGTTACGTACATAAAGGAAATTAAACAATCAACACTCTGCATGCAAGATCATGGTGAGTGTTTCAGGACACATTTGAGGTCAAATACATCAGTAGCCTACCTAGTGGAACAAGAGTTATCAATGGCTATTACTACTCTCTATTAAGCCTTTGGTACCATACTTCAGATAAATATATATATATAATGCACAGTGTGATGCTAAAGACACTGAAGGTAAATCTATCCCATTATAGGCCTGGACAGGCCCTTAGGGCTCCAGGAGGTTGAGGCTCCCAGAATTTATAGATAATCGGCACATGAAGGTGGTAAGGCTGCCAGCCCTATGCACTGGCCGCCTTCACCCCCCAGGAGATATCCCTGGTAATCACTTCTGTTAGAGGCTGAGTTGACCCCAGGGCCATAGTGCAGCTAGAAGGATTAAATAAATAAAAAATCCCAATGAGCCCATCGGGAATTGAACCCGCAACCTTCCGGTTTGGAGCACAATGCCTCAACCAACTGCCCCACAGTGTACCCCAAAAACACTGAAGTCATATAAATATAGCTGCTCTTATGTAGCCCACTTATGCAGGAGGCATTTAAGTTCCGGTCTTCTGCACATCACTGTGGGCATTCAATCCTGGTGCCAAAGGGTTAAATGTAGAAGGATCCATTCCCCAGACAGATCATTTTGTTGTCAAAAGAACTTAGCATACAGCAACATAAAGCCTGTCACATATGGGGAAAAAAAAGACTTAATTAAGAAAATGGAATGGGACGTCTTTCAATGCTCCTATGTCACTGAATGACTGATCATGAAGAGTAGGTTCAACAGTATGTCTTGAAGCTTCTACAGCCATATGGAACAAAAATGTGTAATTGCAGGAAGACTACGGAGAGAAACAGAGTACCAAAACTCTTGCAACACATGATGTAAACTAAAGTTCTGGAATTTAGTAAACTCTCCCTGCATCACACAAATGTAAATGCTTTACAACCTTTCTTCTATGCCAGAAGTTCACAAATGCCAACTTGAAATCTTGAAGACAAACATGGTGTACAGATTATCACAATTTGAACTGAGACACAGAAGAACACATGCACTAGCCAAAAAGGTTATTTTCTTTTGAGAAAAGATTTGGTGAAATTTTATACTTGATCCTACCTGCACCCTCTGCAGCATACTTGAACTTTGGCTCAGGTTTTGCTGGTATCAGAGATTGAAATGACTCAGGCATCATATCTTTGATTCTTTGATGGTATGATAACCTGAAAATACAAAAGCATATTGCACACATGAGATTAAAGAGACTTTCTCTGAATTTACTGTAGTGAGTTTGGTTTATATAAGACATAGTACTGAACATGTTACCGCAGAGATTTCAGCAGAACTTCTCGCACAAACTTGGGACGAGGATGTTCAGGGTCAAGCTGTAAACAAGAGTCCCAGTCCTCCCAACTCCAGCGAAATTGAAAGTTGCTCAGATGATACGCAAACCAATTCACAAACCTATAGAATAAGAAATTAACATTATTATTAAATGAAAATAAAGTGTAACCTATGAGTGTAGTTTGTGTCAAACATTTATTGGCCATTACCTATCAAAGCAGGCAGTGTTCATTGTGTCAATCCTTATGAACAGAATTTCTGTAGCTTGAGCTAAAACCTGGAATCATATATGCAAACAGACTGTTAAAAAATTAACATAATTATACAGAAAACCAGTTAAAAATTGTTATCTCAATTTTTCATTAAGCAGTACATCATAACAAAATCTCAAGGAACAGGTCTATACACTCTTAACCTTGGCACCAGATGAAAGTGACAGTAGAGCTTTATGCTTCAGCTGCTTCATCCCTGGGGAAAGAGCTCCCAGTGCTCATTATACACTAATGTTGTTTTGTGGCATGTTTGCATGTGTACACACACACACACACACACACACACACACACAATATGCATATGCAGCAAAATCTGAACTGAAAGCACTCAATCAATATTTAAAGCCTACTCATTTAGTATAAATGAACACCAACTAATCCATTCCTCACGAGACCCATTTGTGGAAATCAACATATGCCTTGAGCAGGGGTGCACTTATCCCTGGCCCTAGGTCATCAGAGCAATCAAAGTTCCTACCATGGCACCGATGATTCGTGGGTCCTCAGTGTGAAACCTGCTTCATCTCACCCTTCTGCCACCTAAAAGTTTGAGATGACTCCAAGATATCTGGACAATCTGCGTACCCCTAGACTGGGGCATTGTGTCAGCATTTCTGAGAAGATTCTATGTAAGGTGCCAGAAGATGCACAAGCCAAGGGATGTCACACAGTGAGGTACCAAATGCAGTTTAGCGATGTCCCAGGGAAGTTTTGTAGGGGCCTCAAAAGGGATAACAGAATGTGGCAATTTGAATTACACAAAGAGCTCCCTGTATCTGAAGTCTGCTGGACAACTTGCTATGGTGTTGAGTGCAAACCTTGTTTGGAGTGGAAACCAGTGTACTGCTGGGTATGAAGGATGCAGAAGGAAGTGGTCATAGACCAATTTAAAGTACCTGACAAGCATTTTCTTTGAGGAACTGGGGAAAACCACAAAAAAACTTCAGTTTGGACTGTCAGTGTCCTCAACAAAATAAGAAATGTGCACTTACTGAAAATAAGTTTGAAGTGTTAGTGTTTGAGCCACTGTCTTTGGTACCTTTACTGTATGACCATAGGTCTCAATAAGGGTAAACGCAAAGTGATGATTTCTGGAACTTTGATTTGGTTTTGTCCACAAGGCAAACTGCAGTCAGCCAGCAAGGGATTAATTTTTATAACCATATTTTCTCTAAATTAAAGTTACAACAAACCAACCAACCAACCAACCAACCAACTTGCTGCCAACTGACTCACTCAATGCAGCACACTCATTCTTGAGTAACTAACATTTAGCTAGTAAATTAAAATTATGTATAATACCTGAGGCATGGTGCTAGGTTGTAATTTACATAGTTCAATCAAAATTGAACCATAGACAATCTCCAGGTACCGTGGTGATGGCATGTGAAACAATTCAGCAAAAATTATTTCCACAATTGAATAGTCAAGTGGAATTTTCAATTTATATGGGAAGTTGAGTAGATGTGCAGCACTGAAAAGTCAATACAATATAAACTTTAAGATTGCCTAACGTCATTCATACCATAAAGCAGTACTGCATAAAGATACTAGGTATAACACATCAGAAGAAGAAGAAATAAGGAACTGGCTTGATAAAGAGAGAATTCCATTTGGTGCAGACATGCTTAAACCCACACTGTATGAACTAATCTAAAAATTCAGGCCCTGGATACTCTGTAAATGAGATTCTGGACAGTGCAAGAAACAACCCACTTCAACAGATGCTGTACCACCCTGACCTAAATCTCACAGAGGACTGGGCAGCATCACAAAATCTGTCTTGTAATTTAGAACTTGTAAAAAACCTGTGCAAACAAAACTTTAAAATCATAGGTAAACAAGATTGATCCCTTTTCTTGAATATGTGACATGAAGTGAACAGGAATGCAAAAAACAAAGTACCCATTGAAGATATTACTGATAGCATAATTATACTCTGTACAGTAACAGGGAGTGAGAAGGATGGAAGTGTTTAAAAAGAGTGTGGTGAAAATTTGGATGGTATGAAAGTGCAGTGCAGTGACTAGGAGCTTGATGTCAGTGGTTAATGTTTTGAGTTCAGTGTATACACACTCATGCTACAGCTTACAGCGTCACTGTGAATGACAACAAATCGAGTGTACTTGCAACATTACAGATCCTGGTATTAAAAAATGTGAGGTAACTCATAGCAATGTGACAAAAAATTGTTTGTTCAAAACTTACCAATCCTTTCTCTCTAAATGATGCATCTCAACAATCTGATGAAGATGTTCTTCTATCAAAAACCTTTCTATTGAATGAGCACCCGGAAGGATTGGACCCTGAGGGGGGAAAAAGAGACAAAGAAAAAGCATGTTTGCTTGAAATTTCACTTCCAGTAGTTCACAGTTTTGATTATTGAACACTTATATAAGTACCTCAGGACAGTCTGTGTAGTCAAACATACGGAATATGACGTGAGGCATTGGGTACTGGTAGCTGTCGTGATGAGGTGGAGGCAGAATTGTGGGCAAGTTGTGCTGCAATGCCTCACACAAAATGCTATCAAACGCCAAGTAGGGACGAGGTATGTGCTTTTCTGCCCAATTGTCCTGCCGCAATTTCCGAATTTGAGCCCAAAGACAGTCCAAGTACTGGAAAGAAAGGGCATACAAAACATCAATTCCAATCAAACCCCTTGTGCATCATACCTTGGGAGGACCTGTGACAATATCGGAAATGAAAATTCATGAGAAATGCAATATGAAATTACAGAAACGTTTACTGGATATATGGTACAAACTGTAATATACCATTATAACAAATTCTGACATGTCACTGGAAAAATACAATCCACATACATATATCCAGCACAGACTGAAACAAAATGCAAATAAAAAATAAGGCATAATTATGTGTATCACATACATAAATAGTACAGCACAACATAACTTTCTAACCATAATGATTTTCTATCTATTCTTTCAGAAATGGGGGTGCACAGTATATAAATAAATACCACAACAGAGAGGAAATGGCAGTGGATCAGGACATCAACAATTTACAGCTTTTAACAAAGCCTATGAATCAGTCAGGAGAGAAATACTTAATAAAATTTTACTTAAATGTGGAATACTTTCAAATAAGTAAGGTCAGTTAAAATGTGCATGTATAATATGTCCAGTTTGGTTTATCATCCTCCAGTTCAGCTTCTGTTCCCAAGTGAAAACAACATGATGCATTCATTTTACTCTGGAACATACCAGGTACATTCTTGTACATGCTAATGATAATAATATGTTGGGTAACAATCAATACAAATTTGATAAGGAAAAATAAAGAAATTCTTTTATAGGATAGCAAAGAAACTTGTCCATAAAAAAACACGGATAAACCTAAATACAGTAGAAGCTTTCATTTACGGTTCTTTTGGGAGCAGTGGATTTGAACAATGAGCTGAGAAAAATCCAACATTGATAAAATTAGGTAGGATATATTAAAAACAACAATATGAGAATTTTTATGAGATACCATAAAACAAACCTCTTCTTGAGGGTGAGGGGTGTCCAAAGCCCAAACTCGGAGGGCTGCATGGTGTTTCTTACTTCTTTTTCCAAGATATACCTCAATGGACACCAGAAGATGTTCAAGGGCTTGTTCCTTCTTTTCATATAATTCTCGTCCTACCCAAGGTAAAGTTGACAGCACTGCAAACACATACCAATCTTTGCGAACCTGTACAGCAAAGAGGTAAGACTCAATCAGGCCCATTGTTCAGCATCTGTAGCAGGAACAAGGTTTACAAAACAGAACAACTTGCACAATGCACTCAGGAGTGTTTACTCATTTTACCTGTGGTACTCCATCTTCTTTTGCAGCATCCACCATATTATCCAGCAGTTGTAATAAAGTTCCCGCAGAGATTACGTGACAGTTAACTAAGTCAGCTAGAAACCGTAATGAATAGCGTGCTGCATTCCACTTGCAGGATTTCAATGAATCCTTCAAGTTCCGCACCATATATTCGACAAACTGTAGACAGAAATAATTAAAGCAATTTCATCCAAAAATCACATTAATGAATCACCCACCTGTCCTGCAAGAGGACTGATAATAAACAGGCAGATGGTGGAAAGGAAAGGGGACAGCATGCTAATGTTTAGGAACACAACACACAGAGGAGGGGTCAAATGGATTTAAACAAATAAAATATAGTCATATAAGATATAAGATGATTTAAATTGATATGAAATAATAAAGAGGTGGCCAGGATAACATAGTGAGTACAGCAAATCACTACAGGCTGGATGATCCAGGGTTCAAACTCCCATGGGGGTGACATTTTCCATACCCATTCAGACCAGTCCCAAAGCCAGTTCAGCCTCCTGTACAATGGGAACCAGGTATCTTTCCCTGGGCTTAAGGAGCTGACTCGTGTCGTCAAACGCCCACCCCCATCTAATGCCAAGGTTAAAGGGTAAAGCTATACCTCTACCTCCACTCTGTGCCTTCATGGCATGTTATACGGTGAACTTTACCTTTTTTATACAATAACAAAGAAATATTAAACACATACAATAAAGGCTGCATAGGGAATATAACCAAGCACAAATCTTAACATATTTATGGTGAAACATAGCTCAACACAGGAAAACACTGCCTAATCTAGTAACTACCTGGGCAAAAGTGAAGTCCAGACTGGCAGATACCTACAATATTGCATCTGTTACCAAAACCCAGGAAGGGGTATCTGGTCCCAGACCAAAATTAATACACCAAAGAAGACCATACAGAATATGCACAACCCAAAAATAAGAGCTTACCAGTTGAATGACACATGAAGGACTGACCTTTTGTTCCGATAATCAAGCAGTGGGGTCAGAAGGAAGAAGAGGAGGCCTAAGGCTAAGAGGTGTGATTGTAAGAACAAGCCGTGAAAAGGGAACTGGAATCAAGAAGTCAGTAGACTCTGATGATACATTGTTATTACCTTATTTGGAAAATAATAAGAACAAAAATTTTATGTTTATTATTCTTTGTTACAATGTGTTTTAAGTTCTACACTAGACTGTTACCAGAGGAATGCAAACAGCACATGAATCTTTCAGAATCAACGGTTTCTAAAGTTTTAACATGTGGTTTGGATAGTTCTGATTTGTTCAGCTCATGGTAAACACCTTGCAAATAAAATATATATATCTCACAAAATTTCAAGGGGCTTGGCGCTTGTTCAAGAATAGAACAGGTCTTTTAAGTAATACCCTTGGTTTTTCTTCATGTCACTTTTTATGCAAAGCATTTCTAGGGACAATGCAATCACCATAAAGTATTTCTATTACAACCTATACACACGAGCAGACCTAACAAGATGTTTGCTGTACCATCAAGATTTGTAAACTACTCCAAAACCATACAAGAATGTTACTTTTACAAAAATCTGCAGACCTTTGGTGACTTGTTGTTTAAAAATCTTATGTTCAACTGAAAATTACTTCTCAGCAGTGGTACATAAACTTTCTAAAATTCTAGTTGCCAGAAGGGTGCCATGCAGCAAGTTCCACACTCAGGACCTACAAATATTAGGTGCCATGGTATAAATTTTAGTCACACAGGTAACCTGGCATGCAGGATTTGTGCACCCCTGCTTCTAAGTAAATGGGCTCTATCATGTGCAGTCATAGCTAAAAAAATCAGCTTTCATTTTCATTCAATGCATTTTACACACAGCACATAACAGTTCAAACACATGCCTTCTCAATATGTTCTTGCTCATGACATATTCTGAAGTACAGCGTATTACTTACTTCTCCACCAAAATTGTAATTTTTGGCATTCAGCAGTCCAACCAGGGTAGTGTATATGGTGCATTTTTCTGGCATTTTGATAGCACAATCTGTTAGAATGCGAAGAATCTTGCTACGGAAAGTTGCCAAATCAGCTTCTAAAACACTCGCTAAACCCTCCAAGTTACTTTCCAAGGAAGAAGTACTCTAAAAAGAATGAAGTAATTATTACCAATCATGTTTCTAGCACACACAACTTATTTTGCAAATTGTCTTGCCCCTTTACAAGCCTTTACAGCCTATGAAGTTTCTCATCTTTGTATCATCTCATTACAAAAGCTCTGTAATTCTTAGAAGATGTTAGCTTTTTTTCCAGGGATATATATATCCCTGAAAAAATGCTAATATATATATATATATATAATTGTACACCAGCTGGCAGTTATGTCTTTATATATGAGTCACTCCATAAGCCATGATGACAACTATTCTTTTGGCCTAAAATATTGCAAAGCAGGAAATGGAGTACACACATTTGAAAGCATGTGGCATGTACTTGTAAATATACAATCAGATGGAGCCATACATACAGCAGTGCATGCGAATTCAGGCAACTTGTTAACTGTAACTTAGTGAGTTAAACTCCATAACGAATCAAGATCATCCGCCAGATTGAACAGTTTTAAATTCTAGGAATAATCCATCACTTGCATAATTACATTGGGATGCTAGAAGGCAAATGGAATTCCCCCACATGCCTCAGCATTAAATATTACTACTACAACATTCAAGTTAACAGTAAATACTCTAAAGTGCTAACTACAGACATAAGGAGTGGCAACACACTGGCTTGTCATGCCTATCAGACACTCAGGGAGTGGTGATGAATGAATGTAGGACATCTGCAGGAGAAAACCCAAATAACCACAGAAAAACCTATCCAAGAAAATCCTTCTCTCTGAGCTGGTCATGCAAGCCTTTCATTCACATGGTAAAGGCATGCAAAAAGATCATTATGAAGTCTTTATCTGCCTCCATACCACATACCACCAGGCTTTTTGCTACACTTTCTTCAGTGCTCAGCAAAAGAGATCTTTGTTCTGTTTCTTACACGAACTGTGTAAGAAATCTTTGCTGCTGTTCCTTCTATGCCCTGTGTAAAAGCTCTATCACTGTTACTTCTATGCCCTGTGTAAGTGCTCATCACTTTTCCTACAATGCCCTGCAAAAAAACTGTCACCTGAGTAACTATTTTTGTTACTGTCTCTCCCACAACCCACAAAAGAGCTCTTTGTTACTGTTCTTTCTGTGTCATGTGTATACGTTCAGCTATCGTTATTTCTGTGCCCTTGAAAGAGTGCTTTCTTACTGTGCCTTCCATGCCCTGCACAACAGCTTTGTTAGTGTTCCCTCCATGTCCTGCAAAGCTTTGTTAGTGTTCCTTCCATGCCCTGCATAAGAGTTCTTTGTAATCACTTCTTAGGCTTACCAAGACAATATGAAGAGAAAAGGAAATCTAACAAAACAAGCACTACAATTTCGAAACTGAAATTTTGAATCAGATTTAAATTTCAGTACAGATGGAGTAACTCAGACTCACTGATCTTTCCCACATACGCAAATTCTTGTATGTTCAATGACAATAAGAGTAATACCTTTTCCCCAACTCTCAGTATCAGTGATTCCAAACGGTCTTCTATTTCCTGGTTTTCAGACACTCTCCTCCTCTTCCTGTAGGCTCGTTCTGCAACATCATCATGATCACCACCACCACAACCATAACAATTCAACACACAAAGTAAACATATACAAACCCAAGAACACACATAATTACAAGAAGTCTATTCTGGGATATTCATCTCTACTTTGTGGCACATTAGAATAAGAACAGAACACAAAAATTTATAATAGCAGTATATCTACATTTAAATAGTGTCATTTATTATATTAAAAATTCATCATAAAGCAAAAAGGTGATTAAGTTTAGGTACAAATGTCAAATTAAAAAACCAAAGCAAATGAGTGGTTTCAAAACTTTACATAATGGTGCCTCCTCAGCACATCAAAAACTTCATCAAACATCTACCTCCTTTTAACTTTGTGCATGTGTGTAAAAGGCCCACCTTTCTCAGTTTTTGATCTTTAAAATCAATACTTTTATGGTTTTTATCAATTACAGACATTTACCAAGACTTCATAAATATTACTGAAATAACTCAGTTGTGTGATTAATTATAATTCCAGTACTTAATGTAACTTGTATAAAGACTAAGTAACACAGAAACTTGTGTAAATAAATGCAGATATTTATTGTTTGTGGCAGACTGTCAACAAGAGTGGGGGTGAGGCAACTTCATAGTGACTGTTGCAACACCATCACCAACAGCAACTGCTTATACCACTGATAACACTGTCACCAATTTCTGCTTCTAAGTTTCAAACATGTTTATTGTTATGTATAAACTAATCTAAATTATAAACAGTTTCAATAATTGTGACATTAACAATTATATGGTTTCTAGTTTGCATTTTAATTTTACATCATCATTCTTCTACTCAAAGCATTGTAACACACTCTCCAAACGCTCATTAAAGTTTGGAAACACTGTCCCAGACAAACCATGAAATACACAGTCTATGGGAAGAGACCAGATTAATACCCAATAATATTATGGAGAGATTAACCTATTCTTGACATGAAGGTCCAAACCTTGATGCAGATGATAATAATAAAAAATTCAAATAGTAAAACAAAAAACCATAACCTTCTAATAAAGAGTAAAATGGTGCATAAGTAAGTTTTAGCAGTCCTGTGTCATATACAGTCATGATCATATAAATAGGGGAAAAAATTCTGAGTTGATTTACACTGTTTAAACCAGTTTTACTCATTGCCACCGGCTCTCACACCTGCAACATTGCAATTACCATGTGACAGAGACAATAAAACCTATTCCCTCAGATGTTGCAAACAAGCTGTCAGTCATGATGCAGTTGTCTCTCGTCGGTAAATATCGTCAATTTAAATTCCAAAATTCTCGAATGAATCTTATCGCGTATCATGCCGCGCCTTATGTCGCCCCGCATGTTGTATATCTTCGGTGTACAACCTGCCTGTGGTGGCATAGGTTAGGTTTTCATTATCCTGATTATTATATGGAACAAGTACGAGTACAACATAAAACTGATCTATGGATTTTTAACACTTCCAAAAGTAATTCCAAGAGTAGTTGTAAGAACTACATAATGCATCACCCCCCCCCCCCCCCAAAAAAAAAAAACAGAACTACTACGAATATACACCCGACACCTTCGAGAACATTTCCCTTGACAATACAATTTCATTTTACCATAGCCATCGTCTTCCTCGTGAGGTCTTCTTCGACTCATTGTCTCAAATTTCCTGCTGTCTTCATATAATTTCAATTATCACAAGTTAAGGTGATTATATGTCCATTATTTTGACATTCAACTGCAACTTTAACACACACCAACACGCCTTTACTGCCACAGATCATCTAGTATACTGCGGCCCTTAATCGGTGACTGCAGCTACCACGGATTACTTTACATCCTCACTAACATAACCATTTAATATATCTTATGCAGACAAATGTACACTGTTTTATGTTATTTAACACAATTTTTATTAAATGCTGCCCAACATGTTTCTAGCCTATATAAGGCTCATCTTCAGGGGCTCTTTCGTTGAAATTACAACAGCTATATTATTGGTATATAAAATTCTTAAAATGCCGTTAGATGTGCCTGGTTATTGATATCTGTAACAGTCATTCTGCTTTCACTGAATGACTGTTACAGATATCAATAACCAGGCACATCTAACGGCATTTTAAGAATTTTATATACCAATAATATAGCTGTTGTAATTTCAACGAAAGAGCCCCTGAAGATGAGCCTAGAATAGGCTAGAAACATGTTGGGCAGCATTTAATAAAAATTGTGTTAAATAACAAAACAGTGTACATTTGTCTGTATAAGATATATATAATTAAAAATGTACGGTACAAGTAATGTAAAATAATCATTTAACTTTATTTCAATGTTGGCGATATGCACGGATCAGATCCAATGAACTAATGAGCGGACGGACCGATTGGATCCGGTCGTGCGTGTACGTCTCTGTCGTTCACGTTGATCGAGACGGGTATGTTACCAGCCTGCGCTCACCAGTCGACACAGATTATCTAGTATCCAGTCGGGCTTTGGCTTAGATGGGTGCCAGGTCTATACCCATTCTCTTTGCTGACGACACCAGTGTGCTTATAACAACCCCCTAGACCGGAATATCTTGAGAAAAGTGTAATTGAGTCCTTTAAACAATTACTCAGATGGTTTAAAAGTAATTTATTGTCATTAAATCTAAAAAAAAAAACATTTAATTCACTTTAAAACCAGAAATGCAACCCTTTTGGATATCCAAATAGGATACCACAACAATTTAATTACAAATGTCCATTATACTAAATTCCTAGGCATAACCATACAAAATATTTTATTTTGGAACACCCATCTCGACCACCTAACTACTAAATTAAGTAGGGCTTGTTATGCTATACGGACCATTAAACCTTTTATGTCAACACTTTAATTATGGTATATCACACCTATTTTCATTCATTAATGAGATATGGCTTAATTTTCTCTTCATATTCTATTAATATTTTCCGCCTTCAAAAGAAGGCCATAAGAGTTGTCACTGGCATTAGTAATAGAGATTCATGTAGAGATTATTTAAAAAAAACTCAAAATACTACCCCTTCAATCACAATACTTATTATCTACACTGTTTGTAGCCAATAACATCCACCTATTCAAGAGTAACTCTGAAGTCTACATCAGTAATACTAGACATAGTGTTGATTTTCATCTGCCATCTCCTAGGTTAACAACATGTCAGAAGGGAACCTTTTATATGGGAATTAGATGTTTTAATAACCTTCCACTTGAAATAAAGGCACTTGTCAATAATGTCAAACTATATAAAATAGCCTTAAAAATTTTTTCTCTATCTCCATTCATTCTATTCATTACAGGAATATTTTGACCTAAAAATTATAAATGAATTCTACATTTTATTGTATCTAGTCTTGTATCAGATAAATGCAATGTTTTTATTTTATCATATTTATTACATTTGTTGTTCTTTCTATAACTTCTTTTATTTTATATTTCATGTGACCAATTGTATTCCTTTGTTTCTTGTAAACTTGGATTTAAGGAATGTGAGTAAATCATGATGATGATGAGACACCAGTAAATATCCGTCAAACTAAACACTTATGAAAAACCTAATTGCAGCTACATGTTCCAGCTCATATTACATCATACAACTATGTATGTAATGTTATTAAAAATCAAGATCTTGATATTCATTAAACTTTTTATGATATTTGTCATACAACATTTTATGGAAATCAATTATGATGGCTTGTCATTTTTATTCTGGTATTAGTAGTTGAGAGCCATGTGCATTAAAATCTATTACAATCATCAGGCAGTTATAAAAAACAGAAGCAGACATGACAGTCAGAATTTCAAAATCCCAAACAGGTAAAATTCAGGGAGGGTCTGGTGTGTAACGTCACATTGATCAACTAATCCGTATCTCGTATATAAAGCCCGGACTTCAGTATGCACATACATATTACAGAGTTTGATTTTTAATGTATGTGTAATATTCGTTGTTCAGGGATTCATATAGTCAAATACATCTCATGCTTATTGTGTCTCACTGCCTATTGCAGGCATCTAAACTACTGTATTTTTACAGACACACATTTGTATTACAAGGTTTTTAACAATGGCTGTGAATGTGTTGATGGGATTGCAGAAAGTTGTTGTGTAGTAGTGTCAGTTACTAGTTACTTCAAACACTTTATGCTGGTCAGCCAAACCGTTAATTATAGATGTTTGTGTTATTGACACTAGGTTTTATTCTTATGAATGGACTCCAGTGGTTTGGAGGAACATGCTGCCTCCAATTTCAGGTTTGAAGAATTACTTCCAAGTTTTACAATGGAATGATTAGAATGAGGATATGATTTGATGACACAGCCAGGCTGCAGTGAAGGTGACCATTTAGGCTACAAAAGAGGAAAAGAAGTTACAGCATGGTTTGGGTCAACAGGAATGGTCAAACAGGCAATGTGATAAATGAAGACACATTAGATATGACAGATCATTACATTGTGTTCATGTTCACTACAAAAGATCTACAGACACATAAAATGCCACACTACACTTAGGAAGAGGTGGGGGGGGGGGGGGGAGCAACACAAGGAAACCTAGTACACATGACACAATAGGACGGTCAACATAGCATAAGGACAGGATAAATATTGATCGCAAAACCAATATACATAGCCAGGTGTCAAAAAACAATTTTAATAAAATTTAACAACTTTTAGTATTCTATACTGCGACAACCAAAATCTTAAATGATTCAACTTTAATAACATGAAAGAAGAAGAACCAATTACTACGAACAGTGAAGTGCAGTGACGGTAACTTGCAAGAGTTATGTATTGTGAAAGTGAACCCGATGCATTAGGATTGTGAACTTTTGATGGCAACCCTGAAGATGGCACAAAGGTGCCAAACCATATGTAGGTACTGAAATCATAAAAACAGTGTAGTGCATTTTCATTGTTTCATTGTTGGTATGTAATTATTAACTAATTAATGAAATGCACGGTATGTATAATATAAAGTCCAGTAATGGAGGTTATACAATGATGGTGTGGGGTCAGAGTTATTTCCAGTATAGGCATATTTTTCTTGATAACATGAATATGATTAGGCCACATAAGAGAAAAAGCTACCCTATTGACCTTTTCCAGGTATATTGTCATTTTAGCAATTTAAACATCCTTCCACAGCCAAAGACTTTGCCACTTCAAGAAGTGCTCAAGATTGTAACTTCACTGACACACTTCATGACAAACAACAAGTTCAAGAGATACTTATGAATGAAAACGTGACCTAATTTCTCAGTTCCTAGATTTCAACCCTTGAAAAATTAATAAGAAATTATGTACTTGAAATTAGGAAGTGTCACATTTATACATAAGTTAAGACATGTTTCTTACTGTATGTCTAAACATAAATAAGACAAAGAGAAATTAAAAAAATTTTAATTACACAAATATACTGTTCAAACACACATACATATAACAGGTTCATATCATATGTATAAATCTTTCCAATTAATTTTAATAACATAAAGTAGATGGATGTGATGTAAAGATAATGGGATGGTTATCACAGGCTGTTGTTTGCCTAGGCATGTTCAGAATTTATTTAGCACTCTGTAATTTAAGTTACCTTGGATATTCATGACATACTGGTGATCAAAATGGGGCAATACAACACTGGGCAGACACAACTACATATTTACATCAGAAACCCCGAGTCCTCAATCTAGAGTGATCCTGATTAAATACAATATTTAATAATTCACTTGCAGCAATAAACATTCTGGTGTCTGAAATATGGTATCTTAAGCTAAAGACAGGATGAAGATATTAAAATTTCCTTCAGTTTTGGTAAATCTGAGTACATGCAAACAGTCTATTGAATTTGTTAATCACGTTTTATCAGGCTGAGCAATCCAAAATTACAGGAGAGAAACTTCCATTTGGTTTGCTCCAACATGAACAGATGACTCATATAAAGATAAGGCAATTTATCTTCCAGCCACCACTGAACTTTAAACATTGGTTACTTATAATAACTGAAAGATAACACAATATAACAATTCTGGAAATTGTAATATTGTATTTCCATCATCTTTATGAAGACAACATAAATGGTCAAATTTAATCTCACCACCACACATTTCACAATCCTATATGCATTGATTTAGTACTGCTATCCAATTTTGACTGATTTCCCACACTGAATGAATATTATACATTTCATGACATTTTAATAATTATGGGTATGGTTTTGGTGCTGACTACTACAAATATTTCAAACCATTATTAACATGATAACCAGCATTTATGAAGTATAATTTTACTGTCAATAGCCCTTCAATCTTTTCTGTATACAAATGGTGTGCAAATATTTCTCCTAGTGACAACATATGCACATTCACAGCCACACTCTGGATGACATGATTCCTTGCCAAACAGTGTGCTGTATAGAGGCTGAAACACATTTTTCATATAATCTGAACAGATGTTTCATGTATGAAATAGAACGTTCATTGGTTTCTTTACTACTCGAAGACAATGCAGTACAATGTATATTAAGTAAAATAAGATATACAAAAATTGAGACTAATCTGCTGCTGACTTACATTGTTTATTTATTTACACATATGAATTTCTTACAAAATGAACAATCTGAGTGAGACAATTGATGGATCAAAACTCAAGCACTCTTTCTTGTCTGTTGCACATTTAATCACCTTACTTAGAAACAAAGCCATAAAATCCTAAGGTGACCATTTGTCCCGGATTTTCAGGGACAGTCCCCAAAATAAAACTTGCATTGTAGACTAATTTTGTCCCCGAGCTTTTAATTCTTCTGATTTTATTCTGTCTTCCTGATAATATTCTGTAGAATGGAGACTTTCCTGGATCTTGTTAGCAACTTTCCCAGTGAGGAGATGGCAGCAGTGCTGCACATGGAGCAGTAAACAGTAAAGATGTATGTAAGATATTAAAAAAAAAAAACCTTGACTGTAATGTGTGTATCATTTTAATTGTTGTTTCAATGTTGTCCCGATCTCTGAATATGCCAAGGAAAAAAATAGTTGCTTTAAAAAATCATTCAAAATGATTGAAATTTCAACAAGTCTCTCTCCCCCCCCCCCAATTGTGTATCCACAGCTCTGCTGCAGACCAGTCTTCATGTTTAAATAGTGTTGTGGGAAGCATAGGTGTCAAGTCTGAAACTGGAAGTAATCACTCTCAATATTGTGTCAATACACCAAAATATCTTGAACCAAACAGCCAACTGGTACTTTACCTGGCCAGTCCATAGTCCATTATGTCCAAATATTCCACACACTAGGCCCTAAAAGTCAATATAAATATGTCTTACAAATGCTGTTACAAAAAAGACATATGATTACACATAACAATAAACTGATAAAAATCATATACTGCAATTTCTCTCACAACAGGATAAATATAAAAAATCTAACATTTCATTATACTAGGAAAATGTAGATAACAAACTGATAAAAATAACCAACTGAAAATGGCTATTCAGTAAATAACTTTATGGTGATTTACAGTATGTATGCTGTCGTTTTACTCTCTGGTTAGGACAGTAACTATAAAGATACTTTCACCCTGCAGTAACAGTAAAGTTGCACAACTTCCAGTAATGATTTTGTTTCAGTCTCTGTTGTAGTTCACTGTTGTCTGCTTATGTCTACCCTGCATTGGTGTATGTACAAAATGTGTTAGTAAGTATATTCTTAATAAGTCATTTGCTCATGCAACCCAAACATCTGCTTTGGTTTTGGGACTCAACATAGAATTCATAAAACAAAAGCAATTATACAAATAAGACAAAACGAACCATTATGGCCAGCTTCTTTTATGCACATCCTGTATTTCAGTTTGTAACACTGTTTTTACAAAGTGGTAGCGCTACAAACTGTCATACAGAGGTGAAATTCCAATTACATACAAAGTAAATGTATAGTTGTCCCTCTGCATGCCATGAAGGAAAATGGGGATGTGGAGGAATAGCTCCACTCATTTTTAACCTCAGCATAAGATGGAGGTGAGTGGTCAGCTTCATGCCCAACTGCTTTGCACCCTGGGAAAGCTCCCCTGATACCCACCGAATATTTTTAAATGGTTGTATTTTTATGGTGACCACATAAATGTTGTAACAACGTGTAAAAATACATAATGGTGGGCAGAATCTGAAAAATATATAAATTTACATGGAGAACATGCATTTCTGCACTTGATATCAAGTTACATCTGTGCATAATCACTGATTATGGTAATTATCCACTCATTCTCATGGAATTACTTTACTAAATTCATATGTGGGTGATTAATGGTAATTTTAAGCATATCACAATACATCACTATGGTTTAAAACAATTATGTAGTTATGGCAATATTCATTCTTTCTTAAAGCAGCCAGTTATCACAAAGATATGAAAATAACTAAGAACAGTTCAACATTCTTGATATCTAGCATTATGTGAAGATCTTAAAGATTGTCTCACCCTCTTATACATGCAACCAGCTGCTTATTAACAGCAAAATTACCACCCACTCTTTGCTGTGCATCTGAAACTCAAAAAGTTAAAGTAAGATTGACTCATGTGTATGGGCTGGTTCTGAATGCAGCATAGATGCCAGACCCTTTGTGTATATGGAACGTCCTTCCAGAAGACAGCAAGTTCCCATCCGATATGTATGTTAAAATATGGTTGGCTTTTACCTTGACCACTCATCCATCATCTTACCTGTGTTGCACATTTCCTTCGGTCACTGATCTTCTACCTCATAAAACAGCTTACCAGATTTTGTGGTTCTGATGCTTCAGCTTTTGCAGCTGGCATTCAGTGAGGTGGATTAGCTTTTAGGTTTAGACCACGAAACATGGGCAACATCCATACACCTTCAGAGAGGCCCAAACAATATCTAAACATCCTCACAGCTTCAACTATGACGACAAATACGAACTCAGAAAACTCCACCTCTTCCCGTTCCATACCCTGCACCCCCACCTGTCTCAAATATATTTCTCACTTCCTTGTTATCCCCACAGAGTTCCCAGAAAACCTTGCTCAACCATCCCTCTCCAGTGCTACAGCTAAGCTATCCTATTCGCTGGCACTGTGGTCTATTCCCTCACAAATCAGGCCATCGCTTCCCATATAGTGCCCACTACCAGATCTGCCATAACCTCCAGATTCATTCACTCTTAAGACAGCAACTGTAAAATTTGCCAGAACATTGGAAAGTATTCATTCCTCTATGCAGCCTAATCCCAAAAGCTGATCCAACTCATACAGTCTTTGAAATAAATCCATACTGTATGCCTAATGTGCTCTTTCATGAGCTGCTAACTTCACATTCAAGTCTAAGTATTCCTACCTAATTCCCAAAGTTAGGGTTGACCACTTTTAACTTGGTATGCAGTGCAATCACAGAAACATTTTCAGGTCCTGCTCATCACCAATGCTATACAAAATACAGTGGACCCTCCCTTAACTGGCTAAATCATCTACATTCAGAACAAAAAAAGTTAGGCAAGAAGAATAGCTTTATAATAATGCATTTAATAACTTACATTACATTACTTTTAGATATTTAAAGACTATCATTGTATATAAAGTATATCTGAAATTGGCAAATCATATTTTTACTTAGGTAATGCCAGAGATGATTTTTTGCTCTATGCTGCATTTTATTGCTATCAGTTGTTACTTGTTTTTTTCTGTATTATCCATTATGAACTGCATGGAGTTCTATTTGCAAGAGTGCCATGGAAGTCCAATGTACAATGACACAAGCTAGTGAACTGAACTTCATATGACATTTTCACTGGCTAAAATGTGGGACGGCTCATTCTTGAAGCAGTCAAGTCATGCTAAGGGTGGTCCTAAAAACATCATATGCTACTGCAATTTTCTGATTGCACATTAGAATGGGTCTGCATGTGTGCAAAGCACTGTCTAAATGTTCAGTAAATTCTCAATTCAGACAGGCAGCTCTCTGATTCTGGAACACAGTCTGTCTTCCAATAGGAAAGGCAGATACACCAAGAGTAGGTTGTTCTTTTACAGAATGCCTGCTATACACAGCTTGGAAAGCAAAACTGCAAGTACAGCTGGTGCAAAAATTATGGGAATAAGTCACAGCTAGTTACAAATCACTCATAATGATAAAGTGCCAAAAAAAAAGTCCTCATTTTACATGTAATATTGCCATGTGTAATATGAAGAAATTGATGATGATGATGATTTTCATTGCTTTAATAAAGGTCACATAAACCATACTCATTCTATCATGATTACACTAACAGTAATAATAAATTAAATATTTCAATATGAAAATATGGCACATATACCAAGGCAGGGAAACTTCTCAGTATATAATTGCTATAAATATATCCAGGAGTGTAATATTTATACATATACAGATCACATACAGTTCTAATATTGTTTAACAGTTGTGAGTTACCCATCAGGAAAGAAGCCCACTTTTTTCTATAAAACTCATTTCTAATTTATGGAATTGTCAAATTAACAAAAAGAAAAAAACAATGTCACATTACTTTTAAGTACGTTTTAGTGGTTAGTATCCAGTTCCCACTATTACACACAAATACACAAGAAAAACAAATTCACAAGTGACTTAGAGCAATAAAAAGGGTATATAAAATTTCCCATGGTCTATACACATTTGATGAGTATGAACAAATACTTCTGAATGCAACCCAGCATTATTACTTCTGTACAAGTCAACTGACTGTATTATGTACACAAAGAAACGTAGGAAAAATACGTTAACACCAAGACCATGACACAAAATAAACATCACTTAACAAAAACAACATACAACAAAAACAGCATATAGCAATAGCAGCAACAGTAGCAGTAGTAGTAGTAACATTGCTATTTTAATAGTTACATAATAACACTGTTACAACAGGTACTTTCAAGTACCACTGTACAGTCTGGTACTATAAAACAGTATTGCAGCTTCCTATAAACAGAGGAAGGAGCAGAATCTACCAAACATGTGCCACACTGTTACATATCTATCACATTCACAGTTGGAAGCAGATTAAGATATCTCTAAATAATAACTGCAGACACCAAATCTATTACTGGATGTATGGTGCACAATGTAATGAGTGACACTATTAAGTATACTAAAAAAAAAAAATAATGAAAAAGTATTTTTAATGTTTCGCCATTCAATCTGCAGTGTTTTAAATTAAATTTACAAATTATGATTCACTGGTATGTCAAACTACAACAATTAACACTACTGTGAACACATATTGACTTGTATGTATGAACAAAGCAACATGTTTAAGTAGTATCCCATCTTCTCTGTTATAACATCACCATTAGAAACAGCAAGTATCTTGCCTACTTACTGCTGATGCTTCCTTGTTCTTCATGCTTTAAAAAAGGATGTAAACATAAGTCTTCATTTACAAAACATACCTCATTTGTACTAAGATATTTAAGATCCTTCTGGCAAATTTAGGTGCTTGCTCACATTCTATTTGAAGTATAAAACAGCGATTTCAGGTTCTTGTGATGGAGAATAATTAGATCATGATCTCCTGGGATGTGATGCCATGTAGCCTGATAAACAAGAACCACAGTTTTGGAGAAACTCATCTACTTGGTGTACATCCCAGAAAATAATGAATGACATTATAAAATACAGGTTTGTTACAAGATGATACTGGATCTACATTGTAAAATGTAGATACTGCCTCAGAGTTGTAGCTTATCAAATTTGAGAAAATAAAATGGAACATATGGTAAGAAACATCTCAAGAAGATCTCCTCCAGAAGTATGACATACACAATATGACATTAGCTACATTGTACCTGCAGCACATCTTCCTGAGTTAATTCATATAAATTGCAAGCCTAATGTAACAACATTCCCATTTTTTTGTTGTCACGAGTTTGTAAAGAAATCCTGCAACCTCTTTACTGTACTGCGATCCAAAGCACACAAATCAAAGTCAAATGTTTTCTTTGTAATCTCATACTGGCCTGTCTCTGCTATTACTTGCACCACACGCTGGAGTTCAGCATTGTCTTCAAGTGTCATAATTTTTCTTTGTAGATCTTTAAGCTGTGAAACGTAGTCTGATGAAAACTTCTCTGGCATGGCAGCAGCACTCTGAACTTCATCAGCTGTTGTAGTACTTACCTCTGCTTGCACTTCCACCTCAGTGGGCACCCATTCAACAGGATCATCTGTTATACTCAGATCAGGATCCAGTTTTGATAATTTTGGAGGTGCTGCACCATTTTCTCTTCCACCCCCACTTGCCTCCTCCTCCTCCTTATCCTTTCCACTGCTCTTATGTTTCCGTTTCTTGCTAGTGTCCTTATCTCTTCTTCTAACACCTTCACTGTTCCCACCACTACCACTAGGTTCTTTTTTCTCTTTACCTTTCTTTGATGCACTTTTATCCTTCTGTTTAACACTAATTACCTTCATCAGACTATTTCTCTCTTGATTTGAACTTTCAGGCCTGGATCTGGTAGCTTCAGGTCCACTGTTAGCCAAACTTTTATTTGAAACATCACGCTTAACTGCAGCTTCTAAGCTGCCACTATTCTCTACAGGTGCAGATCCTTTGGATAACTGTGGAGTTGGAAGTTCAATTGAGTCTTCATCTGGAGACAGGTTCGAATCACTTGACTCATGATTCTTCAGTTCATCAAACAACTTATTAAGAGGCCTCTTGGCAGGCTTGTCCTTGATTACAGATGTGTGCACTAGCTTCGGTGGAGAGGAAGATGGTTTGGTGGGAGGCGAGATGGAATGCAGTGGGCTACGTGAACGACTACGTGAAAACTTCTTGTTAGCATCAGATGTCGCACCATTTCTGTCTCTGTCATTGGTTTCACCTGTTTTTTTGTTATCTGATGAACCTTTCTTAATTCCTTTCTCTCTCTCTCGGTCTCTCTCTTTTCCATTTTCAGCTCGTTTACTGCGCTCCTTCTTTTTATGCTTGTGTCTAACACGTTCTTTATCCCCATCACTGCTCAGTTTTTCCCTTTCTTTAGGCTTCTCTGATTCCCTGTTTGAGTCCTTCTCTGGTTTCCTAGCCGTTTCTTTGTCTTTATCTTTAGATTCTTTTGCTGACTTTTCAATCTTATCTACCTTTTCACAAGACTTGCTCTCATGATCCTTGTGTCTCTCTTTCTTGGACTTTTCATCCTTACTTTTCTTATCTTTTCTCTTCTTATCACTTTTACCTGAATCACTCAAAGATTTTGAATCACTTTTCTCTTTAGATTCTTCAATTTGAACTTTTTTGGCCTCTTCTTTCATTGGCTTAGAAGCAGATGGAAATTTTGGTGGTGTAGGGACTCTTTTAGGGGATGTTGTTGGATGTTTAGACTTTTCTTTGTTCTTGTCATGATCTTTATTGTGATCTTTCTTCTCTTCTTTTGAACTCCTGCCAATTCCTTCTCGTGAATCTTTTGGTGCACTATGTTTCACAGGTTTAGATCCACTTACCTGTTTATCACTATTTGGTTTCTCAGGTTTGACAGATTTAGGTAATGGTGACAATTTGGGTGATGAAGATGACTTTTTGGGGTCAGGCGAAGCTTTCGTAGTTTTGATTGGTGTCCCAAACAGCTCATGAAATGAGTTGCTTGCCCGTGGTTCTTCAAAGCGATACTCCTAGGGAAATGAAAAAGAATGAATTGTTCTAATAAGCTCACAGTTGTACAGCTGCTGTTATATCTTCAATAATATGGATGTAATTTAACATTGTACCTTAATCTTGTGTTTCTTTGCTGACTCCACACCCAACTTAAGTTTGCCAAGAAGTAAAGTAGGTGGTTTTGCTGAAGAAGCTTCATCAGATGCAGCAGCAACAGCTGGAGAAGAGCTGGGTTTTTCTACAGGTGTTAAGTGACTAGAGATACTAGAATCTGAGCCCACTCCTACCTACATAAACATATCACATATATGAGATGTTTCACAGCTACATAAGAGTCAGATCTATCAATACTCTGCCCTCCTATCACCCAGTGTGCCAATTAGGAAGAGGCATCTTACCGACAAATTCTCGTATCTGTGAATTACATCCTTCCGTACAAGGGGCCTGATGATGCAAAGTGGGTTTCTGAAACATTTGTCTGTAACCCAACTCCAATGCAGCTGATCACCAGAGAGTATTAACTCTGACTGAGGTGAAATGCAGATTATGGTGTTGTGATGTAATGGATAGAGGATAATGTTCATGTTTAATATCTGCTCAGATTGATGCCAGAACCTGAAATTAGCTATGTCACAACAGAGCAGGTACTGGTGACAGTGCCACTCACCAAAGTTACTTTACTAGCTCATGTGTGGTGAACACAGCTAGCCTGTCCACCCCCTTCAATCCCAGCTGATGGTCAGCCTTTAAACACATGTTGCCCTACAATTCTACAACATACTCTTCCACCATTTCCACTATGACCACCAAGACCATCTCTCCTTTTCCCTGCACAAAACTTGTACTGGTTGTTCAGGACGAGAAGAGGGTGAAAATCCAGTTCACATGTGTGCACATTTGTAAAAATGTGCAATTATAAAAACAAAATGGAAAAATTATGCCCCAATAACATGCAAATTGGATAATCTGAAGCTGACGGCATATCACGTATGAAAATATGAGGAAGGAAACACTTGGATATAAACTGAATAAATATATTGTGTCAGAATAATAGAACATACAGAGTTCTTCACGTACCCCTCCTCCACATATCAGTCGACGTCTCAGATCCTCATCTGGGTTACGAAAAACATACTTCTCACGCTGCACCTTTAGTGGTTGTAAATCTAAGTCGTAATTGAAACGGACTTTCTTGGGTTCTTCATCAGTTCGGAAGCAGATGTCAATAGGCAGATTGAAAGCTGCATAACCAGATTCCTTAACGGAGTATGGTGGCTCCTTGACAACTAAAGAAACATAAAAAATTAGAATGAATATGTTGGAAGGAATATTCCAACTACGAGTTCTTTTCTACAGTGCAGAAATGAACTTGTTGCTGCTTATGATAAATGTTCAAGAAAGGAAATTTGGAAAGGATTAATGAAGTAAAAATTCTGCACTTTTAAGATCTGAAGTTTTCATGGTGTTGAAGTGGCACAATCAGTAATGAGTTAACAGGCACATTACCTGTTGAGGCTATCTGCACCTGCCTCCTGGTTAGCCCATATACAGTACATTATTCTCATAGCTTTATTGAAGCACACCCCAATTCATACAAAAGTAAAAGTAAAAACAAAAAGAGACAATGGCTCACAAAAGAGCAAAGATTCAGCCTAAAACATTGTCATCACACAGCACTTTACTGACTGTACATGGCTTGCAAAACCATTCATGCCTGATTACATATCTTAGACAATCAATTAACCTTTTGGCACCAGAATTAAATGCCCATAGTGATAGGCAGAAGACCAGAATTTAAATGGGAGCTGCTAAGACCAAATATATTTACATGACATTTGGCATTTGAGCATCACACTACACAATATATATATATATATAAGGTACAATTTTGGTGCCCAACGGTTAATATGTGCTGCACATGATGGTAGACACTACAGAATGCACACATGCAGATGGCAAAGTCAGTGAAATATAGGGAGTTTCTTTCCAGCTTGACCGATAAGCAATGGCCCAATGCTCCGGCCGATGCTCTGCCAGCATTGTGTCACATGCTGCATCTTGGGGTGGTTTAACAGTCGATGACGGGAGCTAGACAAACGAGCATAGTGATAATAACCTTTAGAAAGTCTCATAAAAACTCACTACAGCATTGTGCCGGTGCTTATCAGTCAAGCAGAAAAAGAAACAACACACACTACATTCACACAGAATGGAGCAATGAACTCTTAACTGTAACGCCACTTGTGATGGCAAAGGAAGCAACACAGAGTACTGACACCTGAGAAATGCTATCCTCCTGCAGTGAAGCAAAGACAAAACTGTACCAAGCCAGACTCAGAATCTTCTATTGTATATTAAAATTCTATATAATAAGATTAGCTAACAGCCCTTTAAGACAAGATGTCACAGGCCTTCACAGTATCAAAGAAAAAGCCCACTACAGCTGCTTGGTAACAATGCCTTCCTGATCTGCTACAGGAATACTAGATAGTCCATCATGGAGCGATTTCACTGGAAGCTGCATTTGAAGTTCAACAGCAAGTCCCAACTTGCTAGTATACAGACTAGCCTGGAGTACATTTTTTGAGGAATTTACAGTCATAGCTGGTGAGACTTACTGTGCAACAGCTAGTAGGGGAGAGCACTCTTTACCTGCTTTTAGTATAGAGATCACAGCTCACTCTCCCCATTCAGACAGGAAGGAACTCTGATTCAAACCCACTTCTACCTGCTACAAAAGTCACAAATGTGACTAATTTACAAAGACAATGGACAGATGTGCACTCCAGTAGCATGAGTTCACAGAAAAAACTCTAAAATGTGGTGTTAAACTTCCTATAGGTTTCTAATATATCAGCAACTAACGGACAAAGTGGCACTGGGACATCGTTTTCCCTGTATACTTCTATTTTCTTGTCAGTATCATTCCACCAATGATCCATGCTCATTCACTGATCTACTACCTAGGCTATATAACACTAGAAACTGACAGTGTTCTTAAATAATACATTTTAAAAAAGCAGCAACTAATCAACTCCACAGAGCACAGTCAGTCAGTCTTCACACCCAGTTTGTCTAATGTCCTCCCACCTATACCTGGGTCTCACAAGTGGTTTCTTCCCTTTAAGTTTTCCAAATAAAATTTTGTAGGTGTTTCTCCCATTCTCTCCAATGTATGTTATAATAAAATATGAAAATCATGTATTATGCATAATCAAAACTAATAAGTAAATTACAATTAAAAGTAAAGAAACTTACCTCTTTTTGGTTTAGGGAATGTCTCATGCAAATGGAAAACAACTTTATCCACAAAGTGATTTATCTCAGTGTTATCAGATCCTCGCACAAACACTTCCCAGTCATGTGTAAAACCTTCTGGTGTGGCCTTCGTTCGAATAGTTGCTTCATGCCCAATTTCAAACAACACCTGAACACACTGAAAACAGGAATCTTTTTTTAACCTACTAAAGAGTACACAATGTTCAAAATGTAACTGCAAAATCCATCACAACATAGTCTCCAGTCTTGCAGAATTTAGTTTTGTAGGCCAGTTTTCCAGCTAAAAGACATGAAGTTTCCACAATAATAAAGATTCATACCATGGTCTTCTGCATTACAGCAACACAAATTCTCATAGATGGATACCAGTGTTTCAGAGGAACACATGCTTGCAAATACAGGGTAGTGACAGCTGAACACGTATCTGAAATGTTGGTACCAACCTACCAGACCACATGTCATAACCCAGAAGACAAGAATATGTAGCTGCTCTTCATACTTTACTTGGTCCAGACTTGCTCTGTGGCTCATTCAGTCTCCTACAAAATGGGTACTAGGGACTCTGTCTCTAGGAGTAAAGCAGCCAGCAGGTGAAGGCAGTCACTCACCTCCATCTTGTTCTGAGGTTAAGAATGCATGAAGCTACACCTAAGTCCCCACATGCCTTCATGGCCTTGACTAACACATTACATATTTAACCTACCTTTGACACTCACAGTTTTAAAGACACAAAACCTTCTATGGTTCAAGAACATACTCATGGTTACCCTAATTACACTAATTACATTAATACTGGCTTCAATATTACTGATGCAAAGAAAGTTTGTATGTTACCATTTTACTACCATTTCAAACAACTACACCAACTCTGGTACTATAAGCTTACTGGATAATGTATCTTATGCACTCTCGCAAAGATCGTGTACTTGCATTCACTGTCAATGCTGGGAAACCTGCTTCCTTAACATTTCCAGTCACTGCAAGAAGATTTAATGCCATCAAATAAGGTAGGTATATACCACTATTTTGTTATCCTCACTCATAACAGATGCTTCTCTTGCAATGCAAATCCTTCAACACGACTGTGTGTGTACCATAGTCACCACATCTACACAACAAGGCAAAAATGTAGTTATTTTCTCCTGGAATGGCTCCCAACAATTAGCCAGGTAACTCACAGAACAGCCATACCAAAGAGAAAACTCTTGAAGCCTATATTTTGGGATCTAAGATTTACAGAATGCAAGAGGAAGACACATTCTTCTTTTATTTTCTGTCTGAATTTCATTGATCCCATTGCTGAAATCCCTCACCAAAACCTCATAGCCTGTCCTTGTTAGGGAGGTCCTAATTTCTTACTGTAGCTTTCTTAAATTATATTTTGTGACTATTACAACTTTCGTTTTTCAGGTGGAGTTTATCATGCCAGTGCTACACGGTGCTTGGGAAACAGCACGCAAAACACCCAGCAACCCAAAATTTGCTTAAACATCAAACAACAATGCTTAGCTAATAACTTCCAAGCAAGCATCGTATTTTATAGGGAACAGTATAATACAAAGCACTAGGTACTTCATGATCTAACCTCATTCACAGAAACGCAGAAAAGCATACTTAATATTCTACCACCGACTATAAGGCTACAAAAAGATACATATATCTCGGTTAAATTTAAACCCACCGAATATGCCATAGCCCATTCACACCATCACAAACACAAGCATTTTTGATCTTCTTTGCTTCATTGCTTCAAGATCCACTTCACATTTCACACAACTGTCACATTTTTACCAAGATAACGTTCGTATTATTCATTATTCCCAAATACGCCAGTTTTAATTCTGCTACGCAACCAACAAGACCAATTCATTGTACAAATTTCATGCTATGTTTATATCTTTAAACATCGTCATTACAAACCCTTCGCACATCCCTTTTTATTCTCCGTACGGCAAATATGCCCAATGATTTGCTGTCTTGTATATTGCATTCGTAAGTAAATCGCACACAAGCTTTCAGAAATATAGGTCCACAAGCCTGTTGCCCATTTCAACGATAAGAATTATGAAGCAGCTATACACTCCACGAACCCACTTCTTACGACCACCTACACAAAACCTTACGTCCATGCTACCAACTTCTGTAAACCGATTTTCTATGCGATTTTCTTCCCTGCCTACTCACAGTTTGGTTTGTTCAGTTTTATCTCAACTTTTTAGTGGAGCGCACGTTAGGGTTGTATAACGTATTTGGAGGCATACCTACTATAATTTTATCACAAAAGTACTCCCTTTGCACACTTATCATGTTGAAGAACAGAGAACAAATTATGAAATTTTGTTGCAAGCGGCAAATTCATAATCTTGGGGTGATAATAAATTTCACTGATACTACGACACATATTTGATAACTCATTTCATGTTCATGACAGTTAAGGCGGTCCCTTTCGCCTTCTTTTCTTTTTTACCAAGTTATGTTTGCTAGTGCCGAAAATCCCAATTTACACCTACGCCATTTTATTACGTACAATTATCATCCTCTGCAACCTCGGAAAAGCAACTTAACCAAAGAACAAAAGAAGCTAACCTATGAAACACATCCCTGTCACTGAAAGTGAAGAGTAACAAGGACAATTTTCAATACCAGAGGGAAATTAAAAACTTGGGATCTGGAGACACTGATTATTGCAGACCAAAAGGCGATAGCGGGCTTATCAAATTTGTTTTCATATAGTACGAGCAGTTTACCGAAATATTGTGTTAATGTTAAAGATATTTAATGTTCTATGTACTTATAACATACAGCTTACTTACTCTGCAATACTTATGTAATGAACGAGTATATCGTTTGTGAATAATGGCCATCATTTACTGAAAATATTTTTGTTCCTTTCATGTGTTTGTGTCCTAGAACTGCATTGCACTTAAACTGTACTTAAGAATTATTCTCCAAACAATATTTTTGTGGAAACAACGTACGTGATTGCTATATCTTTACGCTCTGCTTGTTCTTCAGAAGTTTTATATATTTCATTACAACTGCACATTTTATTTATTTCTTTAAACTGTAGCAGAAAAGTCTCTGAAATCAAATAAGTGCCATATACATGGTTGTGAACATATCTGAATTACATCTACTGAGTGAAGAAGTGCCCATGTAATGGAGATATTTCTGCAAGATCAAATAGAAACAGTGTTCTTTTTTCACATTTACTGCACACTGGAAAGTTACTTTTGAAGATAAAGCTTACATTGTTTTGGTATAAACAAAACCATCTCCAAAATGAGATACACTTTTAACACCCCTTTAGTGGCTGCCACAGCAGTTAGAGAAGCTGATAAAAATGTAAGTGAAGATCATGCATAATTCTTCTCTTTGTTGTAGTCTGCACTTTCTATGGTTTTGAAGTAACACTAAATCTAGGGCCTGGTATTTATGGCAAAAGACCAGACAGAAACTTTAGTTTCCTTCTGGGCAAATATGCCACGGTTTTTCAAACCGAAATATATGCCATTCTTCAATGTGCATGTGAAAATATAAGAAGAGCTTATAAACATAAGCTGATCCTTATTTTTTCTAATAGTCAGGCCGCACTTAAGGCGCTTAGCAGCCCGAAAGTGACTTCAGGCCTGGTAGCAGAATGCTTGAAATGCTCTCTCTGCGCTGGCAAGCCGGAACGAGGTAACACTCGTGTGGGTGCTGGGGCATTGTGGCTTTCCTGGCAATGAAAAAGCTAATAAACCTGCTAGACAAGGAGCAGCTATGCTGGTACTCGGCCCAGAGCCGGCACTTTGAATACCTAGGTGTTCAGCAAGAGAGACAATTAAGAACTGGATTGAGTGTCAACATTACATTACCTGGAAGAATTTACCAGGTCATGGACATGGCAAACGTTTTATTAGTGGACCATGTAAGAAAAGAGCTGAAGACCTGCTTAAATTAGGTAGGCATCAATTAAGCATAGTAGTTGCGTTCCTCACGAGCCATGCTCCTGTGAGAAAGCACCTGAATATCATGGGCCTGTTTGATGGAGATCCTACCTGCAGATTTTGCAGGATGGAGACTGAAACAGTGTACCATAACATTTGAAGCTGCAATGCATTGTCTTGTGAGTGCTATAATTTCTTTGTGAAGCCGTTTGCTGAACCTAAAGATATAAGCACAGCTCATTAAAAGACCTGTGTCTTTTCGTAAGAGGCACAGGATTAATGAACTTGTGCTAAATGAACTACTTAGGGCTGCACAATAAGCCTAATGCTGCGCTGCATCTGCTGACGGGCCCATTTGAAGAAGAAGAGCACTAAATCTATTAATATGTACTTTCAGGATCATATATTGGAGGCAAGTACAGCCCCACCAACTAAACTGACTGCTATCAGAAATGAACATAATCCATGTGTGCAATCACTGAAACGTTTACCTTTGAAGATGATCATTTCTGAAATGGCTTCAAGAGATACAGATACTGTACAAACAGATCCAGCACGTCAGTCTGTACATTCACACGTAGATAATGCATCCCTTCACACGGATCCTATTATGAAGAGATGTCCTGGCAGGTACTTCGGTTTCCTCGATTATGTTAGAAATTCGGTACATGGATGGAACAGCTTAAATATATCTGCCCTCACGGGCATCATTCCATGCTTATTGTATTATTATGGCTAGGCAAAAGCAGTACACAGAGGCCTTATTTTACACCTTTTTGCTTAAACACCCCCTACCAATTTAAACCAATTCTTAACTTGGGCTCTGTTATTTTCGGTTTATGCCCTTTGGCTAGTTGCATCCAATTTTGCTAACCCCCTTATTTCTGTTGGGAATATCATTTTTGATTTTTGCCCACTTCAGAATCACAACTTGGGCGTAAAACAAGGCCTGGTGTACTTGTAATTCTTATTGATGGAGTGAATAGCATCTAAAACCACATAGTATTTACTGATTTGACTAACTAGTGAAAAATACTCTTGGTGTATGGATTAGGAATTGTTCATCAACCTGTTATATGGATGATACCCTGTAGAGCAGTTGTAAGCAGCTTGCTTCATTGCACAAGTGCCAATTCAGGAATTTTAGACATCTGTCTGGGTTGCATAGTAGACCTAACACTGAGTAACTATTTTTTCAAGAAATAATGAGCATTAATTTTAATACAAAGAAGTATAGTAACAAACATTTTCATGGCCTAAAATGTTAATGTTACAATTTGAACCATGGAAAAATTAGCCTGTAAGATTCCTTAGAAAGCGTAGAAGGCAGGTAATTAGGTATTTCACGAGTCATGTTTGCAGCATAATTAGTGCTACTCTCTACTGTTTAACAGTGTTGACTATGTTAAAAAATAATCATATGTTTCAAAATAAATTTTTAGTGTGGAATTTTCTTCTCAGCATTTCCTTGCACTGCTACTAACAATTTTAATACTTTATGCACATAATGTGTGTTTTATAAGATAAACCAAACTATCATTGTGGGCCTGTGTTTCAAAGTTTGTAATCTTTTCAGAAAGGCTCACGAATGATGTTCTGATTAAACCTTATGCCTATTCACATTTTTGGAGTAAGTGCTGAAAGTGTTATTGTGGTTCCTGGTTTAAACTGCTGGACAGACAGGATGCTGTAAGTGCACTGTCATGATGAACCAACAAATGTTCAGTTACCCATTTTCCAGGATGTTTTGGTGGATTTTTACCCACAGACGCCACACAACACTCAAGAAAACACTGCTTATTATTAGTTTGGTCTGATGGGATTAATTGTTAATTCATAGCCCTATCATGGTTTAAAAAATCAGCGAATGCTCAATTATTAAAACTCAGTAGCCCCTCATTGGACATCAATAATGAGGAGGCTTCCTGTATGAAGACTGTTTCTTTATTTCTGGCTCATACCCATGAATGCTGGTGTTATCTATGTTTTACCCTGGTGTTTTATCACCTGTTTTGTCCTCTGAAGAGAACTGTGGGCCATCTTGAACTTGAAGTTCATGACACAAATGCAATTAATTTTCGTTCTGTTCGTTCATAGACAAGGACATAAATCAAGCACATGTTCATACAATCCAATAAATACTTTGCCAGCTTTTGTAGCACTTGAATCCTGTCAAAATTTTCATGTGTTCTGCTTGGGTGCATAGTCATCCACAGCAGTCATTTGTCTTTGAATCTTAAAATCCACCTGTACCTGCATGACTTCATAAAGCATCTCCAACACCTGTTCATAACATCTTACATATTTAAGAGGCTGTTTTATCTAGCTTGAAACAAAACATGATGTACACTCTTTTTTATTCTGAATGGTTGTGTAAAAAAATCACAAAACACTTTGTACATATTCATTGAACAGCTTCATGTGTGTCTGGTACACCACACAGGAGAAACATTACATACAAAAGTGTAGTCTATATAACTACCTATGTAGCTGGTGTATTAATTTAAGACTCATAAGGCTTTCTCTCATCAGAAAATGTTTGTACATATATGATGCAAATGTCTTCTTAGACTTTTAATGTCAAGAAAGTGGATATGTAACCAGCATGGATTAGTTGATGGAGTGAGTCCCCAGAATGAAGTTGTGTAGGGGTTTTTGAAAAATAGCTGGCTACCCAATTGTGGGTTACTCCAGTGAGTTACAGTTTCTACATTTCAATGTTGGGTATGCACATATCCATTAAGCAAATGATTCTCTGTACATAAACTTTCATGAAGTAAATATCAGTAACAGTTTCATGAATTGTTTGTATTTTCAGATGTTTTCCAAAAAAATCACTTGGTGATCCTGCAGATGACCCTGTGAGTCACGGTGAACATGCATTCTTTTCAGAGATTTTGAAAGGCTCTGGCAATGAAGTTGCCAGTTTAAATTGCCAAACAATATTTCCTGAGACATCTCATTTTTCAAAAGGACATGAAAGATGTTCTAGGTGTGCAGATGTAAAGAAAGTATTTCCACATGTATATTACTCCACACCATGTGCCAAGTCACGGTTTCGTTGTCTTTATGGAAACAAAGTTCTTAACAAAACTGTTAAAAGTGGTGGACTTACTGGACCACAAACACACCAAACTGACAGAGAACAATGGCTGAATAACAATGACAAAGTTCCATATGTAGAAAAGTACAAAGACAGAAAGAAATTTCATTATCAGAGTCCACCATCAGCTATGTCCAAGCACCCCAATGTAGATACAAGATATGAATATGATACTGAAGATGCAAATGATAATGTAAGTCTGCAGCAATACCCATTAGATTCTCCAAAAAATATAGGGTCACCTGCATTTATAAAACACGTTAATGAAAGCAGTAATGAAACTAATATTTTGTGCCCACCACTGTCATCCACATACTCCAGTGTCAACACTTGTTCAGATTGGTCTACAGAAGATGAATATGAACAGGCCAATTATAAAAGGAAACTTGATTCTGAATATACATCAGAGAACCGTTTTTTTACATCCTCTAGTAAAGTTTAAGTCAAAACATCAGAAGGCGGAGAATGCTATGACAGACTTATTATACACTGTGAAGTCAAGAAATGTTTCTAATTGGAAGCCAGATTGCAAGTACACTGAAGATGATTTAGAGTGTATTACTCCAAATATTTATCAAAAATATTCAAATGAGAATCTGTCATCCATATGTGTAAACTGTGATTCAGATACTTTACACGATGCGGTAGCATTATCAGCAGATCCAATTTGCTGGTATCAAGTGAAGTATACTAGACGGACACAAAATATTAGAATTTCGACGAAGCTGTCTGGATTGCCAGAATCTGAACCAAGAGGCCAAATACATACTGACTTACAAGTAGACTGTAGTCCACCATCTGACTGGGATTCTCTTTCACAGAACCAGGTAAGAATACAGTGTTTTTATCTTACTTATACATTCAGGTTGCCAACCATTTCATTAACTTTCAGAGTACAGCAGTTAACTATCTACTTTGATGTGTAAAAACTTCTGTATTCTGCAAAGACATTGCATTTACATATAACATAAAATTCTCACAGTCAGTGGCAATTCTTTCTCTAAAAAGCATTAACCACTTGGTGTCTGTAATGGAAGCAATGCGTGTAATAACTGTGAGATAGGAACTGAATTTTAGATGACCTGTGTGCTTCAAAGGTAAAGTTTTTCAGCTTCATTATTTGTTTCAGGGACTTAATATAGTGCCATACTTTTCCAGTCCTGAAGAAGAAAGTCACGAGCAGCCAACATCAGAGGACTTGATGTTTACAGATAAACTAAACCAAGCCTAACTATTGGGACATTCAAGAACGGAAGTTGTACTCTGTGTGTGTGCGCTTGCACACAATATTTACACGATTATTCTGTTCACAGAAAACAACCTTGATTGACTGACTGATTCTTCACAAGCAGTTCAATTTTCTCACTCATAAGATTACTTTTACTTGTGTCTCATCAGATTGATTTTTATTTAAAATATACCTCAGATGATGTTACTGAACTACTGTTTCACGTACAAAAATAAAGAATTTTCTATTAATATTAAATCTGGACTATGCTTTTTAAACATTTTTTACCATACACAGCTGATGGATCTGGGATACATATATGTATCGGTAACTTAATACAATCTTTTATCCAGAACTGATCCCCTAGCAAGCCAAGTGAAGATGTCAGAAAGTGGTTCACCATGGTGAATTTCCAGTTCAAACTCAATATAGCAATCCAACAGCAGTGGGTACGTTGTTGAAAAACACAATGGCAAAACATATGACCAGGGTTTTATGGGACAATTGGGGTCAGGGTACTTCCAAATAGTAAATACATCAAATACCGCCATGACAAGAAGTTAAGAAACTGATTTCAGATGCCACCATAGCCCTGTCCCCAGCAAATCTGAATCCCTCTCTGTAAGTCACCAATATTTTCCATAAGTAACACATATTAAAAACTGCAGATACATTAAACAAGACACCATACTTGTCAAAACTGGATGCAAACAGAAAAATAGAAACAGAAATCCATAGATGATAAGGGATTGCTGCATATAAAACTTGTAACTAGAGCAGACTAGAATAGTTCCAATAAGCAGCATTTTTACACGACAGCACAATCATGATGCTTTTTCATAAATTGCATAGACCAAAAAATTATTACATCCTGGGAAATCAACTCTAATGTATATTCTGAACTACACTGTTCAGTGAACAATAACTTCCTTTTATTATTCATCACAAACAAGACCCCAATACTATAAAAATGTAAACTTCATAACCCAATGACCGATATGAAACAGCCTTCCTTATATATTAGGTATTCAAAATACATAATGTGTTATGTGAAATTTATAACAAAAATTGATTATACTTGTCAACCCAAACTTATGTCTGTTCAGCTGAATTTAAGATCTTTTTATGTGAATATAAGACAACATTAATCACTGCTGGTCTCCCCATTTCTGTAGCTGGTAAAAACGTAAAGTTGTTCATGTACATGCCATGAAGGAACACAGGAAGAGTGTAGGTATACCGCCAATTATTCTTAACCTTGGTATTACATGGATTTTGAGTGGTCTGCCTCATGCCATGGCCTCTTTACCCCTGAAGAAAGAGCCCCAGGTACCAGGGTCAGTCTGGATGTACTATACAACAGAAAAATCTCTGCCCCTGCCATTATTCCAACCCTGGATTGTCTAGCCCATATCCCACTCATTATACCAACGATGTTATCCCAGCTCCTTCTGCACTGGGTCACAGTTGTACCAGATAACAAAATGGAAGTATGCTGTGTTTGGTAAGTTTTCAGACCTTACCAAGTCATCCCTTGTAGCAATGCACAAGACAGATTTAAAAGTCAGTTTACACAATTTATTATCCTCGATGATCTACAATCTGTTCTGTAAAGAGAGAATTATACTAATACTGAACATATGATACCTCAGGATGATGATACAGATGACTGTTATAACGTAAAGTTCGCCCTAGAACAGGCCATGAAGGCCCAGAGAGGGAGTAGAGGTATAGCTCTACTCTCTTTAACCTCGGCGCCAGATGGGGGTGGATGGTCAACGCCACGCCCCAGCCGCTTTACCCCCAGGAATGACCCGGTACCCATTGTACAGGAGGCTGGGCAGGCCGCAGGGCTGGTCTGGATCGGTGATGAAAATCTCACCCCCACCGGGATTTGATCCCCAGACCGTCCAGCTCGTAGCGAGTCACTATACTGACTATGCTATCCCGGCCCACAATGACTGTTATACAAAGACAAAATACAGTCTCACCAACGAAGGCATTGTGTTGGTCAGACATAACATTAAATCATTTATAAATAAATTCAATGCATCTTTAGTGCATAGCTCTCAGATTTATAGTGCTACCAGATTTTTAGTTTTCCTAATACCTAGCAAAACACAGCACAGACAATGAAGAAATGGCTCTTACAACAATTAAAATTATCACTGAGAATGTGAAGTAGCACTTTCACCTTCATATAATTTAAAATAAAAGCTAGTAATATATCACACAATGGAAATTAATCAGTTACACAAGACATGGAATGAAGTTTCAGGCGCATAGTTTGCTAAATTCTGCAAAACCACTTCCAAAACAACTGAACACTTTTACATACAAGTTACAGCTAGCTGTCCTAGAAAATTCAGATTCCTTTCCACGATTTTTTGCTTCAAGAAATTCTGAAACGTACAATGACAAGATGGTACACCCATTCCATATTTATCCCCACTAGTCATTGTATGTTAAATTATGCTGTCAGAGGCTCAGACTAGCATCAGTTCTAGAAGGTTGGCACAGCAGCAATGCCTTGAACTTGTATTCAGAAGTAAAACAGCAAATGTAAAGACGCCTCTGTGCACACCACAAAGGCATATGGGGGAGTGGAGGTATGGCTTTATACATTCCTAATCTCTGCACTAGAGTGCGAGTGGTCAGCTTCACACTCTGGCCGTCTTACCACTGAGGAAAGAGTCCCTGGTACCCACTGAATAGGAGGCTGGGTGGGCCCCAGAGCTGGTATGGGAAATTTGGAGAACAGAAAAATGTTTTCCCTCCATTGGGAATTAAACAAAAATTCTTTGGTCATCCAGCCTGTAGCCTAGTCACTATACTGATTATGCTGTCCCAGCGTGGTAAGTGTGTAGTTCAGATCTCACCAAGGGCACTAGCTCTTCAGGCAGTAGTGTCATGGTTGTCCTCGGTCCCTTCAGTCAAATGCTAGGATAGTACATTATTTAGGCCACTACTGTTTCCTTCCACATCCCTTCCAATTCATCATTCACCAATTATTTTACCACTGAGGCTACACAGTATGAGACACTGATAGCACTGAATAAATAAAATGAAAAATCTACATAACTTAAAAAAACCTAAGTGTTTAGAAAACAGAATAAATCCACTGACCCACACTTTCAGTCACCCTTAGTCTAAAATATAGTTTCCAGTATATCATAAACGTAATATGGCCTGTAGTTTCTCATTATAGTAAGCTCTTGTGAACACAGTAATAGATCTCTGTGTTCCATAAACACCAGGGATTTCTTGACTACCTGCATAATCATTCTCCTCTCCATAAAATTTCTGCTCAGTGGAGTTAGTACACCTGTGGAAGTGCAAAAAGAAATTTTCAAGCAACTCATTATTTGAAAATCAAGGTGAGTAAGATAGAAAATGGGTAGTGAATGTGTTACTCTGCTTCCTGTCTTTTAGTCGGCAACCAAGTTATAAATAACGGATTTCAAAGCACATACAGCTGTATGTTACTGATTCCTGTTAATCACTTCACTTCTACTGTTATGTGTCCACCACTTCCCTTGGCATCTGATGTAAATTCCAGTTTGCTTGCATCTATTCCAAATATGCAACCAACTTGTTTTTTTTGTTGCACTGCATCTACCTGTGAAGCATCTCCACACGGGTTCTCAAGCAACACTGTTCCTTTCTTGCCATTAAACTCCACATTGATAAACTTGCAGAAAGGGCCAAAGTTGTTATGACTCAAGGACTGTTTCAAATTTTCACGCTGCCTCTCCCCTTTATGATACACATAAAGAACTTGTTTATGTAACTGACTCAGGTCTTGCATAATGATCTGTTCCAGTCCATTATTGAAAATGGAGAAATCAAAATCTTGACCATACAAACCAAACAGTACTTCAATTTCTTCTCTTAGCTGTTCGAATGAGATAAGGTTTTCCTGAGACGGATTTTCTAGCAAAATCATGCCACGCACATTCATTCCAAACTTTGACCGCAAACCACACAGCTCAACATTGACATATCTACAGTATGGCTCGATGATGGAGAGCTGATGTGTTGCTGCTTCTTTTGTATCCGTATCTGAGCACCAACCTTGGCAAAAGCCATGGGTTATTGCCAAGTTCAATAAAGAACCCTTAAGTTGATGAGTTTCCTCAATTACCAAAGGCAAATTATTCTGGGCTTGTAGTTCTGTCAATGGTCGCAGTGGAACTTTTAATGCACCTTCTATGAAGTCAGCATGAGACACAGTAACATGTTGCAGATGGCTGTCTGGCGGACTCACACTAAAATACACTGTCACTGGGTCTGATGGAACCAGGTGCGCTTTCTTCCTTAATTTCTGAATGCGATTTATCACTTCACGGGCTACGCCCTCATTTTGCATTGCCTCATCAGCCGTTGTTGCCAATAGTACCAACAAGTCATTGTCACCATGAGCTTCATATTTCTCTGACAATTCACTAGCAATATCATCACTGAAGCTAAACATAATACGGACATCTGCTGGCTCAATGTTATGTCCTAAAAGTTCCATGTTCCCACTGGATAAAAACTGTTGCAGATCTGCATCTTTCAGTGCCTTAATGGCCTGCATCACTGGTTTGAAGTCACCCTTCAGTCGGGCTCCCAAGGTCTTATGATCAGGTTCAGCTCGAAGTGTTACGCCATATTTCTTCTTGTCAGTTGTGATAGTCACACGTCGGACATTCAACTCCTCTAAAATATAGTGTTCAAAGGAGGCAATATCTTGCAAACACTGCTCATCCTGATGGATAACAACTACTTCGGGTAGAGGATACTTCACAGGTATAGTCTTGCGGTCCCGTATCACTCTTCCAAGATCAATAACACTTTGCATGCGTGATACTGCTCTCTCTATATCCTCATTGATTAAATCACTTCTTGGTTCAGGCAGCATAAGGTAATGTACACTGTCCATTATGGCATCAGCTTTCAGAAAGTGACGCAAATTGCGGTAAATGTGCTCTGTGAGAAATGGTGTGAATGGAGCCATGACACGTACCACTAAGTACAAGACATGATAGAGGGTGAGCAAGGCATGACGGCAATCCTGTACACCACCCTCACCCTTCAGCCTTTTCCTATTCATGCGGACATACCAGTTGGTAAGATTGTCAATGAACTTGACAAGATGTGGAACCACAGTGTATAGCCGATATGCTGCCATTTCTTTTTTCACAAATGCAAGCAATGAATGAGTGCATGAAAGAATCCAGCAATCCATCAAATTCTGAGAAAATACATTGAGAGGAACATTTTCATCAAATTCAAATTTGGTAACTTCATCCTCCCTGATTAATCTATCCAGACTCTGAAACAGAAATCGATATGCATTGTACCACGGAAGGAGAACATCCTTGAGAACTTCTCGTACACCTTCCTCCTTGAAGCGCAAGTTCTCTGCACGAACAACTGGAGAATTTATAAGATACAGTCGTAAAGCATCAGCACCAAACTTCTCTACTACTTCCATTGGATCAGGATAATTCTTTTTTCGTTTAGACATTTTTTGGCCATCTGATGCAAGTACCAGTCCATTTGCAATGAGATTCTTGAAAGGAGGTTTATTGAAAAGTGCTGTTGAAATAACAAGCAAAGTGTAAAACCATCCCCTGGTCTGATCAATACCTTCAGCAATGAAATCAGCTGGAAAAGACTCTTCAAATTCCTTTGTGTGTTCAAATGGATAGTGCATCTGAGCATATGGCATAGAGCCAGACTCAAACCAGCAGTCAAACACTTCAGATACTCTCTGCAATGGAGGTTGGTCTGGTTGCCTTGATGGAATAGTCAGGTGGTCAATATTTTCTCTGTGTAGGTCATTAACTTTTACACCAGTCAATTCTTGCAACTCTGCAATGCTACCAACACATACTATTTCTTCACCATCTGGTGATATCCATAATGGAATCGGCGTACCCCAGTATCTGTTCCGACTGATTGCCCAGTCTCGAGCTTCACGAATCCAATTACCAAATCGTTTCTCTTTGACAAATTCTGGTACCCAATATGTTTTTTGACTACATTTAAGAAGATCTTCGCTCATGTGTTCAACTCTAACAAACCAGGATGGAACAGCCTTATAGATCAGTGGTGTTTCTGAGCGCCAACAAAATGGGTAGCTATGCTTAATTGTTGAACTGTTCACTAGGCGATCTGATTCCTTCAGCCATTTTATGATGTTCTTATCAGCATCTTTAACATGCTGGCCTACGAAGTCCATAACTGGTGCTGTAAAACAACCACTAGCATCTACTGGACAAATCATATCTTGATCACGGGAAATTATGCCTGCTGCCAAGCATACACGATAATCGTCTTCACCAAAATATGGGGCCTGATGAACAACTCCAGTACCAGATTCTTCACTTACATAATCATCTACAAGAACCTGGAATGCTCCTTTTTCTTCCATATGCACAAAGTATGGAAAAAGTGGTTTGTACCTCTTTCCCTTCAAACTGCTACCTTTAAATCCTGCCAGAACAGTGTACTGATCTTCCTTTTTGTAAAGTGCTTCCAATCGGCTTTCCATCAAAACATACACTTTTCCTGAAGCATGATCTTTCACCTTTACATACTTTAAATTTGCATTCACACAAAGTGCTAGATTACTAGGCAGGGTCCAAGGTGTTGTAGTCCATGCCAAAAGCTGTGTATTTTCCTCCCCAACAAGAGGAAAACTTACAATCACAGCAGGATCAACTACCTCTTTGTAGTTTTGACCAGATTCAAAGTTGGACAGAGGAGTGTTGCAAGCAGTAGAATATGGCATTACTTTAACACCGCGGTACACCAATCCTTTCACAAAGAGTTCCTTAAACACCCACCATATTGATTCCATAAACCATGGGTACAAAGTTTTATAATCATTTTGGAAATCTATCCACCTGCCAAGACGACCAACTATGGCTTCCCATTCTGATGCATATCTCATTACAATCTTGCGACACTCACTGTTATACTTGTCAATTCCCATCTTCGCAACATCTTGTGGTCCTTTAATTCCCAAGGTTTTGTCAATTTCATACTCTACAGGCAAACCATGACAATCCCAACCAAACCTGCGCTCTACGTGGTAACCTTGCTGATGAGCATATCTAGTGACAATATCTTTAATTGTTCCTGCAAGTATATGGCCATAATGAGGAAGTCCAGTAGCAAACGGTGGTCCATCGTAGAAGGAATATCTTGGTTTTCCTTTCGATTGTTGCAGACACGTTTTGAACACATCCAGCTGCTTCCACAGTTCTATTATTTTCTCTTCCTCTTTAGGAAAACTGATTGTTTCAGGCACCGGTTGTACCATTATCACAAATGTAACCACACAACTAATAACCAGACCACCTTCAAAAACCTACAGCATTACCACGTCTCACGTAACACTAACATGTGGCATACCTCGCCCGACATCCTCACTGATAGCATGGATTAAAGGATTACACGGATTATTTGCGTTTCCTTACCACCTTTTCTCTCAGGTAAGGCACTACAAGCAGGTTGGGTGTTACTTGTGTGACAAACGCACACATTTACAAAACGCAATTTTAAGTATTGCGCAGTAAACAGAACATAAACACATTAAGTGAGAATTTCGTCCGGATAAACTAGCAAAGATATGTTCACACTGTCAAATGTTTTCGGCAATTGTACAAAAGAGTAAGAATGTGTACGTTGCCTACCATGGTAAAGATATTTCGCACGTCTCGTTGCCAACAGAACTGTCGAGCACAACAGTACTGCCGATTTGGAATAAATACGCCAGAAGACCGCAGATTTCATGGAATGTGATTAACTCACTATGAATGTTAATGTATTGTAAGTGCGTTGTAGTATCAACAGGTACTCAGAAGTTGATGAGTTGTTGAAGTAAGGTGATAAACGTATTGTCTACTTCGAATGAATAGTTATAATTTTACGTAGTGGTGGAAATACTGTTGGTACAGTTTGAATCGAAGTGATGGTAGGTAGTTGGTAGGATAAGTATAGCACCAGCGTATTCTTCTTGGATCGAAGACGAAAGTGTGATGGAACGGAAGTGGCCTAATCTGTGGAAGTGGCATTGGTCGAGTAATTGCGGACGTTTTGAACGGTGGTAGTGTTGTCATCTTGACCCAGAAGATGACAAGGATCGTTCGAAACGTCAGGAACTATACCCCCAACGACACAGGGCCACATTGCATAAAAGCTGAATCTTCAACAACATCGTTGAGAGAACCCCGAATCTTGCAGCGTATGAATTGCTAACCTGCGGTTTGACCCGATACGTCTGTCATGGACGACAAATAAAATCATCCAATTTCAGAATTGATTAAATCTGTGGCGTTACAAATAGAAATATGCACCAAAAGTAATAAAAGAGCTGTGATGTGTATTGCGCCTAGTAATGTATCAAAAGGCGTATGTGAAGGTCAACGATCATGCGTCATGAAAAGTGTGTAGATGGAGAGCGTACTCATTAAAATTTGTCTGTCGATAAACAAGTATTCCTAACATGCTAATTCTTATGGTGTATAAATTTAGACAATTTATCAGGTAATTATGCTACTTGAAAGTATTAGTAACTATATCCACTAGGTACATGAAAAGAAATTTCCGCCTTCTTGGAACGTTTATTATTTCAGTGTCGTTCTTATGCAGTAATTAGTTCACATACCTACTCTAGACTGAGGGTAATCTGTTGATGTTTGTGAATAAGAATGAAATTCTTTACGCTTTCTGCTGTCCAGTTTGTGAATAAGAATGAAATTCTTTACGCTTTCTGCTGTCCATTAATAGTCACCAAGGCATGGTATAAATTCAGTATAGACAAATTGTCGAAGTTATATCTTCAATAAGATTACTTAGTAAACCATGACATTTGTTTTATGAAATACTCAACCTGGTCAGGGTAGGAATCTTTGATATTTTGTTTTCACAATATTTGAATAATAATAATTATAGCCAGGTTTGTGTAATTTATTATTATTATTGCCTTACATTGAAAGGGACCAACATGGACATTTAACTTGGAATTGCTGGGTTTATAGGCTTTTCCCATTGTCTAGTCTTCCAAAATATTGTGTGCTATCTTGAGTACTAGGTGACTGATCTATGCGCAATATAACTGTAAGAACCCTTTAGGATGGCTTTTGGTTGTGCTTCCGAAAATAATGGGAACCAGATATTCCTGCATTGGCTTTTCTCTTTATTTTACTTGTTGCTTAGAATGGTAAACAAAGTGAATTGAAGTAAAGGTAAAGTTGCTCCTATGCACACTATGAAAGCATATAGGGAATGGAGGCATAGCTCCATTTCTTCTTAACTGAAACACTGGCTGGGAGTCAGTGTTAGCTTCATGCCCTGACCAGTTGTATTTCCACTTCTAATCATCTTTGCCTCCCTATTTTCCCACCTTTTTGGTTACCTTTTTATACTTAATTTTCTTTTGTATATTGACACTTTTCCTTCCCTTTCATATATATTTGTAACACAAATACTGCATACGTCCTTACAACCATGGTATTTTCACTGTATCTTCAGGTGCTAAATGTAACAACAATGTGGAGAATACTGGAGGATTTTTTCCGACCAAACCGTATGCCAGCAGTATTTATGCGATACAAATCCATAAATTATTACAGTGGGCCAGAAACTCCAATTGCTGAAATACGTGAGCGGTTGTTCCAAGCTAAGGGTGGTAGTGTTGACCTAATAAAGAATGAGGACACAGGTATTGCTACCTTGTGTCTTAATCAACCAGCAAGGAGGAATGCTATCAGTGGTAATAATAACAGTAATAAGAACAATAGCAGCAATTATTAGTACAGGTATAAACCTTAGTCAGGGCAACTGGATCTGCAGTACACTAATTAGACTTTTTTAAGTCCCTCTGGCTGAGCCATCATATTGGTGAAGAGGTTAATTTGAAGATAAAGTGTCTCAGATGAATTAAATATCACAGGAAGCTGTGTGGGGACTGGAGGTATAGCTCCATGCATTTTCAACATCAGAACAGATTGAAGTGAATGGTTGCACACTTGTAGCTGCACTGCATCAGGCTGAGAACCACATTACCCCCTGACTAGGTGGTGAGCTGAACCCCCAAGCCAATCTAAATGTGGTGGCAAAGAGAACAATCCCTGTAAGGAATAAAAATTATAAATCTTTCCTAATAAATTAATTTAACACTGGGTTAACATAACCTCCTTCAAGATTTTTATTGTGTGTACCTTATAGAGTCACTACCCAAGTATTTAGACTTAACTTTGTGTATCTGAATCACCTTTGATCAACATTCTGCCCTGCACTTTTTCCTGTTTATTTAATTTGGTTTAGTTACTAAACAATAAGAAACTGAACTTAAACCGTCTCAGTGTGACAGAATGATAATACTGATAGGTCTAACAGTTAAAAACATTATTTAAATCACCACAACAAAACAATAAAATGATTAATATCATAGTCACAAAACATGTAATCATGATAATTTGGTGACATTAATTGCCCATGAGACTTCTAGCTTCCTTATATTTCTTCTTAAGGTACTACATTTTCAGCCTTAAAATCAAAATAAACTGAAGTTATATTCCTTTTCATGTTAACTTTTAGACTTCTTTCGACTTAAATACACAAGTCTATGTAAGGGTTTTGGTTACAAGTTGTACCATCTCTTAAGAGTCTTCTACACTATTTCTCGTAATGCCAACGCAAATACTCGTCAAGGAGGAGCTTAGACCAACGCAAATACTCGTCAAGGAGGAGCTTAGACCTTAAGTCTTTTATCTTATACATGCTACCTCAAAACATGATTTTAATATATAATTGAATATTTTTACTCTGATTTGACCAATACAGAGAACAAACCTATATGAACATCTAAGATTGAGATGTGTCTCCTTTTCAATTAGTGATATTTTGTATAAAAGTGCTTGTTTTCTCTTATGCAAGGGACATTAGTGCCAGAATATCTAAAACCAGAATAAAAGTGAACTCTTCAAAACTATAGGGCAACATTTTGAATGGTGTTTGTATTATTTTTCCCTTTTAAATAGCAAGTCACACTGAACAAGGTATTCCAATAGGACTCATAAACCTACTTTTCTACTGCAGACTACAAATCTTGCAAATTATTGTTAATGTCTGGTTATGATAAAGTAAATTCAATCCAGCAACAAATTCAGTTCTATGGTGAGACATCCTGTTGTGATGCATAAATACACAAAACAGATGGACCGTCAATCACAACTCCACTTTCAGACAGCATCTTTCATTGTTCAAAACGAGCTACATGTTTCAGCTTTTTCATAAAGTCATAATCACGCACAGGCATAACCTAAATACTATCTGGAAATGTATTAAAGGAGGCATGACAAACACACTTCCAAATTATATACAATGTTATGGAAGTCTTTGTTATCAGTGTCAGAAGGACCTTAAAAATCATTTTATACTGTTTAAGGAAAGATGATGGTGGATTTGGCTGATGCAGTTGATATACTTGAAAGTTGGAGTACAGGAAAAGGATTAATTATATATGGACATGGACATAATTTCTGTTCGGGTGGTGACTTAAATATGGCTCGCATGTTTTCTAATCCAGACGATGGGTTTCGCATGGCCGTATTCATGCAGAAGGTCTTGGATCAGCTTGAAAACTTACCACTTATATCAGTTGCTTTAATTGAAGGAATAGGTAAGTCACTGTGTGGTACAACTGTTGTATGACATACATGGTAAAACAAGTACTTGTTTAAGCACCATTCTGTCTTACAACTATGATACAATTTAAATTTAAAGTTGATTAGATTTATGGAAGTCTTTAGATGCATTAAATCATTATACAGTACAAACAAATTATACTGTTCACAGACACTTCTATGAGCAAGTGCACGCTGCACTCAGCCCTTGTCAACTTTTTCAGATGAAGATAAATTGAGAAAAACCAATAACGTACTATAAAAAATTGAGAATGACGAACAAATGCTGCACAAGCAAGCTCTTTGTATCACAAGAATTGAACACAATGAATTATGTCATTCTTCACTGTGGACCCTTTACAGTAATGTCTGAAGCATTTGAACCTTCTAGATAGTGATCATGGCAAATATCTGATGCATGCAGTATCATGTGTATCACTTTGTTGGCAACATTTAAGGACTTTTCATCTTACGTGTACTGTACACGTCTGCAGGTATACAAAAAGCCAGTTTTAAATACGCAATTTCATTAATACAGTAAAAGGAACGTCTTCAGAATGCTACGAGTATGGCATATAAGGGGGACTTCATTAAAGTAACACAAATCATTGCCACAGTCACTTTTGTATGTTACACATGTGAAATATTTTCACACAAAACAAGAGCTTTTTGCTTGTACGTTCATTGTGATTGATTCCTAACAAGCTTCTGCTGATCTGTAACATTTTACACTGACTACACTTACTGTTTTGCTTTTGAAGGTACTTTTGGCTAGCAGTCCATAGGGGTACCATTAACATACCCTCTCGATCTCTTGTCTTCTGCCTTTTTCCCTTGTCTAGGAGAAGGTCTGCATGTCAGAATCTGGCTGCAACCAGCTTAACCCTCCAAGTTATAGCCAGTGAGAAATGTCCATCACACAACTTCAGTAGCTTGATGAATTGTGTGTTGTGTTGCATGGATAGTGAAGAGAATTGAAGGGTTTTCTTTGATTATGTTTTGTGTCAGTTAGAAAATGGTCACCCCCTGATGATGGCAATGAAATGGAAGAACTTAGTCTCAAATATTAATTTTGTAATAATACATCTGTGTGAAGTTGGCGGCCTGTCAAAAAGTGAAACAGGAAGATTGTATGCATTGACTGCTTTGACGTAGTTCATCATGTTAAGAACAGATGCAAAATACAGTCAGCTATTCCATGTGATGGAAGAGAAACACCAAGAGTGAAAACTTTGGAATCTGCACCCTTTCATGTAGTTTTGCCAGGAAAGCTTGAATGGCCAAACAGTTGATGGGCCAATGGATCCGACAGAATTCTATCACCATGCAGCATGATTGCGTATCAAGAACTGGCAGGGTCCTGAAGAGGGGCTTCTTCATTTAATACAAGAGAAGATACCAAAATGCATAACATGTCTGATGAACTGGCTACAGTTGTCTCCAATATTATGAGACTGAGCTTAAATGCTTTAAAAATTTTTGCAGCATTACTTGCCTCAGGATATTTTTTTCAGTGCTGACACACCACGACATTGCTATGATCTGCTTCTAACAGAACACATGCAGTTAAAGATGACCTGTGCCACAGCAGGAAAAAACTGTATCAGTTACATAATTCATTTAATAATTAATTCTCTTTCTATGAGAACACACTCTATATTCGATGTAATAATACCAAGCAAACCAAGACTTTTTATATGAGCTGTTTTGATTGGTATGTAGTGAACATAATTAGATGAGACCTATGCTAACAACATAATGTTACAGGCACCAGAACTGCAGATGGTACAGATCCTATCAAGGTGTGTTTTGAAGAGAGGTATTCATATTATGAGTGTGGTAACAAATATGTTCATTTGACTAGTTTACAAAATTAGCCAGTTATGGTATTTATAGGCCAATGAGTACTTTGTAAAAGTTTATTTTTCTGATTGTCTTCAGGTGCACTAGGAGGTGGATCAGAATTAGCAATGGCATGTGATTTCCGACTTTTGACATCTGACACAGGAGGCATTGGATTTGTTCACAGTCGCATGGGTATAACACCAGCATGGGGAGGATGCACCAGATTGGTTCACACTATTGGCTATACAAAGGCACTTGATCTACTGGCTACAGGACGCAGGGTGTCAGGAGAAGAAGCTTTGCAAATTGGACTTGCTGATGGCATTGTAGACACCAAGAATGCTCTTATGGAGGCCTCAGAATGGCTGAAAGTAAGAACTAAGTGTGATATTGGAGTGCTGAAATCACTGAAGATTATGACACACAATGCCAAGAAAATGAGTAAGCAGGAATCCCTTGCAGAAGAAAAGAGACTCTTTGCTCCATTATGGGAGGGCCTGCAAATCTTGCCGCCCTTACTGCAAATATTAAACATAAATAGTAATGATATTTGAAGAAACAGCAAAATTGGAAAAGGTACAGTCCATACCTCAGTAAATAGTTTCCACATTTGCTCTATCTGCAGTTATATTCTGAGTGGTCCTAGGTGTAATACACACTCCCTTATGAAAGTGTACTTTTATGGTACCTTTGTGACACAAAAAGTGACCATCTATCTTTTGTAAGGAGCTAGCATATCAACTTTGATCACAATCCATATGTCCATTCTCGAGTTTAAATGGACAGACAGAGAGACACAAAACAACTTTATGTGTATTTATTCTATGCACACTGTGTAGAGAACACATACTAAGCATCAAATTAGGGTTACAAGATCTTGAATGTTGACGTCTGAGACACTTCCCAGTTCCTTGCACCGTTATAAACTGCTCAATAGATGACTTATCTTTCTGAATTATCATCAACTTGGCTGCTTCTTTTAAATATTTTGTTTTCATAACACTATTATGTTACATGTTAATGATTCTTCACATGCTTGCCTTTTCTTTTATGCTCTCTATCATGTTTCTTTTTACATTTCTTTGTCTTATCCTTGTTATTATGGCACTCCTGTTCCCACTGATTGGTTTGCCACTTTCCCCTATCATTACATGTATCTGCATCTCTACCCTTCTTTTTCTTTTCTTTTTTTATCCTCTTTGGTTGTCTAAGTAAATCGTCATGTAACATTTTTCTGTGCTGACTGGTAAATTCCGTTCGTACCTCAAGCTCTTCTTTGTAATCTAGATGAACAGAAGAGTATTATGAAAGAGTGCATATAAGACATTGTACATGTATGGAGGTAAAGAAAGAAACACTGCAGAAATGAAGATTGTGGTCTTCTGGGATGTGATGCAGTGTGAACTGGTAGAAATTTACTGACATTCTGATGGAACATACTCCCTCAATCTGCAGGGAGGTAGTATGTTTCTCTGAAATGTTGCATAGTAAACAAACATCAATCTACTACCCAAAAATGTAAAGACTGAAATATAAAGAAAAACGTATAATTTTACTAGTACTTTGGTAAAGGTGTGCAAAACTTGCCTTGCAAATTAAGGGAAGAACAAAATGAGGGTGTATGAGAATGGGACATTGATAATGTTTGGACCTGTGAGGCTGACAGCATTGCATGAAGAGCTTCATAATCTGTACTCTTCACCAGAAATTGCTATGATTATTATATTGTGGATGAGATGGGCAGGGCATGTAGGACACAAAACTGGAACACACTTTCTTGGGCAGAAAACCTGATCAGATCCTTTTGAAGACCTAGGCATATATACAAGGATGGTGCTAAAATGGGTCTTCAAGAGAACAGTGGAAGGGTGTGAACTGGATTCGCCTGCTTAAGAACATGGTCGTAGACCTCTAGGTTCCACAAAAGGCGAGACATTCTTTGGGTAGCTGAAAGACTCTGCCCTATGGAATTATCTAAGCCATGACCCTCATTGCATGTTCTTAATATTAATAATACCTCAAAACTTGGAACTAATACTGACTTCACAGCCACTCCCTGTATTTCAGGCACTTGTAAGACATGTAGAAAAGGTTAACATCACAAAATGAACAATCAGAAGTGAACTGATTTACTCCCCTGATCAAGTCTAAATTTACCAATGAATATTTTATGTTCTGCAACTTGCAAGCAAGATATTACCGTGTCCAAAGAGAGGATGACGTACTCTTAACCCCTTTGGAGTCAGGATGTTGCTTTGTTTGGAAGGCATCATCTTCACTTCAGGAACATCAACCTTCTCCATGATAACCATCAAGCCCTCCGGCTGTAACACTTCTGAAAGATTACATAAATGTCAAGATATGTATAACTTTGGCTTTCAGGGTTTAGCCTTGTCATATGTTGATGCTCTTCCATTTCAGCATACACTGCAGTTGCCACCTTCAGGATGTGTGTCAGCTTGAAGGGGAAGTGTACTGATATGCAGTTCTGAGTGAATATGTGGTAGGTACAGAAAACAGAGGCAAACTAAAGAACATGGGAATGGGTCCTGTGATTGACATGAAAGGTTTGGGGGAAAAGAGGTGAAACCATCTGCTAAGTCCATTTTTGTGGTTGCACTTGTGGGGATGTTAGGTCAAAACTTTGCCAGGGCTGGATATTTTATGTGAGATGTTGAGTTTGGTCTGGAGGAGTGCCTGGCTACTGATGATCACTGGTTGTCTGTTCCACTGACTCTGATGTATATCTATATGTATATATAATGCATTAATTTGCGCTATTGTGCTTTTAGCATCTGCTTTCAACAACCATTCAATGCTTCAGTACAGTTCAAAATCACAATTTTTCAGGTGCCATCTATACCATATTTAATGATAATTCTCATCAATATAAGACAGTTGACTGCTGCTGTCCTATTATTCCTACATCATTCATACTGCCACAGACATACAGCCCAACAACAGTTCGTTTGCTGTCTCACTTCCATATCCGTAAACTTCACAACTCACAACAGAGGTTATTTTATGAATTTGATATGTATACACTACAAAACTAAGCACTGTTAAAAATGATATGCTTTCACTCTGCTGCAAGACTAATGGATATGGTTTAAATAAAACTTTGATGTTATTTAAACTGCATATTGGTTATTTTGAAAGGAAACAATTACAACTGAGGTGCTACAGCGTGTCAATAAAAATTTCAGGATAACCTGTCACAAGTGTTACCAGCCTAGAAACAATGTAGTGAAGGATGAGAAAGGTGATCTGGGTGGAGGATTCATTTCTTTCAGCTATTGAATGTACATGGGGTTAATGATGTTAGGCAGACTGAAATACATACAGCAGAGCCACTGGTGCCTGAGCCCAGTGACTGTGAGGTTGAGATGGCTATTGAAAAGTTAAAAAGGCACAAATCACCAGGTACTGATCAAATTCCAGCAGAATTGATTAAAGCAGGAGGTAGGACAATTCATTCTGAGATCCATAAACTTATTAATTCTATTTGGAATAAAGAGGAATTGCCTGAGCAGTGGAAGGAGTCAATCATTGTACCTATTTATAAGAAGGGTGATAAAACAGACTGCAGTAATTATCGAGGCATATCACTTTTGTCAACCACATACAAAATTCTATCCAACATCCTTCTGTCAAGGTTAACTCCATATGCAGAGGAAATTATTGGGGAGTATCAGTGTGGATTTAGACGTAACAGGTCGACTACAGATCATATATTCTGCATTCGTCAAACACTTGAGAAAAAATGGGAATATAATGAGGCAGTGCATCAGCTATTTATAGACTTCAAGAAAGCCTATGATTCAGTTAGGAGGGAGGTCTTGTATAATATTCTCATTGAATTTGGTATCCCTATGAAACTAGTAAGGCTCATAAAAATGTGTCTAAATGAAACCTATAGCAGAGTCCGGGTAGGCAAACATTTGTCTGACACATTTTCTATTAAGAATGGTTTGAAACAAGGAGATGCTTTATCGCCATTGCTTTTCAACTTTGCTTTGGAATATGCCATTAGGAGGGTTCAGGCAAACCAGGAGGGCTTAAAATTGAATGGTACACATCAGCTTCTAGTTTATGCTGATGATATTAATATATTGGGTGGAAGCGTACATGCTATAAAGAAAAAAAACACAGCGGCTTTGGTAGTCGCTAGTAAGGAGATTGGTCTAGAAGTAAATGCTGAGAAAAATAAGTACATGGTCATGTCTCGCAATCAGAATGCAGGACGAAATCACAACATGAAGTTAGATAATAAATCCTTTGAAAGGGTGGAACAGTTCAAATATTTGGGAACAACCCTAACAAATCAAAATTCCATTCAGGAAGAAATTAAGAGCAGATTGAAGTTGGGGAGTGCTTGTTATCTTTCGGTGCAGGATCTTCTGTCTTCCAGTTTGCTATCCAAAAATACAAAGATTAAGATATACAGAACTATAATTTTGCCTGTTGTTTTGCATGGGTGTGAGACTTGGTCTCTCACACTGAGGGAGGAACATAGGCTGAGGGTGTTCGAGAATAGGGTGCTGAGGAGGATATTTGGGCCTAAGAGGGACGAGGTAACAGGGGAGTGGAGAAGACTACATAACGAGGAACTTAATGATCTGTACACATCACCAAATATTGTTCGGGTGATCAAATCAAGAAGAATGAGGTGGGCGGGGCATGTAGCATGTATGGGTGAGGGGAGAGGTGCATACAGGGTTTTGGTGGGGAGACCTGAGGGAAGGAGACCACTTGGAAGACCCAGGCGTAGATGGGAGGATAATATTAAAATGGATCTTCAAGAAGTGGGATGGCGGGGCATGCACTGGATTGATATGGCTCAGGATAGGGACAGGTGGCGGGCTGTTGTGAGTGCGGTAATGAACCTTCGGGTTCCATAAAACGCGGGGAATTTCTTGACTAGCTGACGACCTGTTAGCTTCTCAAGAAGGACTCTGCTCCATGGAGTTAGTTAGGATAACCTGTCACAGGGAGGTGAAATCCAATCTTTAGAAAATGGGACAGACACAGAGACATGACCTTGACTAAGTGTATGAACTCACTTGCTTGGAGGGAGCCTTTTTGTCTACTTGGCAGCAAACATGACACAGGCTTGTTCCTGCCTACATAGGATGTTGTTTCATACTTCTCTAGATCTTTGAGCTGAAGTGTAAAAGCCGATGTTCCACCAAAAACCAATTCTTCATTTTCTAAATCCTGGGGATTTAACTGAAAGAAAATGCACAAATTATAAATAAATTACTGAAGATCATGGTACCAATAAAAATGGCTACAGAGAAAGGACCACATATTAAACTCACAACTCTGTGTACCCAATTGGCTAACATTTTGCTACATAAGTGACACCACCAAACAGCATATCTCACTGGCCACACGTGTAGACATTGTGCTTAAACATGTATTAAAGTTGAAAGTTTCATTAACAAACACTTATTTTTCCTGACATAGAAGTTATTGTAAAAATGTTAATTAAAAACCCATATTTCTGGTACATATGTATCTTACTTCCATACTGCTGTGACTCCTTCTTAAACTTTAAAAATTTGATTCCTGTTGTAGTGTACCTCATTTTCATTCAACAAATCCAATGGGTTACAAAACCACTGGATATAGAACATGTCAGAAAAATACAATATAAAGTATAAATATACAAGAAAATAATACATAAAACTTAAATATACAAGAGACCATTGAGGGCCCCAGACAAGCACAACATGATATATTAGTGTGGATGCAATACACTTATGCAACAGACCTCAAAAGTCTGCAGATGAGCAATACTGTGATAAGACGAAAGGAGTCAGATGTCGGAATAAACAGATAAATTTATGTAAGTCCGAGTGGTACATCACAGTTTAATAAATATATAATAGAAGCATTAAATACTAAAGTAAATAAGAATCTGCTCATGTTAAGTAATCATTAAATAAAATTTAAAGGAAACTTACAAAATATAAAGAATAAATAAATTAATTAAATTATACAATTATTTTGATACTGAGTAAATTATAAAGCATTGAATACTTATAGTAACCTAATAGTTCATTGAGGGAAGTCTTAAAAAAGATTATAAATCTGAGAGGTCTGCTACCTAATTATTACTGTTATTATTATAATACTCATCTAATGAATAAAAGGAATTTGTACATAGAAATTTTTAAGACCATTTAAATGTCTTAGGATTATCAAAAAATACTTTTGTTAGTATGACTCTTATACAAATCCACTTGATTAATGTACCCATAGTTTCCACAGTCCTCATGAATCACTCTGTATCTTAAACAAACTCTAAAAACAGTGGCCACCTCAAAGTCGTTTTTAGTCACTGTACAGAACATGACACAGAACCAACCATAAGAGGTTACAGTAGCAAATCAGGGATTTCAGTATTTCCTGACAATGATGAATATCCCTGTATGGTTCACAGTGGAAGGGTGAATATAAATTCAACTTGCAATATACAATGAGTTTTCTAGCTGTGATTCTGTGGAGTGAACTTATGCATTATGAGTCAGCCTGAATTATGGGATGGGCATCTGAATCTTTAACCTAAATGCATGCTTACAAGAAATCTCACTGCAGATAAGAAACAACAAAGGTAAAAGGCCAACAATATACATTCTGCTTGTAAAAAATATCACTTTGCAAAGAAATAACAGCTAACTTCAAATGACAGCCTTCTGGGTTATTACACCACTTGTGCTACCTCTATCTTTAGGGTGAATGAATTAAGGCCAGGTGGATGCTTAAGTGACTGGGAGGTGGATGGGTCAATTACGTAGGAAAGTTGCAGCAGCTGTGGCTAATCAGAGCTAAGGAAAGGGAAAAGGTACCAAATATTGTACCAAGTCAACAGGAATTGAGAGTTCAAAGTGAGACAACCACGGTAACAAGTGGCTCTTTTCAAGTCCATATGCAATGAGAAATGTGAAAGTAGTATGTGACAAGAGGGCTGTAGCAGTTGGGAGATGGAAGGCGGAGAGTGTGACGTCTCATGAGGGTGCGGGTAAGGAAGTGCTGCTTCAGGATGAAGAGACTGACACATTCTTGGAGAATGCCGTCAGCTTCCTTTCATTCAAGGACTTACAGCCTTCTTGTGTAGACCCAGTTCATCCTCCCACTCACCTCAGCATCCACCTCAACCTAACTCAGTCACCCTGAAGATGAAGGCATGGAACAATCCTATGTTGTGTAACAACCCAGTAGACTATCACTGAAGCAATACCTGCTTTGAAATCCCCAAAACTAATAGCTGACTAACTTACTGGACAAGTTAGTTATGATAAAATTAAGAATGTTCCTTAGTCATTCCAATTTTTCTGATCTTCAACACATTCTCCAGTGGACACAAGGCCATGCCACTAGTGGTACTTCCACATTCTTCCTCATTCACAATGGGTTAATCATAACTGTCATAATCTTCAGCTTGCAGCAAAAATTGTGGGTTCAAAGTTACGGAAATAAAGAAACTACTCAGTGCTTTTAAAAAATACATACATACATCTGTAACAGAGTTGTTGTTTCATGTATTTTAATATTTATTTTGAATAGTATCAATCAAAATAAAGTCTATTCAGAGCTGTATACTTACAGACATAGGACACTGCACCATCCAAATTTCATCCTCTTCTGTAAGATTCTCAATTTCCAACCCACTTCTTAGTTTAACTAAACCATACTCTTCATCCTTTAGTAGGCATGGCATCTGATACAGTTACAATGAAGGAATAAATAGAAATTACCACCATATAAAATGAAGTCTTACAAACACATTCTTTGAAATTCTACATGTACCTTTGGTTTTGAAATTCATGTTTGCATACAACTTTACTGTTGCAAAGCTAGTAACAATACAAAGACCACAATGCATAGTCATAAATTCTGCTGCTGACAAACCTAATTAACATAACAGATATTACACTGCACAGACACATTAGTTTTGTTGTCTACAGACAAACAAAAATTTAACTAGACATTCTAAACGTCATGAGATGTGTGTATCCATCCACATCTGAGTGGATCCAGAAAACTTCCAATTTGGTATTGTTTCTCCTTCCATATTCTTACACTGAGGCCCAAACTATCAGAATGATTTTATTCAAATCTGCAATGGCAGACCTACACTCCATTTTGTTAGGCCATTGGGATTTTGGTTAACTGATTCATTTTTAGGGACCAAGTAACTCTCTCCATAGAGTAGGGTTCCTCTTGAGAAGCAAACAGTTGTCCACAGAGTCACGAGTAGTCACACTTTATGGAACCCATATTTTCATTACTATGTTCACAAGAACCCCATGGGCAAATCCAGTCCACCCCCATCCCATTTCATTAAGATCCATTTCAGTATCATAATTCCATCTAGATCCCAGTCTTCCGACTATCACCTTCCTTTAGGTTTTTGCTCCAGAACTCTGTAAGCATTTCTCTCCACTCCCTCATCCTTCTTCAGTTGACCATCCTAATGATATATGGCATAGAGTACAAGTCATGAAGCTCCTCATGCAATTTTTTTCAAGCCTCTTGGTACTTCCTCTTAGGTCCAAAGTATCTCCTCAACACCGCGGTCTCAAACACCCTCAATCTATGTTCTTCCCATAACACGAGATACCAAGTTTCACATTCATACAAAACAACATTTGGAAGTCTAATTTTGCGTATCCTAATCTTTACATTTTTAAATAGCAAATGGGAAGACAACAGGTTCTGAACTGAATGATTGCAACATTCCCTGAATAATTTCATCTGCTCTTCATTTACTTGATTTGTGTCATACCCAAATATTTGACCTCTGTGACATTTTTAAATAGTACTTATGTCTGTTTGTGGGCCAGAATAGTGTAGTCGATGTAGTGACACGCTATGGACTGAAGGGTCCGAATCCTGGTGGGGGCGAGATCGTCCATACCGGCCCTGGGGCCCACCCAGCCTCCTGTACAATGGGTACCAGGTCTCTTTCCCCAGGGTAAAGGGGCTGGGGCATGACATTGACCACCTACCCCCATCTAGTGCTGAAGTTAAAGAAAGAGTAGAGCTATACCTTTACTACTCCTCTGGGCCTTCATGGCCTGTTCTAGGGTGAACTTTACCTTTACCTTACTTATGTCTGTTTAGTCCAGGTGATGTAATATGACTAGAGATCTTCCATATGACCGACATTTTTGAATGAACACCATATTTGTCTGAATATGAGATTTTTTTTTTCCAATTCATCATCTGAAAGGTTCAGGGTTGCCTTATAATTTGCACATAAAGATAAACATGTTCTGTAGGAGAATTTTTCTGAAAATTGAAGAGTGTGAAGGGTTGTTGTCTCATTCATGTAAATACATTATACAGCATGAGATCATGGTAGAACTTCACAAGGTGATGAACAGTTAATTTAGATAAGTCAGACCGCTTCACATAAGGGTCAACATTCATCAGCAAAGTGTGAATTCAAAACTGGAAGCTAGATGCTTTAATTTATTCCCTTATATAACAAAATATTATGTAATCAGAAATACCAGTCACACACACACCCTACTACAAGCAAAACATGAACATCATCTGTATAGGAAGTACATATATAATAAACACAATAATTTTAAATGAAAAGAGATACTTAAATTAAATCTTACAAAGCCAAAACATAACACTTATGGAACAGAGCATTACACATGGTACCGATAGATGTTTCAGACTAGGAAAACTGAAAACAAAGACAACACTCAAGCAGCTAGAGAACAAAATTACACAGACTATGGGAAAAAGGCATTGGCTTAAATTTGAACCAGAAATCAGTTTGCAACAAATAATAAGCAACAAGATCCACAATAAAAAAATAATGATCATAAAAACTCTTTAATGTCTATGTCTACACTACAAAACCAATTCAACTTCCAAAAACAGTAAAATAAGGTTCCTTATCCTTAAGGCAAAAAGCATAATCCAGCCATTAAAACAAAGATGAAAACACCACACTGTTCATGAGATATCACAAGTTATAATAATACATACATAATATATAAGAGCATAATAGTAGATGTTTTATGTTAGGTCTAGCAACTGTATAAAAGACAAATTCAGACTTGGAAGTGTCTACATTCTATTTGCTTATGTTACCTCTATAGAATCATTGGAACTGTCACTCCCAGAATCTTCCCTCATAGGTATATTATGTGTTTTCTTCTCTTTGTAACTGTCTTCTGCCAGTTTTTGAGGGTATGACAACTCTTCTGAATGACCCACGCTAACACTATCACATCTTTTATTCATTCTGCAATTACTGCTTCCCAGATTTTCAGATACAACACTCTTTAAGGCCAAATGTGTGGATTTAGCTACCCGTTCTTTATCCTCTCTGAAGTTACTCTCTTTATTTGTTGCTGTTACACCAAAATTTCTTTCTTCTTTACCTTCTACTGATTCATTAGAGTTACTGTCCTCAGTTGCCACATTTATATGTTCATTTAAATTTGTGCATTCGCCTGCACACGTACTCGGTGTATGCACGCCGTCACTTTCGTAACAACTACGTCTAGAATCTGTACGTGTATGTGTTGGAACTTCTTCCCAGCCACAGCTTATATCGCTAGATGGGCTCCACTGACATAAGTCATATTCATATTCGGTAGGTGATACAGGTTTCGATAAGGTTTTTGAAAATGTTCTTGCTTTTGGCAACGAACCGGCAGCATGAGCACTTTGTTTTACGTTATTAAAATTCCGATTTGCTAATGTATCACTACGTGTCTCGAGTTCAGACGATTTCACCATCGCGGATCAGATCTCTCGTTTCACCATGTGCTCACAACCTCCAATCCACGCACACACACACACACACAACGCACGCACAACTACACAGTTACGCCAACGACTCTCATCTGTGCAACGTCCTACGCTAACTACTTGCGCACGTGATCCGTGTCAATCCGTGCCAACTGCTACAGAGGTCGTAGCACAGATAAACGAGGTTGTAGCACTGATCACAGTTGTCGAGCCAATAGCAATACGGATGAGTACATTAAGGTGGTCCACGTCACCGAAACGAACAGCGGGCGGTATATTGCGCTTGTTTTCAGCGGCTAGATGGCAGTCAAATTGCAAGTCGATAGACTGGCGTGAGCTTATGCGACGATTAGTACCTCTGAACAATGAAAACTGCTATTATGGCAGCGGCATAAATCATATTGAGTAAGGTAAAGGTAAAGTTCTCCTTAGAACAGGCCACGAAGGCCCAGAGGGGGAGTAGAGGTATAGCTCTACTCTTTTTTTAACCTCGGCGCTAGGTGAGGTTGGGTGGGTCCCAGGGCCGGTCTGAACGGCTGCGAAAAATCTCGCCCCCACCGGGATTCGATCCCCGGACCGTCCAGCCCGTAGTGAGTCGCTATACCAACTGAGCTATCCCAGCTGTCATATTGAGTAGGTGTTTAAACTCACACTCACCAGTTGTGATTTGTCATAATCGGGCAACAAGTATAATAACTGAAAGTACACAATGACACAAGCGAAGCAACAGCTCCTTGTAGACTTACGGCAGTTGTATCTGTTTAAAAGGACTGATTATCAATTTTTGTATTTAAAAATTGACACCAAATTTCAATTTACTGAATGACCGTAATTCTCAACTGATACCGTTACGGTATAAATGGGTATTGATAACGTACGTCAGTCGAAATGCACAAATATAACATTTCACAATATTAAATTAGTATATCAATATATTATTCTCACACGACAGAACATTTTGTCTGCTACTTGTATTTATTGTTTGACAACAGGGATGCGCAAATTTATATTTAATCAGCTTATGTTAAAAGCACAAAGAAAAATCACAGATAGCATGATCATGGAACAAATGCATTTAATTAATAACTGTCACAGGCAAGTCTATTCTGTCGATCATGTACATCAGAGGTACCCAACTAGTGGATCGCGATCTTCCAGTCGCTCGCAACCAGTTGTTGAGCGATCACGGCCGCTTTTTGATGTCTCTTAAGTTATTTGCCGCCTCAGTAGATCAATAGCTCTTCGTTTGACAGCATTTTGAGGATCAACCTACTTCTGCAAAGACGTCTTCTCCCACATAAAGATAATTACATCAAGATACCGAAGCCGTCTGACGGATGAACATTTAAAATACTGCTTCACTTGTGCCTAAGTAATTATGGACCCTCTTTCAGTATATTATCGCAAGATATGCAGTGTCATGCATCAGCTTCACAATAGATAGGTTACTGAAAAACACCTTTTAATTATGGTAAATTGTTTTAGTCTGAAAAGATCAAGTTTTAATAAATGAGGCAATTGTACTTCTGTATGTTCATTGTTATTAGACTGTTTTACATTTCTTTGCCTAATTGACCTAATATTAATATATTATGTAAGATATTATATTATATACTAGGATCAAGTTTCTGCCATAGGAACCTGCACAGGGGAGGTGTGTGTATTTTTTTTTTTGAAAAGACCTGTATTTCAACAAAATTAATATCTCACACAACTCTAGAGAAAAGGATTTGGAAATTTGTGCAGTTAAAATAGAAACTAAAGAAACCAAATTAATTATATTTTGTTTATACAGAGCCCCTACAGGAGATTTTAATCAGTTTATAAAACATCTAGATGATACTTTGAAACTTTTATATAAACCAAAAGCAGAATTTCTAATTTGTGGAGACATAAACACAGATTATCTCATTGAAAGCAACCGGAAAAAACAACTAGCCTCATTATTAACAACATATAATCTGTCACACACAGTAAATTTTGCAACAAGAATTCAAAATGACTCAAGTACTGCCATTGATAATATATTTGTGGATAACAGTAGGCTAAAGTCATCCTCTACATCTCCCCTAATAAATGGCCTATCAGACCATGATGCTGAATTTCTCACAATGAACAATATATATGCAACAACGAACAAAATTCCTTTCAAGCAAAAGACCAGATTAATAAATAATGAAACGATAACAAACTTTCAGACACTACTAAAAAAAGAAACATGGGAATGTGTTTATAAATTTAAAGATACTAACTCTATGTTGAATTCATTTCTTTGTACTTTCCTAAATATTTTCCAAGCTACTTTTCCAGTTAGATACAAAAGTACAAACAACGTAAAAAAGACTGGATTACACAGGGAATAAAAATATCCTGCAAACATAAAAGGAGTCTATACACCTTCACTAAGAAAAACAATGGTCCAAAATATAAAGCACATTACATTACATTACATACTGTAGAATCCTAAAAAAAGTTATAAAAGAAGCTAAGAAGCAACACTACAACAGACTTATAGCAAAATCTAATAATAAAATAAACACAACTTGGAACATTATAAAGAAAGTGACAGGAAAAGTACATTCCATGGAACAGGTGCCCTCCTTGCTTATGAACAATGAAGAATTAACAAATCCAAAAAACGTGGCTAATGTCTTCAATACCTTCTTTCTAACAATTACTGAAAAATTAAACATCCAGCAAGTAGAGAAAGAAGATGCTGTCTCATTTTTAGAAGATTAATTTCCAGGAAACTTCCCTAGCATGAAAACAATCCCAATCACTGAGGCTGAAACTAAAAGTAAAATACATTCCCTTAAACCAAAAAAATCATCAGGTTATGACAAAATACATAACAAGTAAAATCTTAAAAGCTTGTGCATCTCTCATTAGCCATCCATTAAGCTACATTTGTAATCACTCACTACATACAGGTGTTTTCCCTGATTGTCTTAAAATTGTGGTAGTAAAACCACTATACAAGGGAGACAAAACTAGTATGACAAATTACAGGCCTATTTCCTTATTAACCTTTTTTTCCTACAGTATTTGAAAAAGCCAACATCTGCATACTAACAACATACTGGTCACAGAACAGCATGGTTTTAGAAAAGGGGTATCTACTGAAAATGCTACCTTCAGATTAACAGATAGTGTATTTACATCATTAACCAAAAAATGCATGTTGGAGGAATTTTCTGTGATTTGGCAAAGGCTTTTGACTGTGTAAATCATGAAATTTTGTTGGCTAAATTACATTTCTATGGCATTCAAGGAGTAACTGCAGATTGGTTCAAATCCTATTTAACTAAAAGAAGACAGAAAAGTAGAAATAAAAGCACGTAATGCAACTCAAAATGTTTTCTCTGATTGGGGTACACTGAAACATGGAGTTCCCCAAGGATCAATTCTAGGGTCTTTATTATTCATTATACAGTATATATAAACTACCTTCCTCAGAAAATAAATTCCATATCAAAACCAATACTTTTTGCTAATGACACTAGTGTCATAATATATAACAGAAATTTAGGAGATTTCTGTACAGTGGCAAACTTAGTTCTCAATCTTGATAAAACAAATATTATGGAATTTATAATAAATAATTCACCACACTGTGCATTACGTATTGATTATAGAGGAAAGTATATAGAAGAGACAATAAACACAAACTTTCTTGGTTTACAAGTTCATAACCACTTAACTTGGAAGAATCATATTGATCAAATAGTTCCTAAGTTAAGTGGAGCACGTTATGCAATTAGATCAATGTATCATATCAGCAACATCAACACTCTTAAATCAATTTATTTCACATACTTTCATTCTATTATAAAGGACGGAATAATGTTTTGGGGTAATTCCTCCAACAGTAAGAAGATATTCACCTTACAAAAGAAAATCATCAGAATTATGGTCGGTTCACAACCAAGAACTCCATGCAGAAGTCTGTTTAAAAAATTAGAGATTTTACCTATTCCATGTCAATATATGTTTTCATTAATGAACTTTAATTTAAACAATGAAGAAAATTTTCAAACAAATTCATCTATACACAGTACAGACACCAGGAATAAGCACCACCTGCATAGACCAAATGCCAACCTATCTTGTTTCAAAAAAGCACATTCTATGCCGGTATCAGAATTTTCAACAGACTCCCTCTGAGTCTCATAAGTCTTAAGAATGAAAAGACAAAATTTAAAGTAGCATTAAGAAAATACTTAAATACACACTCCTTTTACTCAGTAGATGAATTTTTTATGTATAAAGATGGTTCATAGTGAGGTATGTAACATGTTTATAGTGTTTTAGTTTATATGTTCAAATGTAAAATTCTATATTTCACATTATATTCACCGTGCATTTTGTATAATTGACTAATTCACACCAACGAATGCACAAGTCTTTGTGCATTCGTTGGTGTGAATTAGTAAAATTCTATTGTCTGTATAGCTGTATATTTGTATATTATGAGTTATTTCACATCCAGTTGTCACTTTGACAGACTTATGGATCCATGGAATGTATGTATGTTTATGTAGTATGCATGTATGTATGGAAAATCGTGAAGGATTTTCTGTCTTAGAGTTGATCACAGAGTCCAAAAGTCTGGCCACCTATGATGTACATATTGCCATTGTTACTACATAGGATATCCTGCAAGTGAATCCAGTTGCAATAAAAATAAATGCTGAAGTGCATTTTAGACAGTCTGATTGCAGAATAACTGATAATATGTAACAGACATCATTCAGCATAAGGTGAAAGCATTTCTACGTGAATGAACTATTAATCAGGTGTTGAACCAAGGAAATCAAATTATGTCAACACAATGGAAATGGGGGACAGGGACCCATCAATTCTTATTTTATCTTTCTATGCCCTTGCCTCATTGGCCAGTGGTCAGAAACATCAGCACAAGCCATACCTGTATACATAAGATGAAAACAGTAACTTGCTAAAAACTGAACACTTTATTAGTGATAATCAGAAGTATAATCATTTGTACATGCATACGGAACTGAAAATTGCTGGTTCCAAAACATTAAATTCCAGCAAAAAAACTGACTGCATATAAATATATGACAATTATATAGGAAATGTAAACAAATCACATTTCAAAATTGCCAATAAACGCAGATTATGAAAATATGATGCAGTAATCAGTAACTGGAAATAAATGCAAATCAATGAATCTACTCTGATGCAGACAAAATGTGTTACAGTTCCTAATTCATCTCCAACATGGAAACAAATCTCAGGAACAGTGCATGACATCACAGCATGGCCAAGGTTGTTTCCTTTCTCCTTAAATGAGGGAATCACACCAGACATCTGATGAAAATTTGTACTAAAACCAACACAAAGTATTTACCTCTAAAACTCTCATTATTTAACAGATGATTATGACAGCAACAGACATGAACAGTTCTGTATTTAAATTTCAACACAATGTGTCACAAGCATGGAATGCCAGGCATGTGACAACAGTTTCATTTACTTTATGTGCCAGTGTAACACCTAGAGAACATTTTTATGACTTACAAGAAAGCATACAAATGTATTCACTAAGTCTATCTGTATGCACAAAATATCTGTCCCAATTACACATTCTACATTGTACCCTTGTAGCAGTATGCTGACTTTCCTCAAATGAGATCAAAAAGTTTACTTATTATGTTACTGAAAATGCTGAATGCATTCTCTGTATTAATGCATAAGGTCTGTTCAATTATGAATGCTGCAACCTTAGCCATGGGATGCAGAGCTGTGCCGAGCTCAGATCTGGAAGCGAGTGTGAACCAACAGTAAGCACATAACAAACATGTCATATTTACCACAATATAAGACTAAAATTTTCCCCCAGTTTATCCTTCAAAAAATGGTGGGGAAGAGGGGCTCACCTTATAATATTATGCACAAAGATAAATATGTTCTGTACAGGTATTTTCCTGAAAATTGACAATTGTGAATGGACATCATTATATTTGCAGGGTAATCTTATGTTCAGGTAAACACAGTACTTTCTTTTTGACAGAAATAATATGTATCATGCACCCCAGCATCATATAGTAGCATTCAGAAGGCTGGGTACTGTGCCTTCTCTGGATGACCTACTGGTAACAAATTTATTTTATTAACACAATACAAAACATGGTTAGAATCCAAGAAAGCCAAGTTTATATAAGAAATTATTAACATGGTTATGGGAATAAAAACTGTACTGTATAATACGTATTGAGTCTTCTGATTGTATCCTAGCTTCACCATCCTCTGGAAATTTGTATATACAGCAGTATATTACACTTGATGCTAATGTCATGACCACAAAATATAAAACTCCTTCACCTGTAATCCTCCTTGAGAAGACAAAGAGAGCATCACTATTGCAAAATAGTGGGGGAAGTGTTCAGTTAGAGCTGGCTGGTCAGCCTACAAGACAGTGCTGTTCATGCCACCAAAACAGAGCAAGAACAGCAATAAGAATGGGTACCACTTGTGTTGCCATCATAAAATTTATATAACATTTTTATTTTCCTAGAAGTGTTAAGAACTGAAATATAGAGAGAGATCAGTTCACAATATTTATTATAGATGCACTATTACAAACCTGGTGGTGAGATATGGAATGTTGTTGGACAGAATGTTATACAAATATGTGTGATGTGTTAATATACATACAGGTTTCCAGCATGAGTGGAAACAGTAATGCAAACACAACCACATTCCTTACTGTATAGCGTCCATACACATAATCATAAACGTTTTCATCTTTCTACATTTCTTTTAGGATGTTGCACTATCACTAACTTAAGTAACTCCATGGAGCAAGTTCTGTTTGAGAAGCTAACAGCTTGTCAGACAGATTCTCTGAAACCTGACATTTCACTATCATGTTCACAAGAGTCCACCACTTGTCCATGTCCTCAACCAAAATAATCCAGTCTATGCCCTCCCATTTTACTTCTTTAAGATCCATTTTAATATTATCCTCTCACCTATGCCTAAGTCTTCCAGATGGTCTCTTTCCTCTAGCTTTCTCCTCCAAAACCCCATATACATTTCTCTTCTGCCCCCATATGTGCCACATACCCTACCCATCTCATCCTCCTTAATTTTATCACTCAATAATAATTGGTGAGAAGAACACATCATGAAGCTCCTCATTATGCAATTTTCTTCAGTTCCCTGTTACTTCTTCCCTCTTAGGCCCAAATACCTTCCTCAGAACCCTATATACCACTATACGAATTTGACATAATATTACAGAACCAGTGCAACAAATAAATTCAGGAGTTCTTCAAGGTTTAACACTGAAATCAGAGCATGTCTTAAAGGTTGGTGATGGAATACCAAGACTGAAGGCTAAAGAATAAGTTCTTCACCTTAAATATGTGTTCTCACTAAAGTAAATTTTAAATCACTGCTTGTTATGCACATTCCCAATGTGAATTGGTATGTACTAATCCACAAGAGCATTTGAACTAGCCTCCAGTGCCTTTAGTAGATCCCGTCCTTGCAGTAGGCCGGAGCCGACAGGAGCATTCACATCATAATCTTGTTGACTCAGGTCAATCAATGATGGTATGGTGGCTCCTTCTGGGTCAAGCAGGGAGAAGGAGTTCTTCCGTATACTGGCTTTGCGCTGTGCAACACCTTCATCAACTGGTGGTGCTACTGTGCACATCACCGTATAACTCGGAACCACCTTTAAAACATCTTGAACACATGCACTTTTACAGTGTTGCAATCTGTCATCTAGTGCTGGATCCTCTAAGTTTGGTCCCCTGCCTTTCTTTTTCCGAGGATTTCCCTGAAATAGGAATCAGCAGTTGAATAAAAATTGCATTCGTAACAAATTTTATCAGTTAGTAACTTTACATTCATAGAAAGCAACTGTCAAATGTGGAAAGTCTTTTTATGTTATCAGTATATTCACCAAGCTTTATATGTGAATAAAAGTGTCAAGTAACAACATAATATTCATAACACACTGTATTCATTGCAATAATCCCTTGTGGTGCTATAACTCTTGCAGCATGATCATTAACATTACTGATTTTATATAAACTGTGTGCATTTGTTTGTGTATGTGGGTGCTACAAGTCACAATGCATGAACAAATAATATAAAATGCATACAAACTCAATTTCAAACACATATCACTAAACAGTATGTCAATGTAAGTCATAAGACCATTTTTGGACTGCTTAGACCCTGGACATGGAGGCAGCAGGCTCCTCCTAATGTCCGTAACAATTTACCGATCGACACATCGTCACATACTAAATGACTTGATCCTTCATCAACACCAGTGTGACAGCCACAAATTATACATCTGGATGTTGGTATTTTATGAACAAGAAAGGTTGTGCAAGCAGTTATGCTAAGACATTATAACAGAGCCTGTGGAATAAGATCCTTAAGCACCCAACAGAAGTTTCATAACGAATGTTTCACAACACTTCAGGAGAAATATGGATAAATATACAAAATTGCAGAATAGAAGAAGTGTTTCAAACATATGTACCATGTTGTTATGCTCGTTTCAGACTTAATAAATATAAGCTAACAAGAAAACCTGATGTGAAGTTTACACATTAAAAGTGCCTGCCAAGTCATGACTGTAGAAAATTTCAGCTACTGATACACACTGCAAGCGGGTATAAAATATATTAGGAAGTGCGGGCATAGTGTAAAATTCTGGTATGCTTGTTCCCTTTCATTTAATAATCTTGAAAACCATATAACTTATGGAAAAATTATATTCTACAGAACATGTGTTTTAACATTATCCATACTGTGTATGTTATCAATACTATCATTGTATGTTTGTTTTATTTTTCTCAACATATTTTGTCTAACATTTTTCATGCCTGGAAACATTTAGGGAGTTACACTCAAGATGTGCACAGATACCCATGTGAATCACAAGAAGAAAGTGTTCGTCACTGTTCTCGGATTTAACCCAAACAGGAACACAGTGGTAAATCTTACTGAAACTCTCCATGTCAAATTTAATATACATTTATTCAGAAGTTCTAGAGTTGTTGAATGCAGACTAAGAGAACTGATGAAGCTAATAGGTGCACATTACAATCTTTAATTACTACAAAGCCAGGTTATCATCTACACTGATAATGGAGGCAGTATATTTCTCAGAAATGGTAGTACCCACGTACCAGACTACACGGCGCCATAACCCACATCACAATATGAATCTTCACCATTGCATAAATCCCGAATCTTATGCTGGCACAAGTTATAGAGAATTTTAAAGTATACTTGAAGTGTATTTTAAAGTTCATTTACATATATGTACATGCCATGAAGGCCCAGAGGGGGAGGAGAGGTATAGCTCACTTTCTTTAACCTCAGCGCCAGATGGTGGTGGGTAAGCTGTTTGTTTTAGGATGGAAAACTTGGACAAGAGAAAATGTTTACGTTAGGATACAAGGAACATCAAAACTACAGCCACTGCTAGACATGTGAAACCCCAAACCAGCATCATTGCTAAGATGAGCAAAAGCTGCTCTGAGAAAACCACTAGACCACTGTGTCACTTCTAGGATACACAGAAAACAAAGCACGTTTATCAGATTGCAGTGCAGATTTTCCTGAGTGGTTATGACAGTATTATTACAATGAATAGAATAAAACAACAGAAGCAGCAACAATGTAACTTTATTCTTGGGTATTATAAAAATTCTACTGCTTATATTATATCACACTGTAATTGCAAGTTACTTTTATGCATAATTTTAATATGATGTATTAGATGACTTGTGGGAAGATCGTTATCCGTTTGTTGGCATATTTCATCTCCGAACCTACAGAATGACCTTCTGGTAACTGATGCAAAATGAAATGGTATTTGCAGTCACATATGCAGTGGTAACAGACAACAGGCAATCACTGCACTGTTTCCATATTTTCTCACAAAAGAATGAATGAGAAAATAAAAAATTGCTTTTGTTTGTGACGACACACTCATGCAACTCCCACTCCAGCCCCAGAAAACATTACTGGCCAAGTGAAATCCTAGTTCACGCCAGGCACATTCGGTACAGGAAGATTTACATAAAAATTGAAGGGGAGGGGGGAGAAAGGGAAAAGAGAGGTGTTTTATTTAATGACACTGTCAACTGCTAAGATTATATACTGTTAATGGTAGGTGCATAAAGTAGATTATGAGCATTGGTGGAACGATACTGACAGGGGAGAACCGAAGTACTAAGAGAAAAACCTGTCCCAGTGCCACTCTCTCCACCACACATCCAATATGGACTCATATGTAGGACTCAAGGGGACAAATTGGCACTGGGACAGGTTTCTCTCCAAACCAGGTGAATGTCATTCTGACCCACATCAGTCCAAAATAATCCCTACCTTATATTAAGCTAAATAATAATGTAATTTGCTTAAATATGATCCACATACATAACCTGCATATAACAAAAACATGCAGCACATAAGGCCTATAACTTTATTCTATTTTCACCGTGCATTTTTCGAGTATAGACAATGTTTTTCACCAACTAAATGCACTTGTTATAAAAACACTAATATATTCTATCTTTTTATCAAACAGTTTTAGAATATTTTAGTGTTTTTATAACAAGTGCTTTTAGTTGGTGAAAAATATTGTCTAAGGCCTATAACGTTCATGCCACATATTTCATGAAATATGAGGAAGATATGACTTTTTAAAATGTGGTAGTTACTTGCAGCTTTGTGCCAATGTATATTTGTAATAAATGAACTCCAAGCAAACAAACAACACCATGAAGGACAATACATGGGTTCACCTTTCCACTCTTGGGTTCATAGGGATCCTCAATGAACCACAACTAAACCAACTGTCCATACTTCAGTTAAAAGCATGGCCAAAGAAACACTATATGCTGGGCAATACACTCAGTATTCATATGAATTTAATCCAAATGCAGCATGTAACACAACTACCTAGCATCAACAACCAATTGAATTTTTAAGGTATGTGGAACCTGTAGGTTCATTTTACAACAAAAAACCCACCCAACTGTTTACAAACCGAGGTTAAGGAAATTCAAGTTACATAGGTGTATCTAAATTGCTTTTTGGATTTACAAAAGTCTTTATCAGAACCACAATACTTTCAAGAACTGATCATGGCAGGATGGTGGTCCTTTGTTTTACTTTCAGTGTTATGTACAGGAAGGAGAAGACCGGTGTGCTAACATTTTTGCAGTATGTAACCGGATTACTATGAGAAACAGCTCCTCACACCAACAAGTAGTACTGTGCTGCACTGTCCAGGAACTGTATTACACATCATTTGTTAAACGTGTAATTTTCCTCACAGCCATTTATGGCACAGCAATTTTTTTAATTTTCCTCATACTGATTCACTTTTATTTGCAGCAATTCCCATCTCTAGCTGAAGTAACATTCCAACCCTCACTTGTCTGTTGTAGTGTTCTGAAACTGCACTCACTAGAACTTCAGTTAAATGTTTCATTTTCCATAGATTCATTTATGGTAAAGCAGTGTTTTGGATTTCTCCCACTTCTATGGATCAGGGAAATTCACGCTAAACTGCCTGAAGGAAACTAATTCTGTTGAAATTTAGTCAAGTACATGACAGAATAGAAGACTATATACTCTGCGCTTTCACTGGGCCTCAGAATGTGAAAATAAGACTACATCATTAGGATTTCTGTGATTTGGATGCATGGCATGTACAGAATTGTTTTTAGTAGCAGGTATCCTTTCATAAAATTTGAGGCTCAAATGCTGTTCATAAAGTTGATAGAACAATGGATGCCATCTCTTTGTGTACACAGCTTACAATTCATAGTCAACTTATATTTAACTCTTACCCTTCCTTATCCAGTCTTGTTTAACTTTTATTTTCAAAAGAGATGCCACATCATGCTCAGCCTGTCTCAATATTCTAAATTTAATTACCCCAACTGCACTATATAAAATGTAATTTTCTCCTTCTCCATTCATTTTTCACCTTTTCTATTATAATGCTCATGAAACAAGCAATTTGTCATAACCCATCAATACACAGTTTTGCAGGAGACAGAAAAAACTTACAGATCCTTAATAGACCAACACTTAAGCATGTTAGGTTTTTATGACAATATAAGGAGAAGTAATTTTTTTTGTGGACACAAGATTTTGACAGAAGGTGTGTTTGTAACCCAACTGCCTAGTAATGCAGGAATCTGTTTGATGAATTGCTGTTTTGTGAATAACATTTTGACATACTTTTCCAATGTCAGTCACAAATATCCCTTGAGCTTCTGGTCTGCATGGAAGAGTTATTAAAACTCAATGGCAAAACAAATTTGGGCTACACTGAACTGGCTACTCTTCTGGATTATGGCACAGTATAGTAGGTGGCTACCAATACCCTGCCTGGTATTTAGGGTACCCTGGCATTGTGTCATAATCTGGGAATCTAAAATATTAATGTTGACCACTGTGGAAATTATACATCATTAGAACTACTATTTTGCTAGTGAAGACCTGATTTAATTGTGGCTAGTGGAAAGGACTGCAATAAACCTGTTTAGTTTGAGATGAGACAATAGAAGTTAATTTACACATATTGATTAGTTCTACAAAAATGTATGGAACCAGAAGATAACCGACATAGGATTATGTAAGAGCCTGGTAGCATAGGGACTAGACTGATAAAACACCCACCACTGATGCACAGAAAAATATAACAATCTAACTTACAGGACCCAGATACAGGGAGAAATTAATCTCTGGATAATAAAATGTTCACTTGAAAATACTCATATGATTCATCTTCTGCCTCCTCCCCAAATATTTTTGTGACTCACGGGCACAAAATAAACACTTATGAGGGCGGGTGCACATCCTCAGGCCATGGGTTCATACTTTGGCAGGACATACAATTACAGGTATAGATACAGTATCTTCCATTTTGCACATTTATTAATCCATGGAGTAAAATATGCTTTATTTGTCTTTCCAGTTTCTTCTCAAAGTGGTCTGTCAATTCCTGCTACACTAAATCTTTGGCTTTGTGACAATTAAAAAAAAAAAAAAACCAAATCAGAAAATGCACACATATCTAGTTACAATCTTTCATTGCTATCTTATTAAACCATGATCGTTCACAAGGGAGTGTTCATCAAAGACAAATATTTAGTTAGTATCTTATCCATGATGATATTCTTATTTTTAAGGTATGCTGTGTACCTGAAATACAATACAATACAATACACTATTGCAGAGATACATTCTTTGCAGTGTCACAATGTTGTTACTATGCCCAATGCTGAATGAGGGAAAACAATACAAGGATATGATGGTCATGGTGCAGCTAATTTGTCTTACTGGCCTCTTGTAGAAACACAGTTATTTATAAATAACAATTTAAATGGGGCTGCGAGTTAATCAAGCTATTCTATGGGCAACTAAATAAAATCAATTCAGCTTCTATCTCTGAGAAGCAGACAGGCATTTTTTTTACCTTAGAAACTTTTGATGGATAATAATAGTATTCCCCTCACTAGAAAAATCAGATTTCTATGCAGCTTGTACACTCTGTTCATCTACATTTTCAGTGTTGTAAGTTGAGCATAAAAAAAAAGTAACCATGCTTGAACGAGCACAGTTAAACATTTATAGCATTATTCAACTCTGTCCAGTAGCAACATAATATTGCTGCATTTTCTTTGCTCAATCTGGGACTTCTCTATATCACCAGTAGTTAATTACTAGTCAGCCTTATTGATGTCCTGTGCACATGCAAGACAGGATTTTATACAATTAGCTGACAGAAACAGAGATGAAATACATTAAGTCAATCTTAAAGATTCAGGTCTTCAGGGATGACAGCAAGTTGACTGGTAGATAGTTACCAACCCATTCTGGAAGAGACTGCTGCCTTCATCTTCCAAATCTTTGTGTAATAGCATGAAAATGGAAGCACCAAGCTCCTTCAAATCATTGGTAACTACATACCAATCCACACGGAGTCATATCCCAGAGGACTTTAAATACATCTTCGACACTGCAGAGAGAACCTAAAATCTCACACACATTAGTCTTCTTTGCTTATTTCAACACTCTCCTCCAGTGGTTCAGCTTGTGTAATGTACCACAACTGACATGAGCTACTAACAAAACACATGTGCACAAATGTTAAACACCTCACTATGAACATCTGTTTCCTTCCTTGGATGAACTCTTACTTGCTACTCCATATGCATATAACTTCACACAACTAAACTGTTGTTATTTCAATAACAATGCTAAAATATGAGTGAGTGCAACAGATTCCTCCAGCATATGAAATTTCTAATGTTCAAGAAACTATAGCTGTAACTCACTAAATAATCTCCCATTTCTCTGATAAGGAAATATTAAGTAATTTTTTTATTATTTCAATTTCATTTCCATTAGAACTTTAATTAGAAATCCAAACCCTGCGTATGTTGGTTATGCTTACTATATTATCCCTTTCATATTCCCAGAATGTAAACCAAACCACAAAATGCACCAGAAACAATGGTATGGAAATCACTTCCAATGAAAGTGATATTAAAGTAACTTTCTAAAGCTTAAAAAGTCTCACTTTGTACCAACATACTCTTACTTAGACTCTGCAGAATTCCAAAGAATCTTCACATTAGAAATCACAATTTACTTGAGTCTTCTAGTTCTTATACCAACTAAATTTCCAAGAACAAAATTTCTTTGAGAATGAAAGCACACATACAACTACACTTTATTTATAGCTCAACAAGTATACATAAATTAACATTTATCTTTCTATAAATACATCTTTTATTTCAGTGCATCCATTCCCAATTACTTTTCTTCAATTGTGACAGCCTGTGGCAAAACTTAACATCCTGCTGACCAATGAAAGTTGCTGCAACAAACTGTAACACAATTCAAGAGAGAATACAGGATTCCAATTCTCTGCACACTCCATGAAATTTAAGATACACCCTTCCAGTATTCTTCAGGAATACAGCATCAGAGATTTCTCACTTACCAACTCGTTAATAAAAAATACATAACCCCCCCCCCCCCAAAAAAAAAAAAAAGACGAAGGAAAGTATAAGCAGACAAATTTGATCATAACAGTAACTGTTTTAAGGATTTCCTTTCGTTGGGAAAGATCCACACTAAGAATAAAAATTACTTTTATTTACACATGAATGTGTGAATATGCAGAGCATTTATCTAAACACTTGCTTACACATTTAGGTCCTTAAGGTAAGTAGAAGTTCCACTGCTCAATCATATTTGCAATGCTTCTTCTCCACACTGCAAACACATTTCTGGGAATGAGTTTCCAATTGGCTGAACATAAAAGGATGGAAAACCATCACTCTTTGGGCACTCTACAGCTTCTAAAAATATGTAAGGATGTGTCAAAATCACATTAAATTCTGTGAAAAAAGACACTAATGTCCAGAGAGTTTCTTTGTCCAGATGTATGCCTATATTGGGATTATAGGGAAAAAACCTGTATGAAATGGAATATCAAGAGATCACACAAATTCTCGGCAGTAAACACTTTCTTAGGCCACTTGGTGCTGGTGGGGGAAGATGGTTTCTGGTTAATCCTGGCCCCACTTTATCAACATTTAACTGTACTATATAAAAGCAAAACTGTTTCCAATTCTTTCCTGTACCTGTTATCCATTCCCTATTCATCCAATCAGATAATTACTAATACATGAATACACACTCAGTCTTTCTCTCAGAATCTGAAATTCAAAGAAATTCCTCGTGTTGAACGCAAAGGTTCATTATGGCACATCCCAAAGTTCACCACTGGCTATACACCAATTAATTTCTGTGTCTCAAAGCACTCCTCTGAACCTAAGTCTATTCACAGATCTCTCAAGTGGTTTTCCCAGCTCTGGTATGATAAGTAATTATGCCCGCATCAGTACTGTTTCTATTTTATACACCACTCTCAGGATTTATGAGTAGGTCACAATGTAACTGAATAACACCAGTCAATACACTAAATGTGTTGTGTGTAATAATATGCTGCTCGTTTCCTTTTCATTTCTCTTACATGCTCCTTTTTGTAAATCTGTTCCCTGCATAGTGACTCACTCTCTCTATCCTGTGCCATGTGAAGAATTATCTATTCCTTCTGGAAACAGAGGTCACACCTGAAGTAAACCTTCTTACTCTGTAAACTGATTTAATTGAAATTAATTTGTGCACATCATATTTTCTAAGAAGGCAATCAAAAGTCTGCTTTAATGTTGTGTATATGAACACCAGACCTTGTCTAAAACATCTCTGAAGGTACATCATACAATGAGTACAGAACCTTATGGAATAAAAGTCCTGTGTGATGAAAATGCCCTATATGGTGATCAATAACCAATGTTTCAGTGTTTCCTAACATCACACTAATCTTCACGAAATTAGTAATATTTTTATATCTGCAAACAATGCTGTACAAGAAAGATGTTACAAGAAACAAACATTAAAACATGCCTGTTGTAAGTAATAATGGATGAAATAAGAAGTATGTGTTGTTAATTCCTCATTAACATAGCCTGCTCTTGTGACCTTCCTTCTCCCTTACATGCTTGGCCCCAGTCGAAGCAGTTGACTTCTTTGGCACAAAGTACTTCATACAGAAGTACAAACCCAAGATGCTTGAATAACCCACTGGAATACGAGTCCTGCGGCCTGTGCGACAAGGTGATCACTCACTCAGGGAGTCCTACCAGGTGTGTGTGCCCAATTATGTGTGATCTAGAAACTGCAACAATGAGGCGGCCTAGGCCCGAGTTTGGCTGTTGAGCCACAGGGGGAAAAAATGAAACCTGGAAGTATGTTAAAAATACATACAGCTGTAAAAATCGTTGTCACTATGTGATAGCAACACACCATCAGAGAAATTTTTGACAAGAGTTTATTTGCCTGACTGCAGGGAAAAAATGGATTAAGTATTTCCAGCAGATGCACCATGTTCATGTAATAATGCTTCCATGCTCAGGGACACAATACAAAATACTCCCTGTGTAAATACATAAAGCCAGCTGTGCTGTAAAGTGGACACAGAGACAAAGTGCAGTGGAAGTTCAAAATAACAGATGTTATAAGTGACACCTGCGATGTTTGGGAAAAACTTCAGAACATGTAAGTTCACTCAACTTCAGAACAGTGCTCTGTCAGTCCTGGAGAATTTCTTGCCAACGTTCTCTTCTATAGTCTGTTCTCATATTTTTCATTTCTTCACAAATTTTGTTCTGCAAGTCAGAACTTGCACATCACCAAATGTTACAACTGATAGAAATAGCGGATGAAACTAGATGTGTTAGAAGGACTTGGATATGGGGATATTCATACTGAATCACTTCATCAATACAGATGATACTTTCACAAACTTAAAACAAGGATGTCATAATCTCAAACTATATTCCCTGACTACTAACTCACAGAACAAACAATAAGGTAGGCACAACAGAGATCACCTGAAAATGAAGTATTCAATTCATTAATTAAAAAAAAAAAAAAAAAAATCCATTCCACCTTTTCACATGTTGAACTGCATAGTGATGACAGCTGTCTCCTGCATCAGATTGCCCTTCCTTATTACTACCTGAAAGTTTTGTTCTGTTCAATCATGCCTTTTGTAACTAAAGACAGTAAACATTTTACAGTGTATTTATATCAGACACATTCGATAAAGACACAATGATAACATGGTAACTTCAATCTCCTTACTATCAACATCCTATGCTTATTATTTAACTATGCCCCTATCAAGTAGCCACATCCATTTCAGTAATGACTATAAGCAGATGGAACGCAGAATCACTTCTGTGACAGTACCATGAATTACTATTAATTCTCATTCCTACTGTGGGCCGGGACAGTGCAGTTGGCATAGTGAATTGCTACAGGCTGGACAGTCCGGGGATCGAATCCTGGTGGTGGCGAGACTTTCTGCACCCGTCCAGACTGGCCGTGGGGCCCACCGAGCCTCCTGTACAATTGGTACTGGGTCGTTCCTGGGGGTGAAGCGGCCGAGGCATGGCGTTAATCACCCACCCCCATATAGTGCCACGGTTAAAGAATGAGTAGAACTACACCTCTACTCTCCCTCTGTGCCTTCATGGCAGGTTATAGAGTGAACTTTACCTTTTACCTACCTTATTCCTACTGTAGAACACACACTCATTAAAAAAATACAACAAGTGTACTGTAAGTTTAACAAATGTACAGATGAGGTATAGTAGAAGTTAATGTGCTTCAGTGACACCCACTGTGGAATGCAATGCTGCACAGAGTTTTGTACCACAAAGGATACCCAACACACAATGTCCTGATAAATACAGACAGCCAATGAAACCACAGGTTCAGCAATACAGCATGAAACATGGACATTACATCCGTCTTCATAGTGGCAGCATATAGGCTATAATTTGACAGTGACAACATGCTTCAGTCATCTTACTGTCACACAGCTCATCAAGAAATATAATCTTGTAATCAAATATTCATGTTAGTTGCACACTCAATTTCTGCAATACAACTCAATTCAAGTGTACATTATATGTGTAAACCAGCTGTTGAAATGTGTAGGAGAAGGGCATGGCCCTTGGTGCAATGCAGTCCTTTCTAACTGAAAGAAACAGGTTCAGCTTGTGACTAATCTAAATACCTCTGATGGTGATGCAGTCAAACTATAAAGTTCTGGGATTGATGTCACTGTGCAAGTATGGTTAGGCACATAAATCAACTGTAACCACTCCCTGTTTATATTTATATTTACATACCTATTTCTCAGATGCATCTTCCGCCATACACGGATTGAATATGAAACTGGTCATGGTTAAGATACAGATGCAAATAGCATCTATGTCCAATAGTAATAAGACAAGTTACAAATACACACAATACAAACAATGTAACAAATGAGAAATGGAATAGTAATAATCATAAATAACACACCCACATTATATATCCACACAGTAAACATTCAATAATACAAAGAATACCAACTTCATGTTATGACCACCAGGATTAGTGATAAGACAGCTAGCTCAATCAGTTTATCTGTAACAGCACCCATGAGTTTTGTTTTCTTTGTCATCATGGAGCAGCACAAGCATCAAGTTTTGTTTAAAACTCAGGAAAACAGCTAAAAAACCTTACAAAATGCATAAAACTGCTATGGAAGTGAAGTTCTATCTCATACATGTCTTCAAATGGTTTAAAAGATTCAGAGAGGGACATGAGGACCCTCCCACTGATCCAAGGACTGAACAGCCATCAAATGTCCGGAATCCAGAAACAGCTGCAAAATTTAGGGAACTGGTAGCCAGAGACTGTCAAATGCCTAAAATTTTAACAGAGGGTCAACTGCACATTAACTGGGAGACAATCTGATTCCTCATGAAGATTTTTGAAAGAGGAAGATATGCGTGATATTTGTTCCATACAGTCTCAAGGATGATCTCTTCTACCATGATAGTGAAGTGCTTTCCTGATGAATCGCAGTGTGGTACAGATCAGCTGCCCACTTGACCTTGTGCCAGCCAACTTTTTTATATTCCCTAAAGCAAAACCCACCCTTAAATGGAGATTTTTGGACATCAAGGACAATGCAAAGAATGTAACAACTGAATCAAATGCACTTCCTTTGGACACACCTTTGGTGACTATGTTACGTGACTTTTAAAAGATACAAAAAGTGTGTTGCAGTCAAGGGAGATCATTCTGAAGAAAAGTAAAACAACTTGCTTCTTATTTCAGTCCCAGAACCTTATTGTTTGACCACATACAACAGCACTGACCATTATACTAGACATTGGTCATCACCTTGAGCTTTTCTGGTGAAACATTAAGTCTGGGGGGAAAAAAACATGTCAATGGAGTACATCCAAAGTAACAGTCAGGGTTAGCTTGAGGTTCAAGAGGTACCTAGTTCAAATTCTAGCTGAGGACTGCTATCATGGTTTCCCTCAGTAACTGCAGACAAATGTAGGCACACTACATCGTAACAATCGTGTCTTCCCCAACTCACTATTCACATCCTAGTATTTTTTTTTTGTTTGATGCTACACAACCTCTTGGGTAGAGATGGCACAATTAAATAACGGAATACACAACATGATATATAATGAAACATTACTGAGGCATTCGAATGCAAGACAGCTTTTTCAGTTTTAATTTGTGTGGAAACCAGGCAAAGTGACTTCTAAAATGCCCGAATGTATGCCTATGGTGAATTTCATGAGTTTATATTAATGTAAATTACTCAGCCATTCACAATCACTGAACACCAAAATGCTATGCTGAAAAAGAGTACTGGCATGAGAATTCTTTGGTATACACTAATAATGCATAAGGCTCATGAATATCCAGATTATACACATACTTCTGTGAAGATCTCTAACCTCACATCATTAATACTGACAATTTACCTATGCTGATGAGTGTGCAGCCACATTTCTGCTAGAACTCACACATACGTAACCAGCACTCACATCACAACCACTAACCAGTAAATTCATGAGAACGCTGTCACTGGAGGTCAGAGGTGGCTCTTTTGGTTGTTGCTGCCGTTGTTTATTGCTGCTTGGTGTCCCCCCTCCATCTAGAACCCACACTGAGTCATCATGGGGTCCTCTACACCGTACTTGCTGGGGACCACTCCCCTGCATCAGCTGCTGCAGCAGCTGGGATGGCAGTTTCTGGGAAGCCTTTACCTCACTCTTAGTTCGTTTGGTACCCGCAGAAGTGTACTGGTCATCTGTGGTGGGAGTACACGAACGCTTGCATGGCCGTTCTGGAGGCCCTGCATTCCCATGAAGGCTTTTCTTTATGCCTGCTGTAGGGGATATAGGTCCATCCCCCTTCTTGGACAGCAAGCACTGTAGAGGCAACCCTGGAACGGCAGTCCACTCCATACTACCTGTAGGTGTTGCTTACAGGGGAAAGAATGAATATCGAAATGCCACTCCCAAAATAGGAATAATCTCTGTGATATGACTGAAAACTCATAATGGAAAGTATAAACACTGAACTTAAAGTCTGTGATGTATTGTTCAACTGGTTTAGGATAAATACATTAGGATCTTCATTCATTTAGATTCCTGGCTGACTACTACACTAGTATGGAAATTCAGTAACAGCAAAAATCAATTAAGGTTACATTTGAGAAACATTTTTGGATACTTCTGAAGTCTTCTACCTGTACGTTCTCCCTTCAGCACAGAAAACTACATGCAGCATAAGAAAAAGTTGGTGTACTACTTTTGGTGCACATAGTACTGTAATGTCAATGTATATACTCAACTGTTGACCAGACATACTGTTTTCATGGCAACATAAGAATCGCTGAAACATATTTGCTTTGCCAAATCCCCACAAAGAAAACTAAATTAAGCAAAGATACAGCATACATATTCAGAGGAAAGAGGGCAATAAAATATATAATGAGACATAATTTAAGTATCCAGGTTATGGTTTGTATTGTTACGTGGATCTGCTGAAGCAGGTGCCTCCTAAATGTGGGCACTCATCTACCAAACTGCACAGAGTCACATCCCAGAAGACTATAATGTTGATACTATCGTAAGAACCTCTAATCTCCCATAATTTAAATGACATTTAAGTGCATATTCATTCATACATGCTGTTACTCAAGATACTTATTTTGCAGTTTACAAAGATGAAGCATGTAACTCACTGTGATTCTTGGTGAGAACATGGCCAAGTACATCACTGGGATCCACCAAACCACCTCCATGGTCAGGACATTTTACGGGCAGTGGTCGACTAGAAGGCTGTGAAGTGTTATCAGCACATAACAACTGTGCAAGGCTGGGGCTTTGATTTGTCTTTGTAGCAGCTAGAGTTGGTGGTATATACCTGAAACAAATGGATATTGGTCCACCATGAAGATGATGGATGATGATGATGATGATGGATGATGATTACGCTGATGGTGGTGGCAATTGTGCATGCACATCCATGTCTATGACGAACATAATCACTGGCAAGGCCTAAAACTGTATACAATACAATAGCCTGTGGTTTCACAGTGTTCCACAAACAGAAGAAGTTAACCTGTGTAAGCAATCTGAACTCACCAAGTTCTGATTTTATTTGAACTGTTGGTTTTACTGAAAGATGGCTTGTCTGGAACAGCTCCCCACATAAGATCTGTGGACATGAGTAACGGAAAGTCATCTCCCACCCCCATTGGGATGTATGGTGCACGCATACTCAGATCTTCATCCACATCTGACACACTAGTACTGTCCAGGTGAAGAGATAAGAAAGGAGCCATGTTGTTGTCAACCCCAGAATCACCTGGACTACATAATGAAGGCAAACTACAGTCACCAGGACTCTGGAAAAAACAGAAATACAAGCACACTCAAATAACATCTCTGCTTCCTTCTTGGAGGTCACTGCTCATAAGACAGGAGAATAACCTAGGCAACTGCATACAGGCAGAAAATTGAACTTCATGCACTCAACAAGCTGCTGTTCCTACCTACTCTATTCAAAATATGTTGTACATTTTGCAGAACTGTAAAGTGGTACCTTTGAAAGGGCTGGAGAATGAAGACGAGAGCTGGAGATCCACCAGAAGAGGAGGTCTCATCACGGTAAGAAAAGAAAGGGTCACTACTGTTGCTGCCCTCATCCTTTTTAGAACTTGAGTGACTCGACTGAGAGTCACTCAGTGTGGTCAGGTCCTCCGTCAGAAGAGGGCAGTAAGTATCGGAGAGTAAGTCATCAAACATGTCTGATAGAAAATAGTTTGTTGCAAGAGGAACATCGACATCTCCAGCAGTTGGTGCTAGGTGTGTCAGATCTTCTGGTTCATCCTTCAGCACTGCAACCAATTATCAAGCATCATTCAAGATCAACAACTGGAGTATTTAGATAATATGGTACAGTATTTAAACTATGGTATTAACATTCTTAAACATGAAGAAACATACCCGTTAGACCTGGCTCCTCTTCTGAAAACATGAGGTAGCCTTTGTTCATTTCCTCTGTTCTGGGTGCAAATATCTTTGAAGTAGCAGCTTGAGGGCGTGAGAATGCTGATGGAAGTGGCATAGGAGGAGGTGGAGAAGAATGTGGTAACTGCACTGCCCTAGCAGGACTACGGGCTGCTGTAGGAGTTTGTGTTGGGGACACAGCAGATTGAGTAGACACAAATATTTTACTTGTGACAGTCTGAGGTCTTGTACTGGAGGATAATAAGGGAAATTTTGTGACAGGGACAGAGTTTGCAGAAATGGGAACAGAAGGGGCAGGAGAGGAGATCGAAGATGGGGAGGGTGTGGACACAGGTGCTGGGACAAAGATCTTGGTAGTAACCACTTGAGGGCCTGGCACTACAGAAGGCAGGCCAACAGGCTTCACGTCAGGCTCCACCAGTTGCTCACCAGCTGTCAGCTGACTGCATGAGTACACCTCATCTTTATGTTCAATCCCACTGCAACCAAACACAACATCCTAATTTTCTCACACGTGAAGAAAATTACCACACACACACAAAGTGAGCACTGAGCCTTTTTGCAGGAGACATGACTGGCATAAACACGATATGTTGGCAAGCTGCAGTACATAGAACAGAATTTATCCCCATCATGCCTTTGTTCCCAAGAGGTGTGGTGTCATGAACAGTAAATTTCACAGCTGTATTTTTAGGAACAGTCTTTTAAGTGCAAGGAAAAGGATCTCATTATCATCATTTGATGGGCCTTGTGGTACTCTTATGCAACAAAACAGCACCAAACACACTGTGTATTCATTTTACACTGCCTCTTCTGCATGTACAGGTACATGCACAGTCATTGCTTGGTGAATTACAATTTTAATCATGAAACCCAATCTGCTATCTCACTTTCATCTTCTACCAGCTTCACCGTACATACGGCTCCCATTCGTCCCAGTTTTATGGGTTTAAAGAGTCTGTCCTGGTAGTCTGCAAAATTCTGTTCAGGATGCCAAATGTCCTGAGGTTTTTAAAGTCATACAAATCGGACATTTCTGACAATATGTATGAAAATGTTGACTTCCTCACAGTGGTAGAACAGGAGTTGGACAGCCATCAACCAACCCCTAACTGGAAGGAATAGGAGAGGGAGAGGAAGATGTGTAGGCTAATGATTAGAGAGTCTGGACTGAGACTGGGAAGGATGAGGAACAGATATGTAAAGAGAAATCAGTAAGTGAACTGAGTGTCTGAGTTTGTAGAAGATAAAAAAAAAATTGTCAAAAAATATATGAGTGAACAATTTTCCTCTTCATCCAAGAGTATCGCCAATCAGTTGCTTAAAACATCATTCCTGTAAGTTCACTATCCACATCTATCCTACTTCTCGCTTATTTAACAACAAAAGAACAGTGCAGCTGATATGTATGGTTAAATAAATTCAGTAACAAACTTATTATAGGAAATGGAAACGCAACAGTGATTAAATACTGACTCAACTAATGTAACAGGCACAGAAACCCCTCATACTCCACCACTTGGATCACAGAATACTTGCTTCTGAACGAAGCAGAATTAGTCACCAATATCCTTTTGTCCTGTCACATTTATTTGTACCAGCGCACAGTTATCAGGAACAATTCACAGCCACATCTACGAAATTACATCTTGCTCCATCTTTCCTTCACACCCATGAAAAGAGCGCAAGAAGACAGGCCTCAGACAACCATGACCTATACCACTGAACTTGATTCTAAAATATCATATTTGTTTCTTTTGTTTGCATACTCGGAGTGGAGTAAAGGCGTGTCTTGTAGCAACTGCAGTGGCTGGTGGTGATGGGGACACCAGGTCACATGCATCTCAAAACGAGTTATGTTATCACTGATGCACAAGGGGTTCAACACATTTCTGCCATTCAAGAATTTGTTCTAGCAACGGCGAACTTCACTTCCTCCTCGGTTACAGCCAACAAAATTCCGAAAAAAGAATATCAAGTAACTGCAGTGAGGCCGTGCCATGGATCAGGCGGTTAGTCGCCGGCCTCTCACCACGGAGGCCCGGGTCCGATCCCGGGTCAGTCCATGTGGGACTTGTGGTGGACAAAGTGGCACTGGGGCAGGTTTTTCGCCCGGTCAATTTCATTCCACCGGTGCTCCATTACAAGGAAAAACGGGGGGGGGGGGTGAAATAATAATCATCTTCATCACAGGGTTGCACAATGAGCCTCAAAGCTGCGGTGCGTCCCCCCCCCCCCCCCAAGAAACTGCAGTGAACGATAATTCGACTTAATGTGGATACTCGCCATGTTTGCAGTATATTCCCTAATGCCCTTGCTGTGCCAAATGCACGCTTCATGCTGAAATATTGCTCAAAGAACAGCAGTCCGCTTTTCATCATCAAAGCACTGCAGTAAAGGTAAAAGGTAAAATCGTTCCTTGCTTCAACAGCAACATGCCATGAAGACATACGTGTGAATGGCGACATACGTCTACTCACTCTTGAGCTCTCTACCAGAGGAGGAACATCAGTCGTTTTGAAGAAGGAGAAATAGGCCCCCGAGCTAGTCTGAGAGTCGTGGCGACAAAAAAAATTTTCTAACCTAGGCACTGCCGACAAATAAACTCCAGTCATCCAGCCCGAAGGCAATCACTATAGTCGTATATACCGGTTCCTCAGCACGATAATGAACAGCACACTTTGCAAAGCAGCTGGGTAACAAACACACATCAAAGGTGCACGAAAAACATCCATCAATGAACTATTTTGACATGCATTTTACACTCATCATTATTATCCCTGCCTGTTTCCGAGAATGACTGAAGGAAGAACAGCAAAACTGCCGCAATAAAACTATGGCCGAGTGTTGGACTCAAAACAGCAAGAAAGCTTTTCGTAGCACCAACTGACCTAAGAGATAACGAGAGATTACAGTCAACAGTGGTACAACGTATTGTCTCCCAACAAACTGTAACAAACACGCATGTTTAAATAGTATGGCTGAATTTTATTACACGGCAACCATTCGAATAAAAGTAGCAACAAAAGACCCACGATATAATTTTTGACCACTGAAACGTTATCACTGCTGGGGGAGAGGAGAACAACATTTCTTGAGGAATCAGGTGTTCTGGGTTGTCACTTCTAGTAGCGGGGTTATCGACTCTCAGCGTTTCGAAGGGATGTATCGCCTTCATCTTCAAGGGATTCTTCTTCCAGGCCTCATCAACTCTCGAAGATGAAGGCGATATGTTCTTGCAAGACATCGGTATGCATTAACCCTGTTCCACTCAGCGTAACAATCCAGCAGCCCCGAAGCTTCAACACCAAAGCTGCGGAAACCTATCCCGCAAGATTTCTTCTAATGCCGAAGGTTGAGCCCACCGTCTTCGGCGTCAAAATTATAGTTAATGCTGCAAGTGCAATACAGGTATTCAGTGGCTGCAAGGACTTCGGCACCTCTAATGAAACGACAAAACGGAGGTGAAGCGACAGGTACTACCCCAGTAACGGTTTTGTAGGACTCTGACAGCATTGGAAATTTGTGACTATTCGTTTCTTCATTCTTCGGCGTGAAAATTGAACACGGTCGACGAGCAAGCCACAACTGACGTGAATTCGAATACTTTGTAAAACGACACGAAGCAAAGAAACGTCATCAACCTTAATAACTCGCGACACATGAGTGCAGAAAACTCAGAAGTATCGGCAATATTAAACAGCACGTGGGCCAAAACTTTGAATTTCCTCATGATTACTATTTTTAAAGAGAGGCAATTCAGATGTCTTATTAACACTTGCTGGTAACTGCCATAGTTGCACGTATCGAAGTTCACTTACATCGCACACACATCTTACCTCGCTGGATACGACGGTAGTGACAAACTGTAGATGCCCAGACCGCATCGAGACGTCAGGCCTGTCACGCGCCGTGCGTTCTAATAAGCGAGCACAACAGCCGCTAGTCAGGTGACCCCCCCGCCCCACTCAAAATCCGATGCACTCACACCCCACGTGGTTTCAGTCACATGGAATAACAACATATAGCAGAAGTGTCCTAAATCCATTTTTCTATTCATACAGTCTGTGTTTCAGGTATCAGCTTCGCGTATATATGAATCATCCAGCTTTCACGTGTCCAAATACTATATATACTTGGCACAACTTAAGCCACACAAGTACAAATCTCAACTACACAGACCCTAACCAAGACTCCCGCTTATCACCATCACCTGTTAACGACCCTAAAATCGTAAACAAAGAACAGGCGGCTGCGCAATACGACTCTGAACTGACAGAGGCAAGGCTCCTGCAAATATGCCATAAGATACTTGAAACCTCTAAAAACGAAACGCGTCTGTTTTATATAATGCCTCAGTGCGTACCGCGAAGTAAACACTCTCCACCTCGGTTATGCAAAACAAGGCAAAGTCGCTGTTTGTTCTGAGATCCATACAAAACACATAAATGCAATGTGAGCACCATGTAGAAATTTTGAATGTTAAACCTAGTGGTAAGTAAAATAACTGCTAGGCTTTAAAAGGTTCAAGTGCATGACACAGTAATTATTTTGGATATAGAATAAAATGTTTCGATGCTTACGTAATACAAACAACGACGTTTCCTCCGATGTAACGGATCCTCAATGACAACATTCGTCACCACCTTACAATGACTTCTAGGCTACATCACGTCAAGCGCCTGTTATTTTTGTCCGATTTTAAACAAACATGAACTTTCTGCGCTGATTTCAGTAAAAACCTCCAATATATAACTCCACGAAGAACCGTCCAGCGGCAGCCCAGTTGTTCCGTACGGACAGACAGTCAAAACGTTCAAGTCGCTTTTCACAACTTCGCGAACGCACCTGAAAAGCAGTGGAGATAAAGCACTGCATTGCTGCAATCCTCCTGGAAATACTGGAAAAGCATTAGGTAAGAGTTCAATTACACCTCACGCACACACATTTAATTACCCTAAAAATGCTTGCGTATTTCTCACTGAATTACAACATTATAAGTACTTCCCTTCCAACGGAAAAGTAAAAAGTAAAGGTAAAGTTCACCCTAGAACAGGCCATGAAGGCCCAGAGTGGGAGTAGAGGTATAGCTCTACTCTTTCTTTAACCTCGGCGCTAGATGGGGGTGGGTGGTCAACGCCATGACCCGGCCGCTTTACCCCCGGGAAATGACCCGGTACCCATTGTACAGAAGACTGGGTAGGCCCCAGGGCCGGTCTGGACGGGTGCTGAAAATCTCGCCCCACCGGGATTCGATCCGCGGACCGTCCAGTTCGTAGCGAGTCGCTATACCGACTACGCTATCCCGGCCCACCCAACGGAAAAATAAGCTTTTCTAAATCCATAAACAGTCCACGAACTGACGTCATACTCATTCTCTGGTATTTGTCGAACACAAAACACTTCATCAACAATGACCTATTGCAAAAGGACTCGCAGTGACGCTAAGTCTGCCAAAAGCATAATGGATAACATTCTGTAAGACGACGACGATACAAATTAATGCAGTCTCGTTTCCCGTTTTATAAATGCGGGAAGCAACTGGTTCTTTCCATCAATCCATACTTTTTTTAAACATACGGTTAATCAATATATTTACATCGGCAATCAATGAACATTAAAATACTCTTTTTAAGTACAAAAATGCAACCTTGCAAAAGCATGCATGGTCTCCAAAGTCGAGATTTCACAGAACACGCATTCCTATATCAATGCACAATCACAGCAACCGTCCCAAGTAAAATTTCTCAGATTAATAGTATCTAGTGACTTCAGCAGCCCGCACGCGACTTTTTTTTTTCCTATGGCTCGACAGCCCTATATGGGCCTGGGCCTCCTCGTTTCGTCGAGGTTTCACGATCACACACATTTGAGACACACCACAGTCGGTAGGACTCCTCTGGACGAAGGACCAGCTCGTCGCAGAGACCTCTACCTGACAACACACAACACTCACAAGAGACAGACATCCATGCCCCCGGTTGGATTCGAACCCATGATCCTAGTAAGCGAGCGGCCGAAGACCCACGCCTTAGACCGCACGGCCACTGGGATCGGCCGCACGCGACTTTACATCTTGATTTATAGTTCAGCCCCTGTCCGCTGTGTAAGAGTTGCCTTACCAAGGACACTTTAGCCTAATCGGACAAGATATAACCTCTGACATGTTACAGAGTTCAGTGCCTGTAGGGCACAGGGCACAATACCGCACACATGTGTGGAACGGATTAATCTGGCGGCGAACTCTTGTCAACATGGATACTGAAAATTCGGATCTCATGTAACGATGGAATTTCCTGACCAATTTCTCAAGAACGACTCTGCTCCATGGAGTTGCTGTGTGTGCTGTACTCAACAAGTGTCCGCAGGCCTGCAGAATACAGGCTCCAAATGTTATGACCAGCAGGACTTGCATGCTCGCAGTACTCTCTACTGTAAAAATAACTTATCGAACAGAGACGTTCGGTAGGTCTGAAAACACTGGCCATGTCAAGATAAGGCTCAGGGCTGTCTTGGTTGAGAAATTGGCATGCTGCTTCCTCAACAACAGATCGGTCCATGAAAGCAACTATTTATAGCTGAATCAAACTCCGTCACCGATTGTGTGCTTATTTGTGTCGATTTCATGAAGGTGTTTTCAACTGCTGCATTCCGCTGTGCTATTTAACTGTTAATTATTACAATAACAATTCCTTTGCAAAAACGCATTTTCGTTTTAATGAATTTACCATATCAAGTTGTATATAATGACTGATACGTTGTGAACTACACGTTTCGGCTTGTGTAAGTCATCTTCAGTTTGTCAGTAAACACTACTTTTAAAACATTACACAACTCAAGAATTACGCAAATGGATTACTAATTTGGCCTACAATACAAATTTTAAAGAATTTAATCACTGTGTAAAGCGACCTTACTGTAATAGTGCTGTAATATTATCAAACAGCGAATTGAAGAAATAAAGCGTTTAGTCATAACCTGAAGACGGCTAGCAAGAGTCGAAACATGTAGTTCATTATGTATCAGCCTGATAGGAAATTCAACAAACTGAAACAAGCAGTGTTGGAAAGAAACTGGTAAAAAGATAAAGGAATAGTTCAATTCTTAATCTCAGCACTAGACGGAGATGACTGGTCATCTTCACGCCCCGGTTGCTTTACTCCAGGAAAAGAACCCCGGTAACCACTGAACAGGAGGCTGAACGGGCCCCAGACCTGGTCTGGACGGTTTTGTAGGAAAGAAAACCTCTTGCCCCTGCCGGGATTCGAACCACCGAACCGTCTAGCCCCGTAGCTAGTCGATACACTGACCACGCTAACCCGGCTCGCTAAGGAGCTGGCTGAAGATCAGGAATCGAGCCGATATACAGACTGAAAAGGTTATGCTGAGGCAATTTACAAGCAACATGCAATACAGTCAAACACAAAACACTCAACCAACAAATGCACTCTTATTATTATTATTTTTATTAGATACTATGTATTGTAGTCCCTATAAACCAGTCCAACATGTTTCGATCTCTTTCTGGGATCATCATCAGGGACACTTGTGAGAGTATAAATCATTTCGGGTGGATCCCTGGTCTACTGTGTAGAGAGAGAATTGGTTGTTTATATGCGGATGGATAGGGCAGTAATGTTTGACTGATGACAATGCACGGTATGAATAATATCAAAACGCAATACAGCTTGTATGCTGCCACTTTACTCCCCTTAGCGCTCAAAACGCTCGATGTGCCACACATTTTGTGTCAAACGTGCCTGCCGCAGTCCCACAAAACTGCACAGCTATAAGGTACAATGCTCTTCAAAGCACAACGTAGCAACGTAGCCTTCCGTTTACGACATACAACCATTTTACTTTATGTATTCACTTTCTAATCATGCTTAACAACCATTTGCCTGGGGGTGGATTGGGCGTGGAGGACCAACAAAATGACCGGGCGAAGTCCTGATCTTATTCCATGTGATATTTCTTGGAGCTGGGCTAAAGAGGAAGTCTGACGATGAAAACCTAAAACACTTGATGAAACGGAACAACAAATTTGAGACACTTCTGCCACTATTCCTCTTAACGTTTTAAGAAAAATGGTCGAGTCTGAGTCTTCCAGGTTGCAGAAGTGACTGCAAAACGCCGGGGCCTATGTTGACATCTGACACTAAATGATAGTGAATGAGCTTTAAAATGGCGCAAGAATTGTAGCAATATTGCACTCCGGTTAGGAGATACAGCCAACAGCATTACGTATTTAGTTCTCAATCACCCAGTACGTTTATTGTTTTATAACAAAATATAGGCTCATGGTTTACACGCGTCCATTATATTTTAACTGCCGGTATGGCGGCTGCGAAAACACGAAGTTTGGAGACACTAGCTTACATACCTGAAGATTTGAGTATCATCGGTATAATATATTCGTAAACATGCACTTTTTTGGGTATAATGTACAACATGGCGGCTATGCCAAACTCATAATTGCCTCTGTACGGCGCTGTGGAGCCTGCAACTATAGGAAAATGTTCAATGGAGGTATACTAAAAGCGTGGTGCGTAAAAATTGTGCACGAAACCTATTCCACACGTATTTACAAACATTATGGGAGCGCAAGACTTTTAAGATTGTATCGGACCCGCCTGACCTCGGAATCCGTAGCGGTGGAATTTATTTACAAAAATATAGCAATAATTTGCATAAATCGAAACTGAAGCATTCTGAAGGAAAGTATATACTATTAGTTTCCCCACAATTTCTTGTTTAAGTAAATAAATACAATCATCAGCGATTCTTACTTGCAACGTTAACTGTTTTACGGCGTTTCATATACGTTTAGTAACCGGTCCCGTTAATTTCTTACAATGTAACAACCGAGTGACAGACTGGTGCTGGCAACTACGGATCTTCCGTCAGTGTTATGATGTCACGGCCGAGCCTCTCAATGGCAACAGTTGGGTAAAGCAGTCCCATTGCGTCTACAAATTACATACAAGGCCACGACAAAGAAGACGCCTATACGTAGCTCCAAACATGCCAACACATAAATAAAATAATTAATTCGCTCGAGTATCACTACGATGAGGTGGAAAGGGCTTAACACGTTTCTACTAGTTGCTGCAGTTCGCGTATTTCTGCTCACATAACCTCAGAACAATAGCTTTCCCGTTAAACCTCTCACATTTACACTAATGAGCACATGAAGAAGACGCGTGATTCCACGTTTCAGCAACAGCTTACAACACGGATGGACCACGCGCTGATATATGGAGCAGTCAAAATGAGGCCCAACTGGCAAATATCCAAAATTATATAACGGTTGTACAATGGTCGCGATGTACACATCGGTGGAAGACGAAAAGAGCAATACGAATCACAAACGCGTGCAAAATGTTTCGAAGGCCCTCAATCTTTTTTTTTAATATTATCCAACAAATGCACTAATTGTCACAGGTTCATAATAATATATTTAAAACATTCCACTCCCAGATGTTTCGGACCCTGTCGGCCCATAATCAGGGAGAAACATCAACGATATTGCAAAAACAATCACATAATAATACTTGGTCTGTGTATATGTAGATCTGCTGGTAATTATTCGTGTGATGATCTGTTACGGTTGTACAATGGTCGCGATGTACACATCGGTGGAAGACGAAAAGAGCAATACGAATCACAAACGCGTGCAAAATGTTTCGAAGGCCCTCAATCTTTTTTTTTAATATTATCCAACAAATGCACTTAATTGTCACAGGTTCATAATAATATATTTAAAACATTCCACTCCCAGATGTTTCGGACCCTGTCGGCCCATAATCAGGGAGAACATCAGACGATATTGCATAAAACAATCACATAATAATACTTGGTCTGTTGTATATGTAGATCTGCTGGTAATTATTCGTGTGATGATCTGTTACACTGGAAGCAGTAGATTAAGGTAGCGTGTGTATGATATGGAGGTGTTCATAATTTATTATTATAAACCTGTGACAAGTGCATTTGTTGGATAATATTAAAAACTCGAATTATAATGTACGGTATGGAAAATATAAAATTCTTTAATGCCCAACAGGCAAAACAAACTTACCTCTTGAAAAACATCAAAGAAAGGTTGTATAAAACAAACGCATCAATATGGTATGATAAAATGTGTAGAAAACAGCAACTGACCCCGAATTATATTTGATAAAGGTGAATGAGTACCGTGAACACCTCCATATCATACATACGCCATCAACTGGATAAATATCAGGACATGTACGAACTTTAAAAACATGATTCTGTCCATTTACCGGTGCTACTTGGAGAATTTTAATAGGATGTCTACGGAATGTGCAAGGTTTGACATACTGTACTACTGTTTCACGTTTGTGGCAAAAATGGAGCGTTTAATTCTTAAGTGTCACGAAAGTGAGGATTTATAAAGCGGTAAATTGAGTAGCTGCACAGACACGCTATAACAGTTTGCTATTTGAAGACGATACCAAAGGAAACTATTTTAAGAGACTGGGAAGCGAAACGAAAAAATTAGCTTTAAAAGTGGCGTAGACTACAGGCGATCGTAAAAAGTATGTGTATAAAAGATCAGAGTGTAACTCTCCAGTTCCTTATTCAAATACAGATCCACAGTACTTCACACGTTAAAAACACATGTTTGGATTTGACTTTATTTTTGTGAAGAACTTACTCCTTACGCAAGCATTCCATACATGTTAAATTTATCCGGTGTAACATCAAAATTTGGATTTAACTGCTCATTTCAAAACAGTTTCTCGTTTAATACGTGTATGTGAAGTTCATGGTCACCTCCGTACTGAACTTCAGATGCTTAGCTCCTATGGTTCAGTAGCAAACACCTTCAAACCTTAACAGAAAGAAAATTTTCGCACTGATTCCACGTTGCTATTTTTAAATCAAAGAAAACAGTTCAACAACGTCTCCAAGACCTATTACTTACACATAATTTCAAGGCCCTGAACTAAGTGGCGCTGGTGGCACTGCCATGATCTTCTTATTGTTTCTAAAGAATTAAACGAACATAGTGTAGATGGACTACAAGGGCATTACATTCATAACAAGTTCTTTTAAATCGGTATAACATTTCTAAAGTTGAAATGGAAAACTTAAAGACACATGCAGACAGCAAAATTATTTCAAACAACCACTTTTATCTTCCACGGAAACTAATCATGTTGAAAACCCTTTCTCCTACTGGGAAAATAACCCCGGTCAAGCACGCAGCTATTAAGCACAACATGTTGATGACTAATTAACACAGCACGTAAATACACCTGTGTACCGCAGTGCACATAAGATCACCATGATTACAGTTAAGGCTTAAGCTAAACTGGACTGGTAACGGAAAATGGCGTTTAATGAATGTAACTGTTTATTTCAATGATAGCCATGAGTTTTATTAGAACAGATAATGAACATCAAAATGATAAGAAACAGATGCCAAACACGACCCCAAGTCACTGGTACAAAGAAGATTAGAATGACATGTCGATCAGACCAAGCGTAAGTGTACAGTTCGTGTTAAAACGAAGTCTGGTGCCGGTGTATTTCATTTCATACAAGAAATAACAACCATCGAAAGCATACGCTGTACATACATATACTGTCAAATGTGTAGAGCTGAGCCTGCAGTAGAGCCCACACTGCATACAAAGTGGTCAGTATCCAGCTGTTACATGATTGGCAGCAGAACCACTTCTTTATGTAAAGTCATTAGTCTTAATATCAGCAAAGGATTTCATTCAAGAAAAAATAAGCGAAGAGTTATGACGGGGCTCTTTCAGCACTACGCCAGCCATGATTACTAAGCAACGGAAGCTTCATGTTCCGTCACTTTGTCTCCGGAGAAAGAGCCCCTGGTAGTCTTCTTACCTCGGCACGGTACACATGAACTTACGTGTTACGTTCTTCTGCTCTCACCAGGAGCGATATCTAATCTTAAGGAGTAACTCCAAGATGAACCTCGCCAACTTAAGAAAAACCTGGAAGCTCTATCAAGGCAAAGTCTCACTGGACACATTCCTGAACCAGTCATTATTTTAGGTACTATTTATATGTTCGACTTTACACTCAGCTTCCTGTAGGCCTCTATCACTCATCACTCTTCTGGGGTATTGGCTAAGTGGCCAAGTATTATGAAACACCTTATCAGAACAAGATGTTACGAATTCCAGTCTAATGCTTTCGTAACGTTTGTTCTATGTTGTTTACTGAACATCAGGAAGGCGTGGAATGGGGTCTGTAGGTTGGGCTTTCGGCCACACCACAAGCAGTAAAAGCCGATAACATAAAAATAACTATCTGCTGCCTGCAGCTGTTCCCGTACCAACTAAGCCCCCTTGTATCTTGGCAAGTACCTCCTTAACTCTAAGAGCAACGGCCCGGCAGTTCACGGTACAGAATTATCTTCAACCCGTTTTAAAAATCACGGGATTATTAGTCATTCCTGATTTCCTCTGAAACTCATACGATTGCTCTGTATATATAGAAAAGGCTCGATTATGGAATTTGCAGTTTTTCACGGCGGTGAATATTAGTACTGCGGTTTTATAAGTTACGACGCTGTAGTTTTGCAGGTGGTTGCCTCGTACCAGACTTTAGGTGTGATGACCCTAGAGACCGCAACCTTAATACAAGAATAAGTGTCAAAAAACGAAAGCAAATTGCGCAGGTCAACAATAACTAGGTAACACAATAAAATTTTAACTTCTCAAATTAATTCTGCCATGCGAGTCATGACTTTTCATGGCGGTGTGGTTGAGGACGCCTTCTTGGGTATGACGCCGCACCATTGGGTAATCAGATCCAGAAGTTTCGAAGGAAAATACTGCCTTCATCTCGAAGGGTCTAGAGAACCGACAAGAATTCTGATATGCCGATAACAAAGCTTGAAAAAAAAAAAGACTAAAGTTTGAAAAAAATTGTTGAATCTTGCCAACACTTTTAAAAGAACCCCCGGGAATGACCCGGTACCCATTGTACAGGAGGCTGGATGGGCCCCAGGGTCGGTCTGGACGGGTGCGGAAAATCTCGCCCCCTCCAGGATTCGATCCCCAGACCGTCCAGCCAACCAACCTGTAAGTTTGCAAATACACTGCGAACAGGGACTGTCGATCTGTTGCGAAGACGTCCAGACACAGTCGATCTACCTGTTACGAGGAGTCTTAGCAAAAGATATTAACAAACCTTCCCTGACCTAACTCCAAGACAGAAGCCGAACCTTACAGCACTTTGCTACCGCTCTCAATCGCGAAGCGACTAAAGAAATCCCAGTTCGGTCTGGCGCAAGATAGACTAATTCATCCTACGAAATACCGAGCATCTCGGCGGTTTAAAGAAGCCCCCCCCCCAGGTGAGACGCTGGATATACAATGAATGATACAATCCAATGCTTGGGCTACCGCCGCAAGGATCGACTTACACTTCCGTCAGAACCAGCCACTAACCTGTTGCTGTGGTTCTCTGCGTAATAGGCACAAACAGTACCAACACTGAAGACAGGTTTTTGGCTCATACTCTGGAGGTGTATGATTAGAAGCTTGACCGGGCTACCCGCTATCCTGATAGATGTTTAGTGGCTTATTTAGCCTCTGCAGGCAGCACCTTAAAATAGGCCTCCTTCGTAAAGCGTATCTACTCACAATTCATGTTGTCTTCCAGTCTCATTCTGCCGTACTAACCTATCCTGTTCAAACAGCATCGTGCAATAATCGCAGTATCCATCATGCTTAATAAAGATTAAAAGAATTGAAAATAATATCCAATGGTTATGATTTTATGGCCGGAAACAGTCATCCTACGGTAAAATATTTCTAGTAACTTAAACGAATGACAGAAACGCCCACTGGCGCGAGCAAAGTGGCCAGAAAATGCCAATTTTGCGAATTACTAAGTCTGCATGGCATTGCAGCACGAAGAGGTAACACGAAACTGACCTAAGCTGTACCACTTTAGCACCCCACTTACGTGAATGAGCCTCATTTATATTCTTCGCTAGAAAGCATCACTTTCAAGGCCGTGAAGAGCTCATCGTACAAGGTCTACAGAACACACCTTTACTGGGCTCGAAAACATCGTCTTGTTATAATTGTGTTCTTTTGTAAATGACCTTCCTGAGGATGACCTTTAGAGACCGAAACATGTAGGACGAGCATCACAAAATAACAGACGGTTATTTATGGCTACAAGTGCAATTTGTTGGATTAGATACTGTACAGTCTACTCCTCATCACGAATGAATCATTCACGCAATTCCCGTCCCATTTTCTCTAATGACATTCACTGTCATGCGTTTATACCAAGCAGAATAATTAACTGAAGATTTAATCTTGACCCACTAAGATTTCGGCATGAAAATTCTTCACTGCAATATAATGTTTATTCCGTGTGTTTGGTTTCTAACATTTTGAAGTCCACTACTAACCTGCACTCCCACAAAAGAATATGCTGCTACAACTTTTCGGATTACAACAAATATGGCATGTCGCAAGTCGGAGCTCAGATGTGAAACCTGCACTGTATACCGTTCGATACACAAATTCCACTTCACGCCCGTTACTGACGTGTAACCTCACGATCCGTCTTCACCACATTAGCCTATTCAGAATCTAAGGTAATAAATCGCACTTTCACTGCTAGAGTGTTGTGACAATCGTACATTGCACTTAAGACAGGGGTGCAAAAGTGTTCCAAAAATCGAGCAGCCCCTTCCAAACTGTTGGCGCCAGAGGGGTGACATGAAGCAATTCCATACTGAGGACCCACAAATATTAGGTTCCACTGTACAAAATTTTGTAGCCACGGCGACCCCGGCGTCCGGGATTTGTGCACCCTTTACTTACGGATTCCTACGTTTCTGGACTTATACTATGTATTTTAAAAGCAGCCTAATGTTTCGAGAACTGGATCTGCTGCCGTCCTCATGGCAAAGGGTGGGGCGGCACCTACTCGACTGGGCCCGACAGAAACAGCTATTCTCAACCACGGGACGAACTCTGTATATACACACACAAGATCAGCTTTCTGTCGTCGGAGATAACATAGAATAAAAACTGTGGGAATACCGCGAAGACCTCAAACTGAGGAAGGAGGAGGAGTGGAAACGAATACGTCCCAACAAAACCAATAACCCAACCCATAGATAGTGTTCCGGGTGCTAGAACAATAGCACAGTCTTGGATAGGGTCTTCTAGGAAAACCTAACGTGGCCCAACATACTTATCAGGAAAACCATGGGATGGGCTGAGAAGAAGCAAGGATTTTTAAATTTGTAAAATGTGTCACAAATAAATCCGCATAACGGCTGCAGTGAGTCACAGGAACCTCGCAACCTCTCCGACAAGTTGAGTCGGAACAAGTTGGTGAGTGGGCTTTGTATACAGCTGAAGCGCCCCGACTGGAAGTGTCTAAGGACTGGGGAGATTTAAAATAATCGTAGTGTATTGAGTTGACACAAATTTTATTCCGGATCATGGTTCATGGGTTGAATTATTCTCTTTCTGTCTGCGTTTTAGGTCTTCATGGGTACTCCCATGATCCTTTCTGTTACCTCTCCCGGTTAAAACATGATCCTAGCCGCACACACAACACTTAACTGACACAGGGTGTCCGGTGATTGGGAACAGTTCTTTCTGTTAAACACAGCTGAAAAGGTACTTTTCCATTCTCTCATCCAAGAACGTAATCAAAGCTCTCGAAACGCTGTATTTTTTTAAACAGACATAGTCCAGTAACTTAGCAATTCTAAAATTATACTTTATCCTGGTTATAGATATAGATAAATACCTTATGTACAGCGTCAAGACATAAAGGCACACATACATTTTAAAGCAAGGCACCACCAAATCTTAAAATCGGAATCAGATGAAGGTTTCAGGCGCCGGCAGCCTTTATCCCCAGGAAAACATTTTTCAACAAGGAACATACACTGACCACTTCAATGGAGCATTCTAAAATACGTTCAGTTATAAAATTACTGTTTCTTGGGAGGGCAAATGGTCGTACAGACCACAGACCACGAAATGACACCCGCGCGGTGGGTGGGCGGGGGAAGCGTGTCTGGTACGGTGCGGGGGGACCGTTGTCTTCAGGGACGACGGCTACTAAACTGCTATTGGTAGGAGCGCCAGATTTCTACTAACGCAGTCTGCAAACGTCAGGCATTTCGAGTAGCGTGTAGTGAGCTAATGCTTCTAGGATAGGTAGTAGAAACTCGTCATTCGTCCCCCCCACCAAAAAAAAAAAAATCTTGCGCATGCGCATCTATTGCATTCCTAGCAGGAATCATCTCCTGGTCTGCGAGCAGTACTACATTCATTGGACCGTAACAACAAAATTAGTGACAGCCTTTAGCCACACGCAGTACACAGAGCACAACTTTACCACCTGTCAGGGGAACGGCTGATTATCAAAACAGTGAAAGATAATTACAGAAGTATGAGAAACAATGTTATGCCTACCTGACAACAAAATTGACACAGACAACGCTGTGCGGCTTCTGGCCATTCTTGCTGCCGTAGATAAGTGTAGCCTGGGTCAGAACCCACACATAACCGCCGTTCTTCGCCAGGAAGCGATATATTCCAGTCTCACACTGTCCTTTTGAGAACACTGCAACAGACAAAAACAATTCAAGGCTAATCCATCAGGATGTCGAAAGTTCGGCTTTTATAAAGAAAAACAGAGGTGATGTACACATAAGACGCCTTAAACTAATTTCTTGAGCTGTCAAATTACAAGTGACTTATGGGATGAGAGTTGGTGCATAATCGTTCGTAAAAGGATTGTGGTTGGGCACTGTAGTTCTGTCACGTACTGTCGCAGTACGTTCCTGGTTACATACTTCGTTACAGCAAAGCGGACGTCGGTACCACATTCATCCTAAGAACACTATATCACACCCTGCACAGCCAACTATAGTGATAAAAGGACGAAAACCAACAGGAATGCAACAGATACACAGTCATGATGACACAATTACATTCAAATGAGAAAGTGATGTTTGGAAAAAAGGTATAAAAGTACCAATACTGACATTCCCGACTTACACAACTTCAAGCAAAGCAATACCAGACTTCCGCAGTTTTAACGAAAGTATAAAAATAAAATAACATTTCTGAAAAGCGCGCCGAGTTTTTCCTTGCGGGAAGGAGAGAGAAACGAGACGAAGGTTGCGGAAGAATACAGCTGGGCGATAACACAGGCGGTGGGGCGGTCATGATGCGGCCGTTCAGGTTCCAGTGTGCTGGAGTTTGGATTTCAAGTGGACTCCCTTGTGTGTGTGTTTGCGCGCGCGCGCATTACCATATGTATACTCAATTCTAATTTTTGCCGGACCTTCTGGAACGTCACAATTGCGTTAAGTTGGGGGGAATCTGCATATGAGAAAACAAACAAGAAATTCCAACTTAGTTATAACATTTACAAAATAACGTTAACTACTAAAACGCAAAAGAAAAGTAACATATATTATCAGTGAAAAGCAGCATTCATTTCGTTGGACAATCTCCAAGATACTGTGTATCTGACTTTAACAGTGGGACCGGTAATTGAGAAATGCTGGGAATATAGCCAGGATAAGGCAATTGCATTTACATATTTTGAGGAAAAGTATGTGGCAGGATAAACACAGAAAATACCTGGTCCTGCTCAAGATGATTTAAAGTTCCAGATCACGTTACATCTGGAGTGCTCGCGAGACATCAAGTAAGTGTCAGTAATACATTTTCGGTACCGTAAAACAGGGGTGTTGGTAATTTAACTGAACAAGGCAACAGAAACATCAGAGTTTGTACTCTTACGTTGTGTAAACAAAACGTGAGGTTAATATTTACTGAATACGGGGGGGGGGGGGGGGGGGGGAACTTGACCTTCTGCAGTCAAAATTAACTGAACTTTACACTTACTGACGGTCAGAAGTTATTTTCAAACACTGTCCATGCTGGTAGCTTTGACAGAGCAAGCTAAGGAAGTTACCCAAACACACAAATGCGAGTCTGACCTCGCGCTGCTGTTAAATGTACATCAACTCACTGAAAGTTACTTCGCAAAGCATGCTGACCCAGCAGTGACACGTAACTGTATTAGCTAAAAACTGTGAAAAGACTACAAACGAATCTTCTGATAAATATTTTTACAGGTCCTTTCTCCTCCCCGAACGACCAGGTAGCAACAACAAATCCCAGGCAAGAATTCTACTCGACAATGACTTACGCCGCAAGTAGAACAATTTAATGAACTGTACTACACTGCTCGGGTTCGATTCCCGATGGTGTCATTGGAATTTTCCATTGACATCGTTGCGGTCGCACTATGGCCCTGGGGTCGACTCAGCCTCTAACAGAAATGAGTACCAGAAATATTTCCTGGGGGGTAAAGGCGGCCGGTGAGTAGGGCTGACAACCTTACCACCTTCATGTGCCGACTGTCTACAAATCTGGGAGCCTCAACCTCCTGGACCCCTCAGGGCCTGTCTAGTCCTGTAATAGGGTTGCTTTACCTTTTACTACACTGCTCACGTCGAGTGTGGCACAAAACCAAATGACGGACTTCGTAGTATCACTGTTTATAAGACATGAAGGTAACATACAGCTCGATGGGTTTGTCCAGGTCCGAGACTCTCTATTCCATTCCGTACAAGTTAAGTTTTTACGGCGAGGAGTTGTTAGCCCCTCGCCCAACACCCAAGCTGGAGTACCCCCCCCCCCCCCCAGTTGGTTGTCCCCGACTGATCCTGAATATCCAGAGGCCGTCTCCTCCGTCCACAACCTGAAAAAGCGCCATGTCGTGGTGACAGGACCACCACTTACCGCGGAGGTAACACACAGCAACTGTACAAATTATGTTCTGACAAAATTAGGAAGTTCAAGGTGGTTGAATACGTAAGGCCAGGGCAATACACTTACTGAATGATAAATGAATTTGCTGAAATTAAAGAATAGAACAACAGAAGACCAGACGAGGACACAATAATATCTGCAGACGATGTGTTTATCTGGAGGAAAGACAAAGAGGAAATTCAAGAGGTACTACAACAATGAAACCTTACTGTACAGGAATACGGATTTCAAATCAATATGGACGAGTAATGACCAGGGCGCCAGGTCGCCCGGGTGACTAAATTTTGTAGCGTAGCGCATAATATTTGTGGGTCCACGTTGTGGAACTTGCTTCATGTCACCCTTCTGGCGCCTAAAATTTTGAAGTGGCTTCCTATATTTTTAGAAGAGTGTGCACCCCTGGTGATAACTATAACGAAATCAAGAAACCTAGATCCAAATGTCAGGGCAGAAGTTAACGACACAACGGTTGAAGAGGCGGACAAATTTATTCACATGGAAACTGAAATAATAATCTCGGAAAGGGAAATGGGCGGAGGGACCAAGAGAGGCATAAAAACCAGTCCCAAATTCAGTCATTTTATAAAACGAATACTACAAACAGAGAAATGCTAAAACGTATAATACAAAATCTATGCAATGGATACAACTGGTTCAGCCAAACGCAGCGAAAAATATAGACTGAATGGAATTAAGAATTGCTCATTAGTGCTATTCTACAAGACGGATTGTTGCACTTACTGCACTATCCAATTTCTGGAATTACAGGACAATTTTTAGGCGCGTTCGCAGTCGCGAAAAGCACCCTATTACATCATGTCCGTCTGTCCTTGTGCCTGTCTGCACGTATTAGCGCGGCTTCCACTGGACGGATTTCCGTGAAATTTGATACCGGAGTCTTTCATGAAAATAAGTCGAGAAAATCCACATTTGGTTAACATCGGGTAATATCGGGCACTTTACATGAAGACCTAAGTACGTTTTATTGTTGCCGGCGACATTAAATCACCATAAAAGCGCTCTCTTCGAGTGAAACGCTATCAGGCTGTTAGGACAGTCTAGGATTATGCGAATGCGCCACAATGTTACGTTATACGTACGTTGCCTACCTTGTTTAGTAATGTAAACGCTGCTCAACGTCACGTGATTTAACATAAAAACCGGCATTACAAGCATGTGGCAAATGCTCAGAAAATGTAAAAATATATGTGTAATCTAAAACACCATTCATCCCTTAAATTAAGATACAGAAGACATTGCCCTCATATACAGCGGTAAGTAGCAATAAAGTGGCCAAATAAACTGGCCCGTTACCAAAGTCAGCGTTCAAAAATCAAGAGCAGCAGCTGAATTTTTATATTTAGACAGTATTTCTACAGGACTCCCTTCTATTTAAGGTGTGGTCAAAAACAAAACAGCATTCAAAACACACAGAGACAATGATCATAACGACAGCTATAATTAAAAGAACCGATTTATTGAAAAGGAACGAACTACTGGAAGTAACAACACTTAGGTAGCAGCTGAAAAGGTATCGTTTGTGTGCCAATACACTGCTAAGATGTAGCATGCATACTGACGAACCGACATTACACTTTTCTTTTAGTATGAAGTGATAAAGCAAAGGTAAAGCAATCCCTGTACAGGCCAGGACAGACCCTGCGGTTCCAGGAGGTTGAGGCTCCCAGATTTCTAGACAATCGGCACATGAAGGTGGTAAGGCTGCCCTTACCCCCCAGGAAATATTCCTGGTACTCATTTCTGTCGACCCCAGTGACACCATCGGGAATCGAACCCGCGACCGTCCGGCTTGTAGCGCAGTGCATCAACCCACTGCGCTACCGCGTGCCCCAGTATGAAGTGATACAATTACCGAAACTGAACTGAAGGCCAAAACACAAAAGACGTTAAAAACCGCGTCCTGTAACAAACAAGTGAAGAACTAAAAGGGGACTGGCCCAGAAGAGAGGTCTAAGGGGTGAGGCATGAGGTTATACCCTGAAGATGCGGACAGTTGCCAACCACCTACCGGAGTAAAAGTGTCACAAACCAAACAAAAATTGTCTACAGTGAAAGTTAAAGATATTATTCACTTTCATTTAAAACAAACACGGAGAAGAATTCAGAACCCAACCCGACGAAGAGCAAATAAGCTAGAGAAGCGTTCACGGCCGAGTTACACGTGGCGACAATCACACCCTGCCTATCGCGTCCCTGGATGTGAACTCAAACACACTATTCTCGGAACGTTACAGTCACCTTAACAGGCATGTTGCATCGTGGTTACAACAATTCTGGATATTACTTCTTTGGCAACACAAAGCAGAATCATAACCACTACGTAAACACAAATTATACACTGTTTAAATAATACAATTTCTGAGTTTGTGAACTACGACCTATAAAACTGTGCATGAATCATACTGCTACACTATGGTGTAAGTAATTCTTTAAGTGACGAAAGTAACCTACAACGTGTTACTTGCGTCTGACAAATATACTGCTGCTGTTGCGCAAAATGCCCATTAAATGCCTCCTACCACTCGAATATGCAGTAACGTTAATGGCGAGGAAAAAAAGCACAACATACTATAGTATATTATGTTTCTGGAGTCTGAATGGATCTAGCTCTTAGACACACAATGCCGTAATCTCCGTGGTTACGGTGAAGGATCATGAAGAACACGTAAATCACTATTACGGTCGGTTAAACTGCACCATACAGCGAATTCAGCGTACTGAAGAGCAGCACCGGCTCTGTTTTTTCTGCAGCCCCTGGCAAACAAAGTCCCCCCCCCCCGCCGGTCTTTACCCACACTTGTCTGCACTCCGCAGAATCTTTTGTGGAAAGCTCAATATTTAGAAAACAAAACGAAGAAAATTTGTTGTTCGTGAAATACAACAATTTTAAACTGGTACACTAAAATAATTTTAACCAAAATACAAACACTTGGGGTTGAGCCCCAAACTGCGGCGAGGAGAAACGTTACAGTGTCTTCCGTTGCGCTCAATTTCTCAAAAAACTGAAGAAAAGTAACTCAAATTTCATAGAAATTTACATGAATTCAACTCTTCCAGTCTCCGCTCTCGCGTAGTCTTGTAATAATTCGATGAAATCTAAATTTTCACGGCATTTTCAACTGAAATTATTTACTCGTTTTAAGACAACGTATTCATTTTAAGAAAAACGGATAAAAATGTTTTTGTTTTCATTTTATACACTGACAGTAAATCTTTGCGCGAAAAGAAAATGACTAAAATGCCGCCCCAGGCATGTGCTTGCTTTACTGGTGCCTAAAGCCGGCCCTGCTGACGAGATAACGGATTGCAATACACGATAATAAATGCGGAAATAAAACCAATTCTAGTCGCCTCGTAAGCAGTCCAATACCTGCCTCCTGCAGCAGGCCACACGTACGATCATTATCTTTTAGGCGCGCCGCAAGATACGACGACAGCGCGGTTCTGCAAACAGGATTACCTCCTGACGCAGAGTCAGACAGACAAGGGCTCTTTTCCACGACGGTGTCTGTGGCGCTTCAGCGCGTCTGAGTAGTGAACCCTCGTTTCCTCGGTCGGCTCCAGTTCTGAAATGGAGTTTGAAGAGGAAGTTGTCCTTCTTGTGTTCATTCATTCTGTAGTGTGTCTTACGACAGGTCCGTAGCCTCTTCCAAAGCGAGTTCTCCACCGGGTGCGATCTAGTGCTTCCTCTTTCAATTTCCAGTATATTTTCTTTTCCTTAAGGTCATCCAGTAGCTGCTTACGTCTTCTCCCTTGTCGTCCCGTCATTTCTATCCTTCCTTCTAACTTTCCTTCAATCACGTGTTTCAGAAGGCAGTTTCTACGCAAGATGTGACCAATCCAGTTAGCCTTTCTTCTTTTTATTGTATGTAGGATATTCCTCTCCTCCTTGACTCTGTGTAATACTTCTTCATTTCTCACACGATCGGTCCAACTGATCTTCTCCATTCTTCTCCAGCACCACATTTCAAAACTTTCCAGATACTTCTGATCTACTTTCCGAAGTGTCCACGTTTCAGCACCATACAAAGCTATGCTCCAAATGTAGCACTTTACTAGTTTCTTCCTTAAATTTAATTCCAGTTTGCTGGTGAAAAGATTTTTCTTCTTGTTGAATGCTGCTTTTGCCATGGCAATTCTGGATTTAATTTCACGTGTACACCTTGCATCACTTGTTATCATGCTACCCAAATAATTGGAATATTCCACATTCTCCAATTGTTTTTGATCTATCATATATAGTCTCTCTTTTCTTGTGTTACTGTACAAAAAACTTAAATGCAGAAGAAGAAGAAGCATAAAGACTGGATCGATCCCTGCTGAATTCAACGCGGGAACGTGGTACATTTTACACCGTACTTAATGAGTCCCTGTGTTTTCCACCGCAACAGCGTACGATGTAGACCGTGAGTCCTACATAGCTGAGTTCAGTGTCAAACTTATGATTCATTATGTACAAATACACACCTTCAGAATGAACAGCAGACCACTGAGATGTTGACTGTTCGAAGAAGTGGCGCGACTGAATATGCTCGTGGAAACTACACCGTAAGAGACGACGTATCGCTAGCTGTGGCGCGTCAGATTTGTGGCACTGCTGGAACAGCGACTGAGCACGATTGTAATGTTTCAGTTTCTGGAGCGCTACTTCGTGAAACACCAAAGGTTGTCTGTGTCGCGCTACTATTTGTAGCGCCACGAACATGTTCGTGGAAAAGGGCACGAGAACTGCCTCTATACTCGACAATGTTAAAAAAACCGACATGATGGGGGGAACGGCAGAGAGGGTGTCTGACAACTTGTTGCACATAACTGTAAAGAAAAACCGAAACAAACAAACAAACTCCGTGTAGCACAGCTCTTCTTGCAGAATCTCGGCTGGTCAAGAAATCACAAACCTTTTAAAGCACCAGAAATTTAATTATTACTCACAACAGCCCCGCCACTGATGCCTCTCCCAGACAAAACCAGTCCACTCACATCCTGCTTCTACGAAAAATAGTAATACCATCTACACTTGCGGATCCCAAGTAATCCTTTTACATCGACTTTTCCGATTAAAATTCTGCACGTATTTCTCATCGCTCCCATGTTTGTTATATGCTCTACCCATCGAATTCTCCCTGATTTCACCATACTAATAGCATCCGAAGACAGCCATAGATTTTAAATTAGTAAAGGTAAAGGTAAAAGGTAAAGTTCATCCTAGAACAGGCCATGAAGGCCCAGAGCGAGAGTAGAGGTATAGCTCAACTCTTTCTTTGACTTCGGCGCTAGATGGGGGTGGGAGGTCAACGCCACGCCCCGGCCGCTCTACCCCCGGGAATGACCCGGTACCCATTGTACAGGAGGCTGGGTAGCCCCAGGGCCGGTTTGGACGGGTTCTGAAAATCTCGCCCCCACCGGGATTCGATCCCCGGACCGTCCAGCTCGTAGCCAGTCGCTATACCGACTGCGCTATCCCAGCTACTTTGACATATTAAAGCGGTGAATAAAATGCTGAGCGCAGTCGGTATAGCAACTCGCTACGGACTGGACGGTCCGCGGTTTGAATCCCGGTGGAGAAGAAATTTTGCGGACCCATCCAGACCAGCCCCGAGGCCCACCCAGTCTCCTGTACAATGGGTACCGGACCTCTTTGCCGGGGATAAAGCGGCAGAGGCGTGGCGCTGAACATTCATTCCCTTCCAGCGTCGGGTCTAGTACCTCTACCGCCCCGTTGTGCCTGCTTGGCACGTAATGGGACAGCCAATTAAAACTAACAACACTGAATACAACGGCAGAAGAAGAGAAAACCGAGGGATATCACAATATAACGCTGCAGTCCCTGCCATCGTCCTCAGAATTAACAAACTGTGTGAACTTACAGTGTGTGTGGCACCCGGTTGTCTTCTGGTACAACTACAGCTTACAACAAAACGGATTTCTCTTTCAGTTTACACAACTTTATTGTGTATTCTATCACACAGTCTACACATGTTTGGGCGTACCAAGTTAGGCCACCTTCAGGTCGATTACACCTAGAAATTATCGAAGATTAAAATACAGTTACATTTAACGTGTTATGAAGTTCAGAGGAAACGTGACCCCATTTTCCGTCACACGGCTTCAAAAATGCAACGTGCCCAAAGACGGGTTATCATTTTTTCCCTAAAATTATTATGTCGCTGTGTGATACTGCAATGTACAGTGTTAAGAGAATGTAGAACTTATAACCAGACCAATTAGCCACAGCATTTGAGCAACAGAATGAAACAACCACGCCCGACAACAAGACCACCAAAACCAGAAAGTCTAAAATCCAAGTCACTACCAATATGGAAGACATTTAATCACAGCTAGGTTTAGCTAAAGACACAGCACACACCTCTTTCAATACAAGGTCATCAGTACCTTAATATACTAACATTCTTCGTTTATACGGCATCGTAGCACTATTACTCCAGCAGGGCCAATATTTTACTGCACTAGACAATACAGCGGCATATAATATAATCATTTCAGAAGAGCGATAAAACACACCTATAAACATGGTACATTTTCCCACTATAATTAAACCACGCAAAGGAAAAGGAGATCTTCCTAACACACGGCAAGTAAATACAGTTTTTACGTGCAATCGACCGGCAGCTGACCTAACATGATAAGCAGAAACACATCGTCTCGACTGTGTAACAGAATACACAGTAAAGACGCGTAAGTGAAAGAGTAATTAGTTTTCTTTTCAGCTATAGCTAATAATCGCCCAGCCGATGAAGACATTCCCAAGCTTTTCTTGAATCTGAAGCTTCACCGCTGTAATCACAACAGTTCGACTACGGGTTCCATCATGAGCCAGATTAATCCAGTCCGCAATCGAAGTCTTGTGCAAAATCCAATTTTAACATCACTGTCAGTAGTATTCAAGTTTTTTTTTAATACGACGTTCGACTGTGGACCGGATTCATTTAATTACACTCTCAGTAGCATTAAAACTGGTTCTTGAATAGCATGTTCGATAGTGGACTGGATTCATCTGGCTCATGGCCAAGGTCTTAAAAGTTGTCTCCCCACTTTCACAATTTTCTGACTGAACTTCTCCACGCACTTCCCCTCTCCCACACGCAGTACTCCAATGTCCGCAGGAATGCGAATCTTTAATTGAACAGGCCTAACATATCTGAAGCACGCACATGTCGAAGGAGGGTGGTTTTACAACTACGTTGCGTAAGCTCTATAGCTGAGTCAAGTTCTATTCTCAGCAACCGAGCTTTACATCCCGCCAATATCAGCTATTTACGACCTACTGGGTATATTCAAAGGGAATAAACTCAATTTGTGCACCATTTTACGTTTTTTATTGCTACCACTAGAAAAATAACAGACGCCTGGTTCATGATTGCGCCATCCTGCACTGCAGTACGGCATATAACATTCAGATCGGTGGTGGGGTCGGTAATAAATGGCGAACATCATTTTGGGACATACTGTCCTATAAATTCGGGGACAAAAAGTTGAATGTATACTTTTTTTTTTGCGCCGACTTGGAACAGAATTAGGTGCAACTCAAGCAACTATTTCTTCATTTTCCACTAATCCGTCTACTACATTCAGAATAAAAGGAGACGAGAGAGAAAATGGAAAGGTGTGGTAAGATATAATTTACACTGTTCTTAATTGTTTTATTGAATACGTTTCTGAATGAAAAAAAAAGAACTGGATATAAGGAGAAATGAAAAACGACGCCAAATGAACAGACGCGGCGCCGAAGATCACGGAATACGCTGTAAGGGCAAGAATGACTATATAATCAATAAATACTCAGTTAAATCACCGCCTAACACAATGTGTATTTGTGTACTACAAGCAAGCCACATGTTTCACCCCTGCCGGACCATCAAGCTTGTATATAAAAACTTAAAATAAATGCGTAAACTTACATATATCCTTTTTTGTCAGATCTCACATTACATGTTATTTATTACAACTTTATTAATTGCAAAATGCCTTCATGCCGATCCCAGTGGCCGCGAGGTCTAAGGCGTGGGTCTACGGCCGCTCGCTTGCTGGGACTTGGGTTCGAATCCCGCCGGGGGCATGGATGTCTGTCTCTTGTGAGTGTTGTGTGTTGTCAGGTAGAGGTCTCTGCGTCGGGCTGGCCACTCGTCCAGAGAAGTCCTACCGAGTGTAGTGTGTCTAAAAGTGTGATAGCGAAGCCTCGAAAAATGAGGAGGCCTAGGGGCTGTCGAGCCATAGGAAAAAAAAATGCCTTCACAGTAGCTTAGTCCGAAGAAGTTGTGTTTCGTTGTATAAGAATAACGTTGGTGACTTATATAGGCCTATGGGCAGGAGCTGAAGCGTCTAAATGTGGACACTAAATAACGTAATACAAATTGAAGACAATTCCTTCCTTAAAAAGGGTTTCACAACTTCTATAAACATCTTGCAGCCACCTCCAAATTCTGGCGTCAGAAAGGTGACATAGAGCACGTTTCGTACTCAGGGCCCACAATTATAGACTGACCTATAAACCTTACTGTTATCTGGGGCTTTCTGCTCCGTGCATGTGAACTGCTACACATTTTTGTATGTAAGAAAAAACTGCTATAACTGTGCTACTAATATTTGCCGCCATCGTACAAAATTTAGTCCCTAGGGCGACCAGGAGCCTGAGATTTGGGCCCCTGACCTAAACCCACAGAGTTACCACGCACGTCGAATCGCAACCCACATTTTCACTTGCTTCGGAGGTACATACATAATACTAAAATTGGAACAATGAAGGAAGATTAACATGGTCCCTGCGCAAAAACAAGCAATACAGAATACTAAAATTGGAACAATGAAGGAAGATTAACATGGTCCCTGCGCAAAGATAAGCCATACAGAATACTAAAATTGGAACAAAGAAGGAAGATTAACATGGTCCCTGCGCAAAGATAAGCCCCCCAGCCAACATTTAAATACTAGTAAATTACAAGGACGAGTAGATTCATGCGAATGCGCTTTGGGCAAGAGAAATCGAAGAAACAGAACGTCAGATCATGTCAACGACGCCTTTACCGAAGAATGAACTTTGGAATCACGAGTCAGTTCCTTGAATATAAGCTTCAGAATATCAGGGAGATGGATCCATATGAAGCTGATAATCGACGCCCATGAGGCTCTGAAGATACCCACGTGATATGTTGCAATGGCAGTGATAACAACATACCCTACTGGCTCGGTGTGTTACGACATGTGAAAACCAATACGGCACAAAGCAAAAAGGCACGAATCCCACACTAACCTCATGCACTCGTCTTAATCAAACACAACGTAACCTAATGAATTACATGGGTTACAGAATGTTGACCCCTGTTCGATTACTTTTCAAAGATCCGGTACTGTCAATCAGCATTGAAAAGCGCAACCATGCATATTTAACCTCCTGATATACGATTTTGTCAGGAACTGTACGAGCTAGAACGTGCCACCAGCTGAAAATACGGAGAAGACTACAAGTTATGACACTGTAATTACGCGAGATTGTCACAGCGAAGATAATGGTCTGCTGGGAGCAGCAGATTTATCCGAAAGGCTGACACTACCTGAATATCACTTTTGCAGGGTACCTGCGCCAGCCTCGTTGTGGTCACCCCTGCTCTATTACATTGCGACTCTGAATAGTATGTTAAACATAAGATTTTTGCAGGCAATGTCTTCCAGTGAGTGTAACAGCAGTGAACACTGAACCCTTAATAAACTCAATGATGGGTAATTCATGAAATACATAGCTTCGACTTCTTGCCAATTTGAATGATTATCAACAGCTGCAATTGTAATTACTTCGTACGTTACAAGAGGCACATTTATCGTAGCTTACGTTATGTAGCCGAACATTATTGGAGCATTTATATATTAGTATTGTTGGAGCAGTTCGGTTCTCCCTCCCCACTCCTCTATATATATATAGTAAGAAGAAGAAACGACCAGGTGTCCCGCGACAGTTGGCGTTCAGTAAAGGAATGGACTGGACGGATGGTATTGTGTTAACGTTTATATTGTTATAATGGAAATAAAGTTAAAACCTTTGAAAAGAACTGTCCTGTAAATTGATGTATATTAATTTACAAAAAGTAACCAGCAAAGTTCGGTTATAGTTATTCGGTGTTAATAAACAGCATCAACACCACGGATCATCTGAAGTGAACACACCTCTTACACGTATCAGTATCCTTTCCGATCCTACTTCCCTTTTAAGAAATGAAAGCAAGATGAAAAGCGAATATACATCCACGCTTCAAGCGGGAATCACAGCGATTCCAGATCACACGCACCCCAGACAATACGGACACTGTAAACTTTAGCGAACGCCACTTCTTTTCAGGACATAACTAAGGGGAAAAAATGCCCGAAAGCCTTTACTTTTCCCAAGTCACTCGTTCTCTAAACCCACTCTGAAAAAAAGCTATATTACTTAACGACATCACAGAATTCCCCAGGCATATCAGAGGCAATGCCGTAAAGATTACGACAATATGAAGGCGAAAAGATAAAGCAGTATGGACGGAGAAGGAAATGATGATTTCATAAAAAGACAAGACAGGCAATGTACGTATAACGTAACACTGAGACGCATTCGCGTAACCACTGTTGCCACGAAAAGCAAAGTATTATAAATGACTACGATTCTGTATTCTTGACTCAGTTATCCGGCATGCATATGGCATCTCTGCTGTGCCGTATTATATTGTCATCTGTGCTCTGTCCGGCTCTACAACATTCTTCTACATTAGACTCTATCTCACAAAACGGCGCGGTTTTACAAAAAAATATTACCAAACACAAAATGCGCGTTTTGATTTTCTCTAAACTTTTGTCTGAAACATTTCTCATTAAAAAAAATTCAGCGAGATATCATAAATGTCCGTAGTTCTCAACGTAAAGTATCCGTTATTCTCGTCAGATTTTAATAAAACTCGAACTTTCTCGACAGATTTTCGAAAAATCCTCAAACACCAAATTTCATGAAAATCCGTCCAGTGGGAGCCGAGTTGTTCAATGTGGGCGGGCGGGCGGACGGACGGACATCATGAAGCTATTTGCCGCTTTTCCCAATTTTGTGAAAGCACCTAAAAACCGTCCAAGTGCAAATGTGTATAAGAAAATCAGTACGGCTTGACACGGGATCGAATCGAAACCGCCAGTGCTGAGATGAATGGTAATCTGAAAATTCATTTTTGAAGGATAAGGATCACTTAAATCCATAAATAGGTCCCTCTCAACATGACAGGGCGCGTCGTCAGGTTACGGATGGAGAAGGCTTGCTGGACCCTTGAAGATAGGAACGAAAGGTTTTCCCGAAACGTCGGTACGGAACTACCATTGTACGCTGCGTAAAATCCCAAAAGAGCGCACACCTCATTTACATAGCGGCGGAAGCCTGAAATCGCATATGGAGGGTACCTGCAAATATACTGAATAAGCAATCACGGACAGCCGACAAGGTGTGGCCCTCCATCTTGGGGATTGGGCGAGGTGATAACAACTCCTCACAGTAACAACTTAACATGTAACGAGACATTTCACAAAGCCTCGGGCTCGCGATGATGAAATTGCGGGTTCCATAAAATGTGGGGACTTTCTTGACAAGCTGAAGAACTGTTAGCTTTTCAAGAACGATTCTGCTCCTTGTTGTTAGTTAGGATCATTTAAATTACTCATTACGTACCCGCGGGTGTTTGCCCAGGTTAAAGCGACCGGGGCGTGAAGCTCGCCGCTCACCTCCATAGTACCGAGACTAAGAATGAGCGGAGTCATACCTCCACTCCACCATACGCCCTTATGGCGTGGACAGGGGCATCTTAATACGTCCAATGCATGCCACACGCCAACTCCAGCTCCGTCCATTCCCCAACACTTTATGCATAACCTACACGTGTATAAGACATACTTCCGTCTTCGCGTTATGTAATGGTCTGATGATGGCGTGTAATTTATGTCGAAACATGTCACGAATTAGTAGTTATTGACGGGAAACGAGTAATTACTGTGCTCAGTAACTAAGTCCACCGTTACTGCCGAAAAATATACCTTTACGTACCGGTAATATTGAGAAGTACAAAAACTTCAGAGTAAGTTATCCAGTGTGAATGCGATTTGTGTTTAATTCCAACACGCGCTATCTTTAGATTTGCAGAATTACAACACGGGCCATTAAACTTTTCCTTCGGGCTGACCACAACATTGTCTTTGGCCCGACTCACGACGAAGGAGGGAGCTAGTAAGAGCTAACAATTACTGATGAAATGCCGATGTACTCCAATGGCAGGAACAACACTCCATTAAAAGTCTTCCCGTAGACCTAATTAATCCACTGGATCATAGTCGGTTTATCCTTGCAAAGACAATACTGAAATAAAGGCAACAAGAGTTCCACTTGCTTCGATGCCAATAGCATGGGTCAAGAATATATCACTCAGCACTGCAGCTACTGTGAACCTGCCAGATTGGTTGGAATGCAGCACGCTTGTTTAGTAAGATAAGTTGACACATTCAAGTGTTCGCGAGCAAAGCCAGTGATCCTAAAGACTGCTCATTACAACACACAGACCTGTACCTAACGCTCATACACAACACATAACACAGCTAAGTAGTAAAAAACACTCCTATATCAGAGTTTCGAGAAATCAGCCGTGTAGTTGTAAAATGACAATTTCCCTATTATTCTAATTAATCAACGGAGAATCATGGGCTCCTTCAGAGGCTGAAAGCCCCCACAGTTTTACGGCAACCGATGGTTTATTACTGTGTTCACAAGATACAGCCACTGTACCCTGTCCTCAGCTAAACGAATCTCGTCCCGCATCCACGTCAGCGGGTTGTGACCGCCTCTTAGCAGATCTCACTTTGTGGACACTTTGCAGTTACACCGTCGATGACACCTACCACGGGTTCTCCCGTGAAGACAGAGCGCGCTTCGAACGTTTTCTTCATCGTTGCCAGGCCAGGGTTTCTACACGTAACTCTGAAGGTGCTTAACGGGCGATTCCAGAAACACGTGGGGATGAGGTCACACTCTGTATATTACTCAAATGAGACACACACACACACACGTTGCACTGTAGTTTGCAGTTCACTGGGGGGGGATCCTGGTAATGTGATCGGTGTGATTTAGAAATAAAATATGGTATGTACCGAACTGGCACACAGCAACAAATAACTAAAAACCGGCTTCCAAGAAACTGTTTGAAAGCAAGAAGGTATAAAGGCATTTCTCCGGACGCTGTGCCACTGACACAGCACAGCACAAGCACGTGAATCCGTAAAGTTTCATTTGGCAATGGGCAAGGTTTCAAAAAATGCTTCTGCCAAGAAGACAGGATGTCCAAAGAGTGTTAAGTGTTACAAACATGGTATGATCTGTAGGTCTGCAAGCAACTGCTGATTAATGAAGCACTCTATTGATAAGACTTTTGTGACATTAACAATTTAAAAGACAGGTCACCGGGAATAAACAAAAAACCATTTTACCACGAGTCTGCACACTACTTCAATAATACTGTTAGCTATCATTTTATTGTGAAATTCAAGGAATATAAGTTACGACACCGTAAATATCTAAATGAGAAAATCATTTTTATAAAAGCTTCTACATTACTTTCACTAATAACTGCATCATCCTATTGTGAAGTATTAAAAACAGTCTCTCATTTGGAACAAATCTCTTACACATTGTGTACTGCAAGTTTTCTGACAACGCCCCTCAATCGGGGGAGGGGGGGGGGGTTGTTTTCTTCAGCCAAGTGGGCAGCACAATAACTTGCCCACACTGCAGCACTGAATACAGTTTCCTTCAGACATTCTTTCAGGACTCGAGCGGCCACTTTTGTTCTCCTTAGCGCACCGAAACACTTTTTGTACTTTGCTTTGTGCTTCGAATTGTTCTGTGTGAGAGAAAACCTGCAAAAGTGCTGAACGCCCTGAAACTCAGAACAGCAGCTGTTTATCCAACACACGTAAATCTCGCATGCGTTTACTTTTAAGTTTACATTCATTACATTACAATAAGCACAGCTGACCCAATTGTCTTTGGATAAATTTTCAAATACCTATGCAGCCTAAAATTCCAAAGAATATGAAGTGAAAGTTTCATACGTTTCCTTGCATTCAGCACTCCGTAAAAAAAAAAAAAAACAAAAGCAAACAGACTTAAGTGCTAAAATCCCAAGATAAAACGCGGCTAACAAAAATACTCGCCAGTGGGATAGATACTAAGCCAAACACGTTTCTGACTAAATTGCTGCTACAGGACTTGATCAACCAACACGGTATATTTCATCGCGAGTTGTGGGTTATGAAATCAAGCTGCAGGCCACATTTATAAGATCCGTCACATTAATTCTTGTATGAATACAAAACGTGCAATGAAACAGCTGCCCTAAGTAAATGGCTCACTCATTCTTGATGTAAAGGCAAGCTGGGTAGTTTCGCTGTCAATCAGTCCTCACACAGTGCCATCCCGAATGCAAAACCGTCCCTTGGCTTAGTCAACATGCCATGAAGACGACAGAGGAGCAGTCGTAACCTCACGCGGTGAGCAGTCAGCTTCGTGCCCCGGGGAAAGGTTTGATGGGGTTGATGGTGGCGAACAGAAGAACCACCATCACTGTCGGGATTCGAACTGCGGTCGCACAGCCCGTGGCCTTTTGCTGTGCAACTGCAAAATTTGAAATCTCACAATACAGTATGTAACGTATCCACACATTACAAATAATTCCCGAGAAATTAAACTGATTTTCAATTCTCCGAAAACTAGAATTCATCTAAACTGTAAACAATTCAGACGGTTTCCATTACAACGCTCAGTTAGTTAACGCTGTTTAGGTGAATAATCGCTGTTTGGTCTTATATGAAACACACAAACACATTGTGTGGACAGAATTCAAAAAGTTTTAAAATGTTACTGCAGGTGGGTTGCACGCAAATCTGAACAGGTAATCTAAATGAAAAGCCGACGTTTCGGGACAACCTATCGGTCCCATCTTCCAAGGGTCAATAAGTCCAAGAAGAAAGCTTTAGGTAGCTGTACCCGCTATACTGTTAATGGTATATTACTTAAAATCGTATTGCTTGTATAAGTCCATAAAGATAATCAATGGTACATTACATAGTCTGATTTTTTAAAATTTGATCTCATATTATCACAAATACGCAAGCAAGGCCAACCAACCAGAAATAACCAGAACCAAACAAACAATAAACTAAAAACACGCACTGGTAACACCAAATTCCACGTAAAACACACATTAGGAGCTAATAGGGACTGTTTCCCGAATCTAGTGGATGGGACCGATAGTTTGTCCCGAAACGTCGGTACAGAATTACTACTCTACGCTGCGTAATATAACAGAAGCGCGTAGATCTCAAGTGCCCTATATGCCTTCAAGGAGTGCGGCATAGGCAGAACTTTACCTTTTACAAGCATTCAGTTTCTACCACACAGTAAACACAATCCGTACCCATTAAAAAGACCGTCTTGGTAATACCACCGGTTATTCTGAAAATCATATCAGGGTGGCCACAACAACGCGGCTCGCGCACGTTGCCTTTAAAAAATATTCAGGTTCTTTATATGAACACGATGCTGAGTGTAAACGGTGTTTTTTATAACTGAAACTAACTTATTGTAGTTGGATGGACAGAAATGAGAAGCCATAAAATACGTTAAAAATCCTTTATTTCATTAATGCATGGCTCTCAGCTAAGCTGCCTCATAAAAAGCTAGCCTAACTGGCTACCGCTGCCATTTACTGTTCGGGTTTCATATTCTTTTATTAGAAAATAAACGGATCCTCGGTACATCACCTTCAAATATGTGAGGTTATACTCGTATACAAGGCACGTTGTACACTGCTGCAGTGCTTATGTCTGCAGAAACACGACAATCTATCTGGCATCGCACTTGGTTTCATACGCTGCCACAAATGGCTTTCCCGGCTCATATACTCCCTGTTCCAGTGTAGGCGGTGGGGGTTGCAAAGGACCCAGAAGAAAATGGGACGAGGCGACGACCGAAAAATTGCTCCGCGTGACTCCCGTCGCGGGAAAAATATCACTTTAGATTTGGAGATTTCTTTTACGGCTGTGCCCTGTTTTCCGCTCTAGACAATCCAATCTTCCAGAACAATTTCAGGAACGCTGAAAAGAACACAGTCTTGCTTAGTGGCGAGTCACTAAACTCAGATAAAACTTCGCAGCGTAAAGAATCGAGGGCGCCTGCATGTTTCTGCTTTACAGAAATTGCCCACGTCTATTAGGTTTGATTCTTAGTGGCTGTAGACGGACTGGCGTTGTGGGAGTGTCGTTATGTAATTCGATTTTATCAGAACCTTAAAAGTTACGACCACGTTCATTTATACCGTTATCGTCCAGGTGGAAATTCTGTTCCACAGTTCTGTATCTGTGATATTTTTCCAAAACATTCAAATGTGTTTTTCTTTTCAGTTTCATATACATCACGTGTTCCATCTAGTTTCACACATGCGTGTTCAGTACGAAGAACATGCTATGTGCATCCCAGCCCATCGATATTAATTGTAATATCTTGAAGATGTTCTTTGTATCTCGTACGAAACATACACCTGTCTGGCCTATATATACGCGACGGTAATCTATGCACCTGAGCTCATATAGGCAGACTCCTCTGCCACAATATGTATATGCGGTTGTTCAGTTTTCAATTATACTCTTATTGCGAAAGGCTACCTTACATCATGTTTCTTCAAATGTTTTGTAATATGCCTTTTTTCTTCGCCAACGTTGCTGCATATAAACTTACCAAGATATAGGAATAATTAAAATAAGATCAGATAATAAATAAGAATTTCCTATAGATATATTATAAGCATTAACGCAGAGGCGTAGATGACGTTACTTAAGTGTTAGCGTGTTAAGTGGTATCAACGATACACCACATCAGGTTCACGTATTATAAAACTCATTGCGTGTAGAGCACGGACAAATAGCTCGAAAGGTTCTTCACTGGCAGTATAAACTACAGTCCGAAACACTGTAAATTTTAGTATCAGTTTGTATAGACGCAGATGATTTAGAACCATTCTGCAGTGACGCAGCCTTCCCAAAGGCGCCATTATGTCTCACTTGTTCACGACATGGTTCGCCTCGAAATAGCATATGGGCGTTATGAAACAGTTATGTGTGCGAGGGGAACGACTGCGAAAACTTAATTCTGAACTAACAAGGCCCCTGCTAAATGCGCACCTTCAGCCAACGTATTAAAAATGTCTCTTGGAAGGAACGAGATAAAAACGAAACGTAAAATAACAAACTTGTGGTAAGAATGTGCCTACCGTTGAAAGCCAGAACTTTGTCACAGCATATGGCACAAGACCATTTAGCTGCAACAGAATTACGATTTGTGTATGCACATTATTAATTATTGCTTACATAATGGCAGCCACGAAGTTATATCACAACATTCTGATAACATGAATACCTGCTTACGACATCAGCGCCGGCAGGAGTTTCTTGTACCAGGTGGCGCACCTTACCTGTATGTAGAGTGACCGGACATTTTAATGATCAAAGCTAGACATGACAGCAGCATGGTCGCTGCTTAAACAAAATCCTTAATTTATTTTTAAACTAAAACTGTAGGAACTGTACGATATTAATTTTTTGTAGAATTTTTGTTTGATTTAATAAATTATGAAACATAAAAAGTAAATTGTGTCAAAATCCCAACGTCGTGCAAAAGCACCCACCTTGCACCTCGTTCCCAGCGCCCTTGAAGAAGAGGTGTTCTTAGTCTGAAAATGTTTTTAATTTCTCACCACCCCAAACATTTATTCATTTTTACAAAACATTCTAACGTTTGTAACTACCAGATATGGGCGATAACAGGTAAAACATGTCATACGGCGGAATATACATCCAAGTAACAACTACAACTTTTAAATAACATATCATTTTTAATCCTTGCAGTTTCATCTGATCTTCTACCATCCTTTTATTGTCTGCCCCTCGCGGTAAAAGTACGATTTTACCTCCGTTTGACACGATCCAATTTTAAAACTCACAATTCACGCTCTTCAAATCCGTACACAGCACATTTTTTTTAAGCCAGAAAATGTATTAATATTAGTAAAGCACACCGAAACATTATTTACGACTTATGATAGCGTAAATGACGGGAAGACGAGGGAGAAGACGTAAGCAGCTACTGGATGACCTTAAGGAAAAGAGAAGATACTGGGAATTGAAAGAGGAAGCACTAGATCGCACACTGTGGAGAACTCTCTTTGTAAGAGACTACGGACCTGTCGTAAGACAGACTACAGAATGAAATGATAGCGTAGTCAGTATGGTGACTAGGCTACAGGCTGGACGATCCGTGGTTCGAATTCCGGAAGAGGAAAGAGCTTACACAGGGACGTGTTTTAGAAGGCAGTTCCTACGCAAGATGTGACCAATCCAGGTAGAATTAAATACATGATGGAAAAAATTACCGAACGCTGAAAAATTAAAAACACGCAGATATACGCGGGCGTTTACTCTTTCAACCGCCATGGAGGCTGACAGCATCAGCTACCCAAGCACTGTGTAAACCTTTAATGTTTCAAGTCTAGAAATACATGCATTTTAAATTATTGGGCGAGGGGTAGGGCGGCCCATAAGTGTCCGCGTTCACGTTACCCTACGAACTTTGCAGAACGCGGTTTAGCCCAACACAATGTTGCCTCTCCTAAGCCCAGACTTGGACGCTGGACAGTGTATTCGAGGGCAGTTGGCGCCTGTGCAGTCTTCAGTGCGATCTCTTTATTTTCTTGCTTTAATTCAGTCCGGGCCATATTATGTTCGTGTAATTTTGTAAAACCATTGTGTGCAGAGGGTGAATGACAGACACAACGACTCAAGGAAAACGATAAACCGAGACTGTGATAAAATTCATCTCACTCTAGCTCACTAAAATCGACCACTTCGCTTGTCTTTTTACAGCCAAGTCTCTGGATTTGCTTCTGCGTACGTGGCGTGCCGTCAGCATTTGGTAGCCATCGCTTCGCGAGAAGGGCGTCGTTCCGAATTACGGCAGGCCACCCGTGGATTTTATATGTGGTCGGAAAGGTCAGTGACCGGATTAAGGGCTACATGTCTGTAAGGCACACGAAGCCTAACGCGAGGACTGCAGCACAAAACGTTACTTCATACAGAAACTAATACAACAGTACGGATGCAGCCTATGTGAATTTCGCGCTTGATTCAACAATAACTCCCAGCTCAACACTTATTTGTTCATTAGGTTTCATAAACGCTTGGGTTTACCCCGTCATTCTCAGTGCACATCGTTATGAATCAAAAGTACTTTTTCACTCAGTCAACCTAACTTTACTGGTACACAAATTCCTTTCTGTTCACAATAACTAGAGGAAACATGTAGCCAGTTATTGTAAACAAAAAGGAATTTGTTTAACAAAGTCATGTCGATTGACATAAACAGTACTTTGATTCATATCAGAAAACACAACAGGATGCCACACACCAACATCACATCGTTATATCAGGCCATAGGCAATCACGTTTATCAACAATCCCATCAGATACAGCTAAATCCGTACAGTGCCTCTTGACAGGCTAACACATCGTCAGCTACTCTGTGAATGACTCGCATTTCATGATAACCGCAGGTTCATTACCGTGACCACAACATCCAGCCACATGTTATCACCCTGAACCAGATAAATTCGCTCCACCCCAATCCTATACATGTAAGAGATAAATTCTAAGAATATCCTCCCATCTAAGCCTAGGTCTTCCAAGTAGAGTCCTGCCTTCAGGCTTCCCATCCAAAACCCTGCATAGTTCTCCTCTCCCAAACGTGTGCCATATGCTCCGACCATCCCATCCTCCTTGATTTGATAACCCGAATAACATTTGGTGAGGAGCACAAGTCATGAAGCTCCTCATTAAAATTTTTTCTCCAGTCCACTGTTACCTCCTCCCTCTTAAGTCCAAATATCCTCCTCAGCGCCCTGTTCTCAAACACCCTCAGCATATGTTCTTATAATGTAAGAGACTAAGTTTCACGCCCATACAAAACAACAGGCAAAATTACGGTTCTATACATTGCAATCTTTATGCCTTCAGACAGCCAATGGGCAGACAAAAGAGCCTGAACCGAACGGCAGCAAGCTTTCGCCGAATTTAATCTGCGGCAAAATATTTGCATACAATTTCTTAGCGCCTTTAGCAAACACTAACACCGTGCCCCACTTTTAAAGGCTTTATTACATATCCCTATGTTGTGACATTGCCCACGTTCTCTTGAGCGGATATAAACGTATATTTTTTGTCGGTATTTACGTCTCGACCAACCTCCTTACTAGCGACTAATCAAACTTCCATGTTCCTTACACTATCCCACTTGTTTTCACCCCATAAATTAATATCATCAACGTAGACCAGAACACCTTTTCTGTAACTGACCTATTATATAAAAATCCAGACTGCAGGTCCCCAGTAGTTTCATCTATACCTGGTGTTAACCTTAACAGAAGAATGTTGGCTACAACTGTGTATGTTGTTGATAACAGCGGAATGCCTTCACAATTAATACGATCGCTGTTATTACCCTTCTCATAAACAAATACAACAGCAGCAGCCCAATTTTGACAATTCGTTATGTGCTGGCTCCATTTACTGTAAGGAGTTGTTACCCCTCATCCAACTCCCAGGCTGGAGGACTACCCACATTCAGCTGTCTGCCACTGCTTATTCAATACATTTGCAGCTATCCCTCCATATTCTGTCAGAAGTGACTTAAGTAAAAGGTAAAAACACCCTGAACATTCATAATTGAACAATGTTTTATACCGCTAGAGTTCGTAACAACCCAGACATACTTCAGCTCAAATTTTGATATTGTACCTAATACCAACCCAAGCTCCACTGAGGTCCCCATTAATGCAATTCCTTTCTATACCAAGCAGAATTAAAATGGGTTCTGGTCTTCTGCAATGATACAATGTGTAGTGAGATTTGCGGGTCCTGACCTTTCAACGCAAGATAGTGCCTTCATCTACAAGGACCGACAGGTCCAGGACCTTGAAGATAAAGGCACTAAGTTCCTTCGAAATTCTGGGATCTGTTAAGATTTTAACCAGCTTTATTATGTTTCATTTTCAACTCCAAACTTAAAAACTAGCTGTAGGCAAAACAAATGTTGCCAATACTAAAAAATTATTTGACAGACAACATTAGGAAACTTGTTCGGTTATATTTTTACTACCTCACAAGCTGGAATGGATATAATGACATCAATATGTATATAAAACTACTCGTTTATTAGGGGAAACAACCCATGTAATGAAGCTTGCCGAAGTCTCCTGGCATAAACACGATTTCAGAAACAAAAAAAAAGGCAGCAGTGATGTCCGTTTCAAACAATTTAACTGCAAGATAAAAATAAGTACAGTCCCACAAACAAAGCTGTAACATTGGAGAGTTTATGTACACAAGCCACACTGTCTTTATGATATATGTAGCAATCAAAAGTGTCCTCACAACATGCAGTACAAACCTATTTTCAAAGAAACATTAGTATACAGACATTTGCTGATGATATTTAATAAGAATGTGTCAACTTCAGACATTATTTGGCAACAAATAAACAGAAATAATGATGGGGAATGACAGAATGAGAAAAACAAGGTAGAAAGCAAATCACAGCTTTCCTGAGACTTGGCATGTTTGGTGAAAAATTGATGAAAATCAAGGAGGAACGCGTAATAACTGCCAATTCCCTGCAGAAATTAAAATCACGTACACAACCCCCACAAAAAAAAAAAAAAATACAACTCAGCCTTAATAATGTGGACTTGCATATCATTCACTGGTTAATGGATTTAAAGTCTATTCAACTGTACTAGTTATTTGCAATTGTCAACACATTAAACAAATTAAACTACAACCAAACTTCACTTAACCTTTTTAAGATTAATAATCATAAATTCTTGTCCTTATTTGTGTATCTCTGAACCGAGGGTGATAAGCAATAAAATGCATTTGTACTGCTGCTAAAGGGCAAGCTTGGCTGCCATAAAAATGGCACATCAATGCAGGTCAGTCTCATTAAACATATGACCTGACATTATTAAGAAATGAAACATTCTGAATGCTAAAGCAGCATAAGAATTTGCATACATACAGGTTAAAAGAACTGATTTAATTTAAATATCGGTAATGTCATTTCCTTCAAAGTAAATTTAAAATTAAAGGTATTAAACTTCTCCTTATAACATGTCATGAAGGCACAAACAGGGAGTACAGGTATAGCTCTACTCTGTCCTAACCTTAACGCTAGATGGTGATGGGTGGCCAAAGCTACACCCAGGCCACTTTATCCCCAGGAAAAACCCCAGTACCCATTGCAGGTAGCTGGGTGGGCCATACAGCCAATCTGAAAGGATTCTGGTGAAGAGAAAATCCCTTACCCCCACTGGGAATCAAACCCCAAAACGTCCAGAGGGTCGCTATATAGACTACGCTGTTCCAGCCCCCTTAATTTGATAGTTCCAGTACCATAACTCAGATGCCACAGGACAAAAGGAGGTGCACTGGTTTGCACTGGAGGAGGAAGGCTCTGTATGATGCATCACACCTCACAGAATATGTATACTGTGACGATGAAACATGTAAGCATGGATACCAGCATGAACCCTTGCAGCAACACAATGTTTGTTGATGTCTGCAGGGGAGAATGGATACCCACCCAGACCTGCCTGTTCGCACTTACTACCTCTGGTCAGTAAAATTTCTCATTTCCAAAACATCACATCATGGCAGAAATAGATGAAAGTCATGCTTTGGTTTCACATTTTTAACAGATAAATCAGTCCAGCAACTAGGAGTAACCCTTTGGTGCCACAATTAAGTTCCCGATGTACTCTGCAATTTAAATGGCCACCATTACTTTGCATGTTCTTGGCGATGACCTCAGTCAACATTTGGTTGTCTCAGCATCACACTGCGTGTCAACTAAAGTCAACTTCTAGCAACAAAGAGATAACATGCAAAAACATTCCTTGGAAGAAGTTCATCATCTGGAGGAGCAGGAGCTCCAGCAGCAACAGGAACAGTGGTGGTGGGTGGTAGTTCAAATGTACAGATAACTTGGTGTATTTTCCATGGACAAATTTCCAGCTTTCAAATAATTCATACAGAAGCACCTACAGAACAAGCATTTAAAAATAAAGTACCTGAATTAAACATATGGTGGGAAATCCCAGTCTGTAACACAGCCTCAGATGGAAATAACATAAAAAATAAATGTCCTGTGCTGAGGGCTTATTGCAGACTACTTCACCTTTGACACAGCGGCTACTTTCCAACAGCAGGCCTACTCTAAGAGGCTCTGTCCTTACATCAATGTTGATGATGGTAGATGTTTCAAAAAAAGGATTTGTGGGAATTCTACACCTGCACTGTTTCACTAACGAAAAGCTTGGCGTTTGGTAAGGGAGAATAGTTTACCAAAGAAAAGAGAAAAGCCACCATTATCTTTCCGTGTATCACCAAAGAGAAAGAAAGAAAGAAAGAAAGAAAGAAAGAAAAAAAAAAGAAAGAAAGAAAGAGAGAGAGAGAGAGAGAGAAATTCATGTATGGCCAGGTTATCAAGAAGCTAGTAACTTTAGATTACTTTTGTACAGAAGTTATGTACACATTTGTACATTCTGGTAGAAGGCTACATAACACACCATAAGTGATGATGCAGATAAACACATGCCCTTGCTATCAATCTGTCCAGGGCACTTTTCTTACTCATCTTGGTGGTGTGTCAATATGTACATGCAATGTGTTATCAAATGTTCAAACAAGCTTGCTTAATATGAACATCATCTGTCAATCACCAAAAAGGACTGCACTACTATGGAAAAAGCCATCTAAATCATAATTTCAGAGCATCATCATAGTGGAAGCATCCTCATACACACAATTATGACACCATAATCTTCACCAACAAGAGTTATACTTTGAATTACTGTAAGTATTAATTGAAATATCCCTTTTTGTTGGACCCAAGTGAGCAGTTGCCTCTCCACCCTTTCAGGTGGGGAGAGGAACAGATCCAGTTACTGAAATGTTGGGCTCTTTTCTGAATATTAGACGATGGATAAGTCCAGAAACATAGTAATTTTAAGTGTAATACACCATCACCTGAATCCTTAATCACAGGAGTGATGCACATGACTTAACCCACGGTTGATGAAACCATAAACTGAAAAGGGTGAGGACCCATGACAAATTGGGTGTTAGGGGAGAGATAATTCAGTTACATAACTTAAGCAGCATTTTCACTTTCTCTTGTAATGGCATGACAAGCCTTCACTTCGCAAAAAGTAAACATCACACCACATGACTTATACTCAAAATGAGAAGTTCAAGTTACTATGAATTTGTACAAACATGTTTATGAGACACAAGGTTAAGCTGATGGTTCTGGTACTTTGCTGTTCAGCTGGTCAGCAGCCAGTGTAAAGTGACCTGTGTTCAGACGTACAGAGTATCTCATCACACAGCCACCCCGATAACAAGCATGCAGCTCTATTCAGTAAATCGTTGCATGTCTCTCCTTGTGAAAAATCGGCTGTGATTTCTTTGTGATGAGCTGTGCAGTGATACAGTACTGAACAATGCAAGTTCAGTGTTCAGAATCACATCAGAACAAAAATATCTCATGGTTACCGTTTTTGTAAATATCCCACAGAATCCAAATTCATCTTTACCCACTAATCCACATATGCCTGTGCTGTACAAAAAGCAGCATGACACCACATCCACTACCAAAAGGAACAGACACCAACCCAAGTAGCTGCTGACACCAAGAACTCTACACGATGTTGTCTGGACATCTTGTAAAGTACTGTTCAAAGAAGTCACTTCATCAATAATTCTGAGAAACTAATTGGCTTTCTAGAAGTATTCCCAATGATATGGCCAACCCTCAGCTTTTCTTATGATGACTCTATCTCAGTGGTTACATAAACTCACAGCCCCTCTCCGGTTTTACAATACAGTTAATTACAAAGGGTACATAAATTAAATTTTGGAGCCCTTCTTTGAACAATTAAACAAAGAAAAAAAAGGTATCTAAATTTTCAGCACGATACTGCACTACCACACACTAGGGACAACGTTCAGTGTAGTTGCTACAGACTATTTTTGATGAATCAATCAACAGTAAAGGACTACATCTGCCCCATTACCAGAATCTGAACATGGGTGATTTTTGCTCCCAACTTCAACTTTAAGCAGGAAGTTGACAACAACCTACACATTTCAGATGCCTCACAAATTCAGATCCAAAATGTTATTCTTGAAATAATGACAGCGAATTTCAATGTGTTCACTGAATTTGTTACATGAAAGTGTAAATGCCCTTCAGTTCAGCAGCTACTGCAGTATGAGGTGAGCAAAGTGGTTTCTACTATGACATTTTTTGAGCATGCATGGAGCCTCCAATTTGATTATGCAGTAGCAGTCAGTTTTCTAATTCTAGTGAAGCCACAGGCCGGCATGTCATATGAAAGGTCAGTAGCAGGAACAAGCCTCTGTGTATTCACAGTGTGTGAACCACTGAATTTGTCAAACAGTAAGACTGAGCAAGGCAGATACAGGTGGCAGATACTTCCCTGCTCACAGCTATGGACATACCAAGACAGCAGGTTGCACAAGGGACCACCAACACTCAAGACTACATACTGCAACCGGTAGAATAGTACACACCTTGATAACCACGTAGTTCCAAATATGTGGTTGGTCAGGAATCAATACGATATATACCAGGGCTACACAAAGTTTCCAAACATCTAGGCACCACCTCAAAATTCTAGGTGCCAGAAGCACGATATAAAGAAAGTTTCATACTGAGGATCCACAAATGCTATGTGTCACTGTACAAAATTTAGTCACCACAGTGACGTGGAATTTGTGCACCCATGGTATACATGAGTACCTTACTGAATTTAAGACAAGCCTTTCTTCTTCTGAATTCTACTGTTAAAATGTAGGAGCCATATTAAAATTGCCAACTAGGTTTCACACACAATAGGTCTGTTCAAAAAGTTCTTTGACTGATTGAATAAAACATTATGATAAATTTTTTTCAACATTATCCCCTTCAAAATCATCCCCTCCTGCATCAATACAATGATTCCTAAAATATTTGCATTTTTCCCAGCATTCTATATACATTCTGAAAAAAATCTGGGTTAGATGCCGTCTTTCTACCAACGCTTCATTATATCTAATAATTGTCTTTCCTCAACAACAAAACACATTAAACCAAACTGAAGAGAGCAACAAAATTCAGACAGTCTGTTAATCCAAAGCCAATCATCATACGACCATCACATGATTTTTAAGGGGGGTTGCATGCAGAGTCAAAGAACTCTTTGAGCAGACACTGTTAACCTACTGGGACTTAATAAATAAAAAATACATAAAATGTTAGCAAACATTTTCTGCGTTCTTTACATTCTTTAAAAGGGGGTTGTCTTAAATTCCAGGTCAGCTTTGTTTTGGATGACAGAAGTATGATGTACTTACAGCTTTTGAAGCCCTTCTCAACAGTCTCACTGTCCAAAGCATGGTAATATTCATACACTGACTTCCCCAGCAGTTCTTCAGGGTTATAACCAAGAAATTCTCCAATTCTGAAAATTGTTCACATATATCAGAATCAAAATAATACAGATATATTAAAAGTGTAAAAGCCAAATCTATCATTGCGAATGAAGGAAGCATGTTCCTCCAAAACACTGGTAACAACCTAGCAGACTACAACGTCATAAAACAGAAACACAATGGACGACAACTTTCCCTTTCAAACTGCTGCACTACTGTTACATTCATGTAATAACATATGCGACGATGATGGAGGAGGATGAGAAGGAGAAAGAGGCAGAGGAGGAGGAGGAGAAGAAGAGGAGGAGGAGGGGAGAAGGGGAGGAGGAGGGGAGAAGGAGAAGAGGAGGAGAAGAGAGTAGTAGTAATACTAGTAATAGCAACAGCAACAGCAGCAGTAGTAGTAGTTAACCTGGTAATCACAGCATACAAAATATTTTCCCTAATCCTATGCAACCCACACAAACCTGTGCTGCAATTTGTCCTACCATTTCTAACCACACAGATACAGTTTAAACATGGACTGATGTGACTTAAAGCACCTGAAAGAAAGTATTCACATCTTATAAGAACTTTCTGTGTGTAACTCAGAACTGTGTCCCTGGAAGGAAGCAGGGTGATGAAGGATAGGGAGGGTATGGGCCGTGACTACAGGTTGCACCGTGAACTCACTACCACCAATGTGAAACACATTGACTGTTGCGTTGTCTGGTGGGTGTCAAACCTCTTCTGGCTGAATCTTCACTGGAAGAAGTGTTGCCCTCACTGCCCTGCCAAATCTGAGGTTCATGAGAATGATGTCTACCACATCTGGGAGAAAACCATCCTTTTCTCAGCATTGTTTCCTCCACGTGCTGGCAGAAACCCATCCAGTCTTCCCGAGTTACCTGTCCAATTGCATCACCAGCTGTCTGGAGCACTTTTTGTAATGTCAAATAATATGCTGTGACACTGTGTTCCCTTTGGCCTATGCAAGTTGTACTGGGTTTAGGGCAAATAAGGATGCAGTCAAAACAACTATCATGTCCACAGTCTGACAAAATGCTGTTAATTTTCAAAGCCTTCTCTTTGATCGTAACAGAATGAGTTACAAACAATAATCACGCACATGGTCACATTACATCATCTTCTTTTGCAAACTTGTGAAATCAGAAGAAACTCTTGTAAGCCTCAATGCAGGTTATGCAGATGAAGATCTTAAAAAATATCTGCTGTGTACAACTGGCACAACCATTTAAGAATGGTCAAGAATCACCAGAAGATTAGGAATGCAGTGGCAGGCCAGCCACATCATGGAACAATGTGTCCCTGTAGTAGAAATAGCAAATTCCTCTTATTATATTTGAAGTTCTGAAGCATCTGAGACATGCCATTTGGCACAGAAGACCAAAAAACTGGAGAAACAACTGGACCCTACACCAAGACACTGTGCCATGTCACATCTCCTGCACAGTCTAGCATTTTGTGGCAAAAAAAACCAAATTCCATCCACCCTCCAGCCACAGTATTCTCCAGATCAAGCTCTGTGTATTTTCCAGCTCTTTCTGACACTCAAGATTTGGCTCAAAGGTCACTGTTTGCATGTCACAGAAATTCAACAGAATACAACAGCAGGTCTCACAGCCATACCGAAAAGACCTCTAGAGGTGATTCCAGCAATAGCAGGACTTCTGCAGCAAGTGCATATGTGCACAAGGGCTGACTAGGTTAGGTTTTATACATATCCTTTTACTGTTTTGAGCCTCCCACGTATTTGATGGTACCTGGTTAAACAGTGGACATCACTGTAGGATAACTGTGAAATCGTAGCACTTTTAACTGTATAAGCTGATGGTGGTTTGCTAACCTAGATGCAATGACAGGATGCATTACCTAAAACAACTGCTGATTGAGAGGGGGGGGGGGGGGGTTGGAAATCAATTTTCAACCACACTTTTCTCAAAATCTGCACTGTTCATCTGGCCACGATAATCTATTGTTGCACACCATCGTTGTGCATTAGGAACAAAACCAAAGTTATCGCCCATGTGAACCATGGTTAAGTCTGTCTCCTCAAGTTCACATTCACCTATATAACAATGATATCACTCTGCCAGCACTTCCTACATCTGAGATTGCTGTTGAATCCATCACACACGCACGCACCCACACCCATACAATGCACAGTTTCATCCTTCCCAGTACTGCTTCATTTTCGTAAGATATTTTGATCACTATTCAATGTCTGACCTCTCAATCAAAATTTTATGTTATGATTGGCACTTCCTCGACTTAAATCCTATTCTTTTCGGAACTCTGCCTTCTGCTTTTTTCTTCTTTATTGGAGATTCCAACTGGTTGTTGAGATATTCTTCCTTCTTGTTTTCTTTTCTCCTGTAATCTTCTTGACCATACAGCAAGATACTCTGGTGTAAATGTTTGATTATCTCAGTGATAATAATAACTGCTTTTTATTCATTGCATTTCTCTACAGTGCTAGCTATTACTTCTTTCCCCTCATTATGACTTACTGTGTTTGCCTTTTGAGTCACCACATTGCACGCCACATCACATGCAATACGTCTGTGGTAAATTCCATATTCCATATACCATACATCATACAGGAGGGCACGTGGTGGCACAGTTGGTTGAGGCACTGCTCTACAAGCCGGAAGGTCGCGGGTTCAATTCCCGATGGTGTCATTGGAATTTTTCATTGACATAATTCTTCAGTCGCACTATGGCCCTGGAGTCGACTCAGCCTCTAACAGAAATGAGTACAAGGAGTATTTCCTGGGGGGTAAAGGCGGTCGGTGCGTAGGGCTGATAACCTTACCACCATCACGTGCTGATTGTCTACAAATCTGGTAGCCTCAACCTCCTGGAACCCTAAGGGCCTGTCCAGGCCTGTAATGGGATTGCTTTACCATTCTACATCATACAGCTATCCTGCCCCCCCCCCCCCCCCCCCCCCATCTTCAAGCTCAAGCAGTATTCTCTGACTGCTTGACCCTGAAGATGGAGGCACTATGCTCCCCCAAAACACAGGCAACTATTTACCCCAAAAAATTCAAATCTCAAGATTGTCACTATCTTCATCACTATGAGCATCACTGTTAGAGCATGACCATTGCCAGTCTCTTCAAGCCAATAAACCACTATCACACACCTTTAGAACCACACTCCTTCCTTCTATTACCACCAATCAGTTTCTGACAAGTGGCCAGTCCTAACCTACCTGTCATCAGCATATGTAAATTTCATATCCAGGTTATGTTTGCTGAGGAAAGTTTGATGATCCAGTGGTATCTCTATATTTGATGGATGTGGAACTGGTTCTCCAATCGCCACTAGGCAGTGCTGCTGTTGCTGCTGGTGTTGGTGTTGCTGTTGCTGTTCCTGATTACTGTTATTGCTGTCACTTTCATCCCCACAGTCTGTTTTGAGTTCCTTCTTGCATGCAGAAGGAGACGTGAGGACATGGCCAGTACAGTGAATCACCTGCAACATAAATCAAACATCACACATTTCTAAACTACTTTCCATATTTTCAAATAATGATTGAATTAAACTGGAAAGTTCTGCATTGAAGTTCAACAAGAAAGGTTTAACTGTGGTAATGACAATGTATAGTTTGGTAGGTGGCTTATGTCACGACAGGACACTTTTAATCACAGGTCATTCTTAAACTGAGTAATTAAGTCCTCTTCAATTGAAGTTCTTAACTTGTACAGTGATAATTAATTACACCATTATTTGATAAGTGGAACTGAATATCAAACACTGTCATCTCATTGAGCTTAAACCAGAATGATATGTTTACTTGTCACAGCCTGAACTCAGAATAGATAATCACTTCTCAAAAGTCAAAAAAGCAATTATGCTCATTCATCAGTCAGAACTCAGGATGAACTCAGCCATACCAATGCACTACAAAATGCAGCTCTCAGTGCTGGTTCAGTTGCAAACTTTGAATTGGGGAAAACTGATTGACTCTACACCCTTCAGCTTGAGAACCCTAAATCTGTGCAAGAAAGGAAAATCAAACTTGATTGGTTTTCACAAATATCATGTAATTCAGCTTCCTTGGCAGAGAGTTAACACATGCACAATATCATTATTTCACTGACAAAGAAAACTGCATTCTCCGTCACTGTCGGGCACATATGCTTCGAGCAAGAGGGTGCCAGCCAGACTTGAACAGCTGCAGCAAATTGTTAATTATAAATATTTGCACACAATTACACTATCCTTGTTTAATGAGGGGTGGTGTGTTCAAATCAGTGCAATAATTACATATACTTTGTTAATTAAATAACTTTAATTCAACGCCAAAATCTCCGGTTCATCCTGCCATTCTGGAAGCCTGTCAGAGAATCAAACTGCGGTCCATGGCAATTTACAGTATGTCTCCCAAGCAGTCATTTCTCATACCCTCCATGTATTCTATATGCCCCACATGTATCATCCTCCTTCATTTTGTAGCCAGATAATATCCGGTGCAGAGACAGAGTCTGTCTTCAATACAAACAACCAAGATACTAAGTGTACATTTTCCTAAAAAATGACAGTGTATTTATTGCTTTAATACAGCACTGCCATAATTTTATACACCAATTACCAAAGAAGTGAAGGGTTGAAAACATTTTTGGGTCAAAGAACTGTTATATATACATACAGATATTCTTCCAACATCTTTCATTCTGTTTTGAATGACAGAAATACAAGCAAATGCAAAGCTTTTTACTTCTATACAGTATAGTTACTTCTGTATGTCCATGTGATCTTTCCATTCTTGACCCAAACAACCTGCCAAATCTGAATGAAAGTCTGTATTAGCGGTCTACTGTGAAACACAAGTGTTAATTGCTGCTGATGAAAACCAGTTAAAACTCAGTAAAGTAGGATATAAATCTCCAGTTAAACTATCCAGTATAGCAAACAGCAAGAACATGTCCAGTGCATTCAAGTGTGTGTTGAATGTGTTACCAAGTGTGCACTGAAACTCATTTTACACGTAACACCATCAGCAACTACTGTGTATGAAGTGTAAAAGAATTGTGTTCCAGTGTCTATCAAACTCACACAAGAAAGGGCGTTTCAAATGTTACCAGTGCCATATTACTGGCAATTTGTTTTGTGTGTTTCTTTTACAGTGAACATAACAATAATTCAAATAAAGTCCTGTATATCTCTTGCTGAAAATGTTTGTATAATTCATGAATGCCTGTGGCACCATTACATAATTCTAGCATAATCTGGATGGTTTGGAGAAAAGGAAAATACCTTGCCCCTGCCAGGAAGGGAACCAAAATTCCTCAGTCATCCAGCCTGTACCCTAATCGCTATAGTGACTATGCCATGCCCACTCTCACTCACTGTTTCAAAGACAGAGAAAAAGAAGCATAATCATAAGACACATCTTAGTTCTACATATGAGAAACAAACAGGAGTATTTGGTTTTTCTCATTTTAATTAATATTTTCATATATGGAATTAAAATACTTTTAGAATGGCAGTAGTGAACCAATTAATTTTTCATTAGTGTGGCTGCACATTTAATTAGAAAACTCCATATGAATAAATGTGATTTTATGAGAAAACGTTACAAGACTCAGAAGAAATAAACGAAGATTATGTGGGACGTGACAACATATAGTCTGTTACAAAACACCCATATTTTAGTGGAACCTGCTAACTCCACCATCAGGAAAAATGAATAAATTACAGCATCACATCTCACAAAACAGTTATCTGGGTAGTCACTACCACAAGAACCCCAAATCAGATGAAACAGTTCTATACTGCAACTCCTGATAAAATATCAATCAATTTCGTTATTATAGTCCCCCTGAAAAATGGAAACAAACTAATTCACTTCAATGACCACTTGTACAAATACCTGTTATAAAGCTCAGGGAAACATATTCTTTCATCTGGTATCACCAACACAATTTCAGGAATTTTCAAGCAAATAAATGATTCAAAATTGCAACTGACAAATTAACTAATTAACACTATTTCAACAGCTTCAATCATATCAGAATGACTGCAGTATCAGTTCTTCCCTATTAATGCTGGAAATTACTTCCACAATTAGCTTGCTTGTACCAACTTTTACCTGAATGGGATGCTGCGTTACTTCAGAATCAAGAGCGAGAGACTTGAAGTGAGCGGGATAACCGACGGTTATTAAAAAACACAAACATTTATACCAGTGATAGCTCCACAACCTGACTAGACTGAGAATTGAGGCCAGACACAATAGGCAGCATCAGAATAAAAGATGCAAATTAAATGTCTGATGTGTTATTTCTGGCTATGCATTTCTCCAAGCATCCAGACCTAGCACTTCTTAAAATTCTTTTGTTTTATCCTTTGCTTTTACCCCTCCACAAATGTGTGAGTCAGGACATTAGAAGAAGAAATTACATGCATGTTAATGTAGTGATAAATGATCACACATAAAAAAATTAATCCCTATGCGGGAAAAACCACCAATAAAATCAACAGTCCTCTGAAGAAAGTCTGCAGTAAACATAATATCAATCACAACAGCTTTCTTCTATATGTCTTATTTCAATAACCATGTTAATTTAAGGGACCTATAATCCAGCAATTAAAATTAATAAACATCAATCAAACTTGGTTTCCTGCCTTAAGTATGTTGATCTCTTTGTTTCTTTGTTTTTACTTTATTTTTTCTTTATTTCTTTGCCTGTCTACCTGTCCATTTCTTTGTCTGCCAATGTTTGATTGTTTTTATGTTTGTTTGTTTGTATGTGTGCAAGCATGTACATACACATGCATATGCCTGTGTGTACAAGCGCATCAGATGCAAAGGTCATGTAGCAACAAATAAACTGGGATGTGTGTACCAAAAAAGAATAATAGGAACACTGTTGGAACAAACACCATCCTTGCCTAGACCTGGAGAGATTCAGGCAAAGCTCGGCCTTTTCATCTCAGCTGAAGGACAAATTCATCTAAAGCACTTTCAAAACCTTGATTGAATGTCCCGATACATTTATCAACCCATGAAATAGAATGCTGACATGCATGAATGATCTGTCAACATAGCAGAGAAGTGTAAAAATTAAGAAAGAGAAGGGCTATAAATATGTTTGGCCAAATAAGCAGTACAAGCCTGTATTACTGTTTATTTGGCAGTACCACTTTTGTGAGTAATCCTTGTAACTCTTCTCACCTTGTATGTTGCTGATTTAAGATTCACATTCCTGCCCTTGCTAGTTAGCGTGCATTTCATGCGAATAAAAAAAGAACGAGGAATGACAGGCAGTAGTGGTGATTTGATTGACAGGATGTCTCTGATCTCGTCATGGTCACATGGATGACTGAACTCATAAATACTGTGACCCATAAGATCGATCTGTAACAATAAAATCACAAAAAGAATATACCTGTAAACATTACAGTGAAGTCTCATTAATTCAAAATCAGTTAATTTGAATGCCATATAGTATGAAGGATTTGGTATTCCCCAGCTTTAAAGATAGGATTTTGTGTACTTCTTAATGTGGTTCATTCAAAATACAGATAATCTGTAGCTGAACACTAAATTATAGCCCTTTCAACACTAAAAACTGAACAGTTCAAAATACTATACTACATTATTTTCTGTACAATTTGCACATACATTCATGCACTACTGCAGAATAGTGCAGTCACTGTTCTTACAACATGGCAGCAAGGCTTGGACCAGTGCTGGTAGCTCAGCTTCTGGATTACTCCACACTCCAATGTGACCTTTGCAGAGGCACGTTGCCTTTATGTCACCCACATGGTCATTGGAAGAAGCACTCAGGTTCAAGTGGACATGCACTAGGTTTCAAAACACTTCCATGCAGTAACTCTACATCTTGCTTCCTTAATGCTGTATATATTTTAATTATGAAAAATGGAATTTGGATCTTTGGACACAATATCCATATTAAAGCAAAGGTAAAGCAATCCCATTAGAGGCCTAGACAGGCCCTGAGGGGTCCAGGAGGTTGAGGCTCCCAGAATTGTACACAATCGGCACATGAAGGTGGTAAGGTTGTCAGCCCTACGCACCGGCCGCCTTTACCCCCCAGGAAATATTCCTGGTACTCATTTCTGTTAGAGGCTGAGTCGACCCCAGGGCCATAGTGCGACCGAAACGATTATGTCAAGGAATTAATTCCAATAACACCATCGGGAATCGAACCCGCGACGTTCCGGTTTGTAGCGTAGTGCCTCAACCAACTACGCCACCGCGCGCCCCCCAATATCCACATTATGAGAGTAATAATAACATCTGAATTCAAATTCAAATAACCAGTTATGTCCAGTCTCTCTCTCTCTCTCTCTCTCTCTCTCTCTCTCTCTCTCACTCTCTCACACACATCACCAAAGAATGCCAGATTACTGACAAAGAAGTGGTATGTGTTTTTAAAATAATTTTTAACATATTCTACAGCAATGTTTTATTGCAGTAAAGAATCTTTATTGAAATAAGGAATATACACTTTGTCAAATCTTCAGCCATTTTTTTATTATAATGGCACTGTACACATCGTATACCCTTTTAGACTTCTTTGATGGACCAGATGGACAAAAACATGTTCAAGACCCATTAAAAACAGTTCAGTGTTTTCCCAACACCTTCATATGTTGTTGGCTTTTAATCTGTATGATGTTGGACTAATTTTGTTAAAATCTGGTATGGGAGACTATCGCTAAAAGCTACGAGACAATTGTAATTTTCAGCCACAGTGATGATGCAGCATATTTTACACAAGACCATAAACAAACCTTTCCATGTATATGATAAACCATTACTCAAATTTTGGTGGAATTTTATATGGGACATCTTTGCATTACGTTATTCGGCCATCCTGATATTTATCCATACTGACCAATGACAAAACCTATGTTACGTAAGGACATAAATGGACTTTCCATGCATCCCATATACTGTTTATATATAATCTGCCAAAATTCAGTATGCAAGAGGTTGTGCAGTGTAGCCATAACAGCCTGAAACTGGTCACTTTGTTAAAATATATGAAATGTTAAACAAAATACAGACAATATGAAATCACCTGATCAAAGTTGTATAAAATGCCTACTGAAATCTGCATTTCTTGAACACACTTTTAACAATATTTGGTGTCTCCAGTTCTCCCAGTTCCAATGTTACAAGTCATCAAGACACCGAGATAGTCACTGAATAATATTATATGTATAACAAAGAAATCAGATTTTTAAGAAGCATGGAACAAAAAACTGACAGAAAAATATGTGAAATGAAAAAATTAAGACAGAAGACAAATACTTGGATGGTAAGTTGATAAATAACAAAATATGATGGTGTGGGCATGTTTGAAGAAAGAGAGAACGTAAGTAAGAAAAATAAAGAATGAATGAATGAACGCATGAACAAAGGATCAAATGAATGAATGAATAACCCCAAAACATATTTTGAACATGACACTAAAAGGCAAACACCCAAAAGGAGGACTGAGATCATGATGGGAGCAGGTTAGGAAAGATGTCGCACAGAAGGAAAGAGAAAAACATGAGAAACTTGTGGAGGAGAAGCTGTGGACAGGCACAGAGAGGCAGAGAGGTTGGAGGACCCATATAAAATGGAAACACTGAAAAGGAGTGAAAGAAGAAAAAGAAGGCAAAATCAAGAATATTTCCTGTATGTTACTGCATACCTGAGTGATCCCAAGGTATTCATTGATGTTTTCTGAAAGGAATATCATATCACCATCTGCTGAAACTACCAGCAGAAAACCTTCAAGGGCCCTTAAAAAGAACGGGTCATTCGCTGAGTCCAACTTCGACTTGCATGACTCTGGAACTGCAAAAAATAACACTGCTTAATTTCATGCACAAGTTTCTACTTCACCATATGTTATGCCTTTATCTTTAAATGCTATTGTGTCAAGAGTGACTGCCACTGGATAAGGACATGATTCAAATCACATTATGAATACCACTTCACTGTTCACTTATGAAGCTCATTCAACTCCCATTACAAATTACTGCTGAAATGTTTTTCTGAAACTACTATAATGGCATTTCTTAAAGCAAGAAAACTTCAAAACAGTGTTCATGCTTCAAAATGTATCATTATAAATTTAGGCAAAACTTCAGGCAAGAAACTCCTTTAAAAAACTTGTGACATAAGCTATGTAGAAAATTACTGTATAACAAAGGCCAAGGTACTTCCAACTCAGTGAAATTAAATCCATTCCTGTCAGTTTAACACAAAAAACAGCTGATTTTTATCTACACCTTAAACTATCTAATGATTCTAGCGGTCTTTGAATTCATACCCAGCCATTGAATATAACATCAAAATTGCAAGCATTAAGTCAACAGACTACTGTTTCAATGACATTAGAAGTTTTATTTCTGTAGCAAGTATTATTTAAAGCATTGTTCACTTCACAGTCCTGTGGTGGATGTTTTAATCATACTTGTTTGTGTGTTTTGTGTCAAAATTATGGCACAGACAAAAGAAAAAAAAATTCTACTGTCAATCAAGAAAATAAGGAAAAACAATGTCTGGAACATTAATGTACACACATACTAACAATCACAATAATATTTCTGAAGCTAATGGAAATTCCTTCATTTGGCGGGGGGAATAAGGCCAATGACAAGTGGCAAAACATAAAGGGCCAATTGAGTAGGGAATTGACAAAAATAAATACTAGTGTCACAGGTGCCTCTACTTAAACATAATTTATTTCATACATTATTCCATAACATTATAAAGGTACTAATACCCAAATACTACAGAAATATTACCTCAGTTCTGTCTATGGACAGACATATTTATCCTTCTTCCTGTTTTATTCTGTGGTTATAATGGAACACAATTTGTACTCACTGCTCTCCACCAACCTGTCATTATTAAGTTGTTATGTGCAAAATCAGAATCAAATGTGCCACGTGGTGCATAATGAGAAATTTCCTGTTTCTGAGGTACTCTGGGATGTAAATCATAGCAAGTCATACTAGTAGCTGTCTGAGGTCTCAACTGCATCAGAGTTGTCAGAACTTGATAAACAGCACTTACGATTCCAAAAGCATTTTCAACAATGTGTCATGCCTGACAAATTCTGTAATTGCAAATTCTTTGGCAAGAATTCCTGGGATAATGACCAGGAAAAAGTTTGAGCACATTTTCTTCCAAGGCAAATGCATCATCCATTACAAAGACAAACGGAGTTTATTTTCATGTAAAGAAGTGTGGCTGGTTGGTGTAAATTAAGACATTTTATCAATAATTTTTTTTTACCACTGTGTAAGGTGTCTTTCCCATCACTTAACCAAGGAACATACACGAATCTAAAACATGAAACCTTCAATACGATGTAACATTTTATAACCTAACTCATGAATTCTTTGTTTTAACTAGAGGTCTGCATACAAATGTAAACACAGGTCAAACACCTCACACATTTATACAGCTCGTGTGACTGGTCCTGATAGAAGTGAAAATACAGACAATGATGCAAGCTCTGATACCTGTATCCGGATTGAAACCTAGCTTTACAATTTTCATAGTCATACATTCATTTTGCAAAGACCCACATCACAAAACACACTAAATTATATCAACATTTTTGATGATCACAGTATTCTTCTGAACTGAGGTAAAAGTGGTACTCACGCATATTCAAGAGACTGCGAACTTTGAGATAGGAAATTGCCAGTCGCATAATAGACGCCTTATCCAGTTGAGATATGGTGCTCTGAGGCATGGGCAAAGCCTTGGCCAGATCTGTGAAGATCTCCGTCTCCCGACTTCGACGGCATCGAGCTGCATCACGTGACTTCTCTTTGCGTTTCTCAGAGTTTCTGAAAAAACAAATGAAATCCAAACTTGTAAGATATGAAGTTTCCATAGCCACGTGTATTCAGGTTACAGTGTTCTGGTGTCTGATTTGCTGTAGTTTTATCAATGGACATCAATGTTTTTAAATAACACGATGCCACCTTCTTTAGAGTCAAAGTGAGAACGGTATGAATGTGTACATTATGTAGATAGGTTGGAAGTAAGATTCAAAGTGGGCAGTAAGGAGACAGAAAGTGGTCCAGGTCAATGGGACCAGTGCACAGAAAATGTGAGACCCACCATTCATTTGATAGTGGAAAACTTTTATACACACCCTGAAGGCAAGGAACAAGAAGCTTCTCTCCAAGCACAAGAATGTCACTTACTGCTCACATGAAACTCTTTCCATGCAACCGTCAAATCAGAAGTAGATTTCACTTCCCAATACCTGCCTGCTATGGCCCTGTAAAGGACCAAGCAGATTGGTGTTCTTCTCCCTCACTGTTTCATATACCATAATGACACTAACAATGTACTTAATTTTAAATAACCAGATTTAACATACTTGTCAAAATTTACCAGCAAAATAACTATGACACCAATAATGCTCAATGGGAATCTTGAAAACAATGTAAAATTTATAACATGGAAAATGTTCACGTCACATAGGCAGAAAGCTGGCAACCTCTACTTCAGCTGACAGCAATAGAACCTGCAGGTTCAACACTGCAAATAGGTACTTAAAGGCTGCCAGTGCCAACAACGGTCCTCCTCCTTCAATGCAAAATGACTTATGGCATATTACTTCAGTTTGTTAAAGTGTAAACTATAATAAACACGGCTGGAATCATAGTAACAAAATATCTGACATTAATAAATATTTTCCAGTGGTACCAGCAAATGAGGAACGATGATCAACCCATCAAACTTTTTCCTCACAACACTTGGGCAAAGTGTCCCCTTCCAGTGCCTTTCACTTTATACAGACCCTACTTTAAAAATTAGTTTTTTCACTATGTTGATGGATTTTCAACAGACGCATATGCTTGTGGATATCTGCACACATATTAAATTACCTGCAACCAAAGCTGTTACCAGTTTTAGTATACTGGTTTCATAAGTCACAAGACTTAAGTCAGTTCACATTTTAGAATACTACACTGAAGAGACCACAATGACTACAGAACAACACACACTTGTGAGGCTGATTAAAACAAGAAGAATGGTATGGGTGGGACATATACCATCCACGGGAAAATAAGAAAGGTTCACAACATTTTGGTCTGGAAACCTGGCGAACAGCCAGACCACTTGGGAGACTTAAATGTCCATAATAAAGTATTAAAATAAATTTCTGATAAATAAAGAATGAAATTAGACACAGAATTGAAATGACTAACGTTAGCATGCTGTGGTGAAATCTGCATATGATTATGAACATTTAGTTTGTAGTTTTGAACATTTAGGAGCGACAGAATTCAATAAAAACTTTCTGAGCTGAAAGCCATACCGGTTGGTACTGATATCAGAATCCTGATGATGAAGGCAGAATCAGTCTCTGAAATGTCAGTTGACTTGATCCACCTGATGTGGCCATCAGTCCAGGAAGATTTTATTGAGTTTAGTTTCTGCTTTGCAAGAACTTTCCGTAGCAGATGGTGTTTTTTACTGATTGTTACCGAACATTTTAGGTTGAAAGAATAAATCTGCTTCAAGTTTGTAAGAGATACCATAAATTATGTTAAACACAGACCTACTGTCTGACAAAATGACAAGAACCAGCAACACAAAACATACAGTGAGAGAATAATGAAGTATAATCAATGGCAGTGGTGAAATCTGTAGGAAGTTTAGTTTGGCTACTTATCATCACCTTTGTTTCTGCTTTCACTTGGCTCCCGAAATTTATTTTATCAATCTCCTGATTTATTTTGTCAATCTCATAATAACAAACATGATGCACTTGCTTATAAAAAGGAAATGTATTATGCATGCAAGTGAAGGAGAGTTGTTTCTACCTACAGCTGCAAGACACATTACAGACCCTATTAACTTTCATTCTCACACAGACAAGCGTTGAAAAGTTTTGCGGAACCATTCCCTTTAATGAACTGAACCAACAGCTATTTTTGACTCTCACATTTTATCACAGTAGATGGCTGACAGTGTTCATCAATAACATTACTACTTCTATGTGCTTCGTGTGAGAAACACAGAAGATGCAACGTATGCAAGGAAGGACTTAATGACACTTGTTTCTGCAAAATTTTATTACAAATCACATTCCTGAATTCCAGTGGTTCCTTTCACAATCATACAAACTCTTCAAAAACACATACAACAAAACTTCATTCACAGCTGTTACATACTTATTTCAAAATCCATGCCCATATCCACAACTGTCTAAACTCTGCATATCTAACCTCAAACGTTCCACAGACTTATGGCGTTATAGTTTGTGAATTACAGTCATGACACAGAAAACGCAACTAAATAGTTTGAACAGTGTGATTAAGAATTATTGTCTTCCGGGATGTGACGCTGTGTAGTTTGGTAGACATTTATTCTGTCCCGAAGACAGAGACAGCAGGTTCCCTAAAACATCACTAGATTTCTAATGTCCCGGAAGATGGCACTGTTCAGTCACCACCTGGCACATATGTTTAAATTTTCTTCATACGGAAAATAGGCTTAACAGAGGTATGTTCATGCTTCTGCCTACTGATATAACCACACAAATGCTTTTAAAATTGCCAGCCAGAAAAGTGTAATGTAATGTATTCCGTGATCACAAACACTTCTGAGAATAACTTATGAACACTACTTCTCTTCAAATGTTTCAATCTACACAATAAATTAATAATTACACTACTTAGTAATGCCTTTCAAAGTAAAATTTCCAACAGAACATACTCTTTGACTATATCACATTCATTAGGCATAACACCAAAGTTTTGCATTACTGTGATATTTGTAAACCACATCTCATGTACCGTAAGCATCTTGACATGCTGATGTCTATATGCTAGAAGAATTCCACTCGCCTACTTGCAGTGGTTCATTAACTTCTACCAAAATGAGAGGTGTAAATACTGTGTGGTTGCCATGTTGTAATTTCCTATTCTACCAAATTTACCTGGCCTATTCCTGTGACCCCAGACTCAATACTCATCACAACCTACCTACCTAACTAACTACAGGGAGCAGAGTCATTCTTGGGAAGCTAACAGCTCCTCAGCTAGTCAAGCAATCCCTCGCGTTTTATGGAAACCGAAGGTTCATTACGTGTTCACAACAGCCCACCACTTGTCCCTATCCTGAGCCAGACCAATTCAGTCCAAGCCCTCACAACCGATTTCTTTAAGATCTATTCTAACATTATCCCATCACAAATTAAGCAAACGGGTCATCTTCGGGTTCGGGCGGTTAAAATAATAACTAAACGCCATATAAGACATTTTGGGATTTCTCGGGCCATTCTCTTGTCGCAAAGAAAAATGCATTCATAGTTCCGTTCAACTTGTTCTCGCGAAACAAAATTAACAACTAGCATACACAGCTGTGATGCTACTTGTGCGTTGCGAATTTATCTGGGAATTATAATGGGGCTGCACGTGCAGGTAAGATGGTGAGAAGAGAATTAATGCTCAGAATATGCTTGGAAACCGGGTTCGATTGGGCTCCGAAAACAAAGCCAGACTTGATTTTCTCGAGGAGTACCTGCCTCCTCCCAGCAATACTTCGATGTAACACCTTATACATCTGACGTCGGATATTTATGTACGGTTCCTCGAACGTGACAATAATGTCAGATGTACTCCGGGCGTCTTTGAATAATTCATTCAAGGATTACTGACATGCAATGCAAGAAACATGTATAGTCCACAGACCAGGAGATGATCCCTGCTAGGTATGCGATAGATGCGCATACGCAAGACTTCATAGTGAATGACGAGTTGCTACTACCGATCGTGACAGCATTCGCACAGTTCACTCGCTCATTACACGCTACTCGAAATGTTTGACGTTTTCAGTCTGTGTGTTGTACCAGAACTGTCTGTCGCTCCCACCAATAGCAGTCCACTAGTCCCCGCTATAGTCAATACCCTCCCCCCGCACCGCACCAGACACACCACACCAGCGGGGTTTATGTGGTCTGCCATCTATATTAATGACACCATAGTGAGAGATGGATGTGTAAGTAAACACAAAGGGGGTCAGACCGATTGCTCCTCTGACTGGGCAGGGTAAAATTCTAAAATTTCTGTCCGTGTTGAGCTCTACCCGACGCCGTACACACACGCAGTAGTCGATTGACAAAGTCTGTAGGCTGAATTTACGAGGAATCCAATTACAGCACGCTGGCGAAACGAAACACCACTGACAACCATCCTGTTGGAAACGGTTTGTGGGAACATTTTAGTCAGCATGTGTTGGACCTGGAACGTGAGGAGCCTGTATAGGTCAGGGTCACTTATGACAGTGGCCAGGGACTTAGCGAGATATACATTAGATTCAGTAGGTGTACAGGAGGTTAGGTGGGTCAAAGAAGGCACTGTAAGAGCAGGGGATTATATTTTTTCTATGGAAAAGGGAGGGGCACGCGGTGGCGCAGTTGGTTGAGGCACTGCGCTACAAGCCGGAAGGTCGCGGGTTCGATTCCCGATGGTGTCACTGGAATTTTTCATTGACATAATCCTTTCGGTCACACTGTGGCCCTGGGGCCGACTCAGCCTCTAACAGAAATGGATCTTCAAGAAGTGGCATGGGAGGGCGTGGACTGGAATGATATGGCTCAGGATAGGGATAGGTGGCGGGCTCTTGTGAATGTGGTAATGAACATTCGGGTTCCATAAAATGCGGGGAATATCTTGACTAGCTGAGGACCTGTTAGCTTCTCAAGAAGGACTCTGCTCCATGGAGTTAGTTAGTTCGATAGTTTAGTGTTGGACTAGTACTTCATGTTGAAGATAAAAAGATGATACTACAACGTTATTATTCCTAGTCACAATATGTCCGATGCTTACAGCGGAGGTAAGTTACGTGTTCTTATCAGGATGTACGAACAATCGTTACGTAACTGCCAAACACAACTCAAATTATTGACTGTTTTATGTTACGTAACTGATCAAAAGATTCAGATTTACATCAAGGAAACATTTATGGACTAAGACACACAAAACAAATTCGACATTTCTTTTCCTCCTCACACCCTAAAACATTACACACCACTACAAAGTAATAAATGCAACCCTGCGTTTGAAACTAAGACATGCGATTCGCTTACGCAAGACATCCCTCCTGAACGGTTTTTAAATTTCTCTGTGAAGTTTTATTACCAACATATTTCTCACTATAAGTACGTGAAGAGAGTTGTAAATCGAGTCGACGTCAAGTAGTCGTTAAGGCCATTATGCAGTACAGTAAAAGGATGGGCGCGGGCTTAATGCGTGCACACTTAATAGCTGTAGGCATAATGTATTACTTCAAATCAAGGAGTTTGCAAAGTGAACAGTGTACAATACTCATTATGCGTATTTTACGGTACAATGTCTAGCTTTTATTTATGCATCTTGCTCTCGGTTAAAGAGTATGTCTCAAAACGGATTTCGGCCCCAAAGAAATCTATATCCATAAATGAAGCAAACTAGATGAAACTGTGCTCTAGCACATTGAAACTGAAGTGTCATATATGCAATTTCATTAAAATCGGCCAGAGAATAGAAATCGTATAAAAAACTTCATTTATGTCACAAACGGCCCCTAACATGAACCAAACTTAACCCAAAACAAACCAGCTCAAAAAGCCCACTACCAGCTTACCATGCCATGATAAGTGGGACCCAGGCACCATAGCGTGGAGATTACGTAATGAGAAGCTTCTGTACTCACCACATAATATTCGGGTGATCAAATCAAGAAGGATGAGAGGGGCAGGGCATATTGCATGTATGTGGGAGAGGAGAGACGCATGAAGAGTTTTGGTCGAGGAAACCGAGGAAAAGAGGCCACTTGGAAGACCTAGGCTTACATTGGAGGACAATATCAAAATGCTCGTCAAGAAATAAGATTGGTGGGGGGAGGGGGGCGTGGAGTGATTGACCTGGCTCGGGATAAGGACAGGTGGCGGGCTGTCGTAAACACGGTAAAGAACCTTCAAATTCCATAAAATCTTGAGAAACTAACTAACTCCATGGAGCAGAATCCTTCTTGAGAAGCTAGCAGGTCGTCAGCTAGTCAAGAAATTCCCCGCGTTATATGGCACCCGAAGGTTCATTACCGCATTCACAAGAGAAATGTGCAAGAAATTCTTTTATAAATTCTAAAGGCACCCGAGACAAATTCCAATTCTAATTACGTAATTATTAAATTTAAAGAAAAGACAACACCTCCACCTCATCAAATGGTGTCGCTCCAATCTCAGAAGTTCTCTTGTACGCCATGATGGTATTATCACAAGAAATGCAGAACAGCAGCGATGAAGTGGTCTATAGGGTGTCGTGCGCGAGGCGGACGTGCTTCAGGCGGACAAGCTAAAATCGTGCGTGAGGCGGACAGAGTGTTAAATACCGTGCTTCAGTCGGACAATGAAACTGATCCCTTTTTATCTGCTACATGATTAAGATAAGAAAATTAAGGTTATGCAAGTTACACAAGTCCATTTTCTGCAAACTTTCCCTCACACATTTTTTCCCCCCAACTTGGGATTAGTCAATGTCTTCATGACATGCAGACAAGAAGCTTTGTCAGTCAGTTACTCATACAATATTTTCATTATTTAATATTTATATACAATAACTGCAGACTATAAGTCTTCGCCACACAAGCTGGCATTAACACATTTTTCTGTTCATTATTTATAATTATTCCCATACACAATAACTGCAGACTATAAGTCTTCGTCACACAATCTGGCATTAACAAATTTTTCTTTTCAATATTTATAATTATTCCCATACACAATAACTGCAGACCAAACGTCTTCGTCACACAAGCTGGCATTAACATAGTTTTCTGTTCAATATTTATAATTATTCCCATACACAATAACTGCAGACCAAACGTCTTCGTCACACAAGCTGGCATTAACACATTATTCAAATGTATTTATGTAGCTTAAAGCTTTGAGACATTTGTACAGATCATTTGATTTGTCGTATTCTGCCATAATTCTTTCAATTCTCTCATCTTGTTTTACGTAAGTCCTTTTTCGTTTCTGGCCAGCCAGTCCAAGTTCCTTTGATTTTATTTGCCAAGATACCAACTCTGCTTCTTCTTTTAATTTCTGTACCAGCAGAAAAACATTAGGATGTTGCTTTCCTATAATGCTGTTCAGTTTGGAATTCCAACCCTCGACGGCACTGTTGGTCCTATGCCGATGCTGATGTATGTTTCACATCTCGATGGGAACATTCTGATTCTCCATCCATTGCTTGACAAAGTAATCGAGAAATAAGGTTAATTTCTCATTCTGTGGAACACTGTCCATGATCATGAGCCAACCTTCTTCTACTTTGTCGATAGGTAGGTATGCCAAAGCAGCACACATTCTGCAAATTATGCGGACTTGTTCATCTTCTTTGTATTCCACCGCAAGACCAACATTTTGTATTTGTCTCCACAGGCACTGATTAAAATGAAAATTACAGCCAGTAATAACTGAGCCTGGAAATACTTTATTTATTGCACTGATGACCGCTGCTTCAAAATCGACCTTTATAATTTTTGGTGACCAGAACACACACCAATTCTTCAGCAGAGTTAACAAACAATGATACGTTTTTTCTTTTTTGTTCGGTAAAAGTGCAAACAGAACCGGATATACTCGTATGTAGTTTTCATGCGATGTGCTTCCAAGATCTACGTGCAAGCTATACAACTGAGCGAATTGCCTCGGACAACTTTTAAATGTGCCGTCTAGAAAAAATGCCGTCTAGAAAAAAAGAAGTTCCGGTTCTAAGTAAATATTCACAATCTTCCCCAGCAAAGACGAGAATTTTTTTTCCTCAGTCATCAGTGTGATCGATTCGAAGAAAGCAGGAGTTATTTGCCAAACGCAAAACTTCTTCCGGAAATACAATTTTCGAACTGTCTTCTGGATTTTGCTCAGTACCCAGAACTTTTCGCCGTTCTTTACACAGTCGAGACTTAACACTCTCGTATTTTGGTATTTCCGTCACCATGTCATACCCTTTCGCGTAAGTGTCTGACAGTTCTTCGTTATAGACTGTATGTACAGGCACAGACATGTCTTCCCTAGCTCTCTTTATGCAGTTTTCCAATTTTACTTTAACCTCCATTCCAGCTGGGTATGGAACGCAACTATGGTTCGTTTTACTAACGATTTCATACTGTAAAGTAGTTTTCAGCTTCCCTTTGCACTTACCGCACTTGCTTTAACACACGCCTAACTTATCAACTTCGAATTTTTACGATGAATTCGATATTGAAATCCGCCAAATATCAAGGACGGTTTTCCCATTCTAGTAGAAACTACTGCAGTTTCACCAGCCATGATTCCCTTATTGACTCGCGCAGGCATAAGCTGTTTACTGTTTCAAAACCAAATGACTAAGGCAAAACGGCGGGGAACCCATAGTTTAAGGTATCCATGCACATGCAGTCATTGGTCAGACCGTTATCTGACAGTTTGTTGACCGAAGGTCAATTTTTCCTATACACATGAAGTTCGTCGGAATGCAGACATCTAGAGCAGCGGTCGCCAACCATTCGGACCTCACGGACCACTAAACTCACAATTTTGAATCCCGCGGACCACTAACATGAATTTTTTTTAAAAAGGTACAAACATCTATAAAATAATGATCATAAAAGTTCCATTTTATTAATATGAATTGCACTTGTTTAATTATAACAAAATTATTAGTGTGATATTAATATATAATGAATATAGTGAATATAATGAAACAGTATAATAAACATAAAGATTGCAAATAATGTCCAAATTTCTCCACGGACCACCAAAATTTTCTCGCGGACCATCAGTGGTCCGCGGACCACCGGTTGGCAACCGCTGATCTAGATGCAGCTTATCATTTCTGGGAACTGTGTGTGTAGAGGCACCCGCTTTCCGGCCGACGTCAGGTAAAGAACTGGAGGAAATCTTTAGCCTAGACAGAAATGCGCTTCCATAGAGCAGAGTCCTTTTTGAAAGGCTAACAGGTCCTCAGCTAGTCAAGAAATTTCCCACATTTTATGGAACCCGGAGTTCATTACCACATCACAAGAGCTCGCCACCTGTCCCTATCCTGAGCCAGACCAATCCAGTCCAGTCCTGAAGATCCATTTTCATATTATCCTCCCATCTACGCCTGGGTCTTCCAAGTGCTCTCCTTCCCTCAGGTCTCCCCACAAAAATCCTATATGCACCCCTCCCATACGTGCTACATGCCCCGCCCACCTCATTTTTCTTGATTTGATTACCCGAATAATATTTAGTGATGAGTACAGATCATGAAGTTCCTCGTTACGTAGTCTTCTCCACTCCCCTGTTACCTCGTCCCTCTTAGACCCAAATATCCCCCTCAGCACCCTATTCTCGAACACCCTCAGCCCATGTTCCTCCCTCAGTGTGACAGACCAAGTTTCACACCCACACAAAACAACAACAAAATTACAGTTCTGTATATCTTAATCTTTGTGTTTTTGGACAGCAAACTGTAAGACACAAGATCCTGCACTGAATGATAACAAGCATTCCCCGGCTTCAATGTGCTCTTAATTTCTTCATTAATGTAATTTCCAATCCTCAACAGTCCTTCCCAAATATTTCAACTGTTCCACCCTTTCAAAGGGTATTATCTATCTTTATGTTTTCACTTCGTCCTGCATTCTCATCTCCACACAAGTACATAGGTGTGCAGGTATTTCTTGTATTCTTTCACATCCTCTTCCTTTTAAAAAGCATGTCCGCCTGGCCCACGGCCGCTACAGCCACGTAATCGTATCGTCTTCCTTATCAACAAATATGTCCGCCTCAAGCACGACGTGTCCGCTTCGCGCACGGTCCGCCTGGCGCACGTCCGCTACAAGCACGGAACCGTCTATAGTGGCATTATATTTCGGCTAATTTTCATACAAATCTGTCCGCTTGGATCAGAAGTTATTAAGGGCACGGGCAAATACACGGACACATGGCCAAAGTAATACAAACAGGCTACCTTTCGTTGTAAAGGAAGTAAGCTAAAAACAATGTAGTAAATATGTCTTCCTTATTGCTCACTATAATTGTAGGCCTTCTGTCAGGATGCTTTCCAGAATCACAAGATCAACGGTGTTCACGAGCAATATTAGGCGTGCAAGCTGTAAAACAAATTAAACTTAATCTGAAACATCGCGAAAGCTGGAGTACAGGAAACGCCCTGAATTTATTTTCGGAAAGTTCTCCGGTTCCAATCTCCGCCCGTACACTGGCTATCTTCTTCATTTAAGTTCTTCGTGGCTTTCCTATTTCCCAACAGGGAAATGCCCTGACAGTGCCTCGATAGAAACTACAAGTGACTGCTTCCAGTTCATTAATCACCCAACCATTCTGCCACCGAAACTTTATAATCGTAAAATAAACCACATGACCGAACTATTTATAACCTTTTATCGAAATTTGTCCCAGCATACATTCACCTCCTTACTCAATTTTTAAAATGTAAAGAATTGAAATAAAGTTTTTGAAGCGCGTACCAAAAGTGGTGTTTGAGTACTGCTGGGCGACAACAATGGGCGCGGGGCGGTCATGCTGCTGCCGATCAGTTTCCATTGTGTTACAGTTCGCATTTCAACTGGACTCCCGTCTTTACAGATATAGAGTTGACCATATGTGGGCCTATACTCAATTACTACTTGTGCAAAATTCGACTCGCGCCAAACCTCCCGGAACGTAACGATTGAGTAAGATGGCTCACGCGGTTAGTCGCCGGCCTCTCACCGCGGAGGCCTGGGTTCGATCCCGGGTCAGTCCATGTGGGATTTATGGTGGACAAAGTGGCACTGGGACAGGTTTTTCCCCGAGTACTTCGGTTTTCCCCTGTCAATTTCATTCCACTGGGCCTCCATTACTTGGAAAAACGAAGAAATTAATCATCATCTTCATCACTGGGTTGCACAACAAGCCTTAAGACTGCGGTGCGCCCGTAGCATCTGCTGCGAGGCCTTTCACCACCACACAAGATGTTTACAAGTTTTAACAAAAGCTTATCGGATTTCGAGCAAAGCTACATAGTCCGAATTAGAGCGTCGTAAAATAAGTCATAAAATTAATCACATGACCGAAATTTTTATAATCTTTTACCGAAATTTGTCCCAGCATACTACAAAAATATATTTTTATGTAAGTTTTAACTTAAAAAAACTGTCTCGGATTTCGAGCAGTGTACCTACACAAAATGAGGCAGGGTATATTAATTATGACAATACAAGAACAGTCGTTAGGATGCACTTCATTATATTTTCCGCTGCTAAACATTTCCATCTTCCCGTAACAATCACAGACCTCAAGAATGACAAAGACGGAAGCGTTGCTGGATGAATGGTGTATTGTTCGCTGACCGGTTCGTACATGGATTACAAATTGCTCATTTTAGACAACAGCACAGATTCAACTCACGTATGCGTGTTGAGACGACCTTGGCAGGCAGCACATGCGTAATCTGTATCATCAAAGTCATTAGTTTACAAGCGTTTTTATGTACAAAAACGTTTCTTTCCAGTTGAAGGTCAAGGCGTTATTTACGTAGGCCATTTCAGAAGTTTTGTGTATGATTTTATTGTAATAACAAAATACTAGATAAAAATACTGTTGATGTTCCTGAATGTATACACATATGTCCTCTACTCAATGGAATCACCAGCACTGTCCACACACTTTTCCCATCTACGTGGTAAACGATCAATTGCAGCTCTGTATTCGTCCGCGGTCGGACGCTTTAAAGAGGCAGTGACAGCAGTCTTGATATCGTTTTCCGAGTCGAATCATTTTCCCCGAAGATGTTCTTTCACACGTGAAAACAACCAATAATCACATGGGGCGAGATCCGGAGAGTAGGGAGGATGTGCCAACACCTCCCAGCCCCAACGTTGCTCCAGATTTTGCACATCACGATGGCGATGATATGTTGCGTTGTCCTGGAGCAAAATGGCACCACGCTCCAACAGTTCTGGTTGTTTATGGCAAACAGCCTTCCTCACCTTATGCTGCAAGAGTGAGCAGTAATATGGGCCATTGGCCGTGGTACCAGCTGGCACGGGATGGTCAAGCACAAGCCCATTTTGGCTGAAGAACATGACAGAGCACCCAGACTGCGCCGTGCAATTTTCTTCCTCGGTGACGGAGCGCGCCATTCAGCATTCTGTCGTTTCAGCTGAGGGTCAAATGAATGCATCAATGACTCATCAACCGTTAAAATGCGATCGAGGAATGCATTGCCTTCATTTCGCCAATGCTGCAGATGGGTGGCGGCGAGGAGAACACGCATGGCTCTTTGGTTATCGTTGAGCACGTGTGGAATCCGCTTTGCACAAACTTTTCTTTTCCCCAAGCAGTTGGTGAGGATACGGTAAACACTTGCTGGCGAGATTCCGACTTCTGATAGGGTGAGGCCGGCTCTTCGCCATAAACAACCACAACTGCTGGAGCATGGTGCCATTTTGCTCCAGGACAACGCAACACCTCATCGCCATCGTGATGTGCAACATCTGGTGCAACGTTGGGGCTGGGAGGTGTTGGCACATCCTCCCTACTCTCCAGATTTCGCCCCATGTGATTATTGGTTGTAGTCACGTGTGAAAGTACATCTTCGGGGAAAACGATTTGAGTCGGAAGATTATAACACCGCTGTCACTACCTTTTTAAAGCGTCCGACCCCGGACGAATACAGAGCTGCAACTGATCGTTTACCACGTACATTCCAACACAGAAGGAGGAAGAGCAATTCTGACTCCAACAGTTACACGTCCCTTCACAAACACACAGGCATTGGTGTAATCCACAAAAACACGTGGACCCAAAGCATTTTTCTATGGATTAATTACGCTGTGCCGCGTAGTCAACCTATTTTTCTACAACCAGTAATACAAACTGGAGTTGTTAATTAACCTTTTCGTGCTGGGTCAAGAATTTGTTTATCACAAACTTCGAAATTAACTCCTTTTAAGTATGAAGGTATCAAACACAACCCGTTCGGAGACGAGGTCACTAAATATTCCCAGTGGGAGTTGCAAAGACACACCAGCCGATGGATATCTCTGCAAAGAATACCCTCTGCTGCAGCTACTGGAACCACTGACCCACTGCGGCTTCGGCACCTTCATTCGACCAGAATGTATGTCCCTTTAACCTTTTAGCGTTCAAGGACCATGACATCACCACTGCACACAGTACTGCAAACTAGGGGCGCACAAATCCTGGGCGCCAGATCTAAATTTTGTACAGCGGTGCCTAGCGTCTGTGAGTCCTCAGCATGGAACTTGCTTCATTTCACCCTTCTGGAGCCTAGAATTTCGAGATGGCTGCTAGACAGACATTCCCCGACTTGCGCAATAGTTACGTTCCGGAAGATGCAGCTCAAGACGGAACTGAGCATTTGTATGGTCAATTATATGTGTATATCCAAGGCAGTCCAGTTCAAGTTCAGACTCCAACACACTGGAACCTATTCGGCCACAGCATGACCAACCCGCCACCTGTTTTTATCGCCCAGTAGTATTTTCTGCCATCCTCGTCTCAGTGCGTTTGCATTCCCGCAAGGAAAAATTCGGCGCGCGTTTCGAAAACCTTAATGTACAAATGCTTTATTTTTAACAAAACAGGCAATGAACGTATAACGTAACACTGAGGCGGGTTCGCGTAACCATTGTTGCCGTAGAAAAGCAATAAATATTACATAGCCTGTGTGTGTGTAGCCGATTTCATCATAAATGTACATACGTCTTCAAGTAAAGTACCCATTATTCTTGTTAGATTTTAATGGAACCTGAATTTTCTCGACAGATTTTCGAAAAATACATCAAATGTCATGAAAATTCGTCCAGTGGGACACGAGTTTTTCCATGCGGACGGACGGACAGACAGGCATAACGAAGCTAACAGTCGCTTTTCGTAATTTTACGAACGGGCCTAAAAATTGAGTAAGTCTGAAATGCGTAACTTGAAATCACGGAAGTCGTGAAGTGCCTGTACTTGAGCTAATAAAACATGAAACGTCTCCTTATCTCCACTAGATTTTGCTAAACAAGAAAGCAACTTACCATTTCAAAATATGTATCTGAAACTGGAAACGACAAAACAAAGAAAATAATAACAATAACAACACCATCGATACTAATGTCTAGGCCTATAACAAAAACCGGATTTGAATGTTCCCAAATCAACAATCTCCGAAGTGGCACAAAGTATTTTTCTACAGTTGTCACTTCTGAGCCCACAGTAATGGACCTCGCAGGTAAAACCGACATATCTCAGAACCATCGTGGAGCCTGGCGCTAGTCTGATATCAGATCTTGCATGGTAAAATCTTCGCTTTTGCTTGGCGTCTCTTCTTACGCTAAGCGCTTTCGGGGGTTGAGTGGGGAGGAATTATTGGCAAGGGAAACCCAAAGTACTGGAATAGCTTGAGAACCTGCCCTAGTGCTATAAGAGTACAAATCACACACCAGCTGCAACGGATCTGCGCCCACACCTTCGAGATGAGAAGACGAAATGCAGACGCCCTTATAAAAGTGAATTCATCTTTTCCACAGCACGTATTTAGAAATTCACACGCGTCGTGCAGCTAGATGCTCACTCGTCAACGAACAGCGATAAGACGTCTTCAAATGCGTACCAAATTCCACAGAGCAGAGTTCTTCTTGAGAAGCTGGCATTAGCTAAGGTAATATGATTAATTACCATATTCACGACGGTCCGACGCCGGTCTCTATCCGGAGCCAAATAAATAAAATCCACACCCCGCAATATTATCTTTCCACCTACGCCTAAGTCACCCAGAAGTCCTTCGGGTGTTCCGAGTGATATCTTGTATGCAGTCTTCAAATCTCCCATGCCACACGTCCGCCCATCTCATTCTCTTGAGATGATCCCTCCACAACATTCGGTAAAAAGTACAAATAATTATAAAAGTCGGCATTATGCAAATTAATCACTCCTCCTGTTTAAAGTCCGAGGACCTGTGCGACATTCCGTCCCGCTCAACTCCAAAACTTGCGGACCACCCATTGTCGAATTCCGTCGTGGTAGCCCATCACAGGGCCAATTTTTTAATCCGTGACTCTCGAATATGAAGGGGTGCTAGCATATGTTATTCGCTTTATTTTCATACTGAAGAAAATCTTTGGGCCAAGCTTCAACCAAATTCACTGCGACGCCTCAGCCCCTATGACCTTACACTATCAGCTCGGTTAAGTCGCAGAAGCAGAACACGCGACACGGGCTCATGTGAAGCACGTCACCGACACAGGCTGTGAATGTTTTTGTTCTCTACGTGAAATTACATATGAAAGAAATTGCAACATCATGTTGTCTTTAACATGTCCGATTGTAAATACAGCCTGTCAATCTGTATGGTGAAAAATTAAGCACGCTCTGAAGGTTTTAGAAACCTGACTTCTTCGAAGAATGTATGGAGAATCCTTCTATAACTCCAGGCTAATTCCATACACCAGGGACGTCTTCGATGACTGTTTTGTACAACTTTCAGAAAGATGTGAAACGTCTGCTACAGCCAAGGGAGGTTACTATGAAAGAAAATATTCTTCTTCCACGTGTATCTTATAGACCACGTCCCGGAACTTTATCGTTTAACATCGTACATTAACATGCTCTCACAAATACTGCTTCGGTTATACATAAAACAGTCTTCACAAACGCTGCGAATACAGAACTGCCAACACTTCGGTAACAACCGCATTTATACATTAGTTCTCCTACGGTCCTTGTTATAGGAAACGACTGATAATCAGCAAAATGGAAGGAATATGGCGGCCCAGTATGTTACAAACCACCTCTTCAAAGGGACGGCCAGTTTCAATATCCCAAGCAATCAAATCTGTCCATCGGTGGTTCAGTTCTAAGGTTTGAGAAAAGAGGAATGTTTTATTTAACGAACCTGTCGAATTTCTAATATGGTAGACGAATTAAATGCGAGTAATGGAGATGAATGATACTGGCAAGGCAAAACCGAAGCACTAGGAAAAAACCTTTCCGACTACCACTTTGTCCATCAAATCTTCCTCATAAACTGGCTATGATCGAAACTGGGCCTCCGCGGTGTGAGGTCGGCAACTAACCACCACAGCCAAGGCACGGCCTGGTTTGAGAAAATGAAATAAGATGATGATCCACCTCGGTCAAAATATGCCAAGAAAAGTGATACACAAGCAATCAATGTACTGTATACAGCCGTATCAACAATGGTAAGATCTATTCTGTCTTCACATTTCAATAATAACGCTGATGGTTGAACAGTTTACGAAGCCCTGTCACACTTATTGACAACATGTACACAACAACAACAACAACAAAGGAAAACAGCTACACCATAACTTCAACAAATCACTGGACAACTAGACAAGTAGACTATTTAATCAAGTAGGAAAACGTATCATGCACGGCTTAATAAAATTACAATTAAAAAAAATATAACTGCGTCACCAAAGTCACTGCACTACAATCTATGCAACACAAAAGAAAGCAACTTAACAAACGATCTGACGGTCGTTTAACAGCGTGTAAACACGACTGAACTCCGAGAATGCCCGCTACCGTTTGGTCCAGAAACTTTTGCCTTCCCGCCGGCTTTCCGAAAATATAAAGATTCAAATACACACAACTAATTTTGCCTCTTATTTTATACGGGTGTGAAACTGTCTCTCACACTGACGGACGATCTCAGCCTGAGGGTGATCGAGAATGGGGTGCTGAGAAAAATATCGAGGTCTAGGTGAGATGAGGTAAAAGGGGAATGGATACTTCACAGCTAGGAGCTTAATGATTTGTACTCCTCACCAAATAATATCCGAGTGATCAAATCAAGGAGAATGAGATGGGTGGGGCATGTGGCACAGGCGTAGATGGCATTAAAATGCATCTTAAAAGAAATCGGTTGGGGGGGGGGGGGGGGGGGAGGTGGACTGGATTGATCTGGCTCGGGTTATGAAAAAGTTGCTGGCTCTTGTGAACACGGTACCGAAACTTCGGGTTTCCTAAGCTACGAGCAATTTCTTGACTAGCTGAGGAACTAAGCATTTAAAGAAGGACTCTGCACCATGCAGTAAGTTAGTTGATTGTTTAGTTAGTCAGTAAACATGAGAAAATACGGCGACTCCAACTTCGTGTACACTTACTTGCCATCTTGAGCGGCCCAACCGTTGGCTGTATTCTGCACAAAATGTTGCAGTGACCAGTAGCTAAAATACGGATAGGTGTTCCCCTCATCGTAACTTGTACCCTTCATTTTCATATGCTGACGTTCAACCAGGAATGCTCTGAACAATCCACTGTCGCGGCACTGTGCAGCCCGTTACTGCCTAAATCTCTACGACTGCGTCTTTTCATTTACTGAGTCAGGAAGCGGTGAACCTTTTTTGTATTCAGTAGTTGTGGCAAGTTACCGTCCTGCATCAACGTATTGTTTTCATGCTAATTGGTACCAACTTCGGTGCATGATAATACAAACAATACGTCAGCATTTTCTCTGTACAAAACACGATATCGGCTCAGTGTAAGACAGCTGAGAATTCGAATGTGAAAGAAAGTGGGACGAACAGGACTAAACAGAAGGCTCCACAGTGAACTACCAACCCCACGCAGCAGAGCCCTTCTTTGACAAATTAACAGTTCCTCAGGTAGTCAAGAAATTCCTTGTATTTTACAGAAGCCGAAGGTTCATTACCGTGCTCACAACAGCCCGCCACTTTTCCCTATCCTCAGCCAGATTAATTCAGTTAATGCCCTCCCATTTTGTTTAAGATCCATCTATGTCCAGGTCTTCCACGTGGTTCTTTCCTTATGTTTTTATACCAGAGCCTTGGATGCACTTTTCTCACCGCACGTGCCACTTGGAGAAAAATATTAAAACGGATCTTAAAAATGCAAAGCGGGAAGTTGTGAACTGGATTAATTTACCTCAGGACATGGTCCAATGGTAGCATCCTGAATAAACAGCGGAAATGTGTCAAACACAACATTTATTTATTACCATAAAAGGTTAACTGAAGCTGCATTTTTCGGCTCGTAGATGCAATTACGTTTCTAACAATAAATACGTGTTTTGTTTGACGGATATTCATTGGTGTTGGTATACATAACGCAACGGGATGAACCATATAACACGCCTCAAGACGTGCCATGTAGCTACACTGAATATTGTCGGAACAGCGACTCGTTACAAGCTGTACGGTCCAGGGTTCGAGCCCCGGTAGAAGCGAGGTTCTCCGCACCTATCCACACCGGTCCTGAGGCCCACCCAGTCTCCTGTACAATGGGTACGGGGTCTGTTTCTCGGGGGTAAGGCGGTTTGGGCGCGGCGTTAACCATCCACCCCTTCTAGCGCCAAGGCTAAGTATGGGTAGAGGTGTACTTGCTTGGCATGTTACGGAACAGACTTTACCTATAAAATATTACACCTCATATCTGTAATTATAACTGATCACAACGCTTTTACAAACTGTGTGAAGTTAATGTATCGGTTCCCCTGTCCACACGCATCTCCGGAAACATGATTAAACCTTGGAATGGATAAATCCACACTGAGTACTGTATGACTTACATCAGTCTATCCGTTTTACCTACTTTATATGACGCTCAACATTACGTATCTTCTTAAAAAGGCCGGTTGTACAGCAACTGGTACAAGAACTAAGTACTCGTATAACGCACTGAAACTTTGAGCAGGGGTCCACAAATTTTCCAAACATCCAGAAGCCACTTTCACATTCTAGGCGTCAGAAGGGTGACATGAAGCAATTTCATTACTCAGGACCCACAATTCTGAAGTGACCTCTGAACCTGACTGATATATCTGGCGCTTTCTTCACGGTACACCTGAACTGATACCCATTTTTGTAATTATGCTGAAACTATTGGATGCCACCGTACAAAACTTAGTTTCCCGGGATTTAGGCACCCCTGACTTAGAAGCTTTGTTTCAGACAGTTTTCGATAAGGTAAAAAATCAGTAAAGGAGTCTTTGACTGTACACGGTGATACATGTGACGAGATTCGTTTTGCAAGAATATATTTATATCTGAAATGAATGAGAAACAAGTTCAGTAAGTATACAAAGCAGCAATGAAACCACATGGAAAATGTGTGTTCTCCACTCCGACACAGTGCTACCATTTTCTTCTCCAAAGACTAATATATAATCATAAATTTTGAACTTGCAGAAAAGGGGGTGAGATTACATCTAATGAAAGCGGAGATCCGATCCTACAATGACGTTGAGACAATTAAATGCGAGAAGGCACCAAACAAACCTCCTGGTAAGACGAGCAAATCCAGTATTGTCTGAGCAATACAGTACTACGCACTGTACTAGGCGACTGAAAACAAGTGAAGCCGGGATAGCGTAGTCCGTATAGTGACGAGGGTATGGGCTGAACGATCCGGGGTTCGAATCGCGGCAGGAGAATGACATTTGTTCTTCTCCAGAACGTCCAGACCGGCTCTGGGGTCCACCCAGACTTCCATTCAGTGGGCAACAGGGGCTCTTTCCCCGGTCGGGGGCGCGACGCTAACTACTCACCTCCAAATAGTGACCAACGTTAAGAATAAGTGGTGCTATACCACCACTCGGTACCAGGGACAACTTTGACGACGACAATTTCCCACACCGCTAAATCAGCAAATCATCACAACCACAACAAACAGCGAACTTAATCGCCACAGACATGAGTGAACAATTTTACCAGCAGGCTATATTCTGTAAAACAGAATTCACTTTTCGACAGACCACGCAACTTGAAGACCAATTATTTATGTTTCACATTACTCTTATCTCTAATTCCCGTTGTCAGAAAGAGCACATGACAAAAGAAAAACTACAGAGAATGTGTTCAACGTGTAAAAACCAACGAAAGTAAAGGCGGTGTGCAAGTAGCAGATGATTGAAAATCATCACTGCGGAGAAATATTTTGATAACTCTGTATCAAACCTATATTTTGGGGAAGACATCTTATTTTCCATGAATTAAAAATGCGAACAACAAATTTCGTCTGTTTGTTGTACATGTTCATAGAAATCGTTTTTGAAATATTTTAGAAACTGCAACTCACTACGAGCTGCAACGATGAGGCACGTGATCGGGTCTACTACGGATCACATTCAGCCCGTTCATAAGAAAACAGAACAATTGCAGAACCCCCCGCAGGATCTAAAATGTAAGACTGTCAAGCTGTCTGAGAAAGCAATTGGAACATTTAACTCTTAATCTTTTGCATCCAACGCTGGAATCAGTCAGACGAACGACCTTAAACAATGAGTTGCATCTCACCAAACCACAACCCCGAAAAATTCCAATACGTAACAGGAAAACAACAAGATCGTTGACTCTTGACCCTTAAAGATGGGACCGACACGTTGTCCCGAAACGTCAGTAAACAATTACCACACGACGCCGCTAATATCCCAGAAGAGCGCAGGTCTCATCAAGTACATAGAGAAATCGCACACTGAAGCCTAGGAATAAAGAATATAATCCCGATTTAAAGGCAAGGGTTCATTTCAAATTCTAGACACATGCAGTGATATATACGTATGAGGATTCCGAATATTTTGAGCTAAATTTCGCTACGATATAAACCAGAAAAGCCGATCCCAGTGGCCGCGCGGTATAAGGTGTGGGTTTGCGACCGCTCGCTTGCTGCGTTTATAGGTTCGAATCCATGCGTCGGACTGATCACTCGTCCAGAGGAGTCCTACCGAGTGTGGCGTGCCCGAGTGTAATCGTGAAGCTACGATAATAAGGAGGCCCTGGTCCACTACGGGCTGTAGCGCCATGGGGAAAAAATGAACCAGAAAATGATCGTTTCCGGAAGTAATTAGGCCAACATGTTCCCAGGAAATAAGATGCCCACAATCATTCTACGTACGAGAAAACAATTCCTACTCTCCAGTCTGTACCAGAATATCAGGTAATTAAGTCGCATTTCTGTAACTAAATACGGGGAAATGGACATTAACGAACAATCCAGCAAATGGCTGCAGTCATTCGAATTTTTTCGATGTACACTCAGTAAGTTCGAAACATACTGAAAAGATCTGTCGAAGCCGTCAGTCACCTCCTTGTTAATCCGTTATTCGTTCGTTATGGAACTGTGTCGAAAGAATATTGGTCTTATTCACAGAACACGTGTCCTTGGACACAAACGTCTATGGTACATAGCCTGTTCATAACGTTTAATGCCTTACACATATAACATGCAAGTTTTATTATTAATTTGTTGAAGTATTTCATGTCAGGACGGTTAGCACGAACATTTTAGATTACAATCGCACACATTAGCGTTCGTACTGCTGATCAAACGCTTTAAAACATGTGCAGTAATACATTTTGTAACCTCAATTGCATGGTACACTCTTCCTGTAAAGTTACACGAAAGTCGATTTATTTATACCTCTTTGAAACATCCTTAAAAAGCAAATTTCCTTCCAAAAACCGACCGACACAGACTGACAACAGTTTATCAATGAATTGACAGCTTAAACCCCGAATTGTGCCGATCATGAACCGAACACCCTTAGCAAATCCGTTCTCCATAGACGTAAGAACATTCACACTTACGTACAAGCAAAATATTCTACAAATAAACCACACATACAGTTTTATTTTGACCACAACTGAAGTAGTAATCGGAAGTGTTTAACATTGCTACTAGATGGAAACCACAACTCAGGATTTCCCACAAATATTAAACTTCATCACGCGTGTTAAACATTTCTAGTTAGAAAGGAAGCTGCTGGCGTGAGGTGCATTGCACAATGATATCAAGTCAGCTTCCAAACACACACCAGAAGGGCGAGGCTTCATTGTCTTCGATGGACATGTAACCTGTTCCCTATGACGTCAAACAAGTATAAGGTTTCTCAGACCACTCTCGTCTCACTCTCGACACCAATATTAATCAACATAGAATGTTCCTAATGTTCGCTCCTACGATGAGTAGGTCATTCCTCAATATCAAGTCACACAAACACACTACAGACCAGCGATGTACTACACTCTCTGAAAGCAGGCGTGGACCATCATGGGACAGCACTTCGATATTCATAGCAAATGTGAAATTAACACATAACATATGTGAAAAGAAAACAGAAAGAAGGTTCTATCAACAGTATGTACGAAATTATATTTCCATTATCTGGAACTCATATAACCTTTTTACTTGTGAAGGCAATAACATGGAACCTTCAGAGACCCTTCTTTGGTTGATTTAAACCAGCACAATATATTCTCAAAGCTCACAAACTCTGCTCAAACGACGAGGCAAATTGCGCAGAACCGCGGTGACACTATCTGCTAAATAAACTCGATTTATTACTGAATGATGAGCTTCAGTTCCTGGACTGTGAGTGCATATTTCAAATAACCCCAGAGATAAGTCACAAGGATTTATTTCTCGTAAAGTTGGTGGCCACGAGGCCACGATAATGGAGCTCTCACGCTGGATGATATTTAAGACGCGATTACAATAACACTAGCTTACGATACGATTCTACCCTTTGTTTCAAATGGGACCTCGCACACTGGAGACTATACGCTAACGATATGCTCACGACGGGCCGATACGATACGATGTCGACTCAGCATGCTGTGTCGTCTATCGCCCAGTCATAAACAAATCGCCACAAAAGGCGAAATGTCGAGGGTTGTTACAATGCTTTAACAATTTATGCAAGCACGTACGATGAAGCAAATAGATACTAACTTGTGAAGACGGTTGGAAACACACCATTTTCTACTACTGGAAAGATGCTGGTTATTTAAGAAATGGCAAACCTTTAATCTTTCCTCGGTCGTCCTGTATAACATGATCTAAATTTTTCACTGTCCTGGTATAGTTCTCTGACGAACTAATAAATATACATACTGTAACAAATATAAAGAACCTAGGTGTTAAGAAGAATGGGCAAGGTACGTTTCACAGAAAACGATTCAGAGGCTCCATGTCAATTCTTAATCTCTTCGGAACCTTGGCAGACCAATGAACAATCGTTCAGTGACATCGGTACGCCTGGTGGTAGCAGTCTTATACACAGAAGGCCATATACGAACTAGAGCTCCAAACTTCCGTTTTACTGAATGCCCGAATGACATCTACATCTACGTCAAGAATATTTATCCGCCGATAAGGCTTGTCCTACATTTTTTAACCCATGACAAACCAAAACAAAGAGGTTCAATCTCGCTGACGCGCCCGATCCATCCGCTTGCCTCTCATTATTACTGACATCCATACAGCGTATTCTGGGAATTAATCCTTGACGGCGCCAGAGCCAAGGGACAAGTGATATTGTTTACTGTTCGAACAAACATTGGGACACAATACACGTGGCTCGGCGGCTAGATGAACCAGTTTCGGGCAAGGGGAACTAGTTTTGTTCTACAGGGCTTAGGCTTTCACAGGAGTCCAAAGGATGGTCTTGAATCGGTGTCGAAGGGCGTGGTTTTTTGGTCAAACCCATCGATCTGGATACAGACGAAATGCAATAGGCATTATTTATGAATAAACTCTACGCAGACACGCAGTAGACATTACGAAGGGCTATATTTATTAACATATAAATGAAAATTCATATCGGAAGGTTCACATCTAGAATGACCAACTTTCCTGTGAGCTTTAGTAGGATAGAAACTAAATTCACCTGCAATACATATACAAACCACTTGGAAACAATTTAAAAACATGAATTTAACACACGTTACGGAGACAAGGAATTAAAAATCTAAGTTGGTTTGTTTTAATACGCTACGGGGTTAAGTAGACTTTCAGCATTCAAAATGTGTTGTAAAAAGGTGTCAGAGTTCAAGTCCTCACTGGTGGAAGAATATTACTGACTAGGCAGGTAACTGCATACCAAGAAGTGGGGCGACCTTGAACCAACAATACAGACATCAGACAGAAGGAAGCGCTGCGAAGTGTCTACAGGGGTAACTGGCCCTGCAGTAATAAATAAACTTCGCTGATGCAAGCTAATTTTGTACACACTTATCACTGCATCGAATCCGCCGCGTTCCAACTACACCCGTTCCTAGGCACAGGTGGTTTCATTCTCGCAACTCGATAATCTGCATGCAACTTGGCTGCAAGTTTCATTGCCGTGTTCATGATAGCGTGCCTGCCACTGGTCTCTGTCCTGAGCCAGACGAATCCGGTACACACCTTCCCATTCTAGTTCTTTACGATCCATTTTAATACTATCTTCCCATCTACACATGGGTCTTCAACTTGATCACCCTTCTCTATGCATTCCCACCAAAACCCTGCATGCACTTCTTCCATTTTCACAGTGCATGTCCTGCCCGTATCATCCTGATGGTATGTGGCGAGGTGAACACATAATGGAGATCCTCATTATGCAATTTCCTCCTGCCTCCTGTTAAATCCTCCTCGTATGTCCAGATATTCTCCTCGGCGAACAGGCCTCTAACATCCACCGTCTACGTTCTTCCCTCGATACGACAAACCAACTTTCACACCCATATAAAACAACAGCCCGCATTATATATTATACACACACGGCAAACAAACAGTCATATTACCTTCGTTTTGTTGATTACTGAAAACACAACGGCATAACATCCAACAATCTGTATATATATATATATATATATATATATATATAGATATATATATATATAGATAAATATAAGTTATAAACCAACCGATGCACACTAAAACCACTTTTTAAGTAGCTTTATTATAAAATTGTTAAAATTGTACCCCTACACGTGTTTCGATCCTAGGATCATCGTCAGGGGGGTTTATTGCTAAAAGCTACAGTCACTTCAACACATGATTTAAAATATTCTATCTGCACTTTGAAATATAAATTAAAATCTTGTAAAAGGATTCTCTAAAAGTTGTAAAATTATAAAAGCACTGTAGATGGTAGATTGTGGAACTGCTGGCGTGTGGTATTAAAAGCATATGAAATGTTTTTGCGTGGAGCGGAGTGTACTACGTGTTGTGCTGTGAGGAGTACTCCACCATAGTACTCCTCACAGCACAACACGTAGTACACTTAATTTAATATGACGAAGATGCACGGTGTCAACAGTGTGAAAATATATAGATATATATATCTGTAGCTTGGTGCAACACTAGCCCAAGTCAAAAAAGCTACGTTTCGGGGAATTGAGGTTGAAGGTTCTGCAAAAAATTTAGTTTTGAAGATCAAGTTTAGACAGAGGAATGATGGATACTCATACTCGTATGTCCTTTAATAATAAAGATATGTCACTGGTTGTTATTGCACGAAGAAAAGTACCTAAAAATAGATATAGTACGCGAAAAATCCCGATTTCAGGAAAAGGTGACACAGGCTAGTATTGCACCAAGGTACAGATATTTAAACTGCTATAATTTCTTCATAAACGAAATTTTGATTTGTTAGTGTCGTTCTCATACACTGTGACTCTGCCACATTTTCACGTATGTATTATTAGCTACCTTAAGTCATTGTCCGGCATGGCGGTGACAATTCATGCACATGCAGGCTACTTAGTATTCTAGGCCAAACGCCTTACTAGCGACCAACAATCGCCAATGGTTCTTCAACATAATATTTATATTTTCGACCGATAAATTAACGTCATCAGCGTAGAACATACGCCGATGTGTCCTATTCAGTTTTAACCCCCGCCTGCTTTTCTTGGACCTTCCTCATGCCGTATTCTGCGACACAGTTGAATGCGAATGGCAATAAATCATCTCCTTGTTGCGCAACATTCCGAATAAGAAAAGTACCAGACAAATGTTTACCTACCCGGACTTCATTACAGGTTTCCTTCATTCATATTTTAATTTACCCAACCAGTTTCATGGGTATACCAAACTCAGTGACATTATATAAAATTTCATGACCTTCCTGAAGCCCACGAACAGCATATGTAAACTGTTCCACTACGTTCCCATTTTCTGACAAATGCAGAATATCTCATCAGTAGATGACCTATTATGTCTGAACCCACACTGATGTTCCCCAGCAATTTCGTCTAAACATGGCGTTAACCTTGACAGAATGTTCAATACGTGTCATGGGCATCGATAACTATTATAATAAATTTCATCACCCTCTTCACACACGTATAATAACAGACTCATTCATCTGATGAAATATTTCATCCTTATTCCAAATAAGGAATAAATACCTGAAAACACATGGACCGTTTCAAATTTGAAGTAACTTTGTAACTGTCAGCCACTGTAAAGTTTCCGAAGTTACTATGAGCTTCCTGTTACTTTTCATTTTTCGTCTGGAGTTCAAGGAAATTAAGAAATAGCACCCGGTCTATCAGTTACGTTGCGCTTTGTTGATGTTATGTGCCGTACAGATTTGTTGGCACGCACAAACCCTGCCCCTGCCGTCGGGCAAGTTCCAAGTTCTTACAAGAGTGCAGATACAATGGCTACTGCAGGTGTCACAAAATGTCATCGCCTTCCAATCCGCTACTTTTACAACATGGTCAAACACATGATGCCACTTCGGTTGACTACCCCCCCCCCCCCTTCCGTTTCACCGTAGCTCCAACCCACAAGCTTAGAACATCTCACTTCGTTAATCCCTACATTCGGCACTGCGAGGTTGTGCACAGCAAACTTTATTTTACAGAAAGACAGATTTGGCGGTTTCCTTTCAGACGGTATAAAACCGAATTAAATCAAATTATGCTGGAAAGAAAGTCATCCGTCTTGCCTTTTTCGCATTCTTTGATATTAAACCCCGTTTGAAATATTCGATGATATCACATTTTCTCTTCATTACACATTTCTCGACAAATGTAATAAATTCTAACACCAATATTTAAAGCCACAGGCAGTGATGATTAGAATAATTCCTACAATGTTCTCAACAACCGTGTGGTCACTACGTTCCTTTACGGCTATCCGAATGAATGTAACAGAAAAATAATATCACGAGGAAGAATCCCTGACACACCTGAACTTTCTCTTTAAGCCGCTTACTGGTTTTCCTTCGTGAGTTACTCAACGTTTTCCTCGCACTTTCTATTTGATATTCAACCAAAGACCTCAGATGCTCCGTCTAATGTCTTATGCTTTAGAATGCTACGTCTGTCATTTTGAATTAAACTTGTATTACATTTGAGTGCTCGACCTGGAACTTTCGAAATCATATTTCAATTGTACGATTTCCCTGACTACGGATTATCCATTCCGTAATTCTCCTCTTTCATTTCTTATTATAACCACCTCTTGCTTTTTACCTTGACAACCGCTTGCCACACATAACCCCAATTAACTTCAGCGGCGTCAACACTACATCTCACTTCTTTTGATACTCTCCACCCCATCCCTGTCCTATGTCCCGTTTAAAATTTAAAATTTATTGCAGCCCCCCCCCCCCCACCCACAAACTTCCGATTTTTATTTTATTTTGGCGTTGTGTTTTTTCACGATATGGATCTGCAATAGAAATGTAATTCTAATACGAAGTGAAATAACAAATAAACACGCATGAAATAAAAAAGCTCTAACACGTCACTCGCAACTACGTCACAGTTTCAGCTGGCTGTCATTTGATCCTATTCATTTCATCACATCTCTGAGAGCTCAGATTTTGCACTTCCTAGGTAAGGAGGCTCAAATTAATTTCATGTATGCTGTTATCTTTCTAAATTCAGACATTTGGGCCTACATACTAAAAGTTTCAATTGTCGGCTTATTTACACAACAAGATGCGTTACAGTACAGTATTAATAAAATAAAATTATAAAGAAATTCTCAGATTACAAGCTTGAAACTAGACCGCTCCGCAAATATTTTTCGGCCATACACTACAAAGACCATCTACCGCATCACTTCACAACAGTCACTGCAAGTCACACACTTCGTTTTCGTAAATCACAAAAAACCAGAAGGCAACAAAAAGATGGAATCTTGGTTGGTTATAACAACTGGCACCAAGTTGAAACAACATGACCATTACTTAAAAATATCCTTTTGGCTTTCCGTTTGACATCAATGACCAATGAAACACTGAGGTTGGAAATAAAAATTGGGTTTCCTCTGCCTGCTACAAATTCATGTGTTAGAATATGACAGCCACACAAATGACACTTTCAGTTTCCAAAGGGAGTAGCATCGAGTACTGGACACGATATGGCGTAGATAATTTGTTAAGAGGTTAAGGAGCACGGTACTTAATCTGTCACTTACCCAAAAATGTGAAATGCTTCATTCTCGTCCAATTATGCTGAGAACGCCTCTCTAAACAGCGAACCAATTGCCAAGTCTCCCTTTCAAACGACACATAAAACACATTTTATCTTAAACGTAAACAACCACCGCCTCACTACAGAAGATTTGGAGTTTCCATTGCGGGGGGCGGGGGGATTTCTGGTTGTGGTCTTTTGTGGTATGATATGTAGGAATATTTCTTCTTCTATGGCGCTCACCCTCGTTTTCGGGCCATGGCCTCCCCGTTACTGGAATTTCGAGATAATTAAGTTTTTACAAGGTGAGGACGTTAGCCCCACGCCCAACCTGGAGGGCCAGAATATCTCTGTCCGGCACCTGGCTCAAAACCTGTCCGGCCTGGGTGACCCTACCTGCAGCTAGGCTGCTACCAGCACAGCTTTCGAGTTCACTGATGCACGCAAGCTCCCGTACAGTGCTAAATATGCCGACAGGGTGGGATATATAGGAACATAACGTGCCATACCGCAGAGGTCCACAATGCAAATCTCAGTGGCCCAATATGCTGCCCCATATTAAACTACAGCCAATTACATATGCAAGCATCACCTGTTTACATATATAATGACATCGACAACCACCCGGCAGTAACTAATGCCATGTTCGAGCTGCTGCATCTGAGGTACATGGGTTTTCTGTCCTTCATTTCCTTCACAATGCAGCACTCGCCTGCATCGCAAGGTCGCTTTTACGATAACTATAAATGACAAGGAAACAGGCACACAAAAGGGTCAGATATTAAATATCTACATATAGTACATACCGAAAGATAGGAGTTTCCTCATGATCGGCGAGTAACTCAGCAGGCACATACATACATATATAGGGGCTATTTAAACAAGAAAGTAAATATTAACAGCACGTGAGAACAAATAAAGGAAATGAAAACATTCATAATATCGTTATATCACAGTGGAAGTTTCTTCATTAAGCAAACACGATAAACGTCCTCCAATGATAAAATACAGAATAGTTTAAATACACACGGAAGAAAAAGAAACAGAAATTATTGTGCGTTAAAGAAACTGGCACTGGAAAGTAAATAACAAGAAACTGTGTGATAAAACCTATTTTTTAAAATAAAGGAATTAGGACTGTGATAAGTACAAAGGAATTGAGTTCCCAAATTCTGCATACTCAATAATTCACGACTATTGGCTGGATGACCGATGAACTATGGTTCAATTCCCGAGAGGCAATGCGTCCAGACCGGCCGGAGGCTACCCAGTCTCCTATTCAGTGGATAATGGGGGCTCTTTCCCCGACAGTAAAGCGGCCAAGGAATGAAGCTATTCACCTCCATCTAGTTCCGAAGTCTGAGAATAAGTTGAGCTACACACACATTACCCCTACATGCCTTAATGACAAGCAAAGGGACAACTCTGACATTAACTTTATCTCAAAAAAGGATGAATTAGAACAGCAGTCAGAATTTATAAAGATATCCTCACACTCTGGTAATATTTAATTAAAAATCGAATTGCAGAACAATTTGGCCGGAAATGACAAAAAGTCCTATATCTCAGAAAGGCTGCCCTGAGGACCATACTTAACTGCTAGATGTTCGTTTATGGAAAATCGTGAAGGGTGGGGGGAACTACTAAACTCGCTCAGATGCGGACCTCCACGTGTCGGCCTCCGTAACAGTGGAAAAGGTCAACTCACCGGACACCTCACTACAAGGCTCTTCGCTGGAACCAATTTTATCGCGAGGCGAGGTGAGGTATGTTCTTAGATCTAAACTGGAGTTATATCAAACATTTTCGTGTGTTGAAAATTACAAACATTGTGACGGCACGCAACTCTAACGAGGTCGTCTGGAATTTTTCGAGCAGTGTAATTTTTTTTTTCATGGCTCGACAGCCCTAGTGGGCCTAAGCCTCCTCGTTGTTGAGGTTTCTAGATCACACTCAGACACACCACACTCGGTAGGACTCCTCCGGACGAGTGATTGGCCCGTTGCAGAGACCTCCACCTGACAACACACAACACTCACAAGAAAGAGACATCCATGCCCTCGGCGGGATTCGAACCCGCAATCCCACCAGGCGAACGGTCGCAGACCCATGACTTAGACCGCACGGCTACTGGGATCGGCGGGCAGTGTAAATATACAACGAAAAGAATACACAAGCACATTACTAAGTAATTCCCATTTTGTGCTAGCCTATAAACAGATATGTAGAGCAAAGTACACATTACAAAATCTTGCCAAAACATCAATTTTCCTTCAAAAGGCAAATATTCAATAACTGCAACGCGTGTATCAAAATCTACTGATTCTAGTGTTGCATTCGCTCTTACATCACTGCCTCCACCAACAGCAACTATATCCGTCATTCTGACTTTAACTGGTCACAAAACTGATAAACTTCAAAACATGCACTAAAACAAGTGTAAGTGTAACCTGGGAGAACACATTCCGCTTCAGTAATCTGTACGCTTCACTGCAAAGTTCCTCTGCTGCAGAAGATATCGCTATTTCGTACGACAATAGCAGGATGGCAGTAAGATACACTGCATATAAACTAGTCGAAGCAGCTACGAGTTTTGAGAACCTGATCCACGGGTGCTTACAGTAATCATCGCTAATGTGGGCTCACGGGCTACAGCACCACTAACAGTTCTGTCCAACAATTCGATGGCTACAGAACGTACTACTTTTCGCCACAGCAGACTGAGCGCAGGGGCGCAATCAAGGGGAGGGGGCTGCCGGGCTGCATCCCCTCTCACATCGAAAAAAAAAAAAAAAAAAAAACACACAAACAGATTTTGTAGACACGATAACATTAAAAGTATTACGTGATTCACGCTTCAGCCGAAATCGGCTGATGACTAGTAGATTACAATAAAAAAAATTAAGTACAAGAACTTGGATGTCTTAGATGAGATAAAAAAACCTTGTCATTTAAATTAGCTAAGTAATAAAATATGTAGCTATATTTTTATGTACATAAATGCAGTTGCAAACAGTGTTACGTTGCAGTTATATTTACGCCATGATTTTTATAACATAATTTTTTAAATCATACATAAATTACATAAAGCTTCAGGGTCAGCCCCCCCCCCCCCCCCACCAAATAAAAAATTCTGGGTGCGCACCTGACTCAGTGGGCGCGTTTGTGGCTGAGGACGGTGTTCGAGAACACAAGGAAACAACGAACAACGGAAGTACGTAGAGCGCATCGATTTACGAAATGAAAACGATAACTTCAACTCGGGACCATCTGCCATCACGAAGTTAGAACACTGCTCGGGGTGTTTCGTTGTCCATGTTCACGTCGTGCAGCAATCTTTAAACCCTTCAATGCCAGCCTCGGTGCACTGTACGGTCGTGAATGCATGTAAGGGTTCTATACATTTAAAATCCCTCAGTTTTGGGCAGTACAGACACTCCCCGACTTACGCAGTAGTTACGTTCCGGCAGGTCCCGCACAAGTCGAAAATGAGTACATATCGGCGATTTTTCTCTTCTCCAAATCGTCCAGACGGGTTCTGGAGCCCACCTAGCCACCTATTCAATGGATGCCGGGGTTCTTTCGCCGTGGGTAAAGCAGCTGGGTCGTGATGTTGACCACTCACCTCCATCTAGCGCCAAGGGTAAGTACAACTATAACTCTACTCCCCCTATTATGCCTTCATGGCATGGGCAAGGCCAACTTAACCTTTTTATTGTCCACTATATATGTATATACAAGAAAGTCCAATAGATAAAATCCAAACTCCAACACGCTGGAACCTGATCGGCCGCAGCATGACCGTCCCGCCGCCTGTCGCCCAGCAGTATTCTCCTGCCACCTTCGTCTATTGCGCTTTCATTCCCGCGACGAAAGTTCGGCTTTTTAAAAGTGTTTCTATTTCAGTTTTCCTTTTACTTTTCTTTCAAATTTCGTAATTCTGAAGTTGCGTAACTTCAAATTCCGTAAGTTGGGGAGTGTTGTACTTGGAATATAAAACCCAGCGTCACTCACGGGTTAAAGGGAACGTTACAGCCATACTCAGCCCCTTGGGTGGTATTTTAAAATGTTTAAGAAATCTGTGGCCTTCCATTCGGTGGACTTGTTGCAACCAACTATTTCCGCAGTGCTCAAGGTACAGATTACAGAGGCCTGTGCAAAAACTGACCATGGCATTCCCCAAAAACTGTGACAGGTGGTCGAGTATCGGTTTGACACTACTCGCAACACTCGTGACCGTTACATTAAACTTCGATTGTTCACAAAACACCTTCTCGTTTGATCTTACAGATTGCCTTTCTTAGCCTACCTTAAGAAAGGGATCGACAAATGCCGGGCGCTAGGTCGCCATGGCGCCTGGATAATTTGACGTGGCGCCTCGAATTTCGGAAGCATGTATTGTAAATGGTGTTTTTTAAAATCCTGGCTGATTATGCACTTAGTTACTAAACAGCTCACTCATGGCCACCAAACACTGTTCTAACTACCATCATCAGATTAGCGTAAAATGAAAATACACTCTGATAAGAAAGAATATAGTGTCTTTATGAGGTCTTCTACTAAAACATAATTCACTGTTTTCTGCCCCAGTGTTCACATCACGTGGCCGGGGTCACTGCCCGATTACGAGATGTATGTGGTCTACCTTCAGCCCCACCACCAATTCGGCCTTGCCAACATCCATGATCTACAAGCTCCCCATCCGCTCGACTCTGCTGAGTCCAGTGTCCTCCATGTCTGCCCTACGCCTTACTAAAACGCGAACACCTCTCACTTATCTAAAGCTACATCTCACCATTACGATCAGGACCTCCACGCCTGTCCTACACCTCAATAGACGCGAATAAAACCTACATGCCACCCCGCACTATTAATTAAAGGCTTCCAACATTTTCCCTACCCCTTGCCAGTTGTTAGAAGCATCCACAAAGTTCCATCCCAACCTACACCACACTGGCGTTAAACACCACAACGTATTCTGCAAGGACATTGCGGAGCTCCAAGCCCCCCTACGCCCAGAACCCACCAATCACAAACCATCACACAGTTCATAATGCGATGGCCAATATACAGAGCAGTTTAATTCACGACCTCTACGCCTACCCTGCTTCTTACCAAACTTCAACAGGCCCATCAATTACCTGCACGCCACTCCTTACCAATATGTGTATGTTATACCTTCATGTGGAGTTCAAAGAACTCGGCGCCTTCCATACTTACCAACTGATGCTTTCGCCCTTCTGGGGTGGTATGTGGCTTATGTTGGTAGTAGGTTACAGACGTTTTGAGAATATGGAACCGATAGGCTGTCCCGAACTTCGATAAGCAACTACCAACCTAGGCTGCGTAATATCTCAGAAGAGCGAAGACCTCAACTACACCGCGGCGGAAGCCTGAAATCTGCTTACCAACCATCAGAAGCGACCGCAGACCTCCCCTCACAGGTTTCGACAAAACGTGAATGATGCAAGCAGCATATAAAACTGTACAATGTTAACTGCTAGCTAATTTATCACAAGAAAGCAGTTATGACTCGGGGAACAGCTTCGGATTCCGGTCGCGGGTTCTTATTCGATACGTAACTGTATGTAAATACATATACTGCGACAGACCCTACGATCTACAGTCAAAATGCAGATCAAATACACATACGAAGAGGCGACATGACGAATGAACATAAACAGTATAGCCCAGACGCATAGATCGAGGAATATGTTTCGGGGAGACCAAACATTACGCGTGTTCAGTATTTCCATCGACATCATCAACACGTACACTCTGTGCAACAAAAACGGACGCAGTAAATTTTCTAAGTAGCTACTGAATCGGAAGTGATGGAAGTCTTCCGCTTGCGTCATAATGCCAATCATTCGTAATTCGTTTGCATTGGTCCGTATGTGGCTTTTACCTGACTTCCATTAATTACAATTACTGATGCCAGATCTCCATTAACCAGAGACACCAATGTGTCTAATGTGAAGAAAAACATGTATGTTGACGGCTTTTTCGAGCTGCGAATTTATCCCATGGCGAGCCGGAATTAGTAGACAAGCGGTGGGGAGACTAGTTTCTTCGCATATATTAAAATAGCAAAAATAAAAATTTAGACCGTGCAGTTATGTCGTTTAATTGTATGTTCCAAAAGCTGTCTGTGCTGTGTCGGCGAGGTCAGAAGCGTACCTTACTATTTTACTGCACGTTTAACCCTTTAAAGACGAAACGTAATGTTTTGTATAAGGGCTCAGTGCGTACCGCGCAGTAAACACTCTCCACCTCGGTTATAAAAAACCAATCAGTTGATGCTGCATAACGTAAAAGTTGCAGTGTGCTCTGAGATTAGTACAGAACACACAAACACAGTGTGAGCATCACGTAGAATTGTTGAATGTTAAACATGGCGGTACGTAAAGTAACCGCTAGGCTTTAAACGATTAAACTGCATTTCAGTTGCAGCATACCGCTATGTATTACAGCCAAAGCAATGTCCTTATTAAACCCCATACAACAGCTTAAAATTAACATTTTTAAGTTAAATCGTACACATAAAATTTTTTACAATGGCGACATGTTCCGGTACGTCTGCCGTCTTTAGCCCAACTCATAATACTGCAACATCAACATTTAATACAGAAACGAAAATACGCATCAACCAAAAAAAATTATAACGCACACAAAACACATGAAAGGAATAAACGCAAACAATAGTGAAAACACATTTTACAACAGAATACAAACCACCTAAATATGGGTCCCTCGCTAGATAAAATTAACCTCTTAAATAAAGGACTTAAATACGATAATAAAAAATCTAAAACTGGTTAATAAATTTGGCTACAGAATCTGAAAATGCTACGGGATCAGGAAAAGAAAAAAGGGAATGGGCTACGTCTCTCTCTCTCTCTCACACACACACACACACACACACACACACACACACATGGGTAACCGGTATAGGCCACGGGCTGGAAAATTACCACTTTTTGTACGTACATCACACGATTTGACCTTACATCTCTTCGCGGTGCAAAAGTGTTGTGATAGGCATTGTCTAACACAGCAACAGAAACGTGACTAGTAATTCATAACCTTCCATTCCACGTTCAAAAAACTTCAGACTTCAGATAAGAATGAATTTCGCTCGACTACTGAAATTTCATATCCAGCCGAAATCAAGCGAGTAGTTCAAGAGATATAATAAGCTCCCGGAGAAACAACCTCTTAATAAGGAATTAATTTTATGCACTCGTATGTGCAAAAACGTAGACAAATATAACACCGCAACGCACACTTACGACGACTTTCAGTCAAACGGCTTCCGTCTTAATGTAAATGCCCCTTTAATAAGAACCATCTCGTTTTAAGATAAGATAAGCCTTGTGTCTCAATTCCACTTGGGTCCGAAAAGTCAATTCCATAAGGAGCATATTAACACAAAAACAGGAAATTAACGTACAATCAGCCAATATTCAGACCCAAATTCAACCCCGCCAAGGACTTCCAACCTCAGTGCTTAACCTCGAAGCGCTCTCACATGGACTATTTACCCTCTTATACCAACAGCCTAGCATCTATGATATAAAAATTATTGTTTGCAATTTCTGATCCTCCACACATGTAGAGATTTCAGGGTTTACGATCATGTGGTCCAGGAATTGCTGTTCATTCGTCACACAAACTGAGAACTTGAGGATGTGCCTTTTCGTCTACTCGCAAACATGAATCGCATATCTGCGTGTATGCCAACGTCGGTGTAGATGCGACCTTCAAATCCAATAATGAGTTGTTGTAATATGTTCTATCGTGCTAACAATTTATTTAAATCTGCTACCTATGCGTGGGCGTAACAAATTCAAAATTCCTCAATAAAACAAAATAAAACAGAATTCGTCAATGCAACTAAATAAAAAAAATAAAGTAACTTTGCCATCATAAACAGCCTGCCTTATGCACAAAGCAGAGCTCATGTTTTCGTCCCGTTTATTAAACAGAATGATACAGTTTATACATTCACAACCAATGGAAAGAAACCGAATTAACAGCATTGCCTCGGTCAGGCAGTAAGTAGGTCGGGCTGTTACTCTCTGTGGACTGACAACACAAAGCTGCCACACGTCTCTCCATTCTAGCACAAGCGAAGTTTGTGAACGGTCGAATGTCTTCACACTGTAATCAAGATGTAGAACAGTAAACAACCACATACTGAAAGGACACATCTCTCCATTCTCTGTCTGTACGGCCGTATTTCAGATACTGTACCGACATACTCTAATCAGACGAGATATTGAGGCACCAATCAACACAACAGATACGCGATTTACGGTTCTCGCTGCGGTACAGTGCATACTGAGAACTAGGCTGTAGTACCATGTGGTTACCAATGTTTCGAAAAAACTTACTTCCTCAACATTGTACCCTGAAAATGGAAGCAGTGAGATCCTCCGAAAAGCTGACAATTTCATCTCATTTCTGATCATACTAGCCAACAAAATAAACCCACTTAATACTACACCATACCTAACAATCGTTTGTTCCTACGGCCACCACTCCAAAATACTTTTCTGCTATAGGAACCATTTCAGATTATGCTTATATTCATTATATAAACTCACACGTCTCATAAAAGTCGGGGATTAACATACAAACTGCTGGATCGGCAGCAATTTGATCAGGGACCCCGTCTAGTAGAAAACCCCTGGTGACCTAAATCTACTACCAGTGCTACATACAACCAGCCCTTGTTTTACGCCCTTGTTGCCTTCCTGAAAAATGGGCATAAATCAAAAGTGATACTCCCCGCAGGAGTAAGGGGTTAGCGTAATAGAACGCAGCCAGCCAAAAGACGTTAAACCGAAAATGAGCGTAAATTAAAAAGTGGTGTAAATTGGCAAGGGCGTTAAAGCAAAAAAGGGGTAAAAAAACAAGGTTTAGGTGTACTTTCAGCAGGCAGCTTATTGTTTGCATAAAAGCCGAAGAAGGGACACAGCTACCATCCCACACGGCGGGTATATCAACACAGTTGTTTACGTAACACAGTTATTCCAGAATGGAATAGGATTAGTGAACAAAGAATTGGAAAGGACTTGCAATGATATGTAATCCCGGCATTCACCTGGAGGGACTAAAGAAAAACACGAAAAACCTTGGGCACGATAATCGTGTCCCGACTAAGATAGGAATACGCCACCTCCCAAATCCAAGCCAGGTCGTTCCCGCCTCAGCCAATTTCTTCGATGTCTAGGGATCGATTTGAATTTCAAATCTGCCTGAAACAAAGTCTCAGACCGGAAGTTATGTAACCTTACAGCTACCGTCATAATTCCCATCATTCTTAATTTCCATGTATTTGAGCGAGCGTGGGTACCCTCCGTTCATTACAATTATTTACGCCACATATCTATTAAGCAAATACACCAATTATGCCTAATTTCAAGATAACACGGCTTCAAGTTCATACATTTTCCGAGACGTGTGACCAGATTCCACGGCAAAGCGCAATGAACTGTTTCAACACCCATATTCGTCCGCAGCAGAGTGGACAAAGCAGGAGACTAGGATTCTCTGGAGATCAAATATGCTAGTTCGAGTCTCGGTGTTGGTAAAGATTTTGGGCACATGTATTCGAACAAATACTAATTTAAACTTCGCAGTTATACTATTCGACTGTAACTCACTCCACTCAGCACAGTCTTTCTTGAGAAGCTCCCTCAGCTCAGGTGCGCACCCAGAATGTTTCACTGGCGATGGGGAGGCTGACCCTCAGGCTATATATAATTTATGTTTGACTTTAAAAATTGTTATAAAAATCATGTCGTAAGTATAACTGTAACATAGCACTGTTTGCAACTACATTTATATACATACAAATGTAATTACATGTTCCATGACTCAGTGTCAAATATTCTTGTTTCTGTTTCAATTTTATTAATTTATTTTTCAAAATTCTAATGTACTAGTCATCAGCAATTTCAGTGGCTGATTTCGACTGAAGGGTCAATCACGTAAAACATTTGATATTATCGTATCTACAAAATCTGTCTTTTAAACTTCGGTTTGGGGGGGGGGGGCTGCAGTCTGAGAGCCCCCCCCTGGGTGCGCCCTTGCCTCAGCTAGTCAAGAAATTTACCAAATTTTATGGAACCTGAATGTTCATTACCGTGTTCACAATAGCATGCCACCTGTCCCTATCCGGAGCCAGATTAATTCAGTCCATGCTCTACCATTCTGTTTAAGATTCATCTATGTCCAGGTCTTCCACGTGGTTCTTTCCTTCAGTTTTTTCTGCCAAAACATGCACCAGATGCCCCACCCGTCCCTTCCTCCATGATTTCACCACCCAAATTATATTTGGTGAGCACAAGTCATGACGTTCTTCATTACGCAAGTTTCTTCAGTCTACTGGTACTTCCTACTTCTTAAGTTCAGTATCCTATGCATGAAACTGTTCAACTACATGAATCAAAAGTTACTTGTACCATAATGGTGAGGCTAGAAATGAGGGGGACGCATATATTTGTTGCTTTCCCGTGATTTGTCTACTGGCATTCTGATTTAAAGGGCCTGTGTTGAAATGTGTTCTGTAGAGACAGAAAATTAAACCACAAAGTCTTGGGAACAACAATGCTCTGTCATGGTAAACACCAGCTAAATTAGGCCTAGAAAAAAAGTTATTCCTACCATCTGGGCAACTAACTGATGTTCTTTCAGTAAGTCCCGCCCGAAATATATCACTTAGGTACAAGTTGAACCTGAGTACACATACAGGCCAATGGAAACTGTAACTACTGGGATGACATAACAGTTACACTGCAGAGATGAAAAAAAGGCTGAAATGAGTTCAACAGTATACTGTGGATGTGTAATGAAAACAGAAGGTAAAGTACATGTGACATAAACTCCTCACTCTTAACAGTTACCCCAACAAAGTTTGTAAGCACTTCTCTCTGTCTCCATCCCAGCTCCATGTGCAGTCCATTATATCTTACACACAAAAATCTGTGTAAATTACAATTTTCTTAAGTGTGTTAACACAATGATAATTGTTAAAACTACACAGTGTCAGTCATCAGTGAATGAATGAGTATGGTGCATTGGTCGAATGATCCTGATACAGGAAAACTAAAGTACAAAGAGAAAAACCTGTCCCAGTACCACTTTGTCCACCATTAAACTCAACTGGACTGACATGGGATTGAACTGAGGCCTCAGCGGTGAGAAGCTGGCAACAACCACCTCAGCCATGGCATGGTCCTATAGATTATGAAGTTTATCATTATATAATATACCAAATTCTAACTCAATGTTTACATAAATTCTCCATTACTATATTTTCAAATACACGTAATTTACATTATTCTTTCCAAGTATAACACTGTATTTCACACCCACAGAAAACATAAAATTACTATGTTGTACATCAAGACAATCAGTGTTTTGGAAACTACAGAAGATGAAAAGCTTTTTGAAATGAATAATAACAATGAATTTTGTAATTTATTCTTCTCCCAGTTCCATCATGAACTTCATCTCTGTTTGTTAGTGTTGTTCCCTAATATTTACATTATGAAACATTTTCAAATGCTTTATTAAACATAGTTAGGCAGACTTTACTCCCGATTCCGGTTTCATACCCCATTCACATTTTACTTATATGTACTTCTACACTAATTTTCCTGGGGGCCTGTAGATAAATTTCTGCATTTTCTTTTGACATATACATTCCCCCAGCAAGTTAACACCATTAACACCATTAAGATAAACAAGTAGGTACAAATCCTAATACATGAGTAGTCACAAGATTCAAATATTTGCTTGCTGACTGGCTATCCAGCCCAAGGATTTTCATGGTTTTCCTCATTTTCTCCAGATAAATGTTGGCATAGGCCTATTCCAAGCTACTCAATGACCACTTCCTTCCACAAGCCTTCCAAATCATTACAGACTTATCATCCAGTCACTCAATACCGATTAACTAAGTTACTGGAAGCACTGTTAAATAAACCATAAACAACCAAATAAATAAATAAGTAAATAAATAAATAATTAAACATTAATTTTCATCAAAATACACAACTGGGATCATCAGGAATCTGAATACATAAGAAGTGTAATAGTTTTCTTAATCATACCCTTAACTTATCTACAAGAACCAGATAACTAATGCAACAGACATGGGTTGTTCACATGAGAGATCACCAAGGGAGACAACCCTCAAGAACTACACTAGTACCTCCTCGTAACTTTTAATAATATATACCTCAACATATCAATGTGCATGTTTCTCCAGTAACAAGAATGGTTTAAATGTATATTAGTTATAAATAAATTTCACAGCCTTAAGCTACTGGGAACAGGTGAAAAGATAACCAGGTTTTCAAGACATAAAGTAATAAATGGTGTAATATAATCCCCCGCAAAAACGTAATAACGCTACAGGATTACTGAAACTCTTGTAATCATCATACACTATCAAATCGCAATTAATGAACACCCAAAATGCACGATGCTTGTCGCTGTCCTACAATTCTAAGGGTAAATGTAGCCACTTTTAAGTTACAACCAACAATGACATTATAATAAAATTGAAAAACAGTGTATTAGTTTGCTAGATACATTGTTTTAGCATGCGTTACAAATGGCAAAATCATAAAAACTCCAAATGTGACGTTAAAGCAAACTGTGACTACATATAACTGCAAGCTTCCTGGACATCAACTCAGTTCTTATGAAAATTCGGAAATTTGCGAACTCACTATCACCCTACCTGCTGGGACGGTTGTTTGTGACATTCTAAGCACAAACTTGTCTTAGTAACAATGATCTAGTTACTCTTCCTAACACTAGGAAGCTAATATATTGACCTACATAGCCTTTCACTGTCGCCATCAACAGGAACATACTACCCCTTACCTCCTTTTTTCTTTCGGAGGCTTCGCCAATTTGGTCTCCATCATAAACTTGTCAGTAACACCAATAATTACACGTAACGCACGATCTCAGTTACCAACTAACACAAGTTCGTTTACTTCACATTACAGACAAAAACTCTTCTCACTTCCTTCTCTGTCACTCACTGATCACACACACAACCTCTTGCGTCAGTAAAACCTTGGTGCCCTCTATAGACATCACCGATACACACGGATCACCTATCTGGGTATGAATAAATACCATTACAGACTATCTCCCCAGTCTCATGACATGTCTAACATGGCGTTTACATATAATGAAAAGTAACTTCAAACTATATATTCAGATCCCTTGACACACATAACTGTATGACCCTATCATACGTGACGATTGCAATATTCTCGACTTGGATCACACAACTTCTATTTTAATTTTCTTGATGGAGAATTAAACAATATACATTAGATGACTCCGAACATCATGACTAACGTAGTATGTAACCTCTCACCAGGCTTGCAACTTGGCACTCATGGATTACATGTGCGCACCACAGACAAGTTCCCACAGCAGCAACACCAGTGACATCTTTCACCGAGACTCTGAAGTTTTGAACAAATATACTTCAAATACTCGCAACTCGCAAAAGATGTCGCGAGGAGGGAATGTCATACGCTTCACGCCACCTGCCATAAAACAGCCGTACGTTCAACCTGACATACACACGAACACTTGAAAGACAAATATTTGTTTCTCAAACACCACATTTAAACGAACACTCAAATCTAATCATAATACTTACCTCCCTTTCATCCAGCGTCTCAGAGATTTTTCAGAATATTATATCACCAAAGACTCAAAAATTTGTCAGAACCTCACATTCAGCCAACAGAACCACAAAGGTTCGAGTTACTGTTACCAACATCCATGAACAAACCAGCAGTCAAAATTCATCAAACTACCACCCAACATACATAAACAAAACAAAAAAGGCATAGTAAACCATGGTCACAATTCCAAGTTTCATAGTAGTTAAACTTATATCACCATTAACAGTATATGTGTGAAATGCAAACTGCATGTTAGGTTTTGGGTTGGGACTACCTATAAGCCATATTTTGGCTTTGCATTTCTGTATGTGCAAATCAGAAAGGATTTGGCTTTGTGTGTGTACAATTCTTTGTGATAATGTCCAAATTCTCATATAACCTCACCCTCTGAGGTTAAGTAAATCTCCACAGCAGAATCTGCCGACAGGAAAATCCCACATAAATCCCTTTACTAATCGCAAACATCACACCCAACTTGAAAAACACCTGGCATCTGCAGTGCAGGCTTAACAGTTACGTGCAAGACGGCATCACAGTCATAAACAAGGAAGTACTGTATGTACACAAGTTTTACGTTTTTTGTAATACTGTTTACAGAATAATATTTTTGAAGTTCAACATACATTCTAAAAAGTTTGGAGACCTGCTTTACACAACGAAAGGATGGAATTAAACTCTACTGCAATGTTAAGTCACTCAACTGAACCTATGGGGAAAAAATATGCAATTGATAAGTTCAGTTTGCCATAATTATTACTTCATGACCTTCAATCAGTGCGATGGCATTTCGGAATTTGTAGTAAACAACATAAATTGGGCTGTCATACTTTCAAGAGTAGCCGCATAGATTTTGCGAGTTGTTATATTCTTTTCACAGCATAACTCGAGAACAAAAAGGGGTTTACTATATCTGCATACAAGTCTAAAAAGGTCTACAATTTATGCAGCAGAAAATAATTCTGCAACAGTAACTGAATTTGAAATACCCGAAGACTGACATGAGATGTGAGGTTTTTGGGCAAAATTATGAAGACACATGAAAGTGGGAAAAAATCAAGGCCAGCATGGCAATAAGAATCACTTAAAATAAACGAAAATTGGAAGTCCTGAGGACTGAAATATTACATATGTGCAATGAATCACATTATTTTCATTGTTGTTTCAGTGGAAGTTAAATACGGACAACACTGAGTACCAGTAAAAACGTTAACTGCATATTTTCAACAGAATGAACAACTGAATGCCAGAAGTAACATTCATAATACTGCATACATAAATGTATTACTGCAGAACTAGTCACACTATAAAACCAGAAATTACTTTCACTTTTACTCTGTCTAGTATTCATTATTAAAAAGGATCTTGCAAACAAAAATTGTAGCTGTTAATGAGGTCTGCATTTTACGTTTTCTACAAGTGTTCTGTACAATGAACCATTGCTGAGAAAACTGATGAGGTTCATGTCCAGGTTTTATTTCACAGCATGAAAAAAAAAATGGTTGATACCGGTAGAATAGCTGTGCCTCCAGTGGCCTAAGTTCAAATACTTTAAGGGACCTATATTTACATTTTCCTGTCTGTGCAACTTTTATATGTGTCATAAACATCTGAAATAACAGAGGCAGAGCAGAAAGTTGCCCCTGCAAGAAGGGTTTATATCATTTCAATATTAATGACTAATACTACACCAAAAAATGACATATGAACAATGCCCAATGAATTATATGCAAAATATCCTACATGAAGTAATGTGCACAGGGACAAACTGCCCCATCTTTAAGGCTAAAAAAAGAAAAACAATGTATACTCTGATAAGCTTTAAATTGTCTGAATTCAGTATCATACACCAATGAGCAAAGCATACAATTATTAATACAAGACTTGATCATGGTAAGTACAAATAGTGAAACTTATTTTCAGACATCAAGTATTACACAAGTCTTGCTGATTCTGTTCTGACTATCCGAGTTAATTTATAGCCATTTTGGGCATGTCACATGACCATCTACAAGATAAAAACAGACTAGTTATCTTTGTTTCTTTTACGACAATCATCACTATGTTCACTAGACTACTTGAAAGTTAAGATGATGACGATGACAATGATCCTGAACTTGTTACAGTAGTTTCTCTATTCTCTTTGCCTTCCTCTTTTTCACTGTTAGCATCTACTGGACTTTCTAAGTCATCCTCATCATCACTACCTCTGCTATAAAGTGCAGGATACTGTGCCATGCAATCTTGCATAGTTTTGAATGCCTCATAACAATCACTACCTTTTGGTTCAGCTTCACTATAATGGAAGCATGAAAAGGCTTCTCGAAATTCAACACCACATGGACCTGTTGCCATGCCTCCCAAACAAGGACAACTCCAGTTGATAGAACCATCAGATAAGATCAGTCCTGGGGGAGGCTCATCTTTTGGTAGGCTGACTGTGCTTGGTGTGGAATGATCTTCTTTAGTGACAAAAATTACTGTGTCCTTACCTTGCTGAACAGTTACTGGCATAGTGGATATTTCTCACTTTATGGCTCCCACAAACAAATTTTAGAAATCCCCACTCTCACAGAAATAAATAAGAACAGGCATTACAAGTCTTAAATATTTGAATAAGTGACCCAAGTCAGTTAAGCAAATGAAATGGAATAGAACAATCAGTGATGGTTATAGGCTCTGCTTGTGCCTAGTAATGACAGCAAACATGGAGAGGTCTTGTGAATCCTGTATGCACAGCAAATGTTACTGTATTCTCCACACAAGCTCAAAGAACTTAGTAATTTCACATATGAGGTACTTGGACAACGAAGAATAGCTCGTCGAGACACTTGATCATACTTCAAAACATCGACACTTATACTTGCACCAACCTGAAAAGGAAAAAACTTTGTAAAAACTTCTAATGTCTAACCAGTGCTCACATGATTATGTTACAATTCAGTCTAGCTCCACAAATACATGAAATTTCTGGGCATTCATAACGTTGCAAAACCATAGATGTACTTATAACCTACAATACTAAACACTACAACACAAAAGTATCAAAATGCAAGTTCAATATATATCAAACAACTTGTACTTAAATTAACCCCAAAATGCTTCACCCCTAAAGGCCATCTTAAAAAGGGGTTCTTCAGTATATATTTCAGTAGGCAATCTTCATGAAGAGACTCATTACACAGAAAAGCAAAAATGATTTGTTTGGCAGGCCAGAAAGAGGCAAATGGGAAACACTTTAAAAATAATACTGGCACAAAAGTAATAACTCAAATTTATATGTTACAAATAGGTACCTAATTGTAATCCCTCAAGGTAAAATTCAAGGAGGAATGGAACACCTCATGACACATGGGTCGATATCTACACACACCTGAAATAATAAACACTGCAAGGGCTCAGGTGCTACAGCCTAAATTTGCATCCATCTTCGAGTAACGATTTCACTCGAATGCTGGCAAATGTGAAAGGAAGGAGAGGACAAAACATAACCTACTATTAGTATGTCTGATTCCACGCCATGCATTAGTTTATTAATATGTAATATAGATACAATTCCGTGATCTCAAAACATAATAATTATGAGCTAACCTCTCCAAAGAGAATATTCAATGACTGCATAACATGGTTCTTGAAATATACAGCATTTACTTCAGTTGTGTCTTGCTCCAGCTCTCTGATAAAAAAACAAAAAGCGCAAAGTAAAATAACCTCCTCACTGACAGGCTAAAGAATTTACAATTGCAGTGCTGTGTTCCACCATGGATCTTCAGAGGGCTATACCTCAACAGCAACATGTCAAGCTTGTAGGTTTTGTTATTGAACATCCTTTTCCCCACTTCTTCCCTCTTAGGTCCGAATATTTACAAAAACTCTCTAATCCCAATACAGTTCACATATGATTCATGTGTTCTGGGATATGACACTTTGTTGTTAAGAACTGCTCACCCAACAATACAGTGTCACATCCCAGAAAAGCTCAATCCTCAGAAACACTGTGACATCAAATCTCGCACAACTTATGTACTCCCAAATAAAATTTAGCTTCATGCCTGAAATTAAATTCGTCACTGAGTTCCACAAAATGCCAATGAGGAATGCGAGTTGATTTTCCAAGCCTCACATAAAACGACCTGTCAGATTATACAGAAGAGCATCATTATGCTAATGAAAAGATCTCACATGCTTGACGAAATTATGGCCAAGGAAAATGTCACACGCCTGAGAAATCCTCAACAAAATTTACTTTAACTGCGGTAACGGACAAAAAAAAAAAACACACAGTTCCAACAAGACGGAATCCTCAAGTGAATAAAGTCATTCTGATACTATGCAACTTAAATGTTTGATTACTAAGATATAAAACTTGAAATTATATACTAACAGAGACGCATCGACGTAATAATATTCACTCATGACTTTAAAACATTTATTCCGCTATTATTACACGCTTCATAACATTAAAAAAACCAATTCATCTACTTTGCCACTAACAAATACCAAAAACTTCCACTTTTCACAGTCGTATGTTCAAAATGCAGGGTCTCCAACACCGTGACCATACATTACCAACTTCACGTTATTCTATCAAGTTACACAGGTCTGATTTGTTTCCAACTAGCCACCACGAAACTAAACGCGGAAACTAAAAGCTCGAAAGGCGATCTCATACAGTTGAAGCTGGAATTAATTATCATACAGTTTAGCACTAACGACCTTCACCTGTTCAAGAAATCACCTGCTATTGAAATTTATGGAAGTGAAACGATCATTCCAGTCTAGGGCAGCACAGATCGCACATGTTAGCCACGTGCTTCCTGTACCTATCCAACAGTCGTCTGTTTAATATGAGTCAGCAATGTCTTGGTTTCTACCTACTAGATAAACTGTGGTTTCTAATGTGACTGTCCTACCCACAGATTAACCTCTGAATGAATCAGAGTACAGATCATACTTCCGTGTACATGCGGGCTACGCTGCACAAACACGACATGAATAACACCACAGATCATCTAGACTAGATACTAGATAATCTGTGATCTAGACTAATAGTACGGTAGGTTAGTCGGTAAGAAAACTAACTACTTTCAGTCTTGTTTACTGTATGCAAAAATAACCCACAATACTTTTACGTCCTATTTATTCACATATTCTCGGTTTGCTTAGGTGCGAAGTACAGCTTTTAACACATTACAGAAAGTGAAAAGAAGCAGATGGAAAAGTACTGACACCTATGGTTTTACCTTACATACCAAAACAGCTTTGTAGTGTGCAGTGACCATATCAGAAACAGATAGCACTTCAATTCTTAAAAGAACACAGTAAATGAGTTAATCAAATAGCAAAGGAATTTTTGGATAGGTCCTTCAAAGAGACAAGCTGGAAAAATATCCTGGACAAAAGTTTAAAGTAACCAGTAGGATATCATATTTCATATTTATTTATATATCCAGCAATCCTCAGAGGGTACAGTAATCCGCACCATGGGATATGGAATTCGTCAAATAACCTTCAAATAACATACAATATATATGTATATATATAATGTAGGTTAATGACAGGAAGAAGCCACACAATTACAAACACAGATAATCTAAAACATTTTTTTTATGCATTCACAAAACTTCACAATTTACTTTTTGTTGATTATTATACAACTGACCTCTATTTTGAGAAATAGTTTGTAATGGTAGCTTCATTCTGTGAACCACTTAAGACTCCTCCTCACTAGTGACCATATTTCTGGCAAATGATCACCATATTTGAAACAATTCTGACCCAAATACAGTAATCCTTCAGTGTATGAGCAATAAATTTATGAGTTTTTGCTTATACAAGATGCACAAATTAATACTTGTTTTTCAATATGTAGCTAATATTTGTACATATGAGCTTCTTCCTCTTGCAAACTAATTACTGTTCCCTTTACCTCTTCTCAGCTATCTGCAGTTCCCATATTTTCTCAGGTGCACAGAACGTATGGCATTCCTAGGCTGTCTAGGCAGAAGTAGCAGCAGTATAATGTCTCAATTTGTTCTCATAGCTTTGTTGTGAAGTACACATTTCTCAGTGTTAAATCATTCTCTGCCAATTAAATCTTAACGAATTTTTGTGTATCATATTTATAAGGCTGGTACCTAAGGTTTATGCATAGGTTAATGACTAAGAATATTATTTAAATATAGTAATTGATGTCTAGAGTTATTTTTTAATACTTAGGTACCGTTCTGTATTTTAGAACATAAAATGAACTCTACCAGTCTGATGTGGTCTTCACAGTTTGGTTTTGAGTAGAAATCAGCTTCTAATAATTGGAAGGTCTTAGCTGAGAAATCCAGTATTTGAAAGCTAAGGCCATGGTATCTGCAAAATGTCAAGTTGTTCAGCACACCATGACCACAATGGAACAGCACCCCCACTCCCCCAACCACTCCACCCACTCCATCCCACAAACAATAGTGACTGTGAATTACCAAAAGGAAATGTTCTGTTAGACCCTCAAAACACAGTGCCCTTGCAACCATCTGTCTGATGGCGAAAGAATGGAGCATAGTCCTCACATGTAAGGGAAAGGTATGCATGGATAATCTAGAAAATGGGTGTTCTTCTGTGTTTTACATTTATTATAATATACAAATTCAATGGTGGAATGTTCAACTTTAAACAAAATTTTAACAAACATAAAATACTGCCTGCAAAATACAGTGACATGATTTCTTTTTTCATGTGGGTGAATTAGAGATACATACCCAGTTGCTTAGAAATTATACAATTTTAACACAAGAATAGAATTAAACCGTTTGTTATATTCATATTTTACAGAATGCTCTTTCAGGTAAAGCACATACCATTTCTTATGTGCTGTTTTAATTTTTATTGTAAAATGATTAGAGAGCTAACCAAAAAAAAAAAAAAAAAAACTGAACACTTCCTTCAAACTGTAACTTAAAAACCATTAATAATTGTTATAAGTGATAAAACAAACAGTATATTACATTTAGAAGCATCTTAAATAAATCAGTACTACAAATATAATTAACAGCACACAATGCCTTGGTGGGACAAAGTCTGATTTAAAAATAATTTCATTTGAGTAGAAGCATCAATACTTTACACATAAATTCAGAAAACAACTAAAACTGCACCGATCTGCTATCTTCTGAGTTGTGACACTCTGTGTAGTGGTAGAACTTTGTCAACATTTCAGAGGATCTTGCAGGTTCCAACATCTTCTACCCTGTTAACGAAGGCAGCAGAATTCTCCACAGTGTCAGTATACTGCTACTGAAACACACAGTGCAACAATGCAGATAACAGCAATTTTCATAGTGTCCACTGTGAGAACCTAAAATCTTACTGAACTGACCACGGTTATGGACAAGTGTTCAGTGAAGCTTTAAAAAAGGACTTAAAACTCTACTGCGTATAAGAATAGAATAGAATAGAAGTATGGGTCGGGCCCTTTATGGTCCCGATGCACGTAGGCCTTTAACAGGACCTTTGTGCCCCTTGACCAAATCTAAGTCAGGAGCCCTGTCCTTATAATAAAGGTCCAGATCGCCCCTAGACCTAGTTCTTTGATATCTTCAGGGTGTAAAAAGAAAGAACCCAGGTAAATGTGTCTAGTGTTGCCAGAGCTTCACATTCACACAAAACATGAGCTGAGGTTTCCTCCTCTGCTCTGCATTTCCTACACAGGGGGCTGTCACTTAGTCCCATTATGTGGAGATGTCTTCTCAGAGTGTTATGTCCAGTGAGTAGGCCAACAACCACTCTGGATTGTGTCCTACTAAAGGACAGCAGTTTGGTCTTAGCGGCAATACAAGGGCCCAAGATCAACTCTCGAGCCTGTCTTTGAGTGCCAGCTAATCCCTGCCACATTATCAAGTGCTGTTTGTCTAGCCAGCACTGAATTTTCTTCCTTATACTTTGCCTCGAGACTCCCAGGGCCGGCTCTGGTCCCATAAAATTATTTCCAGAACCCCCCTTTGCGAGCTCGTCGGCGATTTCATTTCCACCTACTGCGTATAAATCATGTAGGTTGTCACATGTCCTAATACAGTAAAGCATTGTCATGCACGGAATCAAAATTATGGCATGTTTGAGGGAGAAACAAATGGGAAGTTGACTAGTACTGTATTACGTATTAGGATAAATGTTCTCTTTTATCACATGAAAATATTGTGGCACAACACAAGATGTGAACTGTGTGTACAAAAAATTATGGCATGTAAACTGTGCATTATGGTACTTGTATTCACATATAATGTTATTCACACCACAAACATAGATGAGTCTTCAGTCACAACATTTGTACCATCTTCACAAAATTACAGTTCCCATATCCAGCACCTCCGGGACCAAAGGGTTGCCAGATATTGCAATTTTTCACATATTAGAACATTATACCTAATGTGTATCTTAGTGTACATAGCAACATTATGGACAAACATAACCATCAAATTTGTCACTTGATATCCTGTCCTGTTTTCCCTGATGCACTGTCTAGCCCCTTTTCATCACTACTTACACAACATGGTGTACATATAATCTAAAAAAATAACCAACAAGACACCAATATTTTACTATTTTGATCATCATACTCACATTGCTGCTGCCAGCTGATGGACAAGTGAAATTTAATGGTTCTCTTAGACAATTTCAGTTAACAGACTTTCCCAGATCATCCAGTGCCAGATATCGCAGCTTTGAGTATAGTTTTCTAGTCAAAATATTTTACTACATGTGCATTTAGCAGACAGTGTGGGATATGATAGTCTTGTATAGCTTTGACTGAGTCAGACACAAAGACTGAACACTTATGAAGCTAATGACGTCAGTAACAATGCCTGTAGGAGTAATGTGACAATTTTCGAGCTTTTAAAATTTAGTAGTCTGCTCTTCTAACATATCCTAAAGTATGTTGAATAAAAGGATGGGCAAACAACAGGCCATAAAGCTGTGCATGGCCTTTAAAATTAACTGAATGAACCAGCAAAGTAGGCTTATACGTGAAAAAAATGTACCCTTTGTGCAACAAAAGTCAAGGGCTTAAAAGTTCCTACATCTGTAACCAGAAACGATGTAAGCATATAGGAGGTGTCATAGGTCCAATTCTTTGTACTTTCCTTGTACTGGTCCAATTATGGCTTTTCACTGTCTTCCATTAAATACAGATGTTTTTGTCGTATATTATTAAGCAAAGACAGCAATATGCCTGCATAATTTGAAGACATATGAATCAACTATAGCATGTGTTGACTATTTTTGCACTAATGTATTAATAGTGTTTACAATGTACGATTTTGAAATAACAAGTTACTTTGTCGCATTGGAAGGTTCACAACAATGAGTTGCCACAGACCAAAGTTTGTTTTAATATGTGATTATCACACTACTGGTATGCGAGATTTGATGTTCCCACAATGTTGGTGTAGTGGGTAATTTAACATACCCTGAAATTTACAGAGAATGTAAGGGTATGTTAAATTATGTGCTACATAGTATAATATCCTAGAAGATCAGAATCCACAGAATACTGGTAGCTGACAGCAGACACCAGTGAGAAAATGACAGACCAATTACAGAAGTACAAGGTACACACAAGAATGACTTCAGCGCCAGTTATTCTGCCAGATTGATGAGCCTCCTGTACATGACAGATCATGCAAATGTAAACAATGCTGAAGCCAGAACAATATTGAAAAAGATACAAATGGACAGACACAAGGAAAGATGAATGACTGGAATTATGATGCCTGCTTAATGCCTACATCAATTCCAGTTTCAAACTCACAGAAATTTTAAGTGCCTGACTTTTGGTGCACAGATTGTACAGAAATTTCTTTAACACTATAAATCCAAGGATTTTTACACCACTCCATACGGATATTTACGTTGCTCTGGTCTAAATACAAAATCGTTCCCTAATGGACCCACCTACTGTAAAGTTTTCCCACCCCTTTTCTAGTAGCAACACACTGCATGAATAACACCCATTCAATAATCCGTTAAATAGCAGTCCCTTACCTACATTGTGGAGACAAAGCCTGAGGACAGTATGTCAAAAATTAATTAACCATGATTTTTTCTCATCATTTTCTTATTAAAATGGACAAGCTACTGCTAATGTACAAAATCAGGGTAGCCCTTTTACAACAATTATCATAAAAATGAAACCGTTGCTCAATGAATATAAAATGCCATCTTGAAAGCAAAGTTCATTTATAAATATATATAAATGAAGCAGGGAGGATTCCAAGTGACACTTTTATGATATTCGTGTTTCACATTTAATGGTGCTACAGTTTGCTGTAAATGGGCAACACTGTGTATGCAGTTGCTGAATCTTACATGGAGACATAATGTAATTATTGCAAAAGACTTGGAACACAAGTTGGATGAACCATTAGAAGGAGGATCTTATTCCACCGGGGTTGGAACAATGCGATAAAGAGGTGAGCTTCTTAAGAGAATGTCTGCAGCATCATCGCGACCTATATCTTGCAACTTCCGGATGAGTATTCCTGAAAGAAATTAAATATTTACTGCTACAAATACAGTAAAACCCCTATTTAATGAAATGCTGGGGGATTAGAATATATTTCACTAAATCGAGGTTTTCATTAAATGGAGGTTTTCAATTAAAATGAGTTAAATTTATCTTTTTTGCTTGTTTATTAGTTCCATTATGGTCTCTATAATAAAAATCCATTTTTCAACTTTGTATGCACAATACTTATATTAATATTTTTAAAATAAACATTTAGAAACAAATTCCAGTGACAAGCAAGCCTTATTGCTTTTGAAAATGAAATTTTCTGTAACAAATCATGATTACAAAAAAATGATTTCAAAATTTTAAAAGTATTTTCAAAATTGACATAAATCTTTAAACAATTTTTCATCCCTCCTTTAAAAAGCTTCATCATACAACTTTAAATAGAAAATATTAAAATATATTTGGAATTTTCACATAAAAAAATATCAAAATTATTAAAAAACCAAGCATACATAGCTATAAGAAAATTATTTATTAACATAGTCCAGCATACTTGCTTGCTTCTTCTGGCGGGTGCTCTGAACATTCAGAACTTCTCACTCCAAAGAATTTACTTTTGATATAGTAGTGCTTCACCAAGTGTGGGAACTGATGCAATTTATATTGCGGGCATGCTTGGGTTCTTTCCTACTTCTTGAATTATTTTCACTTTTTCCGCAATTGTCAGCTTCTTCCTTTTACTAGTAGCCATTATTAAGGAATAAAAAATATAATAAAAATAGTAGAAAGAATTTTTCACAAACTCTCCAGGTTTACGCAGTGATCGCAAAACAGGCATGCAGCAGCAGAGTAACTTCTTGATAAGGTAGACGGAGAGGGGACAGGCATTAGGTCATCAGGATTGGAGTAATGGACTGGCTAAGTGATTACGTCACAGTTTCCCCTACAATTGCGCTTCCGCATATTTCACACTACTTTGTCTCGCTTATACATAGGCAACAGTACCGGGCACTCCTGGACGATCACCCATCCAGGCGCTATCCTGGCCCAACGATGTTCGGTGACCTAACGGAAACCGGTATTTCCATTGTGGCAGGCCATTGTCTCAATGTCTCGAGCATATATCGTAATTTTTACGTACAATATGTATCTTTTGTGATTTTTTTGCTCATGAAAAAACTTACTAAATGTGGGAAACGTCAAATAACAATTGAAGTATGAGTATGTAATATATTTCCACTAAATGCGGGGTTTTCTCTAAATCGGGATTCACTAAATGCAGGAAAATAATACATTGTTTATATGGAGCTATTGTCAGGACATAAAAAAATCATCACTAAATCCGGGATTTTACTAAATGCGGGAACATTAAATCGGGGTTTTACTGTATGTGCATAAGGCAAATGTACACATTTGATGGTAAATTTTTATGCTAAATCAATGCAGGTATTTCTCAAGAATTCTAGCTCTCTCATTTAATTTAGGCTCCAAAGTTCAGATTATACCCACATGTGAGATGTGAGGTTCTTACAGCAGTTCTGATGAAGATTTACATATTCTTATATGTTACACCATGTCGACCAGTAACTAATTACTGACATTTCAGAGGAGGATAGTGCCTCCACTTCAGGATCAACCAGTCCACTCTTTTTCGACTGCTTGACACTGAAGATGGTGGCACTATGCTCTTCTGAAATGTCAGTAACTGTTTACCAGTCGACATAGTGTAACATCCCAGAAGACTTAAGTCTTCATCAGAATTTCTGTGAACACCTAACATCGTGCCCTTCAGAAACAAAGTGTAGAAAAAATTTCACTCTTTGAGGATGTGGTTGGTAGGGGTACATCTTGCATGAAGAATTAAAGAAGTCTGTGGCAGAAAGAGAAGCAAAAGAAAAGAAAAGCACTGTAAAACATGACAAAGCAGATTTTCCTCATTATACAGCACTTTGAAAAACAGAAGAATATTGATTCAGCACCTGTTTCAACTTTATATTCTCCTCTGAATCATGTAAGTCATATCAATGCATTTACTTACCAATTCCTGAAGCCTTGTCTTTAGCCCACTCATCTAGAAGATTAGCAGTTCGACTGATAGACTTTCCAGCTGCATCCAGCATTGAAACTTTGTCTGCTAAGCCCAATTGTACAGCTAGTAAACACCAGTCTTTCCCCATTGGATCAGCAGGATCCAAGAGCTTGCACAACTGTTGCTGACATACAGTTGACATAGCTGTGACAGGTAATTCATCCCCTGTCAATAACACCTCACTCACCTGCATTAAAAACATACCAAAATTAGGATTTATCATGCAGGAAAAGAAGATTTATGTCTTGGAGACTGACAGTCAAATTTTGTCAGGGGTAATGGTATGATTATTCCAGAAAATTTTGAATCATGGAACTAGTACTCCTGCTAAATTCTCTAGAAAAATGTATTGTAAAGAAAACACATTGATAAATTCTATAGTACAGTATTATACTTTGCTAATATAAAAATTGTGGTTTCTAAAAAGGTTTGTATTTTCCAAGAATGAAACAAAACGTTATTGATCAATTTATATTTGTTATTTGGATTATTAACTCTAATTTTAATACGAACCTGGCATAAAACCCATGAAAGTTCAATGGGTAATAGCCCATAAAAATACATCTTAATCTATACTAAACAGCAAAGATACATTTCCTTCACTCACAGCTTGAACAACTGTAACAGTAGGTGAGTGAATCATCTAGCCTTCAGACACAAAATGAACACTGACACATAATTTATGAATTTCACTTACAGCTGTTATATTAACATCCCACCATACAATCTATTCTTTCTCATATACATTTTTTACCAAATCAAATATTACAAATGATCTCAAAAATACAATAAATGGGCAGAAATGCACCGCACAACTTTCTCTCCTAACACATTGTAATGAACTTCATCTTCCAGTAGTATAGCAAGCCTTTCATATATACAATTCCCATCACTACTGTTTTCACAGAATATCCCTCCACTGATAAACACTGTTATACATTAAGTCACAATTTCATTGAACCACAAATATTTCATCACCACAATGAAACATCAGTGTTTCTTTCCTGACCAGTTCAAATTCAAATCAAAATTGAAAAAGATTTTAAAAAGAACTGGATGGAAGGTCTGAAACGTTGGCATCTGTATTTAAATATTTAATACTGACCAAGAAGCATCACAACATGAGGTTGTATCCCTTGGTACTGTTATTAGCATCAACTGTTCTGTTCTATACATCCGCACTAAAAAACTTCATCCCAGACCAATCCTTTAACATATTCTGTTACTAGCTTTATCAGTCCAAGAAAATCGGTGGCGACTGCAACTGAATAGAACACATCAGATTCTACTTTGTGCTGATAATGTTAATTTATTGTGGGAAAACATAGACACCATAAAAATCAGAACTTCTATTTGATGATATTACCATCAACTGAAGTGAATGTTCATATATCATCACCAGAATGCAGGACAAAACCATAACATAAGGATAGCTACTAAATCCTTTGAAAATGTAATGATGTTCAAATACTTTGGACTGTCAGTAATAAATTGAAATTACACCAATGAGTGAATTAGAAGCAGATTAATTTTAGAGAATGTCTAATACATTTATATCAAAATAGTTTGTCTTACTATCAGCAGTCAAAATGCATATAGATGAAAATACATAAGAAAATTATTTTATTCTATTTTTTTTTTTTGGTATATGGGCACAAAACTGTCTCTAACCCCAAGAGAAGAAACTGCATAATTATGAGCTTTAAAATTGAATAATATTATGCTGGTCAAATCATGCATGCCAATATGTATAGGCATGTAATATGCACGGGAATAATGAGAAATGCATACAAAACTTTGATGGAAAACCTGAAGGAAAGAGACCACTTGGAAGATTCATGGAAAGATATGATTAAAATGGATCTTAAAGCAATAGTGTGTGACAAAGTGGACTGAATTAATTTGGCTCAAGATATGTTTTTATGAAACTTTAGGTTCCTGGGATACTTTCTGACTAACTCCACAACTATTAGCCCCTCATGAATAAATTTATGGGTTGCTATTAGATGTATCACTTATAATTTGTAAACAGCACACCATGAGGTTGGCATACCAAGGTCATGTTTACCTCAAAAGCTCCAAATCCGACTAGATCCAATACAGACTCATAGTTCCCTGTAAGGGGGTTCAGCAGCTTAGAATTGAGGCCAGGTGGCTGCAGAAGGCATGCCATAAGTTGATCAGGTGACCAGCAATGTACCAAATCACTGTGGAGACGAAGCTGCTCTGCACTCAAAACATGTTTCTCAATTTGTAAACCTGGGCTCATTTCAATCAAAACCTGAAAATGTTATATTTTGATTAACAAAATGCTTTGGGCTAATGAAAAATTATAATATCTTATCAAATTCAGCAGAAGTATAACCAATTACCAGCAAGTTTTGATAAACTGAATTTAAAAATTTATAATTCTACCTGATCGACAATTCCAAGGAGCTCTTCTATGAAGTAGAAACAAGCCAATTCTGCAGATTGTGGCCCTCGGACTTTCATTTCAATGGCTTCTCCATCATCTTCTAGTGTAATTAAACTTTCAATAGGACCTGAGCATAACTTAGATCCCTCAAACCACTGGTAGAGATCACTATCTGGGTCACCAAGACTTTGCATAGCTCTGCGTAGCTGGACCTGTAAACACTTAACATTGAGTAATGCAGGACTGGAAATACATGAATCTCCTAGCCTTATTAACTTCACACTGCCATGCAGGACATTCTTTACCCACATGAGGTAAAATAGTAAAATCTGGTAATCTCTTGAAAACCTTTACATATCATCTGCCACTTGTCTTCCTTCATAGTAAATAGGGTTGCCCTAACACACAGAGTTTTGATAACATCCACAACCTTAACGTTTCTATTAGTTGCTTATGTTATAACATACAGAGTTCAACATCAACTTTTTGTTTGTCTTCCCATTTCATACTCACAACATCATTTTTCTCCTAGCTCACAGCCTCCCTTCTGTAGCTTCCAGTTATTGATACAGAATCATTCAATCTTAGAGCATAAATCTTCAGACCTTTTGGACACAGACATGGTTTCTAATTAATAAAAGGCTAGAGGTATAGTCTGGACTAGTATATATTCAATTTTCCCTTTTCTCAGATGTAAAATTTTACAAACTCTAATTCATTATATCCAAGGTTAGCTTCTTACTTCTGATGCTTTTTAAAGGAAGATAACATATTGTGGCTTATATTATTTTGTGCAAATTTTAAATTTACTCAGACATATTCTTATGCCATAAAGTGTAAAAAGACTCCAAAGAGGTTGAAAAATACATACATACATACATACATACATACTTGTACATACATACATATACATTCCATTGATCTATAAGTCCCCCATATGGCATTTGGATATGAAACAAGTCATGAATGCTAAAAAACATGATTATATAATACAATCACTAGTTCTATATCAGAATAAGTTAACAAAATTACACAGAACACGCAGACTTTTTTGGATATCTGAAAATAATCGTCTCATGTGTGCAAAATTTCAAAATAAAAAGAGAAAATATAATCTTCCTGCATTACATAATTTCTGACATGTAATACATTATTTGTGCCCCAATGTAAAATGTCTGTTATTTACTGTCCAATGTCATTCAAAATTGTAAGTGGTTGAGAGATTTTTGTAAGGTCTTCCAATACAAAATTTCATCATATTCCATTTAACAGTTTAATGTGTTGATACTAGGTTCCAGACGACAGATGGACAAAGAGATGTACAGACATGACCTCCATACTATGTATTCTTTTTTAATAGCTTAAAGAATATCTGAAAATAATACACCTTATCTTTTCTCTGTGAGGGTAAGAACTTTCCAAATCCCTCACATGAGTATTTTCCATCTTTAAACAACTGTATAAGCCCCAGCACTTTGCATTATCATCCCATTTCCTGTTTTCCGTACTTCCGCCACTGGCTAAGCAAATTATAATACTGAAAAGGAAATGTGTGATATGTCTAACCTGTACACGCGGAAAAATACTGTGTAAAAGATGAAAAGTATCTGGAGGTGTCTTGAGTTTCACTCCACCATAGCAGCTAGCTGGATCATGGTAGCGGGGATCGGAGGCATCCCACAGTCCATCAAGTGTTTCCACAAAGTTGTAACATGGAAACTCGAATTCTAACTCATCATCGTTCTCACACTGTACTAGAACATAGTTCAAAGGCCATTTGTGATATATTACGAAGAACAATATTATAAAACTGAAAAACACAGAAAAATATACTGTAAATCAGGACTGATTTAGGTACTGATGCTGAATAATCTCATGCATAAACACAGACTTTGGAGAAACTATTTATGTCATCTTTAGTGTAGAAGATGAAGGAAGCAAAGCAATCTGAAACATCAGTGACCACCCACAAGACTATGTGGTGTCAAAACTTTGAAGACTGCAATCCAAATCTTTACTGCTGTGAAAACCTCAAATTTTGTATAATGATACCTAGTTCTGTGCATTAAATAATTTACAGAGTTGTGTAATCCAAGTTCAACTCACAACAATTGTAGGACATGAACCTACAGCGAAATTACTGAATGACTGTTATATAAAATTTCACGACCAAATTACAAAGCCTATGATATTTATACTTGCATCTAAAGTATATAGACCATGCCTGTGAAAATTAAGATACACTCTTAACAGGAAGAGGAAGTTAGTCTAGTTCAAGTTAGTCTCCTCTAGAACATATACAGTTTCTCCCACATTCCTGCCAATGCTGTAAGCACCTCACAAACTGAATCTTTGAAAGCAACAGCTGCTCCATTGCTGTAAGTACAATTGTTTCTACATTATCAAATCAAACATAGAAAAGTTACAGGAAGCAATATTGCAGATATATTTCTAATTGGTAAAGTATTGTGTATGGCTAAAATTTGTCTCATAAGCTGGGCTGAGTGGGCAAGTGCATTGTGAATGATGAATCTGCCATTCACCAGATTCTAACTCCTGCAGCCTTTATGACACACCACATTATGGATACATCTCATCACCCATGAATACAAATATAAAGAATGATCTTATGGAGAATGACCATGGTACAAAACATTGTAATCAAAGAAAACAATGGGCATCACTTCAGTTCTGTTGTGCATCGACAGTGTACTGCACTTTGTTCAGAGTGCGGGGCTGCTGAATGCAGGGGCAAAAGGGCTGCACAAAGGATCAAAAACGGTTGAAATGCACAGATCACTTCAGCGCCCGCCCTTATGTATTCTGTTGGTTCTGTTATGCATGTGGAGAGCTTTCTACACTCAGTGGAATTTCTATTGTGATAAATACAGCTCAGTCTTGGCACCATAACCATAGACCCATGCTTCATACCGTTATAATAATTTTAAACACATTTCACTGGTTGCTGCACTTTGAAGAGGCTGGGATAGCTCAGTCGGTATAGCGACTGGCTACGACCTGGACGGTCCGGGGATCGAATCGAGATTTTTCGCAGCCGTCCAGACCGGCCCTGGGGCCTACCCAGCCTCCTGTACAATGGGTACCGGGTCTCTTTCCCGGGGGTAAAGCGGCCAGGGCGTGGAGTTGACCACCCACCCTCATCTAGTGCCGAGGTTAAAGAAAGAGTAGAGCTATACCTCTACTCCCCCTCTGGGCCTTCGTGGCCTGTTCTAGGGAGAACTTTACCTTTACATTTGCTGCACTTTGAAGAACATTGTGTTTGACTGATGCTTTTTGAAAGTATCTCTATATTGTATATTGTATATTGTATATGATGTAGTTATGACTTGTTCTATATCCTAAAGGTTGTTTTAACCTGATTGAATTGATGGAAATAAAAATAAAGTAAGTATGTAAGTAAGTAAGTAAGTAAGTAAGCAAGCAGAAGCCACAGACAAGCAATTTTCTTGCTGCTCCCACATCAGCTATTATTGATCAGATGTGATGGAGATGCCTCAGTGAAAAATCATTGAAACCTCAGAAAATCCTACATCTTTTGGTTTTAATTTTCTGTAATACCCCACTGAATAATGCATTTAACTTACAGAGTCATAGTTTCTACCAGTTGAAGGGCACAAGAGCAGAAAAATACAATGAAAACCTGCCTTTAGCACTGCAGAAATTATATGAAGTATGATGACTTCCAAGCTACTTTGATTTTTTCCTTGAATCATTGAAACTAACCATTTTTTCTTTTTAATCTGATGAATGGGTTGTATCTCTAGTTTATCCTTTTACATACACATAGTACATGGAAAAGCAGGATATGGCCAACAATATATGCAACTTGCCTGGGTACACATCTGCAACGCTTCTAGTACTCGCAAAATATCAAGAGCATCACATTCAGAGAATGCAACTTGAAAGTCATCCACAGTGTAACAACCAGTCACTCTAGCTTGAGCCACAAAATCCAGGGACAGTAAATGGCCAATAACATTGCACATAGCCAGCAAGGTTGCAAACACACTAGGTCCTGGTGCTGAGATTTTATGTTCACCACCTGCAGATCAAAGTGTAATGTATATAAGAAATTTTTACTAACATTTCAAATGTTATAATAACACAAAGGTATACAAATAAGCAAAGAGGTAACTTTGTTAGAAAACCAATTTTGACTATTATCCTTTCATTCACTACTGGGTGACTGACTGACTGACTGACCAACCAACCAACCAACTAACTAACTAACTAACCAATCAACTAACTAATAAACTAACTAACCAACAAACTAACTAACTCCATGGAGCAGAGTACTTCTCGAAGAGCTAACACTTCCATAGGTAGTCAAGAAATTCCCGCATTTTATGGAAAAAGAAGGTTCTTTATCATATTCATGACAGCCCACCACCTATCCCTATCCTGAGCCAGCTCAATTCAGTCCGCGCCCTTCCGACCGATTTCCTTAAGATCCATTTTAATACTACCCTCCCATCTATGCTTAGGCTTTCCAAGTGGTCTCTTTCCCTCAGGTTTCCCCACCAAAACCCTGTATGCACCTCTCCTCTCCCCTATGTGCTACATGCTCCACCCATCTCATCCTTCTTGATTTGATCACCCTAATAATAATTAGTGAGGCATACAGATCATGAAGCTCCACATTGTGCAGTCTCCTCCACTCCCCTGTTACCTAGTCCTTCTTAGGTCGAAATATCTTCCTCAGCACCCTATTCTCAATCACCCTCAGCCTATGTTCCTCCCTCAGTGTGACAGACCATGTTTCACACTCATATAAAACAACAGTTTTGCAACACTACTTGCAACTATATTCCAACTACAATACTTTTTTGTGAGAACTCAACTTCCTGGTTATAACTAAATAGTAGCAGCTGCTTCCAGTTCTTCAATGAAAAGTGCAAAACACACATGTGCCTCACTTGTTCTAATGGTAACAGAAGTCTGTCTTACTTTAATTCTTAATCTTCACCAGGAAACACTTCTTAAATATATGTACATACACATACATACCTCTCCCATAAGCTGCAGTTGTTGGATCAGTTCCTTCATGTGCTCCTCTCCAGCCAATGGGTTCACATTACAATGCACGAAATCAACAAAGGTGGAAAAGGGAACTACAGGAAAAGCTGCTAAATTTCTTCGTACACCTGGCAACCAATTTACAACCCCTTCCAAAAAACCCGTCCATTTTGGAACTCCCTGTGATAAAACAAATAACTGATAATTAAAGCATTCTATTACACATGTCACACTGACACCATAGAAAAGAGAAATACAAGAGCAAAATGTCCGTCAAAACAAACAGGAATAACTTGTGTCCCTGAAGGTACCACAATAGACACTCTTCTTAGAATTACAATTATCCATTACTTGTCATCTGTGGACACAGCATTGATGCCAGGGAAAATTTTACCTTTTACATTTTACCCGCATTATACACCATGGTAGTAAGACCCATAATCACCTGTGCTGCCATACTGCCACGGCTAATATTTAAATATAAAACTGTAACTCCATTCATGAGGGAATAGTTAGAAAAACTAGAGATTATACAATCAGTTGTATGGATGAGTTTCCACTGAATTACCAGGTTATGCATATTGATTGGTGCATCTTTCAGACACCCATACCTAGTGCACTGCTGATATTACATCATTATCTGAATAATATCTAATACAGTTGATTCATCAAAGACAAGATACTGTAATGAGTCAACTCAATACCCAACCTGAGAAGAGGCATGGGTCACGCAACCAGACATGAAGGGCTCCTAGACAACTGTCCATCAAAACAGATGCAGCATATTTAATATGAATTTTGAAGGCAAGGAATGCATTCCAGAAGAAATGTTTTGTAGATGCTTAACACAGATCATTTGTTTATAGCTGGGGCATTGGCATAGCTAGGATTTTTGGAGGCCTATGCGAAGCTTACAGATGGGCCCTGGTTGTATCCATAAGGTACACAGACACTTTTTACAAAATTGTCATAAATAGGCTTGGTTTTCTAGTAACTCTGTTTACTTAAATCTTGTTTCTTATAAATTATATGCAGAATAAGCATTGCCAACCTACCAACAAACTGTGCTATGAAAGATTCAAAATCATGCTACTTTTCCCAAAGTTATGCCATGCTAAAGTTTTGGGCATTTATTAATAAATTGGTAACAATTAAACCGAAAAGTCCCCAAATAATGTAAACCTCTTCAAATTATCTAGCAAAACACTGTCTTATAAAGTAAGATATTAAATTTCGTGACTGTAGCCAAGCTTGGTTTGTACTATGATTATGCTACTGCTGATAATCATGAAGCATATTCATGTGAAAGCAAGTTCTCGCAAATATGCTTGAATTTGCCCGAATAGTGGGTGATGCTGTGTTAAAGTATTTTTTTTTTTTGCAATGGGCTCAAGTGTGCCATGTATTTGTGAGCCCACATGCTTTGCATACTCTTGCTCAATGGTAGCTATGCCCCTGACTTGGGGTTAAGGAACAATATTTCTGTAAAAAATACAAATATTTACTACATATTAATGAAGGGTGAATACACGTGTGAATTCTGAGTATGTACAGTTGCAACTTTCAGCTACTGTTGCATGAAATTGTAATTGCTAGCACATTTAAAGAACAAAGTGCAAACAGGAAGCTTGAACACTTCAAATTTAAAACTATTAACACTGTACATATTAATTCACATCCATGTCTATGTCGTAACTGCCATGACACACACACAAACACACACACACACTCACTCACATTCACTTGGCACCTCCATATTTCTATCAATGATATTATGCCTCATACCTAAATCCTATTGTCTACCAGAAAGTCTAACAACCAACATTTTTGTAAGCAGAGTGATTGTAAAGTATGTACATAATACTATTGGCTCTATCTCCTAAACGGATTGCTATATTGTCACAATGCTTGCACCATTTTAAAGCCCATACACTACCATTTAGTGTCAAATTTCAACATTCCTACTATATATCAATGATTTAACAACTTTTATAAAAGATGTAAACATAATTTTATATGCAGATGATATTAGTATATTAGTAACTGATAAAAGTGAAGAACATTTAAATATTAAAGTAACTAAGGTTATGAAGCAATTGGAGGAATGGTTTGATAAGAACCAATTAATTTTAAATATTCACAAATCATCTGTGATATCTTTTCATACAAGGCAACGTTGTTCTTTTGTGAAACCTAAGATTAAGTATAATAATATGGAATTAACTTATTGTTCCCAATTAAAATTTTTAGGTTTATATATTACGGAACATTTAGATTGGAAATCTCATATTCAAGACCTGCTTTTGAATCTGAGTAGAATATATTATATTATAAAATCTCTAAAATACACAGTTAGTTTACAAACTATTAAAGCTATTTATTTTGCTCATTTTCAGGCTCGACTTCAATATGGGATTCTATTTTGGGGACAAGGTAGTGACTGTACATTATTCTTTTGCAAAAGAAGGTTATCAGACTTATTCCTGGTATGAAGAGGTTTGAATCTTGTAGAAATGTTTTTAAGACTTTTAACATTTTAACTGTAACTTCTTTATACATTCTGGAGGTTTTGTGTTTTATAAAAAAGCACATTGTAAATTTAAAAACTAATAGTCAAGTGCATGACTATAATACCAGAGGTAAAAACAATTATCACATTCTTGGTTGTAACACTTCCCAATATCAAAAGAGTGTTACTAATCTGGGCATTAAATTGTATAATTCCATGCCAAATAGAATAAAATCCTTGAACTGTCCCACAAAGTTTAAAAAGGAAGTAAAAAAATACTATTTGACAACACATTTTATACCTTACAAGAATTTTACAGTTGGAAAGATTCCTAACCTTTGGGGACCAACAATTATCTATATCTTCTGCTTACTTTATGATTGATATTTGAAATAGTTTTATGGAGTATTTTATATATATATATATATGTATTTTGCTTATTATCATATTTCTCACTGTTTCGATTAATTCTATGATGTTTATGACAAGTTCTGTATCTCATGGTGTTGTGCTGCGCCCTCTGTGACTTATTGAATGTAAAATAAATACAAATACAAATACAAATAGGCTCCAGACTTATGCATACACTCCTGCAATCTGGAAGACTCAGAATCAATATTTTTCCTTAAGAAGTTAAGAGAAATATCAGCAGAAGTATCACAGATCTGTTGTTCCCATTCATCCATTGTTCTTCATTTTGAACAGTAGACTTCCTCATTGCACCAACCAAACAAAAATATATCACAAGTAGTAAGATCAGGACTATGCAGAGACCATTTGTTGGTCCTTGACGTTCAATCCATTGACCAGGAAAATGGTTGCCAAAACATGCGCAAACAGTTAATGCAAAATTTAGTAATTCCCCATCTGGCATGAAGTACAGTTATTCATAACTGTCCCACTGAGAAACAATGGTCCGCATGAAACTGTAAAGCATGTATTTACTTTACAGTCACTCTGTGGGTCATGTCATTAGATGCTCAACTATGTTCAGAAAATCTTTACTGAAGTTGTACTCCTCAACTCTGTAACTACATTTTTACTGCAATTTAAATGTCATATTCTTGATGTAGGTCAGATGTAACATAGCTGGAACTCAAAATAGAAAATATAAGATTCAGCACACACACAATCCTAAATATCAAGTGAAATGAGCATACATGACTTTTCTAAATATTTCCAAAGTTTTGGGTGACTCTACTGGTTCTGAGAACATCTGTGGCTGATGAGGATTAAATCTCACAACCAACAGTGGCAGGTCTAGTGGCACAGTTTTCAGGTTGGGTAGCTATTTCAAAGACATTACAGCAGGATATAAAAGCCTGAGTTAATGTACTATGCTTTGACTTAGGTTTCAGTGGGAAGTAGCTTTTCATGCCTCTGAGATTGACAGGCATTCTTTAAAGAATATGCTTTGTACTGTGCAGTCTTTTAGAAAGATCAAGCAATCTGATGAGCCAGAAATGAGGGCTCCAGACCAGTTGACACAACTTAACAACCCTTGGCATCTTGTCCACACTGTGGACAAATAATGTCATAAGTGCAAGGAGAGTGTGTATGCTGAAGCTTTTGACATCTATAACAGTACAATAGATAAGCAACATGGCACAAGGCTGCACCTAGTGTAGAGAAAAGCAGATTTCTCAAGTACACAGATGTGGATGGAATCGTGGCCATGGGGATGTGGCAGGTATGGTGACTATGGGGATGATGTGGCAGGTATGGTGAATGTGGGGATGATGTAGCAGGTATTAAGCAAGCAAAGGGGACCAGTAAGAAGTGAAAAGAGATGAATATAATGAGAGGCAATCAGAAGGAAATGTAACCTATTTTTAATATCTTTATATTCCTTTTTTATCAGAATAACCAATAAAGGCAGTAAAATGGCAATTGTTGAAGAGGTCTATGCTCACTGGGTGCCACAGGTGCTGATAGATACACACAAACAGGCAAGGACAGTGACTGCCATTGAACTCTTGCACTGATATGATAAAGGAAGTGAGGGCTTCTCATTCACATATTTAACTCATAGAGAGAATGAAACAAAAAACAGGAGACATCACTTTTTGACTAAATATGTAAAATATTATATACGACATTAAAATGGAACATAGTAATATGCAGGGAAGGAAGATTTCAGAGATCCCTTTGCATATTTCCATCACAATGAGAACCAACATGTCATGATGGGATTTTGAAAAGGAAATGGGAGGATAAATTACTCTGTACCAAATGGCCAAAAGAAATCTTTATAGCATAGATGTCCTGTGCCTCAGGTCTCAACCACCAGAATATAAAACCGGGAAGGTGCAACATGTGAGTAACAATAAAAATGATATTAAAATAAGCATGTGACAGTGTTTGAAGAAACAGTGTGCATAATAATAAACAAGTCTGAGACCTTATTTATTGGTGTCATCATCACCATTTATAATCCACATATTATGAGAGAAATTATGTGTAACTGGCATAATAAAAGAGCAGGTGCATTGAACAACTGTTATAACTATGAAATTCTCATTAAGTGGTTGGAATATGGCTGTGTCGAAGTCCACTTCTGCAAGAATAAATTGTTTAATCTTGCAAACGTGCTAGCCTACTGCCCGCATTTCTAGTTCTAATCTAATTTGAAGCAAGGATCAATATCAGAAAGCCCTTGCCATTTATGCCATGCAAACAACAATATGTTAGTAAACTAGTACATCAAAACATGAAGATGAATGTCACTCAGTATTAGTGCTGACCAGTCCAAAATCTGCAAGTGAAATGACAGGAGACTATCAAGAATTCGGTAATGACTACACTTTGGATGTTCAGACAATCAAAACTGCCCTCTTTGGCACTTCAAATTGGCATATATGTACTTCACAACAAGTATTTTTTGTTGCACTAATGATAGACCTCTGTTGCTCAATCACTGCTTTTTTTTCCTTGATTTGAAGCCATGAAAACTAATCAACAGAATTAATACTGATGATTATTCAATTTGTGTTACAAAAAAATAAATAACAGTGAGGAAAGTTTCATGCTTCACCCACCCATAGTTAGCAGCACAGCAAATTACAAGAATCGTTGGAATACTTTCTGATTGAAACTTGTGCCTTCCTTCTACCATAACCAGATTGTAAGTGGAGAAAGACCTCTCAAAGAAATTCCATGAGCGTAACTGGCATGTATTTGAATTACAAAATGATTCAACATTCAACTGCTGCTGGAATATGTGCGTATGCTCTCTCCAGAAGTTTTTGGAAATACTGGCATTGAGAGGTAACCAACATTTGCCACAATATAGGATCCTACTTCCTTCTTATTTGCTCACTTTTTTCATGTGTAGCCTTCAAATGTTCTTGAAGCTTTACAACAACAATCACCAAGTTATGCAGTGATATTCTGGATGCTACTAGTTAGGTGATGGCTGCTTTTAAAAATACAACCTCTCTCATACATAAAATATCTCTTTTTCACATTAACATCCTTCACAATTTCCCTCATCAGTGTTACAAAAGCTGCATTTTTGGTGTCAGGAAAAGCCTGAATAATTTCAATGACTTGAAGATACTCAATATAATATGCAGTTGATGTAAGCCATGTGCACTAGTCAGTCAAGGTGGGCTGTGGTGGCAGCAGGGTCATAGGAAGTGTTTCTTTGAAAGCAACAACCCTGGGTACTATTTGGCAGAACATTTTCTGTGTGTGAAGTATGGCTGTTCACTGTACGAAATACATTCCTAATTTGCTCGGATAATCTAATCTGGCAACGTTCTAAGCATTAAGTATTAAATTGTGATAAAACAACTTTAGAAGTGGTGATGCAGCAAGCATGGACAATTTCCACCTGCGCACAGAAAACTCTTTGTGTTGTCCACTCCACTACAATATAAAACGTTCACTAGGCATTTGATAGGCTATTTACTTTCTACAGAGTCTCCAAGAAAGTAAGATGGGGTTTAGAAGGTTTGTCCATATAAAATTATCTCACCATATACAGATACAGGGTAATCTTTTCATAATGTAGACTCAGACGTAAAAAATAGGTTGGAATATTATTTTAATATAGCCTTCCAGAGTACAACTGATGCATCAACAGCTTTGCAAATGTCTCAATAATACTGCGTCATTTTTCCTTACAGGCTGTTTAAGTCAAATCTTATTCATATTTACTTTTTTTCTGCCTCTCTCTGTAGTTATTTTCTTGCACACTTTCTGCTATAAAATATTGTTTCCTTATGTGAGACCTAGAATGACAAAAAGAGTACTATATCATAACCGGTGATTCTGATAATAACCGCTGAATGGCATTAGAATAGGTCCTAGAGTTAGAGCAATAGAAATTTATATTGACACAATAATAAATGGTACAAAACCCATTAAAGCACTACTGACAAAATATCCCATCTGGCAGGTACAATGGAATTTTGTAAGCCACTGTTCCATCAGACTACTTTCTGGTGTTTTAATTTTTGGCATTTTAAAAGATTAATCAGGAAAAGAAAAACACTTTCAAATGTAAATCGCTTCACAGTGAATTAAAGAACAATGCAAAACAATGTGTAAAATTACAAAAGTGGAAGAGACACATGATCACTGTAGCATGCTTTTCAAATGCACAGCTACAAATGTAACTTCACACATTTGTTGATACACTGATGAACAATATGCAATGTGACTCTCCAGAAGTTCAACCAAATTAGTGGATTCTGATATCAGAAAAGTGAAACATAGTGGTAAAAATCCATTCCCTGATAGTTTTGTTGCTGCAGTGTAATAATATTTCCCAGGAAAGTAAGTACCAAACATGTATGAAGAGTCTGACACTTATGCATAGTGCAAGAACCATTAAGAAATTGTTTAACAGATCTTAACTAGCATTCTAAATTAATTAACATACAACACAATATAAGCAAAATCTAAAGTAGTATTTATAAGAAAAAAAATGCCAAATTATGTATTAACACCACAATATGCATTTTAAAGCACTATAAAACTGAACCTGTTTACTTGTCTCTGAGTGAAACATACACATATGCACAATGAAATCTTTTTTGTATGTCCCCTCAAGAAAGAAATATGCATTTGTCTGAACATCCAGTGTATTTTAATGACTAACACAGGAACTGAAACTTCACTGTGTTTTAAATGAGAAAGGTACTGTGCAGCCTACACAAAGTCTGTTGTTCTGAGCAGAGAACGGAACACAGTAAGCCTCAATCACAATGCACACCATAACTGCAAACTGCAACAGAGCAGGTGTTTTGTTACTTAACTGGCCACTAGTGTCCGTGACTGCAACATCAGTTAGCAGGTTATACTCCTTGTGACTAGCACCGTGGAACTTCAAAGGACCAACTCCACCACCCTGCATCCAGAATAAACTGAGAAGCTTATTCATAAAATATCCAAAACACAGTACAAAAATCCAAGTAGTTTAATTTATACAGCCTGATTTCCATGGCCAATTCCTCTAGAGGTCATTAAATTTCACTGCAGTGGTACTTACTACAGGTCAAGCACAAGGCTACAAATATTTGTACCCTCTGTAATATACGCAGTGGTACTGGGACTGCACGAAGTTCAGTGCATGTCACACTGAATCATTTTTCTTAATTCTTCAGTAATAAATAACCTGATTCATGACTGCAAGGTACTGTTACAGCAAGTTTTTTAAAACCTATTGAGTATTTCAAAATAAATCTAAAACATGAAGGACATAATTACTTACATATTTTAAATATGTGACCTTTTAAAGACACAGCATGCAGTAACTAAAATAAAGCAAATTTACACTGAACAAACTAGTTGAAATTATAACAACAAAACACTTTTTATTTGATTTGGTTCAATGTTGTTGAAGGTGGTATGCATTACACTGTTGCAGCAATCACATTTGAAAGCAGTGGTCAGTCAGGTTTTCTTCATCTTTGTCCATAACCCCAGGCAGATGTCCACATATTACAATTGAACTGTCATGACTGCTTTTTCCCCAATAATTTACAGTGCAGTACATTGATTTATACAAAATATAATTGTAGGAAAGCTAAAGTTGTCTTCTTGCTTAATTAAGCACCATGCCATAAAGGCATATGGGCGAATAGATGTATAGCTCTACGTACTCTTAACCTCAGCACAAGATGAAGGACAGTATTCAGCTTCATGCCCCCAACTGCTTTACCACCCAGGGTGTGAACCCCTGCTACCCACCGAACAGAAAGATGGATGGACCCCAGAACCAGTTTAGATGCTTTGGAGAAGAAAAAATTTTTTGTCCCTTCCGGAAATGAAACCACAATTCCTCAGACATTCATAGTAACTACACTGACCATGCAACAACAAATATTTTTTTTTCCAAAAGTCTATCACAACAGAAGTAACATATGCAGTGATGCTACATTTACATACAGACAAACACACTTCAACTATCAGTGTTGTTGTAGATCAACATGTATAAAAATTGGATTACAAGTACCTGACATCTTTTGTGTAAGACCTCCATTTTAAATTTCAACAAAATGTGGAAATGTTTTATGGGACAGAGATACAAATAAAAATCTGCCTTCATTATTGATCAATATTGCCAGAAATCAGAATTGCCCAACAGCTGTTCCTTAAAGTCTCCAGTGTCAAATTCTGTAACAAACTACCCAATGGTTTAGGCACTGATACAAGGTCACAATCATGACCTTTTCACAAGATATTATTTTTCTACTATACAGAATGCCTAAAAGAGGATGGTTTAAATCTTGGGACTGTAGGTCTCCTATGACAACGAAAATATTAAAGTTTAATATCTTTCACTTCAGAATGACTGACAAATGACTCATTTAGCATACTATTAAGCAAATGTCATTTAAAAATATTTAATATTACTGATGCATTTTCTGAAAGCCATACCTGTAAAACCTTCTCTCTGGCATCTGCTAGGTAACACTTTATAGCCCTTATGCCTGGTGAAATAGACAGACGAGCATCCAAAACCAGTATTTCCTGATGAATATCAAAAAGTGACCCAAACTTGTCAGTGAGCTGTGTCAACAACCGTTCAGCCTGGGAACTGACATAGTGGCCTTGCAGTGACCGAGGTGTGCGTGAAGTGTCAGGGTGTGTTGCTACCAACAATACCTTGGCCACATTGCTTGCCACCCCACGATAACCTGAAAAACACACAGTCTTACACACTTCAACAAGCCAGAGCAACTGGTAGAAATGCCACAACTCTAAATTTGTCTTACATACATCATTAACCCAAACAAATTTACTGACATATCAGAGAGGCTTTAACACTGCCAACATCAACAAATTTCAGTTCAGTGCAGCTGTTTTTATAACTTGAACATGGCCATAAATGACTGCATGCGCACTGAATACAGGATGCTTGAAGGACCATTTAGATTAAAGCTGCCTGGTATTCTTTCTTCCCGGTTATTTTACCCGTGTCCTTGTATTTATTGGACACTTCTGTTTAATCTATATGATTATGAGTGAAGTAAAGTGAAGTAGTACCCACGCATGCCATGAAGGCATACTGGAGGGAAGAGGTCAGCTTTATGCCCAGGTCATGTTAAAGAGTCTGGTTGGGTAAGAGAACTCGTCTGGACGCTCTGGAAAAAAGAAACATATCTCGATCCTGTCAGAAATCAAAGCACAAATCCTAGGTCATCCAGCCCATAATATAATCACCATATTAATTATGCAATACTGAGGCAGCTCATGTGCGATCTTAAAGTTGTATGAGGTCACTGCCAAACTCTGGGTTTTGCTTGAGCAATGTTCTAGGCCCAGATTTCATTAGTCCAACACCTTGTGCTTAATTTTTGAAGAAAATAAAAACCAAGCAGTTCTAGGTATTATCTCTCCAGTACACAAAATGTTTGTGTTCACACATTACGACTATAACTACTAGTTTCCACAAAACAGAACATAAGTTAAGGCTGGACAATTGAATGCATGTATAAAGAAGAAGACAGACACACACTGTGAGGTCTGCAAGGATCACTATAAGAAATGCACTTGAGATGACGTCCATTAGAATAAATTACTATATTAATATTTAAATTTATATTTCAAAAATTAAAAACTGTGAAAATTATAATAATAGAAAGGGGAACAGTAGACAAAAAACCAGATAGAAGCAAGTGACAAGCACAACTAAAACATAATACTGTGTCACAAAAAACCTCCCCTACACTCAGCATGACACATACACAAAACCAATTGATCTACACATAAAACCTATAAGACTCCATTTTACTCTGCTTTCATTGTATTATATATAATTACAAATACACTAAATTCATCCAGTTCACCTTTATGTTTAAAGTAATGACATAAAACCTGCCAAAAACCTTGGTAACTTTGTTAATTGCTATTAAGCTACTGATCGACCAATGAAGTTCTACAATTTAATTGTAGAAATACAATAACTTATGGGATCCCATAAAATGTAAACAAGATGATGTATTAGATTTTGCATTTGACCAACACATGTTGCTATGAAATAAACATAATTGTGTTCGACCAACTGTAAGTGTTGTTATTGAAACAATAAATTATATTACCTAATGGTTCTGTGGGTGGTATTCGTGCTTTCAAGAATGTTAACCAGAAGCAGCACTGTTGATATTGCACATTAGGAGAATTCTCTAGACTGAACAGCACAACGTGCAAGCAGTTTGTGCTGCCCAGAAAGTGGTCATAGAGCATGAAATAGGTGTCCTGCCCAGAAAATTCCCACAATGTAAGGTCCCCCACACCTGAGATAGACACCTACAACAGCAAAATGACATAAAGAAGTACAGATCAATGCTGTAATATCAAATAAATGTCAACATTTGAAGAATATAGAACACATTAAAAATTAGAAAATAAAATGTATACAAGATTTGAGGTTTTTATGGTGGAAAAAATTCATACAGTGGCCTGGGTTATGAGATCATATAGTCAGCTAGGTGGTCGCCAATGTTTCAGAAGAACATAATGCATCAAATTCAGGAGCCTGAAGACCCTGAAGATGAAGTTGATCTTAAAGATACAGAATGTAACAAAGTGAATTGGCTTCATCTGGGTCAGAATAGAATCAAGATGCAAGCTGCTGCAAATATGTTAATAAAACTTGGAGTTCCATAAAGGGCAGGGCCACTATTCATGTCTCTCAGAAGAACTCTGCTCTATGACATTAGATATTTAAGTTAGAGAAATGAAATATATCTGGATATGGACTGGACATGATTTTATAAACTGTAACTTGTTTTTGTATTTACTACATTGATATTTCACTATATCAGACAGTACAATACTGGCAAAAGGTACAATAACAAGTCATAAACAAGAAGCATGTTTCTCAGCTAGCAGCAGAGACACTGTGAGTTAACATTGAGTTTGTATACATAAAGAGAAAAACAACTGACTTTCACAATGGAGCCTACACTGAATGCTTCATCACAAACATATAAGCTATCTTCATACAGAAAATTTGTAAAAGTAGAACACATGCAAAAGATGTTTCATAAAAACATGTTTTACACGTGTAAGACAGCCTAACTTTTACCTGCTGAACATTAATGCCACGTGTATACTGGTAACTGTAGGTGCCAAAACTCAGGGAACTATGAGATGATGTTGTATCCATTTCAATTTGAATTTTACTACCTGGGGATGTTGGCCGATCTACAAGAATGAACAGATTATGAATGCATTTCAAATACTCATACACTATGAACAATAACATTAATACAGAAAATCCTTGTTAGACATTGGGGTTATGTTCCTAAAAACTGCAACATCAGGTGAAAAAAACATAGTATATATATATATTCAAACCACCGTCGAGCACAACACAATTGACCAATCTTCAGGTTAATAGTTTCAGCTTTCCAATTAAGCCATCATCAGAACTATTCATTATCAAGAGCCATACAAAAAAAACTTAAACCTGCATGTGGGATTGAGATATTATTCCCTCACCTAAAGAAACAATGTAGCATGGAGCATTTTTTTCTCTTAAGATTTAATTAAAACCTCCAGGACCCTGGCTATTTAAGAACCCACAAGGTGCCACTGAAAACAACATTAGCCTGAGTCTGGGCAACCATCACCAAAACTCTGGTAACTATTATTTGTCAACGTTAAAGTGAAAAAAAGTTGTTCAGCACAATGTAATGCAAGGACAGCCTGTACTTCACCATAAGACTTGAATTTAACATGTAAACAACAAAATTTTTCACTAACTAAAATTATCCTGCTTTAACATGTATTTCAATATCAAAGCAAAAGTTCAAGCTTGAATATTGAAAGCTATGATGGGCACAAATGGAACTTGACTCAAACTTAATATTATTAAGCTCACACAACTTTAAGAACAGTAGATCATAAAGCAATATATACAATAAATTAAAATTTCTGATTTCCTCCACATACTCATAAGTATAGACTGTAGAATCGTAAAATCTGAATAAGTGTAGGATCAAAAGTGCTCTCCTATGGGATAGTGAAATAACAAGACTTTGAATGTGGCTACCTCATTTGGTTTGTTTCTACTGATATTAACTTGTACCAGGGTAAATCCTGAACTTAACCATCACTTAACCAGCTGGAAGTGTTTGTCAGCTGACCTACTGTCTTTCTAAAAGCAACATCTGCCCAGTCATGCCTTGCAAGTGATCACTGCCATTTTTAACACAATATGTTTGGTTATTTAGTGGCATCCTTAGATGGTATGTTTTTTCAGATAACTGTCAATTTGACAGGGCTCAGTACAATCACATTTGTCGCAGTTAAAAAAATCTCTCACATATTAGGGGAATCTGTCAGCTACAAAACATTTCACGAGTTAAGCATGTGTGTGCGCTCCACAAGTACAAAGATAAAGCTTTCTGGACTTATATTATTAAAAATTCAAAATGTATGCTCAAGCAACTTCTTGGACTAGGTACCACTTGATTGCAAGATTTACAAGAGTTGATATCATTTGCCCACATAAAGTGCAAATTCAGGTTTACTGTAAATTTACAACAAAGCTCATTTCCAGTACCCAAATTAATCATCGTTAGTACCACTGGATTAAATTTTGAGAACATTAAGTAGAACATAGTCCTTTAAAAAAAATATTAAATAACACCTGTATAAAGGGTTTACAAATTTAATATGAAGTGTCACTGTGAAAGAAGTGTACAGGTTACAGCTCTTATTTAACCTTTCAAAAGAAAGCAACAAAACAAGTCAACCATCACCTGTCCACTTTGTAGCTGTTTATCTGCCACACAACATGACCAAACCAAACACCACATTCCATACTCACATACTGATACACAATCCATTTTATGCTGTTGTGGAACCCCACATTCTATTCTGAGCATAGAATCATTCATAGTTTAAGCTTACTAACTGATCTGTCAATACTTTTTTTAACAACCATAATTAATAACAATCAAACAGTAAAAATTCAGTTATCAGTTGCATAACATGCATAATACTTTTCTGACATGTTCTATATCCAGTGGTTTTGTAACCCTTTGGATTTGTTGAATGAAAATTAAATACAATACAATACAATGCAATACAAGGGTGGACAACGTTTCATTACAGCCTATAAATTGTCTGTTTAACTGACACCAAAAACCAAGTACAAATTAAGTATTTCTACTAAATTCTTAAGCTACTCAGCTCCTTCACACTGTCCATTTACACCACATACCATATTTAAATTTACCAAAAACAAGGCATATTCACTTCAGATGTAGTTTTGGTTCAGTGTTCGACCACAGTGGCAATTCGTTTATAATCCAGGTCATATACAAACAAGACCACCTAAAAAGATTTTAATTACTACTAAATCCATCTTTGGAAAACATTACAGAGTGAACATACAGTGTCCTGCGAAATGTTTTCTGCACTTTTTTTTTCAACATTGACTGACATTAAAACTGCTTTCATTTCTGGCATCTTACAACTTACTTGTTCCAGAAGTGCTGTTGCCAGCTGGTTTATTTTTTCGAAATAGACTGGAGAAGTAGCGAGCTCTAAGTGTTTCAATTAAAGTTGATTTTCCTACACCAGAATGTCCAAAAAACTTAACATTCATCCTTGTGAGAGGTTGAGAGGTAGGAATCAACTGCTTGATGAACTCCGCACGGCGTGAACCCTGAAGGATAAAATCAATAGAATTAAATTCAAACTCATCATCACACATAATCCATACAGCATACAGTTTGTACACACATTGCACAAACACTAAAATTTATTCCAAAATATATGGTTAAAATGTCCTGGTGAGCCAGTAGGATCCAGAGGAGAATAATATATATACAATCATGGAACATAAACAATAAATTCTATTTTAACATAAATCAGCTTTCCCATGGGTACACTGGTAACATAATAACACAAACAAAAATCATTACAAGAGAAACTTAACATATCCAGTATTTTACCCAACTAGTTACAATTTAGCGAACATCCAACTGTACGAGGCTGATAACCACACTTCAAGGTATTCACGGACGTCCAGAGCAAGGTGCTCTATTGTTTGTATCCCGTACAAACAACTCGTCCCCGCACTCTTTCTCTCCACTCCTTTTCCCACACAGAACATCGTTTCTCAATACACAGTACATACCAAATAGTCCACACACTTTGTCTTTCCTCTCCTTTTCCAGACCTTTTCAATATACAGTACATACAAAAAATATTTCACACACTTGTCTGCCCTCTCCTTGTCCAAGCAGAACCTCCTGTCTCAGTGTCCACACTCCAACTGTCCACTATCCTTTCTACCACCCCCACACTCACCAGATAAGCACCTCTTGGGCTCGAGGTTAAAAAGAGGGGGGGGGGGGGAAGCCAATGGATCACTGGCATAACAAATAAGATTCCCACCACTTCAGCCCTTTCACAAGTAGTTATCTTCTGATATTTCACACTAGATCATTATTTCAGCTACCAACTCATTAATTCTTCTGTGATGTAGGGACTCCTGTACAGTTCTCACTTTTGATAGATACCACATTTACTAGTTTAATTTGCAAAACGTTACTCTCAGAGAAGAAATTTTGAAGAAAAGATGAACATGATGTTTTTAAGTCCAACTTTCAGCCTTAAATTTTTGGTTAACTAAATGTACATAAGAAGTAATTAACAGTACCTAATAATTTAAATTGTGTTTTCATATCATATATGCACATTAAATAGTGACAGTATTTTTATTTAACTTTATGCTAGTGCAATCGATTGATAAAGGAGAAAACTACTTTTTGAATGGGGGAACAGAATCAATGTAAATGAAAGGGAGTATTAATCACAAATTCATGGTAAAGTGTTAAAACAGTTTGTAAATTTCCCTTTAAATGATTGCTTCCCTTTATTCAGACTATAAAATATGTATCAAAAAATTAAATAAGTAAAAAAGTAATAAGAACTTTACCAAATATCCTAGCTGTGAACAAAATATCAGGTTGGCTATTCTGGCACTATGTCAGTGGATTTCTACTCTGGTAGCTGTTATTCATATTCTAAGCAAATCTAATTTTCCAGTAACCAAAATCATTTGTTTTTAGAATTATTTAACTCATTAGGAAAAAAAAACTTTGTTATAGATAGGAAACATACACTTCGTAGTCTGCTGAGCAAGTTGCATATATCATTGTACCCATATTTTAGTGCTATAATTTCTGCCTTCATCCCATCGGCATTTTTCTGTTCAATGTTGCAGCCAGCTAAACAAAGGCATCTGAAACAGAGGACAGATACCTTAAAAGGTTTGTAAAGAAAAATTACAGCCTGATCAGTCCCTTAAGACTATTCAATAACTTCCTTCCTTCTTCCTTATACCTCATAACTACTCTTAAACTATGTTGCATATTTATATATATTTATATATTTACATTCCTATTTCTTAGATCCATCTTCCACCATACACGGATTAAATATGAAATTGATCATAATTAAGATACGGATGCAACTAGCATCTATGTTCAATAGTAACAAGAAAAGTTACAAAGAAACACAATACAAACAATGTAACAAATGAGAAATGGAATAGTAATAATTATAAATAGCACACCCACATTATATATCCACACAGTAAACATCCAATAATACAAAGAATAGCAATCCATTGTCCATAGTTAGGTATAGTAACAATACATCTAAAATTAGTTCATACATCATAAAATTTATATATAATTAAATATATTGTTAGTTAACAATGCACGAGGTAGAAAACAACTCATCAACAAAATAAAAAACATTCATTGCAAGACATCTTCATAAATCTTCCGAAACCTGGATGTATTATTGCATAAGTATGATTCAATCAATGTATCATGAGTGGGTTATTAAATGACATTTTACATCATTCTGTTCATAAATTCCTGTCATTCTCCTTTTATTGCATACCTCATCTGTTCATTATACAAAAAAAATTTGTAAAACTTTTCAATTTGGATTTTGATAATCATAACTACATTTCCATAGGTGGTATTTGTTTATAACAGATGTAGTTATGATAGTAGTGTGCCAAGTTGATCTGTTATATCACATCTCATCCAGAACAACACACTCCTAACATTCCCAGCAAGATTAAAATCATTACTTTTAACATATAAGTTTAGAGAGTCTAAGGTTCATACCCATATGAGTAGTCATGTCAAGAATAATTTTAAATGAAGCACAGAAGGTCAATTAAAGATGACAATTGTGAATATAATCCATTAGGAACATCTTCACAGTACCTGACTATTTCTGTATAACCACGCCTAACAGCAAGATGCAGTGGATAGAACCCATTTTGATTGGCAATATCTACATTACAGCCAAATGCACAAAGAGTTTGTGCAACTATCAGCAGTCCCTCACGTGATGCTAGATGGATGGGTGTGTTACCATCCTATAACAAAACAAAATTAAAATGTTGAGTATAAATAAGTATAGTGGAAGGTTTTTATTACACAGATAGCTGTTATATAGATTGAGGATTCTATGATTTACACCTACATTAATAAAAATGCTACTAGATAAAGCATGAGAACTGAAAATGAAATACAATAAGTATTTCTATTTATTCATACATACATACATACATTCTGCACCCACATCAACATAAAAACTGTTACATAAAAAGTAACATTTACTACTTGCATGTTTTACAATACTTTATCAAACCTTCATAAAATACATGAAATATGAACACCAGTTATCAAACACAAACTAATGAGACTGTGTTTTCAGTTCATGTATCCATCAATTCATTACCTACTCCCTGCACACAACAGTGATGGCTCATACCTTGGGGGCAGTGGGGATCATCCCCACCACTCATTATTTAACATAATCTACAAACTCATTTCCTTTAATTCTTTAACAAAAAACTACTTCTTTACAACTAGCATAAAACTTTTTTCCTTGCACATATAATGTTCATTGAGCATGCATGTATTACAATAAAGAAGATGGGTTCTCATTTCCTTTTTTTATTCCATCTGTAACACCAATCAAACATATAAGTATTAATGTAAAAGCTGCATTCTAGTTTGCTTTTGTATGGTCTCTATCATGTCCAGCAAACATCAAAATATTACTGTAAAAGCTCAATTCTTACTCCCCTTTTGTATGTAATCTGGGAAGCTCAATTCTTACTTCCCTTTTGTATGTTATCTGTAACATCCAGTAAGCATACAGGTATTACTGTAACCAACCTGGTTTGTTGCTTTACTTTCACACTACACTGAGGTTATATAGAGGTATGCAAGGCAAATCACCCTATTGAATCCACAAAATCCGTGATTCTTTCTTTGCCTTTGCAACAATCCTACAGGCAAACTCAAGGAGTAATAGTGTATTATATGTTAACAACATGACTGTCACCCCCGCTATCCACCACATTTCAACTGTGAATGCATCAAAGCAAGTTTTAGACTATTCATCTGCCTTTGAAGGCTGAATTATATAGCTACTCTGGCAGCTAGAAACATGACCACCTTAATAATAATATGCTATTAATTTTGTTCTTCATAATCAATATTTTAAATACAATAAAGAGCACTTTAATATTAGACATCCTCATTGCTATGTACATACAAAGTATATTTCACTCTTGTCAGTAATTACAGTCACAACCAACATATATACTTTTGACACATTAGGCTACCAGTTTCAGCTCGATAGAGCCATCATCAGGCCTATACAAAAACTGTGAAAATCAAAATCTATATATTTAGTAAGAGGAATCCCCTTATTTTGTACAATTATATGCATAAAAACGGGGGTGCTGTTGAAGCAGTATAAAGACCAGTGACAATACATGCCTAACGTAAACTCCTGTATCCACACAAAATAAAACATAGAAATTCGTACATGCATGGATACCACACAAAATACCAGGACTACAGGAAAAGTCTAGACAAACGACCTTCCTACAGGACCAGTCTATCCGGTCGCACGAAGATCCGTACGTAAAAGTACAGGATCAGCACTGGCCTTTTACATTAGCACTGCACATACATCCGCATCTTACGGTCCAACGCCATTTTACATATTTTTATACATTTTTATATATTTTGATATACCTTTTTTATACTCACGTTTTCTGCTTATATACTTCTGTATTTATATCTTTTATATCCACATTGTTAATACATACTTTTTCTTAGGCAACGCCCCCCCCCCCCCCCCCCATTTTTATGCATATAATTGTACAAAATAACGGGATTCCTCTTACTAAATGTATAGTTTGATTTTCACAGTTTTTGTATAGGCCTGATGATGGCTCTATCGAGCTGAAACCGGTAGCCTAATGTGTCAAAAGTATATATGTTGGTTGTGACTGTAATTACTGACAAAAGTAAAATATACTTTGCAAAGAGCACTTTACTGTAATGAGACACATTACGTGACACAACAGACATATCCTAACAATTTTGTAACCTCAATGTTCCACATACATACATGCATAAATACATACACACATTCCATGAATCCATAAACATGTTACAAAGACAATAGGATATGGAACAAGTCATAAATATACACAATTTTTACAGTGTAAAATACAATACACATTTTATAAAACAGTATTATAGATCATTTTTACACATAAAAAATTCATGTACACAGTAAAAAGAGCGTGTATTTAAGTACGGTCTGGCTAATTTAAACTTTGCCTTTTCATTCTTAAGGATTGTCAGACCACATGGTAAGCTGTTGAAAAATTTGATGCCAGCATAGAATGTACTTTTTTGAAAACAAGGTAGGTTGGCATTTGGTCTATGAAGATGGTGCTTATTCCTTGTATTAATATTGTGTATAGATGAATTTGTTTGAAAACTTTCTTGATTACTGACAATGAAGTTCATTAATGAAAGTATATATCAGCATGGAGCAGGTATATCCTAATTGTTTAAACAGACTTCTGCATGAAATTCTGGGGTGTGCACCAGCCATAATTCTGACGTTTTCTTTTTTAAAGTGAAAATCTTCCCACTGTTGGAATAGTTATCTCCAAAAAATTTTCCATTTTTTATAATAGAATGAAAGTATGCATAGCGAATTGATTTAAGAGTGTTAATGTTACTGATATGTGGACCATCGACCTAATGGCATAACATGCTCCACTTAACTTAGGAATCATTTGTTCAATATCGTTCTTCCATTTTAGGTGGTTATCAATTTGTAAACCAGGAAATTTTGTACTTACCATCTCTTTTATATACTTTTCTTTATAACCAAAACATAATGCAGAATGTGATGAATTATTTGTTATTTGTAATCTAGGTAATGTTGTCAGTAACGGTAAGACTCACATTTGCCTGGATTGTAAGGAATACTGATAGAACACTCCTTCAAATGGTGTGGGTGAGTGGATGGGTTTGTTCATAAGATGTGTTAGCAGAAAGTGTGTTCATATAATTTTAACATTTAAGTTATGTGTGCTAAAAAATGCAGTTCTATTCTTTAAAAAATGAAGTGAATATCTTATTGCAGATACAGTTTTATTTGCTGATATTTCAGTAAAAATTAATAATAAAGCATTCAAGGCCACATAATCCCGAAAACTTCACTGTTGCAAATGCTGTAAGTGAATGAATGCCATCACAATAAGAATATTCTCTCAAATGCAGAGAAGAAAAGTGTTTCCCATAAAAGAAAAGAATGAAAACCATTCTTTAACATGACTGTTAAATGTAGGTGGATCCATGATATCTCATTAGAGGGCTTAGAACGAAGACAACATAGAGTATACGTCAATAACTGAAACACTAATAACCAGAAAGGGTACAGGGGTTAGGTGCAAAATATAAATGTAACCATTCAGTGCATTCTAAGATAAATATTGTATTTGACAAAGAATGGCATTTTAGCTAACCACTTGTTCTCCTTCAAAATCTGCCGGTATTGATCACTACATAAATAGAAGTTTGTCAAACTGTACACTATGACCATCCACGATAATTCTTAAAGTCTGTGATGATATTTTCTACCCTTTCTTTTTGGTTAAAACATAACATCTTGGAAGCTGGCTTCATACCCATGTCAATGATAGATATTATTTCTATATGACAAACCCAGCAGAATTGATTGATTGATTGATTGATTTATTCACATTCAGCTGATCCACAAAGGGTACAGGTAGTACCATGGGATATGGAATTTGTTATATACAATACAATAAATACTGCCATTGGCACCGTCATAGAGTATTGTCAACTTTAACATACATGAAGCAAACAACTATACATAATTAATTATGCAAAATCTTACAATAATAAAACCAGCATAAAAAAGATATAGTATTTCATAGAAACTGCAACTGTCTAAATACCAATTTCACAAGTATTGTATTGTATCTTACATTAACATTCTTTCCTTTTTCTCCAGTGTTACAGATTTCAATCAATTTCCAAAATATTACTGAAATTACAAGAAATTTACTAAAATTTTTTTTTTATATTACTGAAATAATACTAAATTATTACTAAAAATATTATTAAAATATTATTAAATTATTATTAAAAATGTTATTAAACTGTTATTAAAATGTCCACCACAAAGTATTATCTGTTGAGGAATTCTTCTACACTATAAAAGGAGTTTGTTGTCAGGAAGTTTTTTAAAAGTTTTTTAAACTTATTAATATTACCAGAGGCACATTTAATGTTTGAAGGAAGACTATTGTAAAGTTTTATTGCTGAGAAATAAACCCCCTTTTGGTAACAGGCTAGAGTAGCCTGAGGCAAGTGGAAGTCGTTTTTATGCCCAGTATTTAGGTTATGAAGTTCTTGATTCGTGATAAAATTTTCTAAATTGTGAGTCACAAATAACAGTAAAGATAAGATATATTGCGATTGCAGAGGTAATATATTTAGTTCCTTAAACAAATTCCTACACGAGTCTCGACTTCCTCTTCCCATAATGATTCTTACAGCCCTTTTCTGTATCTTAAAAACCTTTGAACTGTGTGTACAATTGCCCCAAAAAATAATTCCATAAGACATTATTCAGTGAAAAAGGGCATAATATATTGTTAATAATGTAGATTGAGACATGTATGGTTTTATTTGTCTTATTGCATAGCAAGCAGTACTCAGTTTATTTACAAGTTGGTCAATATGAATTTTCCAATTTAGAGAGCTGTCAATCAGTAAACCTAAGAATTTTGTATTTGAAATTGATCCACTGATATCACTAATTTGCAAGTGGATCAAGGAGTTATTCTTAGAAACAAACTGAATGTAATGTGATTTTTCAAGGTTAAGAAAGAGTAAATTTCTTTTAAACCAGTTATTAAGGGACTCAAAAACAGTTTGGATATTCACATTATAAGTGCCCAAATCTGAATGACTTAATAGAATACTGGTATCATCAGCAAATAAAATGGGTTTAGAACTATTGCTTATTTCTTGTGGAAGATCATTTATATAAATAAGAAAAAGCAGGGGTCCAAGGATGGAGCCCTGTGCAACACCATGCTTGATTCTAGCCCAATTTGAAGCAAAAAACTGTTTGTATCCGTATCATATATTGACACTCTTTGATAACGATTGTAGAGGTATGATCTGTATAAATCTTTATCTACACCTTGTATTCCGTAATATTGCAGTTTAGACAACAGGATATCAAAATTTACACTATCAAAAGCTTTTTTGATATCACAGAATATACCACCCACTATTAATTTGTTATTTAAGGCATTTAATATTTTGTTAGTAAGAGCAAAAATAGCATTATCAGTGGTAAGTTTAGGTCTAAACCCAAACTGTTCCTTAGCTAAAATATTAAATTTATCTAGATGATTTAATAATCTAGATTGCATTATTTTTTCAAGGATTTTTGAAAAAGATGTAAGTAGAGATATAGGTCTATAATTTGACAATTCCTGCCTGCTACCTTTCTTGTAAAGAGGTTTTATTATTGAATATTTAAGCCTGTCTGGAAAAACACCTATAGAGAGAACTTTGTTAAATATATAATTCAAGGGTGAGATTATAAAAGGAGAACTTAATTTAAGAATCTTTGAAGAAATCTCATCATACCCATATGAACTTTTGGATTTAAGGGATTTTATTATATTTTCTATTTCCATAGTTGTTACAGGTCTATAATTAATTCTTGCATATGTCTTGTGTGTAGATTGTGAAAAATAATATGCAGAACTGTCTTTGTTAGTATAATTATTTTGAACATTATTCTTATCTGAGTGAGGTTGAATTTTGTTTTTGATTAAATCTTCAACTATAGAAAGATAATAGGTGTTGAAGGCCTCTGCAATATGTTGCTTATTGTGTATATTATTATTTCCTATTTTAACAGCCTGTATGTTACCATAATTTGTTTTCCTTGTAATTTCTCTGTTTATTTTCTCTGTTTATAACTTCCCATGTTTTTTTATTTTTATTTTGAGCATTTTTTATTTGATTATCGTAATGTATTTTCTTAGCCTGTAAAATAACTTTGGATAAAACTTTACAATAATCTTTGTAATATTTCATTATAGAGGAATCATTGCAATTTCCAGCCAACGTATACAGTGTTCTTTTACGTTTGCAAGATATTCTTATGGCTTTAGTCATCCAAGAGTTATCGGCTCCTAATTTCTTATTGATTTTTATAAGAGGGAAACTAGAATAAAAAATTCTTAAGAAAGAATTAAGAAAAGTATTGAACATGTCATTTACATCCTCAGTTTCAAAGACAGAGTTCCATGTTTCGAAACTTAGATGATATTGAAATGCAGCAATTGTAGATTTGTTAATTTTCCTTGAGTAACCTGATGAATGAGAATTGAGTATATTATATGGAACTTTAAGTGTTATTATTTGCGCGTCATGATCTGACAGACCATTGCTTAAGGGATATATGAAGTAATCTTCAAACTTACTAGTATCAATAAAAATGTTATCAATGGCTGAGCATGAGTTTTGATCAAAACGAGTTGGGAATGTGACAGTTTTGACAAGATTATAGGACATTAATAAGGCATCTAGTTGATTCCTACTAGTGTTATCAGTGAGATAATGTATGTTAAAATCTCCACAAATGATGATATCAACTGCCATGTATCAGCTGTGAGATACCTTGTTATCACATAGACTGAACAAATACAAAACAAAATAACAGAAAGGGCAAAAATATGTAGGGAACAATATACTAAGAAGCTGGCAATCTAAATGACCTGCAAGCAATCTCTGTTCAATGGCAATGTGATCTTGTTCAAATCATAAGAAGAGCTGTGTTAAACCCAGTTACATTGATGCTGCCAATATTAAAGCCACTACAACAATTGAAGGCCAGTTTTGGTTGTGAATGTGATAAAATATTTTCTGTACTGGATTGATTTTTTACATTTGTGGGATGAAACAGAAGATACAATTTGCATACACTCAAGCAGAATATATGTCTCTCCTCTCCAAGTTCACAGTGACAATAATTGACACATTACCTTGTCTTGTAGATCTATTTCAGCACCAGAATGCAACAAGAACATAGCACACTGGACCTGTCTCTTATACAAAGCCCTATGAAGAGGAGTAGAATCATAATTGTTTGTGATGTCCAAGCATGCGTCACACTCCACAAGAGAGCGCACACACTCGAAGTGACCCCAAGAACTGGCATGATGCAGTGCAGTGTCTCCATCCTACAACAAACACGTATTAAAAATAAAACTTAATTGCAAATTTGATATTATCATAGCAGTAACTTCAAAGTTTATTATCCTCTGGCATGTGACACTGTCAAGTCTTGTATCTTGTTGCCAATGCTGCAGAGGAACCTACTACTTTTAGATTCAGGACAAAACAATAAGTCACAATGGAAGATAGGTGCACAATATAGAGAAAGGGAGTAGAGAAACTGCGGATGCAGGCAGTCCAGAGGGAAACAGTGGACTCAGGACAGTAGGAATGTGGGGGCACTTGTCTGGAACAGTGAAGACAACACATGAAAAACATACGAAGAAGTGCAGTAGTTGCACTTCAGACTGTTTAGTAAACCCCAAGGGATAAAAATAATAGAGGAAGAAGGGGTGAAAAATATTAAAAATCCCTGAAAATGGCCACTGTGACCAGGAGGGGGAAAGAGGTCATTATAGTACGTTCAGAAGTGATATAAAGAAGACAGAGGAGGGAGAATATGGAAAGGACTTGAACGGTGCTGTATGCTTATAGTTTCAATTTTACTTTGTAACATCCATGAATCCAACTTTCCACTCAGTAAAAGTAGTACACCTCTCCAGACCCAACGAGATTGCATACTGGTTACAAATTTTGAGATAATCTGACAAAACTATCCTGTATGATGCACCCTTCAATTACCCAAATATGGCACCCAACTTACAAATAAAAGTAAATATGAAATAAAACAATCCGCTTGTGAGTGATATGTGACAGGATACTAAGATTTATAAGAGCTGGCACAACAAATTCAACAACAATTTGGGTGTCTCACCCTATTTTGGATTCCCACTACCACTCCAGCTTGAAGAAGAAATTGCAGAGTATCTGAATGACCATTTTTAGCAGCAGACATAAGTGGAGTATCCCCTTGTTCATCCACCTTCTGGAGATTAGCACCATGCTTCTGAAGGAGTGTCAAAACCTCTAATTGCCCATACCCAGCTGCCATATGAGCTGCTGTCTCACCATTCTGCAAGGGAAACATTGTTGTTTCTTTAATTATGAACAACATTCAAACATTGTAAATTGTGTCACAAGAACACTAAACACAAAATCTTAAATGTGTGAGCCTGCAAACATACTGTAACTTCTGGCAGCATGCTGCAGGCACTAGAAAGAGGGCCAAGGAAATTGAGTTATTTGTCCATCAGGCGGTAAATCATTAACTGTCATTTATTTTACACTTACGGCATTGAAGCCAAACTCCTGGAAGGAAAACTATGTCTTCAGAAGAGGTGTTCACAGGTAATATACAAGATGATTGCCTTGACTTATGTTAGAAGGTAAAGTGGCGCAGGCTGTGTTCAGACTGGTATGATAGAATGGCCTTGTTATCAAACATGCTGTGAGTAATTTTACAAGCCTTGGGTCCCATGGTCTACGATGAAAACTTGACTCTTAAAAGAGGTTTAATGAATTTTGGAAAGGAAGAAGGCTTATGAGGAAGGTCCAATATGATGGGGGTGGCCTCTTAGACTACTTCTCATTATTTCTCTGAGGTGCAAATAGATATAGTTTTGTTTTATTTAATCTTCTGTGTTCACTCTCCTTAGCATAGAATTATAGTTCTGGTAGGAACTGGCTGGTACTATGGTACTTCAAAATCCTTAAAAATTATCTCCCTGTTTTTCCAGTATTACATCTTCTTCAGAAGAGATGGTCCATTCATTCCCACTAGCAGGTGTAGGAGATGGAATTTTACTCAAATGGAGGCCAGATGTTAATGATTCTGATATTAAAATCATAAGACTAACCCTCTTTGCACAGAGCTGCAGTGAGCCCAGCATACATAAGTGTACACTGGTACAGCACTTGAGGAGAAGGTGGAAGAGGTTCTTGTCAATTACTATTCATATTTTTTTTTTTTTACAGTATTACCACCGTGCATTTTTTAATCAAATAATAAAACCAACGAATGCACTATATTGACCACTTTTATTATGGTCTATTTCCCCTCACCCTACACGTGTTTCGGAACTTTAAAGTTCCATCTTCAGGGGTTGTCGTGTGTTACCAATTGTGTTACCAATGTGTTTTAATATGTGAATAATTGGTAACACACGACAACCCCTGAAGATGGAACTTTAAAGTTCCGAAACACGTGTAGGGTGAGGGGAAATAGACCATAATAAAAGTGGTCAATATAGTGCATTCGTTGGTTTTATTATTTTACTATTCATATATTGATCAGGTCCTCTTCTTGTCTCATCCGCCTTCTCCATGATGTAGTTCCACTCTTCACCATTACTGTGTCAATTTCAAAGTGTCTGACAGATGTAGGATGTTACAAAGGGTTTTGTGCACTATATAAATCACTGGTTCTGTGTCCAGTGACTCAGCCTAAAGCTCTCGTGCAACTTCTGAAGTGTTTTGTGTACTTGGCACATGCTCTGTTCGGTTGCAGCAACACCCTGCTCCTCAAACATCATCATCACTGACAGAAATTCCAAGTAGTGACCTCTGGGAACTGCCCTTTCCAGGCCTTGGATGACACCTTTTCAGGGCTTTCATTCTTTCTTCTCCTTCCTATCCATCTTTTCTGTTTTTCTTCACTCCTACTGCCACAACTTCAGTTTGACATACATATTATTTTGTACTTTACTTTAATCTTCTTATCTCATTTACACTCCAACATTTTTGTTCTTTGTTTCATTATTTGTAACACTTTCCTTTATTTGTTTGATTAGATATTAATTAGAATTTTCATTTTGTTTTGTTTTAGATAGTTCCCTCTTTAGTTTCTTTACCTTACTACATCTAATCTTACCTCTCTTCATCTCCATGTTGAAACTTCTCTATCATAATACAAGGCATCACATCCCAGAATAGACACTATATTCACATTCATAGTCGTTACCTGGTAGTCACTTGTCAGAAGACACAACAAAAATCCATAGGTTTCATGACTGTTGTTAATGTACAGTAACTGCATAATGCAAATGTTCCATTTAATTTCTGAGAGTTGAAAATAACATTTTTTATGTTTTGATAGCAGGCCACAGTTATTTTTCTCATACACTAAAGAATAAGTTACGTTAAAAATATAAACTGTTTACAGCAGCATATGGCAAACTACCACAGAAATAATTAACAGGAGTTTGAACAGGTACCTTATTTGTAGCATTCATATTGGCTGAGGAAAGGCTGAGGAGTTCTTGTAAACTGGTTGCATTTCCTTTGGATGCAGCCGAATGCAGAGACATCACAACAAAATTGTCATTCTGGAATCCAAAACTCATCCATGTAAAGGTTACAGTATTTGTATGTAGATATCAAAAATGAAATTTTCAAATACATGATAAAAGTCATGGCTAAATATGTGTTCTGTGTAACTCATTAAAACTATCATCATTTGTCACACAATATGTTACTTGAAGATGCTTAACTTCATTATATAATATTTTATTATATTTATATATATAAATTATATAATATTACATACATAGTAAGTTATATGCTATGGTTCTGATCATTTTAACTGCAAAACACTTTTAATAGTATTTCATGAATACTAAACCATACCTCAACCATATTTTGTATCTGAAGTTTTTCACTACTAGAATTCTTGGTCCCCACAGCAACTTCTATCGTGTTCAGTAGGGTAGGCTCTACCTGAACAATAAATTCACCATTACTGCACTAAACACTATACCCAATAAACATTTTGTCAAGGTCAAACTTTAGTGTATCAGTGTATAAAAACTCTTTCATAATGGACACATAATACACCCATAGTCATACACTCATTTTAAGGAAACCATCAAGCAGGAAATTTGTTCTGACAAATCTACCACCAATTAAGGCAAAAACATCTGCTGCTATACCAACACCACTGTAGCAGCAAAGACTGATGATGCGTGTACTTGGTGGCCCATAGCAACCACAGCACAGTGGATCAATAACATAAGGTGTATGGTCTGTTCCAAAAAGCCTGACCCCTTCCTAAACACTAGTAAACTCAAATTTCAAAGCATCTATAAATTAGCAGAAAGTTAGAGAAACAATATGACCCTCAAAACTGTTCTTAACTTTATTTTAATTTGGTCACATACGATTTCAGTTTGTCAAGGAGTTGAAAATGTATTTTTAAGGATTCAAATATAGCAAACAACACTATGACAAAAGAAAAAAAATTCCATGTATACTAAATATTTATTATTTTATATTAATACTACTACTATTTGCATATTTCAGAAACCACTGAAATACCACTACCTGCCACAGTGAAATAGCAAGACCATCACCACAATTATTTCACATCCTTTACAAATGTGCACTGACCTTGTGTAAATACAGCACGTGAGCAGCCATAGGGTGTTTCCTCAAACGTAGGTAAACACTGTATGCAACATTACTCACTCTACATAATTTGTGGCAAGATTGTACAGCTTTCACACACCCACTCCCAATCCTCACTTCCTTAGATTCAAAACACTTCACAGTTCCACAATCAAAAATCAGGACATTCCTTACAGAAGTCAAATATGATGTCAAACATTTTGTTTGCCACAAAATGCAGCACAACAGAGGAAAAGAGAGACTACTAAACTAGGGCAGCAGATGGCCAGATGCAAAACACATTAACGAGCGGAGAAACTAACTAACTCCATAGAATAGAGTCTTTCCTGAGAAGCTAACATTTCCTCTGCTAGTCAAGAAATTCCCCTCATTATATGAGAACTGAAGGTTCATCCCTGTGTATGCAAGAGCCTGCCACCTGTCCCTGTCCTGAGCCAGATCAATCCAGTCCAAACCCACCAACTGTAAGAAGCTTAAGAAATGCTGCAATATTAAGAACTTTATGGAATGCATATAAAAATCAATTTAATCAGTAAAATGGGGTTATCATCAATTAAAAGTTTAGTAAAATTTACAGGATCTGTAACGAATCACAGGAACACTACAAATTCACTTTTCACTGCACTATTTTTCTGGCCACTCACTTTGAATTCAGCGTTCAATAATTTTGTTTCAATAACTTTTACTTGAAGCTAAAATAGGAAACTGCTATGAATAAATAACACAATTCCTTGTGTTCTTACTTTATGAAAATTTAACTGAACCTAAACATATCTGATTATAACTGAGTACAATCATCTGATGATTTCACAGCATGAAACACTTTTATTATATCAAGAGCAAAATGAAGAAACTGAAAGGATTTATTACACTGCATATATCATCAATAAATATATCAAAAGCACAGGCCCTAAAACAGAGCCTTGAGGAACACAGGAAAAAACTAAAAGGCAGTGAAAGAACACCAGAAATAATAATAATAATAATAATAATAATAATAATAATAAGAATGAAAAGTTTATTGAGGTCATGGATGGTGCTTGGGATAGTCGGTGCATATTTTTTGGATGTTGCTGCACCCCTCAGTTTTGCGCTCCCAACGCAAATGTCTAATTCGGCTCGACCTTGTTACGGCTCTGCGCCCAAATATCTTCCTCAGCCCCCTATTGTTGAACACCCGCAGCTTGTTAATTAATGAGTACTTGATCCATCTAAAGCACGCAAATCGTCCTCATAACTTTTATTAAAATATCCGACATGTTTCAATTCACTTTTGAATCAATATCGGATACAAACGCGCAAGATGGATTTTCAAATATTTCAGGACCAATTATATGGGCATCAAATGCATACTCCTGCTATATAATAGTTTAAAATACACTAGGACCAATTTATAAGTATGCTCTACATACACAATACTCTCAAAAAGGAATATTTGAAGGTAAATTGCAGAGCTCTACAGAATTTATTCTGAATACATTGATTCACCTTTTAACTACCTGCGCTTGCACATGCAATCGCATGTAGGAAAACACCCCTAGAAATTCATTTTATATATTTAGGTAACAGAGAAATTTACTGCATTTTTAAGACATGCTGCATAATCTGCTTTAGTTTTCACAAAATGTCGTTTTTTTCAAAATTTTATTATTTTTTTTTTTTGTTCAAATAATGTTCACGTTTTTCATAAACCATGCGGTAAAATGTAAATACCCACGCCGAACTTTTAATGTCTTCTTCAGTAAAAGACGTAAAGTGTAAAACAATTATGCTCTCCATTTGAAATGGGTGAAACATAACATTCTCTCTTGTATAAAAACAATATACTAGTGGCATTTACGCTTCAATGGAAAATACGACCTACAAATTGTTAACATGACGTAAATTATCTTCTTATTGCATGTACGAAGCTGTAGCTCTACAATTTATCACTAAGCTTACATTACAAGATTATATTTATACACGGCACATTCATAAATATGTTACAGTGTATGTTAAAACAAGTCTACAGCGGGAGCACACTTTTGATACCCATGTAATCGGCCTTAAAACGTTTGAAAACCCACTAAGTTGTACAAATTTAAAATAATCTTAGCGTATTTTCTTCGCTTTATGCACAAGGCCAAATTTCACACCCCTTAGCAAAAACCACAGTTCACAATCTTTACGTTTTTTAGATCGTAGACGAGAAAAAAACATTCTGGACTGAATGGTAGCAGGTATCTCAGAATTTAATCTGACCTTAATTTATTCAAGTACGATATTTTGATGTTAGTGCCGTTCATAAATACTTCGATTTTGCCGCAATTTCAGAGGATTTATTGGCGACAGCCTCATTATTGGGGATTAATAAAGCTACTGTGCTCTTCTTAATAGTATCTATGTTTTCGCCTAATAAATTAACATAAGCGCAGACTAGGAGCTGAAGTACCCCATTCAATTTCTACCCTTCCTGGTTTTCTTGTATATTCCAAGGATTATCCACCTTGTGGAAATCAATGAACGAAACGTTCACAGAAGAATGAGAGAGCTTAAAAGACTATAAGACCTAGGCTTTGATGAGAGGATAATACTAAAATGCATTGTATAAAAATACTGTGTGTTCACTTTTGTCATTTCACTGAGTATCGCAGCTGTCAGGGAATGTGCTGGATGATGCAGGAATTATAAGAGAACGCTGCCGTGATCGGAAAAAGATTAAATAACCCTACAGCATGCGAGGGCACAGACTAGATTACAAAAAATACTAGATTAAATTCGCTCAGGATAGGGACAAGTGGTGGGCTGTTGTCTTAGCTGATTGCATTCTCGGTATCCCTAGCTCCTTTACATTGTCTCTATCCATCCATATCTCACCCTGGATCTACCCTGTTGGCTGTCATCACACCTATTGATTGCTATACCGAGCGCACTTTCCATGAATCTACGTAATAGGTTGCTGGTTTTCTTTCTTTCCTAATCGCACTCTTGACCCGTGAAGATGGAACCGAGACGTTGTCCCGAAACGTCGGTAAACAATTACCACACGACGCCGCGTAATATCACAGAAGAGCGCAGATCTCAGTTGTTGGTGGAGTATTCTGAAAGTTACAGTATGTCAGTGAAATGAGCACATGTTTATGTATTATTTAGTGCAAACGGTGAGCAACATGCGAGCTTCAGACATGCATAAAATGTAAACTGGCAGCAAAAGGACGAACAAATTAAGTATAACAACAAAAGTGGATTACTGCCCAATTATGTTGTGTCAAAACTCTTGTCCACATTGAACGCAAACTGTGCGAGATGCCTACTTCTGCAATGACAAATTCGTGTGCTTTAAATCGTGATTTCATATTTTACCTTCATTAAATATTTAACTACAGTGTAATGACTTCAATGGTATTTAACTCTCAATATGTATTATGAATATTTTTACCTGGGGCTAAAATGAAACTGGCATGCTTTTGCAAACACACCCCTTTAAACAGGCGATAGATTCTCTTCTCTGAAGCATCCACTCACTTCAGGGCCCATCTAGCCTTCTATGAAGTGGGTACCATCGGCTCTTTCACTGGGGCATGAAGTTGACCTCTCACCCTCATCTACTGCCAAGGTTAAGAATGAGTGAAGCTATACCTCCATTCCCCATATGCCTTCACAGCATGCTCAGGGACTTGCCCTTGTTATCCCTTTAAGATGTTTTCTTATGTCAGAAGTCTGGATTGCTTGGCTCCCTGGAAAACTTTAGGGTTTTACTGTACTCCGATATATAAAAACACTTCTTCACTTGCTTGATTTGGAGAACTGTGTAAGATGAAAAGAAAATAAAAGAAAAAAACGCAACAATGTTTGATTCTAAGGATGTCTTCAGTTGCCTAGATTAAAAAGTGCTGGCTGAAATGTGAATGTGATCAAGAGGCGGTAAGAATTTGGATGGAGAAACTGTGGCCCTATCCTGAAAATGCTTTTATGTAGCAAAACCACAAACAAAGTCAATGTCCAACAACAGTTACAGAATATGTGATAAGTGAATGGTTTCTTGTGTTATGAAAAAAGCCACTTCACACTCATAGCAGAAACAGCTTCCTGGAAAATTGGGATGGGACAAAAAACAAAAATATGGAATTACAGGAATTTTGGCTAGTATTTGTTCCTAATACATATATCACAAGATAAAGGGTTAAAGAAATAAATATATAAAATGTTAATACATACTTTAGGGACACACTGTGTAGTTAATGATAATAGTATCTTGACGCACAAATGTTGCATTTGACATTCAGGCAATTTGAAAGTCTAGTTTTGGTCTTTATGTTTTATCATAGGATGTCCTGCTGCTTGGAGACCACAACTGATAAAAAGAAATTTACCCACAGCATTATACTTGTGTGAATATGACACCTGTATGTGACAATATAATTTACACATACATCACTGTATGGGGACATAATAAGGGAGCAAGACAGCAGTTTTGTGTATATCGTCGCCGATCGCTGCTGGTTTTCTTAGCACCCACGATGAGCAAGAAGCTTTCAATTGGGTTTCACCTTTTATTAGTTACAACAATATGAATATCAGAGCTGGCTATAAAATGGTCTGCAGACTTCCTTTCTCAGAACCAAACTGTTGCCTGTTGCATGGTCTTTCCTATTCTTACTCCCCACCCCTTTGTTACTAACCTCTCTCCCTACAAATGTAGAGGGGTGGGGGCACCCAAATTGGCTCCAACAAATGTTCAGCTACAATGTGAATGTAAATACTCACTTTGGAGACCACAAATTACAAAGGAAATTGTATGGGACTTGGTGCTGGAATTACAGAACTCACTGGCACACTAAGAGCTGTAATCAGATCCGCAGGTGTTCAGTTTCATTACATTGTCCTCAGTGGGGAGAATGCAAGCTCCATCTCTACATGCATGCATTCTGTGTCTACAAACACCTTAAGCAAAACATTCAGTTAGCGTAGCAACTAGGCTACGGGCTGGACCAAAAAATCAGGGTTCACTTTTTCACAGAGACCAATTTTCTCTTCTCCACGGTATCCACAATGCTCTAGGCACCACCATCTCCTATCCAATGGTTACTGGATGTTCCATCCCCAGGAATGAACGGCTGGAGTATGAAGGTGACCACTCACCTCCTTCTAGAGCCAGGATGAAGAATGTGTGGAGCAATAGCTGCACTCCTCCATGCATTCACGGCATTATGCTTAATTGAGCACACAGATTCACCATCTACCAAGACTTTCAATGCCCACAACTGGACTACTAAATTCCAATCTCATCCATTTCTTTCCCTGTCTGCCACCCTGGTTCATTTATTGCCATACATAATTTCATGCCTGCAACCACCAACTGCTAGCTTGTAAAATTGGTTATCACCACCACCCATTTCTGAGATCAGTACCTTCCTTTTCAATCTTCAACAATTAGCTCTATACAACTGTCAAACCCTGCAAGTTACTGTTAACATCAGAGTATGAACAAAGTATTTTACCTGGCACTACCACATTATGTACTTCCCTGCTTCTTGGCTTGAATACCAGTTGTATATGTTTCACCTTAATCAGGCTCTTACTTATGCCTAATAATAGAATGACAGGAATAAAATTAATGCAATTTCAGAAGAATGTTAGAGAGAGTTACATTTAGGGACTAGTCCTGCACGGAGACTCACTCAACAGAGACGTCCAACTTAGCAGCTGGCAATGTTGTATGCGCCTGTAAAACATGACACTTTTCAGCATAGAGTTAAGAAAGTCCCTACCATACACCTGCTCAATTGGTAGAGTGATGAGGCTATGGTCTTGGCAACTAAGGTATCAGGATTTGACTACCACCAGGGGCAAAACTTTACTTCATCCCTCCATTTGCCTAAATGGCACCATGCTTAATTAAGCACAGGGAAAACTTAACCTTTTACCTATTGTACATCCTTTTCAATATCATTCCTTTGTAGCAATTAATAGAATAGCAGGAAATTCCACCATGTTTATTATATCTTTTTCCCTATAAACTGGAATCTCTATAAAAATTACGTAGATGATGATGAACACTGGCCTAATTTAGGTACAACGGGCTGGCCTATGTAATAGCTGTTAAAAACAATGGATGAACAGGGGAAAATCACAGACCTATCTGGAAGCTTGGACTGTTAAGCCTGGTTGGTTGAATTAATGTACTGCTGACTCACTCCATTTTCATCAACCTCATAAGTGCTGCACATATAAAGTACTATAAGAACAAAACACCAAAATGAGAAAATGAAGAACAGGACAACCTCATTAAATCTACTTACAATGGCAAAACAGTTCAGTGAATTCACTTGTAGTTTATGTTACAAACTGAACATTATGCATAAAAGGGATTTATTGTATGAGGAAAATCTGAGTAGCACTGTAAATGGAAGTTTGTTTCTTTCCTCATCGTCATTGCACTAGTTACTTACCAGTAATGTAAATAAACAGTATAGGAAATGGATGCATAATCTAACATTCAGGTACACTATGAACTCTGCAACCTGATTTATACACTTAGTTTGCACCGTCCTATTTCTACTAATTCTACACACCTGTTCTGAAAGAGATAATGTTCCAACAAGTCACTCTCTCTTCAATATCATACCAATATTCACTAACGGGAAGAATTCATCAAAATAGAATCATTAACTCATTCATGGCCTGTTGTGTATGTCCAATGCAGCTAAACAGATCTTAATGACAGTTAATTAGTTGCACACTTTCTCAGGTTTTGTACATCCGACCGGAGATCAGACTGTATGTTTGTATTTTTGCCTTAATTACCTGGTATGTGAACTGTATCTATGTGACACAGTATTATGTGTAAATTGTTAGCAATTTCTTTGGCATCTCTGGCTCTGGCACGTTTCCTGTAATTATTTTGTAAATGACAAGATTTTTAGAAAGATGTATTTGACATAAACCACATGTTCTGATTTTTTGTACAACATTTTTTTAGACACTTTTCTAACCACCACCAGAATACAGTAAGATATCACAAATTTATGTAGGTCAAAAAGTGTGCTATTTTTGTCAGATTTTAACCAAAATTTCATTTGGCAGAGATTTTATTAAGGATCTCCAATATAACATGTCATGAAAATCTATCCAGCAGGGACTGAGTTGTTCCATGTGGACAGACATAATGCAGATGGTTCCTTTCTTCAATTGTTCTGTGAATACAACTAAGAACCTGTGCAACGTTTGATATTTATATGATATTTGAACATACTGCTTGAAGGCTGTGTTTGACCAAATTTGAAAATATTACAATGAACACATGATTTGTTCTTGAATAAAATTTTAATTCAGACTATTTCCCTCACTATGCCTATTTCTTATATAATGAGTAAAATTAAAGTTGAGGATGAATATGTTTTGGTGGATCAAGCTCACGTTTCTGCACATTTATTCTGTTACAACTATGAAATAACTATCATAACAACTAAAAATATGATAATGCAATAAAATGTTGCCTTCAAATTATACTTACAAAAGATCATGGTTGCATGGCAGAAAGAATGCACTTCCTAACAGGCAATTTACAGGAAACTAAACTGAACCACTTACTGCACAGTCACCTTGGATGTTCATGTTCAAACCAAACTATTTAAAGTTCTGTCATAAAATCCTCTTCTGACATCCACAAACTTCCTGTGTACAACCATTTTTAGGGTTCCACATTCTAGCAATTTGTTAGAATGCCAATGCCCCTAAGGCAGCATTTAATGTTTTCTGAGGTTTCTCACAAACTGCAAAATTATTATAAGATGAAACTGGCATAATGAGAGGTACCAACATTTCTCTGTACAAGAAAAGCCTGTTATTGTTGTTCAAAGACCAGGAAATCTTGTATGTACTAACAAACATCAAGAGACAAAGGTAATAAGAAATAAAAATGACAGAATAACAGCAAGAATTCTGAGGTTTTACCCAGGTCACAGAAACTTTTACAATTATACAGTATCTGAGACAATTCTGTAACACATGGCTCAAAATATATAAGTAATGTTTTTTCACAGGCAGGAATATTGACGTGTGTGGTATATCTGGCAGTCACTGATTCTTTGCAATGTGACAGATTTCATCCAAACAAGTAATCGTGCAAATCATTTGTGTTTGTAATTCTGTCCAAGAGTGAAATAACAGCTGGGTCCACATCATCATCATCAGAATCATCATCATTAGAATCATCATCAGAATCATCAGAATCATCATCTGAATCAGACATGGCTACATCATCCCCATCATCTTCATTATTGCTGTCTGCAGCATTGTTGTCACCATCATTTTGCTCTGCATCAGCATTATTACCACCAGCACCATCATCCCCATGTGCACTGTTGTCTGAAATACACAGATAAATATGAAGTCCATGAAAAACATGACAGGAGAAAGTTTTAAATGTAAGTTTCATGAATGTGCACTCTCTTAGTTCATATATATATCTGTAATGCATACTAATCACAAACCTCTACACACAGGGACTACATGGCTGGAATCACAAAAAAGTGAGGGGAAAACCATTAAACTAGGAACATTAAATGAATGCACCACTGTACTTTACAAGACATATAATCAATAAAACTTGAACTACGAGACTGCAAGTAAGAACCTACCATTACAGCATTAACACTAATTAACCTGTAACAGAAGAATGGGACAATGCTGTTCCATAAATGTACATCCTTACCATCCAAAATTAACAACACTGTCCTGCAGTGGGCATTTAAACTGAACAGTGCTCTGGCCACAGCAGAAACCAGGCATTTAAAAGGCCATGCACTACATATTAATCTTTGAGACCTGAGGTGTTTACAGCAGTGTGGTTGAGACTCTGTTCTTCTGGAATGTGACTCCATATCACTGGGTAATTGGTTTCCGATATTTCAAATGCTATATGTTCCTTCAGAACCTTGGGAACCAATTACCCAGTCACATACCAGAAGAACAGAGTCCTCATTAATTAGTCTACTGCTTTAGGGCTATCATAATCAAACCATCAATCAATAAACATGAATACAACCTTTACACATCATTTTTTACCTTCAACATGCAGGATTCAGTTTCACAGTGCAGCTAACTAGAATTAAATGAATTAGCTTGTCTATTTTACCCCAGTATGAGAGTACAATATTACTAGATGTCCAACTAACATAATTATGTCCACAGTTGTGATTTTTATATTTTAAGTGTCAAATATTACAAAAACAAATCTGGCATGTTTGTTCGACAATGATGTTCCCTGAAAGTCGATTCACAACAGGATGACACTTATGTATAGGTTAATTAATACACTTTGTTAGTACACGTTAAGTATGTTTAAAATAAATTCTACAGACACTAGTAAAATGACAAAGAATTCTTTTAAGGCTGATAGTAATAAAAAATTATATCTAAAATCAACACAATTTTCTAACACAAATGAGAATACGTGAATGGGAAACTATTATTGCACACTGATGGAAATGAAAATGTGGAAAACTGCAGTAGCACATCAGTCTTGACATTCTGACACAAAAAAAATGTATTGCACAGATAAAATATACATTCTATGCTGTTTGCAATGTGCTTTATAGCCAGGAAATGGGGAAAACATTAAACCATAAATATACACACATCACATGGTAAAATCTGGGACCAAGTTATTTTAATGTTTCATGCAGGAAACCACCTTTTAAAGTGTGTCACCTTATATGAGTTTCATTGTATTGTGACTGGGTAACAAAATGTTCAGATATGTAACTAGACCCACTTGTTATTCACAGACCCTGAAATGAATGTACATTTAACATCACGATACTGGGAATGATTCTGCCTCTGATTTGCACAGAACTTTAGTTTCAATTAGTGTTACTTTCTTTTACAGAACATTTAATTGCAAAGGTTATGTAGCATTGAACAACATAATTATAAGAACTGCGCTCCTCTGGAATATTACGCGGTGTCATGTGGTAATTGTTTACCGACGTCCCAAAACGTCAGTAAACAATTACCACATGACGCCGCATAATACCCCAGAAGAGCGCAGTTCTCATCAACATCAACGCAGAAGCCTGAAATCAAGTTACGTAATTAAAAAAGTGATGTAAAAAAAAGGGAAGTGTCACTAATACCTTAAGTTACGACACTCCATTACTTGGAGCAAGTTGAAAATCAAAAAATAAGAAAGGACATAGTCACCTAAAAGAAGTGAAACACTTTTATAATTTACACATATTGATCAGTGACACAATCCTGTCATAACGCAATATAAGTCACCTTGCGGAAAAGACAGAATATTCGTAACAGCCAAAATTTCTACAGGTATAATACATGACAAGAAGTAAAATTCTTAGGCTTCTATATAAGTGGTTCATACCTTTTTGACTAAATGAATTTATTTGCCACAAAACATATCCAACAGACAAAATATCTACTGCTGTGGGTTAATGAGACATGAAGAAAGTTTTACAATTGGGTAAGCTTCTCTGTTATCTGAGCTGGTTAGGAGACAGTTCATCCAACTAATCTAAATTCTTCTTTCACTGCCTCCTAAAATCATGATAAACAGAGTGCCTGTTGGTGTATGAACATGCAACTAATGGTCTTTAACAACCACCTGTGTGATCATAACTTAAATGCTGACATCTTACGAGGCGTTAGGAGATGGTGCCCTCTCACACACTAATATTTAATCCTCTCTTCCTCCTAAAATGCATGATGCAACAGATCTCATATTAAACTAATACTGAGTGTAAGTGTAACAACACATGTGCTGACTTCAAAAAATGCCTCAATCATAACATAGTCTTACAGAGTGTGCTCTTGTATCACAGATTGTAGAGTGACTCAATACTTTCTTGCTCGACTAACGTTCACTGCTTCCATTACAATATCTTGACAATAACTTTTCAAATAGGTCTCAGAATTGTGATCATATAACACATCTCCCTATATATAATGTGCTTTGTGGTTCAGTAAGTGACTGAGTCACACTTTATTGCCATGGTTACCAGGTTTCCATGGTTAAAATACAGCTTGATTTGTGTGTGATGTCACAAGCCTGGTTTTCATGAAGTGACATCAGTGGAGGGGATTGCACATGAGTATAATGTTAATGTTATATAATGGGCCAATTTTTCATATGACTATAAATCTGACTACACTAGTATTCTGTAAACATTGTCTATGACAGCAACATTCTGATCACTGCAGAACTTGGAGGCTGAAAGAACATTTTTAAAGATAGTTTTCCAAATGCAGGTCTATGAAAAATAACAAAAGATTGTAGGGATGAAATGTTTCAGATTATATTCAATAATACATTAATAAGTAAATGGAAGTCTACAGCCACAAAGATGCTGGACAACATTTGATGAGGGGTGGCAGCAAAAGATGTGGGAATGACTAACACCATAAAGAGGAACAAAATGTATAGGCAGGAAAAAGTGGCAAGAAGGTTCTTTGCTGCAGAGAAAAACCACACATGGGAAAAGTGGAAAGTGCAAGAAAGGAGAACAGGAGGACTATGCCAGCACTCTCAGATACTGTCACAAGTCTGCTATAAGTGACATGATAATGACCAGTAACATACACCAGCCAAATGTTTCTGTGTAAGCAAACACCAAATTAGATCATAAATTTATTTAGCTCCAAAGCAAAGCCACATAATATTAATTGGTGAAACAATGTACCAACAAGTGTTTTATCTGTAATTATACCAATAATTATTTTCTGTAATCTGCTATGCTATATGAATCCGTCATTACAGAATACAGTTCATGAGGTGTGTGCTGAATCTTCACCAAACAGTGTACCTTAGATACAACCTTTGTTAAGTGCTGTAATCCCCAATTTAATGGTCCTCGATTTAAAATCTTCCATCAATATAAAGCTCAATTTCAACGATCCCAAGTTAGTAACTTCAGCATTCAATTTCCCCAGTTTAAGGTTTTCCTAAGATTAGCAGTCAAATTCATTAATCCCCAGACAAATTCATTGTATTTAAAGGGAGAAAGCCTCACAAGTCCTCTTCATGTAGTTACTGTTTACACAAGTCCCCACTACTGCCTACACATTCAAGGTGAATAGTATTATGCAAAAAAATGTGACATAAAAATGTGAACTATCTATATGAAATATTAAACACCGATAATACAGTAATAATACTGTATAACACTGATAATCCAGTATTTTCTTTTTATGGTCTTATACAATAGGATGAAAATCCAACTTACCCCTTCATCTTCATCATCCCTTCTCCTTCCCACATCATAAAGTCGAACTGATGACTCCTGCACACTATCAAACATGCCTTGATTCTCCACCACAGCAATTTGTGTATCAAATTTGTTGCAGCTTAGGTCATAGATGTTTTTCTTTACATCAATAGTAGCTACAAGAAAAACAATATGTTCTTATAATTAACCTTCACAACTAGAACTTAACATTCCACTGGCTGTTAATGTCACATAAGCCAACATCTTCTCCCAAATCCTGCTTTTTAGAAGGTTCATCACAATTATGCTTATTAAACCTTCCGCTGTACTTTACATCATAACTCTCATGATTTTAGTAGACGTCCAACCTAGCCCCTCAACCACCTTAGTGATGTAGTTTCCTATTCAAAAATCATAAACATTTGCAAAAATTTAAATATTTTAAAAATATGACAAACTATATTCTCAAAAGGCAACTGTCCTCGTTAAATCATTTCCTGCTTAAAGGATTTTGGACAAAGAGAAACAACACTCATTCCAATACACAACAAATTTATCTGCCATCTTTTCTGATGCAAGGGAGTGACGTATTTTTAAGGACCAATGACCATGAAATCCTTCCTAGCTGGAATTTCTTCCTCTGTTCATTACACTCCTCTAAATAAATTACCTATACTAGAATAGTCGTAAGCATCTAGTGTCTTGAATGATGACTCAAAAGCAGTGTCTTCTTCAGTTTCTTGCTCCAGTGACACTGAATATATCACAGCTAGTGCTGGAGAGAACAGCACCTGGCACTGGTCTAGTGCAGGCACTGTTCGTAACAGGTGAAACGTGCGCAGGTCCCACACTTCAGTATTTGACACAACCTAAAATCAGATTATCATGCTACATGTCAGACAAGTTTAATTCTGGCATCAGCATTAGTCAAATAAAATTACAGCAGAATTCTGATGTCAGGTTTCTCAATTTAACATATTCCAACATTAATTTAATGTTGTGTTCACTGTGCATCTTAATATTAATATTTAGTTTTTCAACCAACGAATGCACATATAAATAAAATTTCACTACGCCCTACATATGTTTCGGCCTCAATTTGGCCATCATCAGGGGCACTTTGCTAAGCACTTCACTGATCACCGTCCATTTGGCACTGTTACTTGACTATTATTCCGTTACTGTTAATATTTACACTGAAAATCACAAGTATATAAGGTTTTGCACATAATTTTCTTGAGTTGGCTCGGTGTATATCCGTTTGTGTCTGTTTATATTGAAGTCCGTATCTTGCTGTTATGTTGTCTCGTTGCGTGGCTGTGAATGACTGTCCTTGAATTGTTACAGTGTATAAAACATTCGTTCTTGTCCGAAATATATGTTCCAGTGCTGCTATTGTGGTTGTATGGTGTTACGTTGTTGATGTCTATTAGAATCGTCGATGTTGTTAAAACTTGTTATTAAATAGTTTAAAAAGTTAAAGCTGTTAAAAACCCCTGGCAGCTGCTCATGTATATATTGAAGATTTTATCCTGTAACAATATAATTATCAAAGTTTTTCGTAATAGTTTTACACATTGCATGACTTTTTATCTTATATGTAGGTTTTGCTTTACTTGCTGTAAAGCTATACAGTCATTCACAGCCACGAAACTAGACAACACAACAGCAGGTAAAGCAAAACCTACATATAAGATAAAAAGTCATGCAATGTGTAAAACTATTACGAAAAACTTTGATAATTATATTGTTACAGGATACGATCTTCAATATATACATGACCAGCTGCCAGGGGTTTTTAACAGTTTTAACAGCTTTAACTTTTTAAACTATTTAATAACAAGTTTTAACAACATCGACGATTCTAATAGACATCAACAATGTAACGCCATACAACCACAACAGCAGCACTGGAACATATACTTCGGACAAAAGCGAATGTTTTACACACCGTAACAATTCAAGGACAGTCATTCACAGCCACGCAACAGACAATATAACAGCAAGATGCAGACTTCAATATAAACAGACACAAACGGACGTTATATACACCGAGCCAACTCAAGAAAATTATGTGCAAAACCTTATATGCTTGTGATTTTCAGTGTAATTATTAACAGTAACGGAATAATAGTCAAGTAACAGTGCCAAATGGACGGTGATCGGTGAAGTGCTTAGCAAAGTGCCCCTGATGATGGCCAAATTGAGGCCCAAACATATGTAGGGCGTAGTGAAATTTTATTTATATGTGCATTCGTTGGTTGAAAAACTAAATATTTTCCAACATTTTAGGTTCCATTCTTTTGTGGTTCCAGTGAAAATCCAATATAAATAATGTACAATTTTTTTCCGGTTAAGGCTTCTTGATTTCAGGTTTTCCTCACACAAAGACATGAAACTTTCGTCCCTACACCATTTTGAAGCCTCATTTTAGGGTTCACATATATGGCTTCGGAGCTTGGCTTGCATAAATAATGCCATAATTAAAGGCAATGTAAATGAAGTGATCTCAGAACTAATCGCAAACTACTGCAGCAGTGTACAATCAACTCTACACATTCTGTGTAACTCTCAATTACACATGTATTTAGCTGCATCTACTCAGTGAGTGAGAGCATGTGAATGTTGAGTTTTGTAAATTCAAATGAAACAGTGTGTTCTCGCTTGTTAGACTACCAAACTACACTTTTATTGAAAATATCACACAGTCGGTAGGCAGTGTAAATTTTGTAAGTAGTAATTTATTTAAAAAAATGTGTAAAACATAGATTTCCAAATCAAAGTTCAATCTTAAAAGATACTAATTCTGTAGAATATAATCCACTCCATAAAATTTGGTATTAAATTTGGTGTTTGAGGTTTGTTTCATTGCATTTCGATCCAATAGGTCCTGAGGGATTTACCAGTGACCAGGGCACATCTTACATCATACATTAGCAACAAATTTACCTCCAGACCATTTGGGTGGAAGACTCCACTTAATGTTTGGTTCAGTTTGTCCAACTTATGAATCTCCTTGCCAGAGTTGACATCCCAGAGAACTCCGTCAGAAAGTACCAACTCGTCTGTAGGACTATATGTAGCTCTGTTCTTCGTGTACTGATTTGAAATTTGAGGAGTCAAAGTCAGTATAGCCTTTCCTGTGGCCACATCATAGATCTGAAAACAATATTTAAAGCTAGAAAGATTAATGACATTAAACAAAAAAAGGGAAGAATACACCCTACAATGTGCATCCACTGCCCACCCCCCCCCCCCCCCACACACACACACACACACACATTCTCAAACATGGATTTACATTTCTGTAAATATATGGTCACACAGCATAGTCATCTTCAGTTATAACATGTTAAATTGGTAGCAGTAATATTTGAAATACCTTTCTCATAATGTATAACGCAGAATGCCCCGAGCTGATGACATATCATTCTATGATGGGTGATTTCAAACAGCACAGACACTAGAGGCAACTGGCTCATTAAATGCATAACTTGAACCAGCAGGTGACACCTTTCCAGGGGCTTCAGACACAATGCAACACACAATAATTGCATCATAATGCTGTGTTTTAATTTTTACAGGGACCTTCGAAGTGGTCTATGATGCACATGTGCCAATGACACTGATAAATGGTGACTTACAGTGTACTTCATTCCAATCAATGAACATCCACATCAATTCATGAGGCATAATAATAAGTAATTGTTAAATAAATATAGGGAATTAGTTTTGACTGTTGACAAACAATAGTATTAGTCCAAGGAAAGTATTCATTCTTGCTAAAGCTGCATTTTTGCATGTCTTGCATCATAGCAAGAATTACTAACAAACTATTACTGAAAAATTTAGCCACAAAGAAAGAGGGACCACAAAGCCTGATCAGTACATAAAAATAAAGAGTTGAAAAACAAGAGCATCAATCTGACAAAAGTAAACTTGCACTGCTGAAGTTGCATCTATTTGCAGTCTTGCATCAGAATAAAAATTACCTTCAAACTGTCACTGCAAAATTTAATCAACAATGCAAGACAGATTACAATACCTAATAGTACATTAAAATATATAATTAGTTTTCAGTGATGATAAACAACAGCACACATTCAAACAAAGTAATCAATCCATGCTGAAGTTGTATTTCATGCATTAAAACATATGTTTGCTTCAAACTATCACTAAGAAATTTAGTCACCATGAAAGAGGGATTAAAAAGTCCAGGAACTGCAGGACACTGACAACAGTGATAGACAAAATATTTTCTTTTTTCCCTTTTTATAGCATTCTTTGCAGTACATTCTCAGTATATCCCCTCTTCCATTTGCTTTGCACCTTGCTCGCAGATGATCTGTTGCCTTGCGTGACTTTGGTTTCATTGCTGGAGGAGCATATAAAGACAACAGGTGGTAAAAACTGAAACTCTGCAATTATACAATGTCTAGAGGTAATGCAGATGCTTTGGAGAGGAGTAAATCTCTTGCCCCTGCCAAGAATTAGACCATGCATAATTATTTGAGACATTCAGCCCACAGCCTACTCAGTATACCGACTACCGTATCTCAGGGTTTGTAAAATAAAGTTCATAACTATGTTTGGAAATGAACTAACCGTAGCTATCTCTCCTTTGGTCCCAATGATGCGGTCCTGAGTGAGCTTACTGAATTCCACATATTCCTCTTCTCCTAATGCAAACCTGCAAACATCCATCACATTTTGTAATTTAGCACAGCTGATTGATGGGGTCATGTGTTCAGCACAATGATATTTATAACTGCTCTAATATCAGTATCAGTTTAGTGGAGGAGCAAATGGAAAAATTAATTACATCTCCACTAATGGTCAAATTGTCATTTCACAATCTTAAAATGCAGAGGCATTTATTACACTCAGAACAACTTGCTAGAATCACAACCATCTCATGAGAAGAGAAAAACACTGCATGCATAATACCACAGTGTTTATGAACATTCTGATGGTAATACTCTATCAGTCTGAACACAGATATTACCATTTTAGTGTACTTACTTCATTTCAAAAAATTTGTTGATGTTCCATAGTGCAGAAAGTGGTCTTCGCCAAGTGGAAGATGTGAGAAGCAGGAAGCGATCTCTGCTGGCTTGCAAATGGTACACATAAGAATCATGGCACTGGTATGTGGCTTCCTCCTGTAAAATCCTTAAGATTAGATATGTTTTTATACTCATTATATGTAGAACCACACATTTCAGAAAACTGGCAAAAAAAATTATTGTCGATAAATCACTAGAATACAAAACAGTCAACAGATCCAGCATATACAGCAGCTAGACAGTAAAGGCAATTGGCGACAGTTCTCTTTGTATACTGGCATTATGACAGCCTTAAGTGTAAAATTACAAGATACAAGTGAAGCAGACAAAATCTGTGGTAACGGGTCTTCATTACAGCTCACAGAAACAAAATGGGGTACAAACAATGAACACATCTAGCTGTGCCAAGATTTCAGATTGAAGAAACTAAAGGTGTAGGCAAGATATCATGTAAAATGTCAAAAGAAATCCACATGCATGCACAAATATCCTCAGTGAGGAGTTACTTTAAATGTTCAATGGCACTGAAGTTTGGGGTCATAAGGAGGACAATCTCGGACATGTGAAAACTGGAATTGCAAATGCACTATACACACTGTTAATACTCACCGAACCAGTATGTAAGTTGAACATTTTAACTTCCCCTTGGTATGTACCCATCATGAGGAACTGGTCACAAGGCTGTCAAAAAGCAAGCAAACAGTACTAAAAATTAACAAAGTTTTACTACCTTGATTATCATAATTCTATCAATTGCTCAGATGGATCTGGTATGACTTGTGACATCACATTCTGGTCCAATGTCAAACTGAATCCATTAAATTTATTTAAGGGAAGAAAAAAATTTGACACTGTAAGCAGCAGTTTCTCACAGAATTTGAAGTTACTGTTTATAAGTTTGATTAACAAAACCTACTAATGTTTGCACAGGATCCCTCTCCACAGACGCATTTTTTCCTTAAACTGGTGTAATATTTCTGGAATCAATCCCTCCAATTTATACTACTTACAAGGAATTCACAACAGGTGAAAAACCCATCATCTTCAGACAGTCGAAATGTCCTCACTGGACAGAAACGGGAATAAACCAATTTCCTATCCAAACGAGCTGCATCATGGCCCGCCAATGCCAGTGACTGACGAGCAACCCTCATGGCATAGTTGGTGGGTGCTGAGTTCTTTGCCTTCGGGTCAGGACACTTGTGAGGCCTACGCATAAAAAACGAATTATCATTCTTGTTTAAGAACACTGCTCATGTGAGTGTGTATGCACACACTTTTACAGTCAGGTTCACCACCTTTAATGAATTAATATGCGACATTAAAAATGAATATTCCATAAGCAAGCCCAAGTATCCTGACAAAGTAGTTAAATTAAATTTCTACAGATGTTTTTACATGTCAGTAAATTGTACGCACCATCTGCAGGCAGATTAAATGACTGCTTTTATCCTCATACACATGCTGCACATTTTGTTCAAAATTTTCACTGTGAAATAGGAGCATGGCCTGCATATATTTAATGTCATTAAAGCTCACAAAACATTACAAAAATGTGACAAAATGTCTTTTTAATGCACCGGACCCAAAGATGAAAATGCTGTTACAATATTAACTGTAGGAATCGAGAGGCATAAGGCAAAGCATTTTAACAGCAGCCAGATGCAGGATGAAAAAAATAGTTTCAAGCAAAATTTCTTCTTAAACACAAACATTACAAATAATTTTACAAAACTTATCTGCAAAATGAACTATTGGATTATATTTTAGGTCTTCATCATGACTTTTTCAGGTACAGTGTGTCTGTACAGTGAAGTATGTCACACGTACAAGATAATTACAAACTAACATTATATAAAAACAAATATGGTGCATGTTCTCAAACGGATGCAAATGCTACAATCATATTCATCAAAGTCAGTCTTATTTTGCCTGAACATGTGAAAACTGGAACTGACCCTTACTGTCATAATTCCACTTCCCTATATAATCATTTTAAGTTCATGGCATAGTACAAGGACTTTTGATGTTTGTACCTGCACTGAAATTAATATACAAAGCAACAACTGTAACAAAATACACTATTATTGTTGACTTTATAATTTAAGAAATAATACTATATTCATGTTAATGCTTCAGCAACTAACTACTCACTTAAAGAGATTGAACTGTGGACAGGGTACCATGGGATTCTTGCAGAGTGCATGCTGGTTTGTTAGATACTCGGTAATAATGGAGTCAAGAGTGATATGGGACTCGCCTATCCCTGGAATGCATCCCATTGTGGCTGTGGAAGAATTTTTCAGAAGTGGAGACAAATTAACCACACTACACTGGTCACACGAAATCTGCTTCTGTAAGGAGCGACTGCTACTGCTGCCAGTTGCTGATCCCTGCACCTTCCTGAAATAAAAACCATCTGATTCTTCACACTGAAACCTGAAATGGCACACAGCTGACCTACTTCCATTGGGGGGCGGAATACATACATACATCAAACTGACTCATTCTATTTGAGCATTAAATTTTAATGTAATTTATTTTCAACCACCTTGCGAACATCTACTGTACATACCCCTGCAGCACAGTTAACCATCTGTGTGTTTCAGCCCACTTTACCTTCAGTTAAGTTATGCTGTACAAATTAAATAATACACTATGTGAGACTACTAGAAATTTCACAAATAGATTCCATGGTGTGAATACAGTATCTGAATCCTTCACCCTCTATTAATGAAAATTGATCGAACTGTTTTACAGTCATGTATGCAAAATAGTTTGCAATGCTGAGAACTCAGTGTCCAGTTTCAACTTCTTTCAACAGCTGTCTGTTAATATCAGTATTGAATGATTCATCTTCCTCTCCTTTGATTTTCACTGTATTATTTCAAACATGCTTTGCTATGTCCAGAAGATAAATATGCCTCCTCACAGCGGATGTGCTATCTACAGATGCTGTGCATTAATTTGCCTAGTAACTGCATACACTGTATATTTCTTAAAATAATTCCATATTAAACTCTTTCCAGTATAGCTGAGGTTGAGTTCGACACCCCATTTCCATGTCACTAACACAAAGTACACTGCCAGAACAGCAAACTAAGAACAACTATCAATAACTGCTACATCTTTGAACTTAACGGTTTGTGGTTCACAATTCACACTTCCTAATGTCAGTGACAATACAAATGGTTGGTTTAGACTTCTGTAAAAAAAAGGAAAAGAAAGAATACAGAGTTGTAAAAATATCTAAGAGTGTAGGCTCTAATACTAGGTCCCAGATAGATGAACATAGGCCACATTAGGCATCTTCTCTTTAGTTTTGTAAAGAATGCCTGATATGGGTAAGCATTAACACCTAAAATCTACTACATCAAAATGATGTTAGATATGTTTTTTGGAAGTTGGTTCTACTCCTGACTTAAGATGACTGGTTATCATTAAACTAAGGTACTTATTTTGTTCATTTTATACATTAGTAGTAATGGTCAGCTACAAACCTGGAACCATTTGAACATGGGTTTGCATGCCCCAGTAGTCAATCGCTTAGCACACAAGGCTAATGTTCAAAGAATGCCTTGCTGACATTAATATCTACCACAAATAAAATAAAAAACCATATCAATATGATGAAAACCAATCACCTGAATATAAAAGTACAGACACCTTGGAAAATGCTGTGTTTGTCAGGTATAGTGTACAGGTACAACCAAAGAGTAGGCAGCATTCAATGTAATTATGATTTAGTGAATGAGCCACTGTCACATACATTTAGAGAATTACCAAAATTCAACTCCTTGGGAAATTCGAGTTGTGAGACTCATGTTACGTGGAAATTTGAGTGTACGTAAGTACACAAATTTGTCCTCTATTTTGTCACAATAAATGGAAAACACTCTTATCTGGGTAAACCGGTATACATGCTGTAACTGATTTGGTTTTGTACAACTAACCGTGAATTGGTAAGATTGAGCCTGATAGGTGGTACTCCACTAGCTGAATGTTGTGTCTGGCTTACAATTGAATTTACAGTATATCTTGAAGGAGATGTTGTAGCTGTTGGTGACTGATATGCTGTGGCTGATACTGATGAATTCTGACTTGGTGGAGCAGATCTGTGGTGATGGTGTAGGTTGACAGAAGCACCAGGTGAAAAGCTAGATATCCTTGGCTGTAACAGTCACATACTGTCATCATTGGCTTCTTCAGTACAATACTTTGTATTTCAATACATGTATTCCAGTTTTTTAATATTACACACAACTTTTCTCAAAATGCTTGCTTTCATAATCTCAGTATATTGTATTTAAGGATAACCTTTCTAGTACCTTTCAGCCTTTTCTACACCACTATATTAGTATTCCACTTAATTTGGTAACAGTGCATTCTGTAGTGTAAGTAAAGAAAGACATTCCATAACATTGGGGAAGTTCTGGGAGTTCCACTGTACAGCAAGGTACTATCTAAAGTTTGTAAGTCAAAGAAAGAATAAAGAATGATGATGTGTCAAGAAGGTATTTTTACATTAAACCAAAACCCTGTTTGTTAAGTGGAAAATAAATATACAAATTCAGTAACACAAAATTCAACAAAGAATTCTTTGCAGTTTATTAAGCTTACTTGCTGTGTATAAAATATGATTACAGGTTTATGATCATGAAAATGTCCATTTATGGACTTAAAGTGAGTGGGCATTATTACTGGCTAGTATGACTGAAAACCAGAACTGCCTGATCAGTTGTTTTTTTTGGGGGGGGGGGGGGGGTGAAAGCCTCTTTATTCTTTATTTATATTTCATATTCATTGATCCACAATAGGTCACATTAGAGACCATGGGATATAGAACTGGTCAAAGTCATAAATAAATATATAATATACATTAGAAAACAAAAGAGACAAAAGATGTCAGTTAAAAAGCACAACAGTATAAAAGGATACAATAATATAAATACATTAATAAAATAAAGCTGTATAGATGTATTAAAATATGTACTGCAAAAATAGCTCACAGACAAATCACCATAAAAGTGATGAATAAATTAAAATAGGTAATATAATAATGTGATTGGCAGATAATTAATATAATAATTCCAATCCATATTCATGAAATAGTAATAACATTTAATAAAAACAGGCATAATGCCCATAAAAATAATGTACATATGTATTAATTATAAAGGAAATGAATACATAATCAACCAAGATCTTAGACATTATTGCAATTAAAACATTCATTAAGTGTATAAAATGAATTCAAATAAAGAAAATTCTTTAAAACCAATTTGAACTGTTTAATATTATGAGATAAATCTTTTACGTAAGAAGAAAGGCTATTGAAAATCATAACGCCCATATAGCAGGTACCGCCTTGATAAATTGACAAGTCAGAAGTAGTTTGATGAAGATTGGAACTTTGTCTAATATTCCTACCACGAATATCCAAATCGACCTTATACTGATCCATATTCTTAACAACAAAACATAATAAAGAAAAGATATATTGAGATTGAAGGGGAAGAATGTTTATTGTCTTAAACAGATCTCTACAGGAATCTCTACTTCTAGAATTTGTAATGATTCTAATCGCCATTTTTTTTTGTAATCTGAAAATATTTATACTGTATGAAGAATTACCCCAGAAAATAATGCCATAATTCATAATTGAATGAAAATCACCAATGTTTCTTGAGACATAAGAGGTTTTATAACTCTAATGGCATAACATGCTACACTAAGTTTTGGTAAAAGCTGATCTATATGACTTTTCCAATATAACACGTTATCAATAATTAATCCAAGGAACCAGGTAAAATACGTATTAGCATTAAATCTATTATCATATTCAACCTTTATATCTAAACCGCAGGTATTTTTTAGTTTTGAAATGAATAAAGTTTGTTTTGTTAAAATTCAATGATAATAAATTGAGAGTGAACCATTTATTTAAATGTTCAAATACATCTTTGATATCTTTTTGAAAATCAGTTGGATTGGAATTAGTTATAATTACACTTGTATTATCAGCAAAAAGAATGGGTATGGAATTGTTAATTAAAATATTTGGCAAGTGGTTAAAATATATAAAAAAAAGTAAAGGTCCAAGAATAGATCCCTGAGGGACACCAAGTGAAATCTTTCCCCAGTAAGAAGTAATAGTATTATGGAGGACCCTGGAATCAATTACAACTCTCTGAAATGTGTCCTGAATAAGATTTTATTAACTTATAAATTGTACCATTTACACCATAAAATATATATGAGACCGGATGGAATCTTGGGACATAAAGTTTATCGGAAACCAATGCACACCAACCTGTATCTGAATGCTAATTCACATCATCATCCACCCAGTAAACAAGCTCTACTCAACACCATGATTCACAGAGCCCACTCTCTGTGTAACAGCAACAGCTTCAAGGATGAATTGGACTTTCTCAGAATTACCTTTAGGGAAAATGGCTACAACAGTAAACTAACACACCGAGCCCTCAAGTTCAGTACCAAAATACCTAAACTCCACGATAAACCAGTGTCAATTGCGATGCTACCATACTTCTATACCACGTACAACTGCCTCAGCTGATTGTTATCCAGGCATAATATCAAAAGTGCTGCACTCCCACCTAAAAAAATTTCCAGCTTTCTCCGCCCGGTGAAGGACGACGTGGGATTACAAACCCCAGGGGTTGACAGTGTCCCCTGCGAATGTGGACTTGTATATATTGGACAGACGGGGAGATCCATTGAAATCAGGATAAAAGAACATCAACGGAACATCCGGCTACTACAACTGGACAAATGAGCTTTGGCAGAACATGGCTTCAACCACAATCACAAAATCTTGCTCCAAGATGTTGAAATTCTATCCACCAAATCTGGATCTTATCATGGAGGCCATTGAGGTGGACCTGCACCCTAATAATATCAACAGGGAAGATGGATTAATACTTAGCGGAGCTTGGAAACCCATTATACGACTCTTGAGAGACAACAGTAACTCTCCTTCTCTGCCACTCAATCACACCCAGTGAATACTCTAGTACCTGTTCTTAGAGTTTGGCTCCCCTTCCTCCCGCTTGGACTTTTTTTCCTCTGTGGCTACAGCCATCAACCATATATACACATATCCCCACCACTGTTTACCCACTGTCCCCCTCCCAGTCCCTGTCAGAACCTATCATAACACACCACACCTCCCCCTTCTTCCTGATTGGCTCGTCCATTCAATACTACTGCCCATTGGACCCTACTCCTATACAAACACATGTTTCTTACCTCCTGGCATCCTTTTTTCCTAAGACCCTGAAGATGGGACAAACAAGTGATCCCGAAACGTTGGTCATACACCAAAAAATGATGCCGGGTAACAACCCAGAAGATTTTAAGCAACATTACGACCACGGCGGAAGCCTTCAATTACACAGACTTCCTGTTTCCAGCTTTACAATATTCCAGGTAGTTTTAATTTTATTTTGGATTTCCAAATCTGTTTATTATTATAGGACCTTTTTGTTTCTTTAATAATATTCGACAATATTTTACAATACTCTTTGTAATAATTTTTTAGTTTACGGTCATTATAATTCTTAGTAATTAAAGGTCTCTTTTAAAACAACACAAGGTTTGAATGGTCGGAGTTATCCATCTATTACTCTTGACAATAGTACTTGTTTTTTTAATTTTTGGAAAACTAAAATAAAAAAAAAGACTTAAAAATGTATTAAGAAAAGAATTAAATGTGGAATCTACATCATTGTCATCAAAGACATCCTCCCATGTTACAAAACTTAAATTATAATTAAACTCAGCTAGTGAGAGTTTATTAATTTTTCTTATGTATTGAATATTATAAGTCTGTACATGTAAATTTACATCCTGGATTGAAATCAACTGAGCATCATGGTTGGAAAAACCGTTATAAATAGGTGATATTTCATAATTTCCTTGTCTGGAGTAATCTATAAATATGTTATCTATGGCAGAGATAGAATTGTTCTGAAGTCTAGTTGGGAAATTCACCGTACCGAAGAGGTTATAAGAAATAAGTATAATTTAATTGATTCTTTCTATGAGAACCAGTGAGGTAATTTATGTTGACATCACCACAAACAATTTTGGAATTATATAAGGACTTTAGAATAATATCTACTTTGTATAAAAAAAGAGTGAAATTACCAGTTGGCATTCTATAGATGGAAAATACACATATATGGGAAAATATACAATGTAATTCAACTGCACATATTTCAGTGTCATGATCAGAGCAATATGCTTTTAAATTCACAGTAGTAAATTTAAATTTTTGAATACATAAATACAAACTCCACCTCTCAAAGAGGATTTCCTACAATAACTAGCCCCAAAGGTTGTAGTTATCTATGCTTATATTATCTAACTCAAATTGATTCAAGTGGTGTTCAGTTAAACAGATACTGTGGGGATAATCTGGGTATAAAAAACTCAACAATTCATTAGTTTTATATTTTAGACCACAAATATTCTGATGGTAAACTTTAAGAGAATTTTGTGAATCAGGTAGCATTGAATAAACATGATTAGTTGGAGATATCGAAGTTACGTTCAAAAGATCTTGGTTGTTTAAGTCAGTAATAACTGATTGACATGTATCAGTATTAGCTAATTGAGAAGTATCAGTATTCACAGAGTCTGTATCATTGACAATATTATCTAGTCTTATCATTTCATTTCTCATAAAAAATCATCTTTTTTTTAGTAACAGGTACCTTTCTTTGTCTAGTAGATGTATGGTTTGCCACATTTTCCTTTAACTTATTAGTCCTCATAGGTATGTTGATATATTATGAGAGTTGGAATTGACCGGAATTGATGTTATGAGGTTCATTGTTCCTTCATGATCATTAACATTCATACTGAATTCAAGAAAATATGTGTAGTAGTTTAGGTACTGGTACTAGGTCACAGACAGACTTTACCCTAAAATGTTGACTTCCAATAAAAAAAAAAAACATATCAACACTTGTCCAGTGGTTCTCAAGTTATGAGGTAGCACAAGAACAAAAAAATTACTTTTATTTATTTTGCAATCTGTAAAAATTATTGAGAAAGTGTACTGGACATAAAACACATATTTCATTTTCCCCTACAACGTTCATTTCCAAGACTTTCTGACCGATCAATTGTTTAGGAAGTTATATCTGAGGTGAGTACTGAAATACACCAGTCATATCTGTCACATTTTAACCAAAACTGAAACTGCCAACAATTTTTAGTGAAAGTCTCCCACACTGAAATTTAGAGAATCTGTCAGGTAAACAGGCATGCAGGGCCTCCATATAAATAATTGTCTTTTACCTTGCAGAGAATGACTAAGAATTAGAAACACTGCAATTTAATAATCACTGTTTAATGAGTTTTGAAAAAAACACCACATAGTATGGTAAACCAGTCATAACACAGGTAATGTATAGAAGAACTTCATTTGTCAAAGCCATGTACCCTGAAGATGGTTCCTCTAAAATGTCTGCATTTATCCACCAGACTACAGGGCAGCAGTCTTAGTCACTACTGTGAGAACCTCTAATCTCATGTAAGTACAAAATCACCCAATCAATGAAAACAATGTAGTTCAATAATAAGATAAATAATCTGACAGTTGCAGTAGGCCTAGGTCCACTGTCAGCAAGCATTTGCTTCCAATTTTCTTTGCCACCTATAAAAAATGTATTAAAATGCCAACCTCCTGTTTAACCAAGAAGTATGAAATGAAAGTAGCGCTGAACATGCAGTATAGCATTATCATGACTAAAATATGACACTTAAAGCAGAAGTAACATTAGCATGATGACTGCTGTCTTCTTAAATGTGATGTGGTGCACTCTGGTAGATAAGAACCAACATTTTGAAGGAACATACTGCCTTCCTCTTCAGGGTTCTTCATTCTAACCTGAACATGGAGGCAGTAAGTTCCTTCCAAACACTAGCACTTATCTACCAGACTACACATAATCACATCCCACGAGCCAGTAATTTCCACAGTCACTGCTATGAGGACTGTAAATCCGAACATATTCTAGACTCGCAAATGGAAAAAGTTGTACTCACCCTAGGAGGAACTGGGGGTGTCAAATTAGATCGGTAACTGAATGGCGGAAAATTTGAACTTGGTCCCTGTTTAATCGGTGCACCAGGAAGACCCGCTTCTCTGATCAGTATTGAAGCTGTCTCTAACATTCCACGTGACACCAAATGCTGGTGGATGAGCTGAAGCAGTTGCCTGTCATTGAACTGGATACGAGTTTGTGCAACGACATTTGCTCGATGCATATTTGCCAATGAGATTTCAAGCTCATTACCAGATGGCTTTGTCTTTCCAGATACACGTTCCATCAACTCCAGAGCACTCTTCTGAAAGCTGACATGTTCCTGGCGTTTATCCTGTAGGATTGGATCCCTCATCAGCACTGGAAGAAACAAGGAACTTTACTACTAAGGTTCACTACGTAACCTTTATGAATCAGATCTACTCGTGTGTTGGACTGAAACTGCATGTGAACTACTCTGGAACAGTGGCAATGTGACAGCCGCGATGATGAAAACAGACTTACACAAATTACCCAATTCCACTTCAACTACCACATTTTTCAAACTCTGAGCTCATTCTTTTAATACGTTCTTTCCAGTTCATTCTGTATGTTGTATAAAATCTGTTATTCCTATGACATACAATACTATTTCTTTGTTTATTTTACAAATCTAAATTATTGTTTCAAAGTGTTTCAGAACTGACGACCTCAAAACCCAGCTTATGATACTCTGGATTTTGACGACACTAAAAATGATGCAGTACCACAAATTACTTACTTTGTAGTTGCCCATTTGTAAAGAGTGGCAATTTGCTAATGATTTGCCGTACTGTCTCACTTCGGGCCAACCCAGCCAGAGCCCAGCAAGCCAGTGCCCTAATAGAATCGGCATCTGTTATTGGAGTCTTCACCATCATTAACTGAAGCAGCACCTACTCAAAGACAACAGAAAGGACAACTAATTTTGCTGTTTATTTAAAACAGAATATACAATATACAGATGCAGAATAAACTACCTCAAAGCTCAAAGGAATGCACAGTCTCATACATATAGACTCATATGTGAACAATCAGAACATAATATGGATCACTACCAGCCCTAAAACATGGTATAAAAGCCCAGTCTTCCTTTTAATGTCTGGGAGATTTTATCAAGAGAAGTGTAATTTTTCTTATTTAAAGGAGTTTTAAATCTTCTTACTCTGCACATCAGTAGCACTTCAAAACAGAAGGGATGGCTGATATTTTATGTGACGGACACAGGGTCTATTATGACAGTTATATGGTACAACATTATAAGAATTTGGAACTAACAAGGAGCAAGAACAGCTCAGTCAGTGTAGTGACTAGGCTACAGACTGGATATCCAAGGAATCATGGTCAATTCCTGGAAGGGGCAAGAGATTTTCCTCTTCTCCAAAGCACCAATGCCAGCTCTGGGTACCAAGGAACCTTTCCCCAGGAATGAAGCAGAGAGGGTCTGTAGCTGGTCACTCACCACTCATCTCCACCTCATTCTCAGGTTAAGAATAAGTGATGCTATACCTCCACTACCCCATATGCCTTCATGGCATGCACAGATACAAGTTTACTTTTCATTTGTATGTTTATTTCAGGTAGTCCCATCAAAAGCATAGAACTGAGGTTTCACTGTATTATTAAATTAACAAAGACCAACTCAAAATTTATACTCCTTGTTTAAATGATACTCTCATTTCTCTCCCTATCTGCCTTCATTCTTTCATCACAGCCCACAGTACACACAAATATCCAAGTAATAGCCACAACCAGATGCTGTGACACACTGCAATACAAATACTGTATCAACGTACCATAATGCCGTTATTGGATCTCACGCTCTCCCACATCCTTCCAATAAGTTCCTCACTGCTACGGAAATTGTTAGTCTTCTTCTTTGCTGAGCCAGCAACTGAGTAGCGACCTACACTGCCTCCTACCCTGTGGATGGGTGCACATACACAGTTGATAATAACAGCCAGTGCAGCTCTCTGTACATCAGCATCAGCCACAATCTCACCCTCTGCGGCCCCAAGGATTATGTTCATTCCAACTGTCATGGCTTCATCAGGAAGATCTACTCGGTCACACAGTAGCAACTGCACACATGGCATCACGCTGCATACAGCCAACACATCCAGTGCACTGCGTACCGTCTCTGCCCTGCAATGATCATGAATACAAACATGCTGTGAAGGGTGAATGGACATATCTTGATGTTTTCTCAGCTTCTTGAGGAATAAACTTTATCCTTATAGAATATATTTGTAAGCTGTGGGTATATATCAATATTCTTAGACACATCATGAACTTCTGAGTTAGAACAACACTAGTATCACTCAATGTAGCATTTTGAAGTTGTGAATGGTGACAGGTCTTTGGAGTAGAAGCAAGTCAAATTAAGACATTATCTACACAGACAGAAACAACAGACACAACTGAATGGCATTTTTCAAAATAATTAATAAAGACAGTAGTAAAAGAGAGCATTATATGAATCCTACATCAAAACTGAGACTAAAATGCAATTACACAAGTCAAATTAGAACAAGGACATATACAAAGAAGCAGAGCATTCACAATTTTATCTTATAATAGCAGAAATAACCATTCCTTGCATAAGACTACTTTACTAGTCAGTATCGCAATATACACTGTAAGTCATGAAACAAACATTCCCTACCTATGGCAATAGGACTGAATTAAAAGTTTAATCATGTAATTAAAAATTATCTATAATATGAAGATTAGAAGAATTTACAATATGGGGCTTAGTCACATGATACAAAAAAAATACTGAGGATGAATATACAAACCACAGCCAGAAACACTGCCACAATACTTACACAGAGCCTCAATCACCACCACCCCAACAATTCACAGAACATCATACTATGCTTTCTCCTGTGGGCCTTGCCCATGGTAGAAAGCTGGGAACAGAATTAATGGAAAGATGGAACTGAAAAGTCATTTACATTATATATATTAAATGTAAAATCCTTTCATCCAGTTTTCTCTGTTTCTCAGCCTATTACCTGGTTGCTATGGAATCATAATAGGTTCTACAGCCCAATTTATACCACAGCTGTTTTGTTGCCTAGAGCCAAATGAGTGCTATAGGCGATGACTATGCAGCATCATAACAGTGATCAATAGAACAATGGTCAATATGACTGCAGTAACCCCATCTACAAATGTTCAAACAATGGCAAACTTCTATGTCCCCCTTTTGATGGTATTATGGTTTACATACTTTTAAAAGATGATGCTGTTCATTTAAGATTTCCATATCCCAAACCCAATATTTTAACAGAACATCACACAGCAACTAGAATATTCAAATTTATGTTGTGATTCTGTAAAACTTCTCAGATTAGCCAGTGTTTGAATGGTATTTAATGGCCACTTTCAACAAGGTATTTAATTTACATACACAGACCATATGAAACAGCTGCAGTGTTATTGATAATTCTTGTTTAATACATAAATAAGATAACACATGGGCAGAGCAACTGTAAAATTAAACTTACCGACCAGAATAATTCCATTCATAGGCAAATGCTATTATCTGCAACAATAAAGTAATGCCACCAAGTCTTATGAGCTGATCCACAGGCTCCCACTGTGATCGAAATGGCATCAGATCCAGTAGTTGTCGAACTTGCTCCTGAACCTCTTCAGGGCTTGATTTTACCTTGAAACAATAATTAAAACATGAACACTGCCACATGCATGAGACATGGATTCCTCAAAAGCAAGATGAATTGAGTAGGTGTTGCCAGTGACAATACAGGCCAACAAACATATACACTCACTTATGGTAATTCATTCATTCATTCTGTAGTCTGTCTTACGACAGGTCCGTAGCCTCTTCCAAAGCGAGTTCTCCACAGGGTGCGATCTAGTGCTTCCTCTTTCAATTTCCAGTATCTTTTCTTTTCCTTAAGGTCATCCAGTAGCTGCTTACGTCTTCTCCCTTGTCGTCCCGTCATTTCTATCCTTCCTTCTAACTTTCCTTCAATCACGTGTTTCAGAAGGCAGTTTCTACGCAAGATGTGACCAATCCAGTTAGCCTTTCTTCTTTTTATTGTATGTAGTATATTCCTCTCCTCCTTGACTCTGTGTAATACTTCTTCATTTCTCACACGATCGGTCCAACTGATCTTCTCCATTCTTCTCCAGCACCACATTTCAAAACTTTCCAGATACTTCTGATCTACTTTCCGAAGTGTCCACGTTTCAGCACCATACAAAGCTATGCTCCAAATGTAGCACTTTACTAGTTTCTTCCTTAAATTTAATTCCAGTTTGCTGGTGAAAAGATTTTTCTTCTTGTTGAATGCTGTTTTTGCTGTTTTTTCTGGTAATAATGGTGCTTAAAATGCAAGTACTAATTCACATACAACTTAACACATTTGATTGAGGTTAGAGAAATTACATTTACATAACACTGGGAAACAGACGATATCCATTCTTTTCCACATAATTTATAACCACCACAGTGATCCCAGATATGTAAAATGTTACTTTCCCAAAGTCTGATGCACTTTCAAATCAATGCCATGTTAGGTAAATAAAAGACAATACAAATTCCTTGGGTGTACTAAATACATGAAGGTACACAACCTGTAACACATTTGACAGAAAACCCATTCCTCTCAATCAGTCTAGTGAATATTAAGAGAAGTCTTTGAAACTTCACTTATCCATTTGTAAAGTCATAATCATCAAAGTACACTATACAGAGTTCTTCTTGAGAAACTAACAGCTGCTCAGCCATCAAGAAATTCCCAGCATTTCATGGAGCTCAAAGGTTCATTACTGTCTTAACAACAACCCACCACTGGTCCAGATCCTCAGCCAGATGAATCCAGTCCATGCCCTCCTATCCTATTTCTTTCAGATACTTTTTAATATTATTCTTCCACTTACACCTAGGTCTTCCTAGTGGCATCTATCCTTCAGGTTTTCCCACAAAAACCCTGCATGTATTTCTTTTCTACCCCATATACGCCACACGCCCCACCCATCTCATCCTCCTTGCTTTCATCGCCCTCATATTTGGTAAGGAGTACAAATCATGAAGCTCCTCGTTACGCAACCTCCTCCATCCTCCAGTCACTTCCTCCCTCTTATGTCCAAATACACTCCTCAGCACACTGTTCTCAAACAGCCCCAGTCTACGTTGTTCTCTTAATGTGAATGATTGCGTTTCACACCCATAATCACCTGACATATAAAAAGAGTACAGAGTTAGGCAAACATTTCTATTGCAAATGCCAAAATTTAAGAGACATTTTTCTATTGAGATCTTTGCTCTTATGGTTATGTGGCACAGCATCACAGTCTTACAGGGCGCCAATCACCCCGTGACACAGTACCACATTCCAGAAGAACAAAGACCTCAACTGCACCACTATGAAAGAATAAAAACTCACAGCCTTTTCTACTATTTTTCAAACACTGTAACCTGACCACCCCATTTAGCTTCAATAATAGCTGCATGGAAATGATCTAGTTTCCACAGCTTTAATGATACTGACTTTAGCAATAAAATGTGACTCCTTATGCACCATATCTCATACTTACAACACAAACAGAAGATGCTACGTGCTTACCTTAGCAGGAGGAAGCACTGGCTCCAACTGACCACCAGTTTCTCGAAACTGGGTACGTCTTAGGTTCTCAGCTTTGATACAGAGATGTGCCTCTAGATAGCGCTTCAGTGCGACACATACATGACGCACAATCTGGCGAGCAGCACACTCTTCATCATCATTCAATGTTGCTTCATCCTCCACTGACAGTATGGGTAAAGTACTAATCTGGTAACAATACCAAGAATTTTCAGTCAAAAGCAAACAGACCAACACAACTTGACTTGCTTGTGACTGAAAATGACCAAGTCTAAACACAACAGGATGTCACACATCAAGATTATACTAAGCACATAATTAATTCCATTCCCTTGCAGAGACCTGGCTGGTGAAATATGCCAAAGTGTACTGAAAAATAGTTTTTATGAACAGAGTACAAGAGCTGACTTCTTGTCTATGAGATGTATGTTCCCAGAGCAGTGCTGATGAAGATTCAAGTCTTCTGGGATATGACAAGCTGTTGACTGCTTAATGGTTACAAACATTTTAGAGGAACTTGCTGCTTCCACCTTCAGGGCAGACCAAGTAAAGTGACTTTGTCTATTTTCAAACCATTATTAACATATTTAATATTCATTCACTGTTTAAAAGTAAAATATTCTTTGAGGACACAAAGGTCAGGTGAAATAACATAAACAAGAGTTGTAAAGCACTTATTCAGTAATTACAAGCCCCTGTCTATGTTATTTATACAAAGTGAATGAAAGGAACACATTACTGTGTGTCTTATTTTATCTCTGGAAGCACAAAAAAGGATTTCAATGAAATTTGATATTGGAGTTCTTCACTAAAAGCTGTCACACTAATTTAATGTTTGCTCATACTGGTCCAATATAATTCCCATTTTAATGACGTTCAATTCAAACTTCATTTGTTATGTGGGATGTGCAAGCAAAGGTTTCTAATAATCAATGTGCATGGACATTTTTGTCAGAAGATATGTAACAAGGATTGCAAGGTTCACACACACAGAGTCACAGAATTTGTATGATGCTTTTATTACAATTAAGACACATAAACATCATAGAAATAAAGCTTACTACATTATACAGCTTCCTGAGACCATCTTGAGCATCAAATTCAGCTAAGATTCCTCGAAACTGGAAGGACAGTCCAAAGAACATTGTAGCATGGCATCGTCCAGAATCATGGGAACACTCCAACAGCCAAAGTGAATACCTGACAAAAGGGTTACATACATTCCATATATACACAACACATTCCACAAGCAAGATCAGTTTTGGCACTTACAACATTTATTTCAAGGTGCAAGTAGTTTCTAATGGTAAAAAAAACTGAACAAGGTTTTGATAATTACAGTTATGTATCAAATGTCCATGTGACATCAGACAACTCTATTAAATCAGTGTACAGGCATTTACAAAGGGCAATAAGAAAATACATTTTGGAAAATCTGTTCGTTGCCATTAAAAGAAATAATATACAAAAGTATCTATAAATAAATGTACAAATTGTATTTAATCACTTAACTCCCCTGTTTTGTAATTCACACTCTCCTAACTCAGTGGAAGTAATTAATGATTCTCTCCAACACACACAAAACTTTATGACACATCATTAACACACACAATGTTCACATGCAAAGACATGTTGCATTAACTTACTTAACTAAATCAGTTATGATATGATGTGACAGCTGGCAAACTCGTTCCATTGCATCTTCGCAGTAAGCAAGGTAGTATAGACAGATGGACACACCAGTAGCAGCTACACTAGGCCTAGGAACTTTCAACAGTGTCTGGAAACAGCAACCATAAAGAGTTTAATTCCTTGCCAAGACATAAATAAGATTGAATTTGCAACGACAAACTCCAGTACAACCATTTTCATTTTCTGCTTTATTTATTTATTTTTAAAGCACATCCTTCATTCAGTTCTTTGTGATTCAAACGTTGGCAGCTAGGTACACCACTATTGCCAGACGAAACAAAACAAGACATTTTACTCGTAAGTTCACAACAAAGAGACAACAATAAAATTAAACCCGCAATAAAGGAAGAACTTAATAAACACACCAGCTATAACTTTTACTTTTAAAAATAATTAAAGAAACTTACTTGTAATCCTTTCATATTGATGAATTCTATTGAGAATTTCTTGTGGCACAGCAGAGCTGCTAAATACTTCAGCGCTTCAAAGGCGAGACGTGAATCTTTCGATTCTCTCAGATCTGTGTACCTGAGTATCAACTCAAGGGCATTGTGTTCAAAAACATGGCTCAAAAACTGTAACAATGACATAGAGTACCCACAATGAAAGAGGAAAATGAGCTGTCAGAGCCATTTATTAGAGAGAGAGAGAGAGATGAGAGAGATGTTTCTCCTTTTATGTACAAAAATAAAATTGGTTCATTCTACCAAAAACAAACTGTACATAATATCAAACATTTTAATTAATATAAGAAAATGTAAATACAATTCATCTTGGGACATGGCTTGATCAGCTCAATCTCACTTATGGAAGGATAGTACAGTATGTGACACTAAGGATGCATTTTACGGTAGTAAGTAGAAATTGCTAAAGGCAAATCATTATTCATTACATTTGTGTAACATCATATTTACTATGTTCTAATGAAATAAACACAAATTTTGCATCCTATAGACGATCCCATAATAATATAAAGTACACATTTAGTGTAAGCAAAATTCTGGCAGAGAAAGTGTACTTTTTGTTCTTCACATTGATGATCAATGATCTGTATAATGCCTTTGGTTTTCTACTGAAACTACCTGGATCTTACAATGATATGAGGTACCAATAACTGTGTTATTTACCTCCTGGTACTCCCCCATTGGAGTGAGGTATCTCAGAATTAACACCTGTCTTGTCGCTAATGTTGGGGGATATATCTGGATATTCCCTATAACGTAACTTTCCATTTCTGCCCACGAAGAGTTACTGCATTCACTGAGAGCTACAGTACCACCTCCTGTCAAACAGTAAAGGATTATTTTCACTATGCACACTCAACCTTCAGAAATACAAAATTAACTTATAACTAGTTTTACTTAAGCCAAGATAATTGTAACCACCTGACTAATTATTTGCTATCATGTAAATGTTGATCTGTCACTGTAAACATTTTTATACAGCGTAAATCAAACTAGCAGCTTATGCGAGATGAGATGAACTGAACTACACTGACCACAGTGTACTGAACCTACACCAACAATGAATGTTAACCATTAACACCGTAACACAGATCATTACAAGTGACGATGATGGTTTATTCAGGTGCTATTACCATCAGTCACTATAACTGGTTGGCAGTACTCTGAGAATAGTTATATTTCAGTGCATGTACAGAACACAAATCCAACAGTTTATGTTTGGCAACTCACCAGATTCTTTGGCAAGTCTCTCTCTCTCACCATCACAACTTTTTTCCCCAATATCCCAGGATTCTTCACCCTAAGCAATTTAGGTCATAGCACAACCTTCAAATCTGTAGAAATGTTGCTGTGGGCATGATGATTAGTTGTGATGCATATGCACATGAACATGAACATTTATAACCTAAGACAGGATATGGAAGGACTAACCTGATCCCATGCTGGGTGTTGAGGTGCTGTTCAGAGATCCACCTGCTGCAGGACTCAGTCTCGTACAAGTTAAGGGCAGTGGAGCAGGTGGAGGTGGTGACATGACACAACTGTCACTTGTAATTTCTTGTTTTTTCCAATTTTCAGTATTTGCAGCAGCTGAAAAAAAATACTAATACTAGAATATAACATTAAACCCAATTTTCACACCACTACAAGTTTCATGCTTGTGTTCCTCACTAACCAACCTGCATATTTCCTCGTATAATTTACAACTCCCTACTTCCAGACATAATATTCTACAAAAACTTAAATACCACATCTTATCCCTGAATTTTTGGACAACATTTTATGGACACTGAAAACACCCGATGCCAGCAGGCACACTTCAACTGAATCAGCAGTGACCATATGCTTTTTGCTGCTGGTGCACATGCTACAAATCTATCAGTACAAAAGACTGCCAAATTACAGTCAAAACAAGCTCTGAATTTCCTATCACCCTTCAGATCCCACACTTCATTATCCAAATGTCAGACACAAAGGCAAAACATAGGCCACCAGCTCCGAAATTTCTTTTACCCCACAATGAAGACGACATATTTTTCTTTTTGTTTAGAAGTACACTATCAAACACAACTGCATAATTGACAGCAACTATTACATTCTGAACCATGCTAATATACCTACTAACCCTTCAAACCCACATAGCATTACACTGACATCAGCATGCAACATACACTGCGCAAACATCATAGTAACAGCTTTATTTACAGACTATTCAAATAAATAAATCAGATCAAATTTCCAGTATATAATGAATGAGGTATCTCTCTCTATTCACTGAATTGTTTTCATACTTATATTCAAACACCTTGCTTTCAGCTAGCCAAGTAATATTCTGTAGAACTGTCAGAGGCACTACTTGATGGCCACAAAGTGACATCACCTACCAACTGTTCTTCAAACAGTCATCTCAGTGTCCTCCCACTGCCATGTCAAACACCGCAGCATCATTTAAGAATGTGTGGCCTTGGATGTGCAGAAGTCAAAAAGTGTTGTTACATACGGTGTGGGTGGGGATGACAAATTATCGGATGCTTACGGAATTAAGAGCAGCTCTCAACAATTCAAACAACCACATTACAAATATTTATATATGCATAATTATTCAGGCACTAAATAGTAATTATTCTTGTAAATACTGAAAATATTTTCGTAACTCTGTGTTTACAGTACATTAAAGAGTTGTTAATGTATAGTTACAACCCTCACTTAAATTAAGTGTATACAATGTACAGTGCTTGTGGTGTAGTGTTAGCAGCATGGTTCCATTTAAGTCAAACTAACAAAGAAAATCAGCCACAGTGAACTTTCCGAACCACAATCTAACATAACACTATTCTCTGAAAAGTAACGTTTACATATTTTATGCAACAGATTTTTCAGATGCTAATTCTTTGTTCATGAAATGGATAAATTATGCAAGTAAATAAAGCATTTCTTCTGTTACCTTCATCACTTTCCCTATATGGTCTCTTGCCACCTCTGGGTGGGCTGAAACCATTTAAGCAAGCTTCTGCACTGTCTGTCCCACTCTCTGGCATTGGTGGACTAAGCAGGGGTGGAGAACGCTCTAAGAAGCCACCTAATCAAAAAGAAATTGTGATACTTGGCACTCTCACATGGTTACCACAAACCACATAAAAACAGTCTCAATTGGGATGATGAAGGTTGAAGGGGGAGGGGGGGGATGATCACTCAAGGTAACTAAGATTTGGAATTGGCTCATAATGCATAATGTGCAGACCTGCAAAGTAACGTATATTCTCAAATCTAATCCGCACTCAAGTTTTTGGCGATTTCTTAAACGGAAAAAGTTAGTTCGCGGTTCTAATCCGCACCTTTCCTTCAACCACCCCTTGCCCACGGGGCGACTGATTGAATAATATTGGAGGTTACCAATGCGTTAAAATACGACGCTACGCCTGGGGCCGATGAGTCATACCGATACCGTGAGGCGGGGCCTTTCTCAACAGACGTGCGCAATCTCGTTTGAATCCAGCTCGCGCCTTAGTTGTTGAAATGTGGGAGGTGCTTGTTCCAATTTGTCGTGTACTGTAGTTATGGAAGAGGGACGCCTGAAATCTAAACGACTCTCATATACGGCAAAGTTCAAACGTGAAGTTATTCGGTGTGCAGAGGAGAATGGAAACCGCAAAGCCGCTGCAATTTTTGGAGTTGATGAAAGCAACGTTCGACTGAGGCGGAAACTGGGTGCAGAGCATGGATAACGATTCAGTTATGAGTGATGACGGCGAGTCTGATGAATAATAAATTATAATAATAAATAATAAAATAATAGATTATTGTATTGTTCTTACGGCACGTACAGCAGCTCAATCATTTTTCCAAAATCCAGCTCTCGACCGCGAATCTAATCCGCATCTGATTTTTTAGCCCTCTAAAACTGTAAAAAGGGTGCAGATTAGATTTGAGAATATACAGTATATATGGAATAAAGGAAGGTGACAGAAGGTGGCAATTGTAAAATGGTGGAACTGATATGCCACATCAGGAAAAAACTAAAACACAGCCCTCAGACATTACTGCCCAGTAAACACAGAGGTTTAAAACTTCTACATGCAGTCACACATAGGGCTGGAAATGGGATGTCTATACAGACTGATTGGCTACCTAGCTAAATAAATAACTACATCAAGTTGTCATTCTTGAAACTGTCACTCGCCCAGTTATGACAGTACCAAACTTTTAGAGATTAATGTTCATTACAGTGTTCACAAGAGCCACACACTGCTCCCTCTCCTAAGCCATATGAATCAAGTCCATATCCTGCCACTCTATTCGTTTAATATCAATATTAATACTGCTCTCCAATATATGCCTCAACCTTAGAAGAGGGTTCTTGTCTTCAGGTTTTCCAAGTGAAATTTTCCATGCATTTCAACTCTCCCACGTGCTACATAGCCTGCCAATTTCATCCTCAGTCATTTCGTCATCCTACTAAAATTTGGTGATGAGCACAACTTCTAAAGCTCCCCATTATGTCATCCTTTCCTGCCTCCTCTCACTTCCTCCCACTTAGGTCCAAATATCGCCTCTGCATCCTGTTCTTGAACACCCCCAGTCTATTAAGAATGTTGTTTTCTGGGATGGGTGCCACGTAGCCTGGCATAGCTGTACTGACATTTCAAAGGATCCTGCTGTCTCCATCAGGATAGATAACAAAGGAAGCAGCAAGACTGTCTAAAATATTACACTGCTGCCAGACTACATGGCAATCATTTAATTACATAAATACATACATATGTGGAAATATCCAGCCTTCACCCTTCCTGATTTCCCTTCGCAAAATAAGTTTAACCAGTACAATTGTCGTTACCATTCTCTTTGTGATGACTGGGAACTCTCTTCTTTGCACGGTTGGCAATAGTCATGCCATTTTTGCCCTCCATGTCAACAATCTCTCTATTGTTGTGGCCCAGGTGGGCAAATGGACGTGAAGCCAGAGCAGCTTGGTGTCGCTCCTCCGCTGCTCTCATTTGAAACTTATGTAGCTCCTGCAGCTTGAGAGGAACTAGACGTGAATTCTGCTCTCTGTAACACAACACACGTTAATGCTATGAATGTTGGGTCACTAAAACACTTACTCCACACAGCACACTAATTCTTGAAAAGCTAATTGTCATTCAGCTGATCAAGAAATTCGCCACCTTCTGCGAAACTCAAAGGCTCCGTCCCTGTTCTAAGCCAGATAAAGCCCACAATATCACATCCTATTTCTGTGAAATGTGTATAATATTATCCTCCCACTGACATCTATATCTGTAAATTCTAACTTCCCCTCAGATTCTCCAACTAAAATTTCATAAGCATTTCTAACTTATCCATGCCTGCTATACACCATATGTGACTCTGATTGATTAATTTCTCATGCACCATTTAATCACCATAATAATATTTTGTGAACAGTACAAATTAATAAGCTCTTTATCATGGAATTTTCTCCAGCCTCCTGCTACTTCTTCCCTCTCAGGTCCACATACTCTCCTCACTGTACTGTTCTTCCCTCAGAGCATGAGACCAAGTTTCATAGCCTAATTTTACCTTCCTTCTCTCACCTACCTTCACTACCACTTCAAAACAAAATCGTAACTACGTAATATTCAAATTTTACTAACACCCTTGCCAACCCATTCAAATGATCATTGTAACCTGTTTTTGGGTTGGAGCCCATGTTAAGAACCACTGCATTTTACAGTGCAACTCTGTAAAATAACATGCTGACTTATCACTGCCTGAATGTGTCTACTACATTACCTAAAATTAGCAGCTATGTCTTGAACCTCCATTGCTGCAGCCAGCAGACCTGTCGCATAGCTTTGTAGTGGTTGGATTGACTTCTCTGCCCAGCTGAAGAGGCGCAGAATCATACTCTCCATCTCTGGCTGCACACAAAATAAGTGTATTCAGGTAATGATATTGCTTCAAATGCAAGTAAATAAAACTGCACAAACTCACATAGCAAACGTGAACAATATTACAAGTGAACTGTATTTCAGAAGACCAGAGCATCTGAAATATGGATATCGTAACGATGCTGCAAGTACTATAAAGGCTCGACAAATACAGTGCAAGTTAATGGTGCATGACATGATAATACTTTTGTAAATCTGGTACCAAACATTTGTGTAAGGACAAAGAACATGCCTTGCAGGCACAACAAAAGGCAGAAGAGCTTTCTCAAACAGTCTTACATGTGTCTTATTTAAATATACCTGTCAAGACAGGCAGTGCACCTTTTAAAATAGGGCTCAACATATGTGCAATTCTGCAATACTTACTACCTGGAAGACTGCAGATATCTCTAGGCCAGGCATAATGTCGAGCATAAGTCGACAAGCTGCTATATTTAATTTTCGAGAATCTTTGCTTGGATTTCCAATTCGAGTCCAATAGTTATCACGCAAATAATCATTCACCAGCTGAAAAACAAAATTATTAACACACAGAAAGGTCATAATTAATGAGAACATCCACACCTGTTTGTGTCGTATACATCCAGCCAATGTCCCATTACAGTAGCAGAATGCAACTCAATAGCTGTACAGTTATAAGGTAGATTTCTGTCACACTGGATTCTGAATAGGAATACAATACACCAGAGTGGCCACTAGATTTATGAATTATGCAACACAAGCATAAATAAAATGGCTAATAACTAAAAAGTCAGGCAGTGTACGTATAACATAACATAATGGTTCGTGCAACCATTGTTGCAGTAGAAAAGCAATAAGTATTACATATTCTGAGTGTGTGTCTGTAGCCTTAGTTACCCAGCATGCAAGGCACATGCGCTATGTCATATTCTCATTTGCGGCCTCTCCAGCTCTACAGCAGTCTTCCATATTATCTCATAAAATGGCACAATATTTGAAAAAAGTTATTGAACATAAAATGTGTGTTTTGATTTTCTCTATAACTTTTGCCTGAAACATTTTTCACTGTAAAAAGAATTGAGCGAAATATTATCATAAATGTACATATGTCTCCATGTGAAGTACCCAATACTTGAACACCAATTTCACAAAAATCTGTCCAGTGGGAGCTCAGTTGTTCCACACGGACGGATGGACTCAAAGTTAATAGTCCCACACTCTCTTTCAGAGTTTTGGTATAATACTTCCGACCCCTTGGCAAATAATTTCAGCAGAAACTTACAGACTGTAAAAACAATGCCTACTGAGACACATAAAGGTAAAGCAATCCCATTACAGGCCTGGACAGACCCTTAGGGTTCCAGGAGGTTGAGGCTCCCAGATTTCTAGACAATCGGCACATGAAGGTGGTAAGGTTGTCAGCCCTACGCACCGGCCGCCTTTACCCCCTAAGAAATATTCCTGGTACTCATTTCTGTTAGAGGCTGAGTCGACCCCAGGGCCATAGTACGACTGAAACAATTATGTCAAGGAAAAATTCCAATGACACCATCGGGAATCGAACCCGCGACGTTCCGGTTTGTAGCGTAGTGCCTCAACCAACTGCGCCACTGTGCGCCCCTACCGAGACACATACAGAAACAAAAGTACAAATACTTGGAAAAACTTATTTAAATAGAACTTCTTAAAGCATGCTTTAATATATCAGTAGAAACTAACCTTATTCATGAAACTATCCTTGCGAAAAAGCACCTTCAGGATGTGTCCTAGAACACAGTCAGGATCAGCACGTGACGGGTGACGCTCATCAAATGGATCGGGATCCATTTTCATGTAATTTTCTGTCTCAGCTTCAATAATTTCTGCCAGCCTATGAACAGTACTTTGAATTGCAACCTGTCTTCTAAAGCTAGTGGTTCAATGTGGTTCATAAATTTTACAGACACATGAGGGTGATGCTGAGAAATGCTTTTGAGATTCCTCTTCCTGTAACAGTGCCTATGTCATTGTGACTCCATTATTCTACCAAATGCCATTACACCATAACTCAACAGCAGTTATTTGTACAACTTCTGTACACATACTGCCTCTGGTGCAGTGCATCATCATACATGGCAACATGTCAAATGTGTTCATACTATAGTATCTGTGAAATGAACTACTGCTGAATCCAACATGAACCATAAACGACTACATTTTTAACATTATGGTGTCAACTGAACTATTGCTAAACCCAACCACTAATATCAACACCTAATGTACATCAAATGAGTGTAAAGTACAGAAAACTGCTCACATAAACACCCTCTGTACTACAAAAATCATGTGAAGACGCAACTACTTCTACACCCAACCCCCACTACTACAGGGTAAGGTATAAGGTAGCACAGTGCGTGGAAGTGTGACAATCAGTACATACAGTGTGTACACTATTCTCCAATACAGTGCATGTTAATGCTTGAGGATCACTGCTATTGTAACCTAATCACAAGCTGAAACTAAATATGCTCATGCATTTACATTAAGGTAGTTAAAGGCAATAGTATTACCTAGTGAGAGTTGAAACAGGATCATAAGACTGAACCTGGTGCTCCTCATCCCAATGACGTAGTACTGTCATCACATCTGCAACTACTGACAACGGCTCCATCCTTAGCCTCTATTCATTCAGCTTACTTGGCCAAGTCTGGTTAACAAGAAATAATACAACAATCAGTGTCAGCTGAAACAATTATTTTAGAAGGTACATGGGTGCCTGGCTACTTGTACATGTACGAACTTCATGTTCAAAGTTCATACCATCACCAAGCGTAAAATTTACATACAGTAAATGTACGTCACGCTATAAAGTGGGCTGACAGCTAAGCAGTGGTCAAAAACTCTACAATTATTACACATGGACAATATGTTAAATAGCGAAAACAACATCAAGAACTGTAGAGAGGTCTGTCACTGAGAACCTAAACAAATGTCTGTGAAAAAAGACAGTCACACATATTTCTTCATCAGCAAGGGGAATTACACAACTTCAAAATGACAACACAAAGAGCAGTCAGATAGATTCAAAAACACTTATACAAGTGAGGAATGCCAGAACATTACACACACTACACTGATCATCTCCATCGATGCCATGCAATCTGCCACAGATTAAATGCAAGCTGGTCTTTGTCATAACATGGGCTCTCCATCAGGGTACAAGTAATGGTAAGAAGTAGACCATGCTCTACAATAGGTTCCAGATTATCACACAACAAAGATTAATCAGTTGGGCATGCGAGCATGATTTCCTGCCTCCTCACAGAGACAAGGAGTGCCAAACCCAGGGGTGCACAAATCCCGGACACCTGGTCACCCAGGTGACTAAATTTAGTAAGGCGGTGCCCAATATTTTCTGCACAATTATGGCAGTTTTCCCCGTGTATCAATTAAAATGCACTGAGCAAAATGTGCCAGATAACAGTGAGGTTCACAGGTCACTCCAGAACTGTGGGTCCTCAGTATGGAACTTGCTTCATGTGACCCTTCTGGAACCTAGAAATTCAAGGTGGCTCCTGGATGTGCAGAAAATCTGTGGACTGCTGGCTATAAATACACAGATGGTTTCATCAGTCATAATTTACTGTCCCCTGTATTGGTCTACTCATCTTTTCAGAAAGAGAAAACAGCATGAAATAGCTGTGTATAAGCATTACTTCTTGTAAGCAGCTTGTTTAACAGTTGCATTGGTTGCCTCACTGTCAGTGAGGTCTGTACAGCCAGGTACCCAGCAAAACACAACAAATTTCCCTGCTGTACAAAGGTAGAACAACTGACACAGAATCTTGACACCCACAAGGCCTGGTGAGTGACCAGGTAAAGCAGTTATAAAGTCTGTGTACAGCAGGTGACAATGCTCAGCCTAACACCAAATAGCAATGAGTGTGGTTACAAAATACCATTAAAACCATGAAGGCATTACGAGAAAATCTGGCCTTCATAAATGAAAGCACAATCGGATGAAACTTGAATAAACAACTCATCACTACATGAAGCCCTGCATTCCAGACAAATAAGCAGAAAGAGTTCTGCAAAATCTCAGCAATATGCAAGCACAGATGCTAACATTCTCATGTGCTGGATAAGTTTGAAAGCCAGTCAGGCAGATGATATGCCCAGATAGAATGAGTCTGCTGGGAATAATATGCAGTGATGTTCAGCTCATATCTGTTGCAGAGTATACTGCACCATGAGACAGAGAATGATAGTTTTACACGCTTCTTCATAGAGATCAAGATCTGGATGTGACACTGTGAAGTCTGGTAACTAATTAACAACATTTTGGAGAAACCTGCCAACTCAAGCTTCAGAGTCATTAAAAGATTATATCTGATTTCTATATTTAGAATGTTACAGACAAATAACCATTTTTCATTTTTAAGGTAATGCCTACACTGGGTAGTTGTTTCTTTATTAGTGTACATTAACACTTCACCAAAAACAAATTCCTGTTAGCATTCTCAATGCTTAATGAAATCATATCAGCATCATAATCTGACAAGACTGTTTATTTCTGACTTAATATAACTTTAATTTTGTCTGTTGATGTCTACAAAAATACCGTCAACTGCTGTATTATCTCAGATTTTTGTTATAAAGTTTACAACAAAGAAGTTAGCTGCAGCTTAAGGAAACTCTCTGAAAGATAATAAATATTAAAATCACCACCAAAAAAACAAATTAAAGTTCCTTCATTACACAGGTAATTCAGAATGTCATCTAATTTAGTTACAAAAAAATTTAAAGTCAGCAACAGGGGGTGTACATAGGCTAATGACAATATTATGGGCTTTCGGTTACTTGTTATAACTTGGACACCACAGCACTCTTAACTCTGCAATGCATCACAAGGTCCATACCAACGGACTTTTAAGTCAGTTGTAATAAAAATACTCACACCTCCTTTCTCACCATTCTATGTAAAATAACTATATCCAAATTTCAATTATCACTACACAGGTGTACCAGCACCACTTGTTTCATGACATGTCCATTCAAACACAGTAAGTGAGCATTGTTTTTTTATTCAGACTTGATTTATATAAATTATGAGTCATTATGTTTTATTTCGTAGTCCTCTAATATTCTGATGAAATATCATTAAATTACTTCACTGTTATCAGGAAATTCTGAAGTTCTAGCACTATTGCAATTGTAGGTACTCCTTTCGCAACCCTATCACTTTAACCCTCTGATGACCAAAAACAATGTGAAAGTAATTTCCTGTTCAGTACTCCCCAATATCTGAAGCAGCATTGCTTTGTGAAGGTTCCCACACTTTGCCCAATTGTCCTTCTGATAACAGTAGTGTTATGAACACAAATATAAGTCATTGATGAAATGATACTGACAGGAAAAAACTTAAGTACTTGGAGAAAAACCTGTCCCAGTGCCACTTTGCCCAACACAAATCACATGGAATGGCCCAGGACCAAACCTGCACCTTTTTGGTGAGTGGCTAGTGACTAACTGCTCAAGCCATGGCACAGACTCTGAAGACTAAAATTAATCCACATTATTAACAGAGCATATCGTCATCTCTCCGAGCATGGCAAAATACAAGCTCAATCAGGGGAAATGAGTCAGACAAGGGTTACATCATCTTACCTATGTTGCAACATCAGACTCTAGCTCGGTTGTGTACAAAGTCTCTCATCCAGAGAAGGGCATTGCATCTCAGACATGCTTTCTGATGAGCATGTCAATTTGCAATATTTGTTGCTGAAATTATTATAAAAAACATCCTGCATACACAGTGCCATGTAAAAAACAATATACAGAATGGTAGAAAAATACTGCATGACAGGTGCAGTGCTGTACAAAAATAAAATATGAAAACTTATATTTTTCTTGGATGATGCATGGTTTACATCAAGTAAGAATATAAACAGCCAAAACAACAGATGATGGGTGTTACAAAAATCCCAATGCAGTTTGTTAAGTTTCCTCTACATAACCTTAAATTGCAGTGAGTGAACAGAACCATATGGCCTATGGTTTTCAAAGAAACAAATTCAGCCTGTTATGTTAAATTAATCCAGGCCCAATCATTCAGGGAATTAACAAAAGAGAAAACATACACAATCCACATTATTTGCAAGAAATGGAAGACAATATTGAAAGATAAATTGGCAATATTTCAAGCCACGATTTCTGGCATAAAGATTAGTGAGCTGCAATGTACAAAGATTGAGCTCATACCTCGCATAGAACATAGTATGTTTCCATTACAATGAACAATTGGTAAATGTTATATAGGGGAACAATTGTTGTTTACTGTGATAATCATACAAAATACATAAATACATTTTGTGAACAAAATGCAGACTTTACCTGGCGGTACATATATTAATCACAGAGGTTTAAAGGGTTAATATGAAAAACCACCAACACTCCTTACTACCCACGAGCATTCCATTGAGCAATATCACAGTGACAGTCACTTTTATAACTTCTGCCTTTCTTGAAACAATATGAAGCATAAAGGACAGTGCTATTAGTGTGCATGCCTACAGCATACGTTAATTCCTAGACCGAAAATTAAAAATAGCTGCCGCTTACTCACTGATGGTGGTTGGAAAGTAACCAGTACTTAATATCAATGTACATTAAAAAACGGACCGTAATATTTCTGGACACTCATACCTTTTGTAATGTGACTCTCCATACAAAAATAAACTTATTGAGCCAAACATGATTTTGCGACAGAACGTGAACGTGCATTTCTACGTGCGTCTGAAATAAATATTCCGGCTCAACTCAATATTACTGTGTTTTGAGATAACCCCTATCTAATGTTGCAAGGTTAGGCCAGAACATCCACCATGGAAGTTGTAACTACAAAGAAAGTAAAAGACGTACATACTTAATTACCTTTGTCTGTAACAGATGAAGAACCATTTAAAATCCTGCTGACACTACTATACCTATGACTGTGGAGTTGTCTTTACATCGTCATTGTAATTGCTTTAACATGAACACTCTCGTAAACATAACCACGCACTTTTCATTCATACGTACTAGTCACCAACTGCTAACCGAAATTTTCCCTTCTGTTCCACGTTGAGAAATGAATAATTAACCTCTGCCAAACAAAAAGACGGGTAACATGAAAATAGGTAAATGAAATTAAAACATATTCTTAGCGCCAGCTATAACTCTCCACATTGCTGCCTTCTGGGATGTGACCACTAATCCATGCTGTGTACCACAGATTATCTAGTATGCTGTGTACCTAACATTCTGTCACCTATGCTGTAATCCATGCACATCGTATTATTCTGATCAGTGAGTACCAACGTTTCCAAGCAATATATTATGAGTACATCCAATTTCATGGCTGTCACCGAATCAAGTGCAGTTGTAGCAGGTGATGCTAACGTCACTGTGACGTATGATAATTACCTGCGCTAAAATTTACAAATGCAGTGCCAGGGAAGTAATGCATGGCTTCTACTAACAAACATTATTGAACTAGAATCTTCGTTCGTCCTGTGACGTATGTGCCACCTCTTTCCGTACCTATTTTAATTTCGGGGATTGAAACCTGGCGTAGACGTAATGTTCACATCACAAACGTGTGTCGCTCGGTTGTGATACCGTAGCGACGCCAACTGCTGTTGAATTTTTGGCAGGTTGCGGTTATGGTTTGGCGCATCAACCAACTACCGTTTTAGTTGGTCCATGTTGTGAGCGCCAGTTCTAGTTCCATCGTTTCATCCCTGGCAGCCCCGCGCCTAAGTTGCTTTATTTATTATCATGGAACAGCGCGAGCGATAATGAAGTTTTGTTTCAAATTCCAGAAAACCCACTAAAATGTGGGGAATGGAAACAAGACGGGCAATGTACGTATAACATAACACTGAGACGCGTAACAATTGTTGCCGTTGAAAAGCAATGAGTGTTAAATATTCTGAGTGTGTCTATTCTTGCCTTAGTTATCCGGTGTGCAAATCGTATTTTTTCGATGGAGCATTATATTGTCGCCTGTGGCCTTTATCATATTATCTCATAAATTACACTCTTTTTGGGGGAAAAAATTATTTAACATAAAACATGTTTTAATTTTCTCTACAACTTTTTTCTGAAACATTTCTCACTCTAAGAAGAATTCAGTGAGATATTATCATGTCTGTAGATCTCCATACAAGTTGTTATTCGTGTCATTTTTTAATCAAACTTGAATTTTCTTGTCAGATTTTAAAAAAATCCTCAACTCTTAAATTTCATGAACATTCATCCAGTGAGAGCCAAGTGGTTCCATGCAGACAGATATGACAAAGCTAACAGTCACTTTCCACAATTTTGTGAATGCACCTAAAAAATCTGTAACTCATGCGCGTATCCATAGGTTTACAAGAGTCAAAGAGGACTGTGAACACCTTGAAGATGACATAAGAAGTGGGTAGCTATCAACTGTCAATGAACCTAAAATTCAAGATCAAATGCACGTAAATCAGGAGATGATTCATCAGACTTCATTAAGATGTAGGAAACAGCACCATCTGCACAGTTTGTTCCATGCAGTCTCGCAGATTAGCTTATTCTGGGATGACAGTGATGTGCTTCGCGATAGGTCATGCTGTGGTTATCAGCTACTCACCTTATTCTCCTGACTTCATTCTAGCCATCTGTCTATTTTATATTCCCTATGGTGAAAACTGCCCTCAAAGGAAGAAAATTTAAGGACACTTAGGACCACACAAACATGTAACCACCAAACTAAATGCAGTTCCTTCAGATGTCTTGTGTAACTTTTAAAAAGATGTAAAAAGTGTGTTGCAGTCAAGGGTGTTTAATTTGAAAGAAACAAAACATGTCTCTTCATATGTCATGTATATCTGTTCTTATAGCATCTATCCTGGAACTCTGATCATGTACACTGCAAATTATACAAACTTTAGGCAGAATGAAGAATACCACACAGAGACAACAGTGTACAGATTAATGATGCCCTCCCCCATCACAAACACACACATTCATGCAAATGCATGTTAACCATTAAAACATGAAAGTTAACTTGAATTATACTTAAAATTCAGTTTGTACCACTCAGTAAACACTATCTTGGTTATAAAAACCAATCAGTTCATGTTGTATAGGGAAATAATGACTGTTCTCAAAGGCATACAAACCAAGTAAATACACTCTGTGCACAGGACAAAGAACTTTCAAATGTTAAACCTGGTGGTACATAAAGTAGCCAACAGGCTTTAAATGGTTAAGCAGTTAACATAATGCTTTTGTAAGAAAAAAGCAACTAATGCAACAAGCTGGGCAATGTGGGGAAAGTAACACTGCAATTTATTGGTGAGCACTGCTGCCAAGTTCCCACACTTGACAACACTGAATTTTACCGTAAGTTCAATTGCTGTGGCTGGGGATGTTATACAAGTAGTTCCTGTTCCGATATATATGCCATCCATTTAAGCAGGAATGTTGTCACTGTGCATGTCATAAAGGCACATGGAGGAGTGGAGATATATATATCCATTCATTCTTAACTTCACACCTTGACCGCTCTACCCCTGGCACTCATTAAACAGGAGGCTGGGCAGGCCTCACAGCCACTCTGGATGCTTTAGACAAGAGAAAACTCTCTTGCTTCTGCTAAGAATCAAAACACAATTCCTCAGTAGCCCAGCCCATAGCACAGCTTGTAAAATTATTGTGTTAACTGTATAGGCTCTAGGGAATGAATCTGAGGCTACATAAAGTAGGTATTAGCTAGCAAAATCAAATTTTTGCTTTGGTTTAGCAGATATATAACACAGCACATGAGATCAGAAAAAAGGGACTCCTGTTAAGTTTGCTGTTTCCCCTGAATTATCCCCCATTCCAGTGACTGGACTATGAATCCTTAACAAAGGTGAGCAGATGCTGAATTTTTTTTGGTTTCTGATGTTCATATTGTGCATCTTTGGTGTCAGTCCCCAATAATGGCCACATGTGCACAAAAACTGTCACCCCCCACACACTTCCAATTGGCCTTGCTGGGTACAATGCTATGTATGTTCCAAAACAACCACCCCCACTTTATTTCTGCCAATCAGTAACACATTCTCATATTTGTGATGATTTAGTACCTACAAACTACATTAATGACAATCAGTAACACAATTATGACAATACTGTACCCATAATTCCTTCTGATATCTGTTCAGAAAGGGTAGAAGAAAACCATATGAAGAAATCTGTTAATGTAGTGAATGTAACTTTTGTTGTATAGCAGCCTACTTGAAGCTTGTAGAATCAAATGGATACAGCCTGGTCTTGCAGACAATAAGTACTCCGCGAATGCAATAATAACTATGGGGCATTTAATGAACCATTTCTTAATGTCCATAACCCACCTGTATAAGTTTGTGAAAGAATGTAACATATTACAACCATTAAAATACAGGTCTCATCTTAAACCCTTTTCTTACCCCCAATCACAGTGATTCCACTACAACACAGGACACCTTATAGAGTCAGAAAAAATGTACTGTGTTTTAAAAAAACTTGTAAGATCTAGGTATATAAAACAAAACTCTTAATTAAAAATGTTAGTGGCTGTCTCCTATCTGTCTCGACTCTTTGTGCATTAATAAAGGCAGAACATTATTTGTCAGAAATTATTCTGTTGTTTCAACATATTCCATTCAACATATCATATATTTAAATTGGAAATGGTGGAGTTCTTTTACAGAGACCCTACATTTTGAAATACCCAATACTGCCTTACAAAGTATAAAAAAATCACTGGAAGGAAACTGGATATAACTCCTCAACAAAAGAGTGCCATGGTGAAATTACTGCAAGAATGACATATATCAGTTATTGATATTGCTTCATACTGATAAGTGGAAGAATCAGGATAACACCTAAACCAGTCCAGAAAATCCCACATTGATTTATGAATGGTCTAGCCCAAGGACCAACTGTACCATCACTATTGCTGTTGAACATCATCTGCTGTTCCTCCTTTTTTGTGGCTTCTTTTACAATGCTGTCAGCACTTCAGGCTATTTAGCATAGTTGGTAGGATGATTGGAGAAACTGGAAAGGCCTTGGAAGTTCTTTTGGCCTAATGGAGGTACAAGCCTGGCATGGAGGCAATGAGGAAATCCACAAGAAACCTCGATAAGATCAACCAGTATTCTGACTGAGATTCTAATGGGATACCACCCAAACAGGATTCCACAGCATCACATCTACATCAAATTGCTTGATCATATGCTTTTCAAAGCAGAATTATGACAACTTACAAAACATAACATTTTACTTCTCTGCATAAGTGAAGTATTTTAAGAGTACACCTCCTGACTTTCCTATTAATATCTACTAAAATTTCCCCCACAAAATCACAGAAAACATGATGTTTTTGGAGCTGAATTCAGTACAAATTTCTAGATGAACTGCACATTTACAGACAGATGAATGTGTCTCATAATGCCAATTACTGTGTACCACACTCTGAAGGGAAAGTTGTCCACATACTAGCAACAATATCACTTCACTAAGGTGCAAAGCCATGCTGCAGTTCTGCAGCATGCACAGATTGCAATTTAGCCCAGGGGTGTCCAACCCCCAGCCCACCATGTTGTGTTATGTGGTCCATGACCACATTCGTAAATTATACATACATACTATATGTATTATACAAAAACTCAGGCAGTTAGATAAGCCACTTACAGCGATTTTTACACATGCAGCCCATGAACCAGCCCGCAACAATGACTGTGGCCCTATGACAAAAAAGGTTGGACACCCCTGGTATAGCTTACTGCAAAGCAATCAGTGGTCACCATGCCTAGCTGCATGTTTCTTAAGATTGTGTTTCCTAGTGAAACTGGTGCCACAGACATGACAACAAAATCTCTTCTGTCCAGAATGGACAATTGTGTGTGTCTTCAGATGTGCACGTTGCGAAAAATTTTTACCACAGATGCTGCACACATAAGGTTTCTGACCAGTGTGAGTTCCTATATGAATTTTCAAGGTGTTCTTCTGAGCAAAACTTTTACCACACAGATTACAACTGAAGGGTTTTTCGCCCGTGTGAAGCAATGCATGCGTCCTTAAGGCGCCTAGCTGAGTGAACCGCTTGCCACAAACATCACAGACATGTAATTTCTGCCCTGAATGAATCAGGGCATGGGCCTTCAAATGGGTAAGCAACAGAAACCTCTTGCCACACACATCACATACATGCATCTTCTGTCCTGTGTGTGATAAAGCATGTTTCTTTAGACTACCACGCTCTGTGAATCTCTTGCCACATATTTCACATATGTGTGGCCTTCTCCCTATATGCCTGGTTATATGTTCATTCAGTTTGGCCTTACGTTTGAAACTTTTACCACATACATTACACGGGAATGAAATCTGAATAGCTGTCTCTGTTGGTTCAGCTACTGCCGAGATGCAATCTTGGGAAAGATTCTTAGAAAGTTGTGAGTCATGCTTTCTCCATCCTTGTGTTCCATTGCTATGTGGTTGTGCAGACATTTTAATGCTCTTCATCTGAGAAGATAACCTGCATGAAAAGAAAACAGCTTCCTCTGAAACATGTTACAGAAACCTTATTATGCATGGAATAATGTTACATGAGACAATGAAAAGACATAACAACCTGAATCAAACACAGAAACTTAAAATGACATCATGTTGTTGATATGTAGGGTCATTCAAAAGTAAGCATGTGTAAACTGAAAGATACAACAATAATTCCAGTTGAAATGTGTAGTGAACATATTACCTAGAACTACGACCATAAAACCAGGGTGCATAAAGTCTGGTGTGCTATGTTGCTCTTTCTAACAGTCCACCACAATGAGATTATTTTCACAACAAAATATCAGTACAAGGAGAAACACTTTTCATCATGAATTTGCAATATCAGCAGCCAAGTGGATTACAGAAAAGTTAGGTTGAACTTGAAACAGGCAAGTAACCAACTTTGCTCAAATCTAGCTACAGCACATTTTTTACAAGGAGTAAGAAACAAGTCAGACTATCATCAGCTAAGGTGAAATGGCACTGCTGTCCAATTGCATAGACACTGCAAAGGAGGAGGAGTCAGCAGAAGAGAAAGGTTTACCAGAGAGAGAGAGAGAAAAAAAAAACAACAACAACAACAACACCTGAGGTAACCCATAAATTTGAATGTGGCAACCTGGAATGTCCAATCTCTGCTCCAAGCAGGGAAGTTGAATGAAACTGCAGATGAATTAATCAGATATAGAATGCAAATAACAGCATTGCAAGAAATAAGGTGGTCAGAAAGCTGGTGGGTAAAGAAAGTTATTTGACCCACTACAAACCGGGAAAAATACCTGAAAAATACAAAGTAATGCTGAACTCAATCGTCTAATTAATGGAGCAGACAGCGTAAGACTTATTAAAGCTCAAAGGATCAGATGGTTAAGGCCACATACAAAGAAAGGACTTCTCAAGAATGGTACAAAGAATATTAGAATGGAAGCTAATGGGGAGCTGATGGACAGGAAGACCAAGAATAAGATGGCTGGATGATGTGTGTAATGATTTGAAAGTGATGAATGTGAAAAATTGGAAAATACTGGCCCTGAATATGAAGACTTGGCATGACCTGGTTGAGAAAGCCAAAACCCATAAAGGGTTGTCAAGCTCATGGAAGAAAAAGAAAGAGGCACCCCATAAAGTGAGAGGACACCCCAAGTAAATAAATAAAGGGTCTGGTAGAGGACCTAAGGTCATGTTTAAGGCATTTCATTGAGGATACAGGATTACAGATAGGGACAGAGCAAATGTACATCCTGGATGCAGGGTGGGTGTTCACACATATAGAATTGTGGGCTTTAACAGGCCTGTGGTAACAGGATCAAGGGGCATAAAAATTTAAATGTGTAAACTGTGAATAAATCAGATAATGGCATCACCATTACAGAATAACTCAGGAAATCCATTGCAGAGATGGAGAGCAGCCCTTCCGTCACCCACCTACAGTATCAGGCTATATTATGGCAGCAGACTCACCACTGGGTACAATTACTCTTTGGGCTATTGTAAAACAGAGGCAGAAGAAAAGGATGCTCATCAATTCCACGGAAGATTTATACCTGAATAAGGATAGCAGTTTAAGGGAAGGTACTATGTATATACAATGCTGACAGGTCAGTTATTGTAAAAGTTGTTTCAAATGTGACAGAAAAGACACTATGAAAGGTAGTGCTAAAACTGTGTAGAGGGGATTTTAGGGAAAGATTTCTTTGTGGAGAAACTGTGCTGGGAGAAACAAAAATAAGATCTAATAAAGACAGTCATATACATGAACAGAAATATATGTCACACAGAAGACCAGGTGTGAAACTACATTTAAATTACTGAACGTATCAGGAGATCTAAAGACAGGATTAGTAAGTGAAACAGAGTTAGCTGTCTAGGTCACGGGAGTGGAAATGTTAACTGTTGTTCAACAGGGAACGTGTTAATGACCACTGTGAACATTGACAGCCATGCAGTAAAGAAGGTATGCCTAGAGTAGGACTGGATTCCTATGAAATAGGTACCACACAAACAAGAACCATTATTACCAAGTACCCAGGAAATACACGCAACAGGCCACCAAATTCGTGACTTGAGCAATATCATTAGAACAGATTATTTGAATGACTTGGAAAGCACATCAACTGTAAAACATGCAATGATTAGAGTGATATTTTCCATTAACTAGGAGACAAATAATTTTGTCTGTGACACATCAGATGGAAAATTATTACAATATTATCCTGGTTCTGTTGTTGGTATTATAATAAGTACAAAATAAATACAGACGGTAATCTATCTCTCCACATATACACACACACACGTGCATGTACACATGCATGTATAGGGGTTAAGAACTACAAAAGTGTAACTTCAATAAAAATGACATATATGGGAATTCTTCCCTAAAAGAATATTAAAGAGGTATTATACAATAACATCAATGCTCCTTATACAGGCAGAAAATAAAAACCTCATATTTTCTACACTAATGTGAACAATCGAACAACATTAACGGCAGAGAGACTTTTGCATTTAGTTCCTGAATAAGTTGACAATTTAAGTGTGGGCATCTCTGACAATTCCAATGTGAAGCTAAATCCTCAGGAAAAGAATCACATACTGATTAATGTAACAAGAAAACAAAATGCAAGATGCAGTTTTATACTACAGTTACTGCTATGGGACCCCGCATTTTCTTAAGGACAGAATTATGCTAGCAACATCTGTCACTTTTATCCCAAATGTCTGATAAGGAACAATCTCAATTCAAACATTCTGTGACTTACTTCTTTCCTCTTGTGCTACATTCCTTCGTTTCCTGTGACATAGTAATTCCATCTCCAGAAATGCTCAGGTTAGGTTTGATATCAGTTTCAAGGTTAGGTTTGATATCAATTTCAATACATCCATTAGCAGGATCCTGAAACAGGCCAGGAGAAGCGTGTTAATCACCTGAAGTAAACATACCTTCCGTATGGGTTCTCAGTAATTCTGTACACCTCACTGGCTTTGATGCGCATTTCTTGCAGGCATAAATTTAATTTCCCACCTACATACCAGCTCTCAAAAATAAACTAATTAACTTGTGAATAACGGGCTTAAAATTTGGAAAAACTACAAATGAAATTTATGACGGAATTGAATTCATTTGTAACAGTCATCAACATCATTCAAAAGCTACCCAAAGCAATGCTGAGTCACAAATCATTTTCCCTTTACAGTGCAGCTGCATTTTACAGAAGGCACATGTTCCCAAAAACCTCACATAATTAGAAGACTAATTTTCCCCATAGTAGTCCTACGGGGGAATGTGAAATAGGGAGAATGCATTCTCAGAGCACACAAATCTACAACCACTGTAGCATGTTTTTGCTGTTAAGCACACTTTCTAGGCACAATATACATAAATTAACACAAAAGTTATTTTTTGGTTTTGCATTATTTCAAATTTTATAAATGAAGTGAGACTTTATTAATATTTTTATATTGCACTATTTCAAATTTGCACATTTCAAATTCACATAAAATGTGACTACACTGTATCTTCTTTATATATTTACAATACTGAAAATTATCTCAGGTTTCAATAACGGCCTTATTTTATGCAATACGGCACACACAATTCTTACATTATGAACTGTATGGTAGAAAACCAATAAAGTTTGAGTTCAGCTTCATTTAAAGCATCGGTTGTGTTGGACTTACACAAGCCAAACTTAACTATGCAAGCCACTTTTTAGTGTAGACCCCAATAAGAAATTTCTTAAAAGTCTCACAAGTAAGTTTTTGGATATTAAGAGCATAAATAGATGGAGAGAGAAAACATCCCAGTTATGCATACATTTATAAAATCCATCCAAAGAAAACCCAAAATGCATGGCAGAGTTAACCAATTTTGGGATTAACAAATGTTTCTTACATTATTTTAAAACATAACAAACACTCACTTCTTACCTGAATGTTTGTGGCAATACAGCTGTAACAATTATATGATAAAACAGCAGTTAAACAGATAACTGGAGAGTTATGGGCACACACATGGAGCATCATACCTGTGCAGGACGAATAGCTTCAAAATGGGTGGGGAAACCTGAACCAAGGAACACTTACTTTTTAAAATCTGAAATCCACTGCAAATATTTGTGTATTAACTGTCTAAAAATATGAAAACTACATGTGGTTTCTGGAGCCTAACACAAATTATTTACAAGGGTGGCAAAAACTTGGAAAATTTTGTTTGTAAAATGTATTCTAGATAGCTACATAATACTGAATAGTGCAGATAATAGGAGTAATGCTACCAGATGTGAAGCAGGGCTGCAGCATACGGCTGTCATGAGGAATCTGACATCACAAACTAATGCTTGCAAATCAGAAACAAAATTAAATCAAAACATACCAACATAAAGAGAAACTGAATTAGTCATTGTGTAGTAATGCCTTAATCTAGTGGGCTGTGTAATAAATGTCACTCGTTCTGTACATATTCTTCAACACACATACACACAACCTTACCACCATGAGTAGCCTAGGCACAAACTCACTGATGCAACAGTACACCACTCTACTCGCATCATGTGGTATCAACCAGCATTAACTGGATTGTGTCATTTCATCCACCTTCAGTGCACATTTCAGAACCCCAAACAAGACTATACTAGCCTCTCATCAGTTGTCTTCAGACCTCAGAGAAATCTCCAACAGCTATTTAAAATTAGGAGAATGCAACAAGTCCATAAAACAAGGTAACTCTGTGACATGTAACATCAGTGTCAATAATTTACAATGCACTATGTACATGCTAAAAGTAAGCTCTGCTTACATGACCTGTCTTTCTGTCACTCATGTTTTCTCTCCCCCATGTGAGTGCTGACAGTCAAATCCATAACAAGGATATTATGGTAGCAGAGTACACCCTGCCTTTAATTGTGGCCCAAACAGGTTATTGAATAACAGACCTTATCTAAGTTTCATTACACAAGTGATATAAATAACATCAATTACCACAGCTAATGATACCTGACATGGCTGGTTCTCTGACTGCTCACAGCTTAGGAACTGCTGCAATATGAGATCAGACTTCTCACATTGCAGTTTGAAATTATAGAAACTATTCACCTGATGCACACACTGCTGGCAGACTTGTGCGGGCAGACCATCACCTGCACAAAGCTGCAAAATAAATGAAACTGTCTTACATAATAAGTAACTAAATAATGAACTTAACAGTGCTATACACATATAATGAATCCCTCAACAATATTTAAGGCTCCTTTAGTGAATCTACATTACATTAATTAAAGCATAAACTATTTTTCTTCATATTTTATTAAATGCATTACAATTAATAATTCATATAACAATTATAAAAGTAGTGACATCCATGCTTTATGTTTCTGTTCCAATTCTATGTATGATATCTTGTTAAATTTTAGGTTCATACAGCAGTGTCAATGAAGATTTGGGCCTTGTGGAATATGATGCCATGTCAATTGATAGATTGATGTTCTTAAGAAATATGAGGGATTGAAAACAAAGTCTGGGTGTCTGAGAAGGAAAGTTCTATGTGTAACAGACTCAGAGTTTTACTATTTCAGTTTAAATCACAATTTGGATTATCAGAAAAAACACACAAAACAACATTTCCAAAAACAAAGAAACAAAATTTCCTAACAGACGTCTGGTAAAACTGAACTAACTTTATTTGAAAATTTTTACAATTCCTTATGAACTGTAATACTGCACTTAGATGTAACACAGTAGCTGACAAGGGAATTACACTTTTAATGTCATCCCATTGTGTTGTTAATAGTATAAAAAGTAAATCAAACACAACTAAATTCTGTTTATTATATAGAAATACATGTTTTGAACTATCTCAGGTCATCCTCAGGTTCACAATTGGTCTTTAACACATATCAAGGAAGAAACATACATTATGTACATTTCTTCCTCAAGTAGATCAGAAATACCTGGAAAGTTTTGAAATGTGGCAATTTCAAAACTAAAAATACCCGCGGTTTAGATATAAAGGCTGAATATGATGATAGATTTATTGCTAATATGTATTTTACCGGGTTCCTTGGATTATTCATAACATGTTATATTGGAAAAGCCATATAGATCAACATTTACCAAACCTTAGTACAGCCTGTTAAGCCATTAGAGTTTATAAAACCTCTTATGTCTCAAGAAACATTGGTGATGATCTACTATGCCTATTTTCATTCAATTATGAATTATGGTATTTCTTTCTGGGGTAATTCTTCATACAGTAGAAATATTTTCAGATTACAAAAAAAGGTGATTAGAATCATTTAAATTGTAGAAGTAGAGATTCCTGTAGAAATTATTTATGACACTAAAAATTCTTCCCCTTCAATCTCAATATATATTTTATTTATTATGTTTTGTTGTCAAGAATATGGATCAATATGAGGTAAATTCAGATATTCATGGTAGGAATACTAGACAAAGTTCCAATCTTCATCAAACTACTTCTAACCTTGATTTCAGGATTCCGCCACAATGTTGATGAGATCTGCGTTCTTCTGGGATATTATGCGGTGTCATGTGGTAATAGTTTACTAATGTTTTGGGACAACGTATTGGTCCCATCTTCACGGCTCAAGAGTCCAAGTAGGAAAGCTACTTCTAACTTGTCACTTTATCAAACAGGTACCTACTACATGGGCATTAAGATTTTCAATAGCCTTCCTTCTTACAAAAAAGATTTATCTCATAACATTAAACAGTTCAAATTGGTTTTAAAGAATTTTCTTTAGTTGAATTCTTTTTATACATTCGATGAATATTTTAATTGCAATAATGTCTAAGATCTTGGTTGATTATATATTAATTTCCTTTATAATTAATACATATGTACATTATTTTTACGTGCATATGCCTGTTTTTATTAATTGTTATTACTATTTCATGAATATGGATTGGAGTTATTATATTATCTGTCTGGCACATTATTATATTACCTATTTTCATTTATTCATCACATTTATGGTGATTTGTCTATCAGCTATTTTTGCAGTACATATTTTAATATATCTATATAGCTTTATTTTATTAATGTATTTATATTATTACAGCCTTTTACACTGTTGTGCTTTTTAACTGACATTTTTTCTCTCTTTTGTTTTCTAATGTATATTATATATTTATTTATGACTTTGACCAATTCTATATCCCATGGTCTCCAATGTGACATATTGTGGATCAATGAATATGAATATAAATAAAGAGAAGGATGGAGAAGATCAGTTGGATTGATCATGTGAGAAATCAAGCTTTACATAGAGCCAAGCAGGAGAGGAATATCCAACATACAATAAACTAACTGGATTATTCAAAATGTGCGTAGAACTACCTCCTAAAACACGTTACCTAAGGAAAGATAGAGGGGAAAGTGACGGGAAGACGAGGATGAAGTCGTAGGCAGCTACTGGATGCGTTAAGGAAACGAGAGGACATTCGAAATTGAAAGAGGAAGTACTAGATCGCATTCTGAGGAGAACTCGCTTCGGTGTTGCCCTGTCGTAAGACAGACTACGGAATGAATCACCACCTCGCATGGATCAGAGCTAAGTACCTCGCACGGATCACAGTTACGTACCACGCATTAATAAAGGACCTACCTTGAAAGCCACTCACAGCCTTCGAAATCCGCACCCACGATCACATGCCATTTCCCGCTGCAGTTAGCATACTGTCGCCAAATAACCCAACCAAGCCAGACCAAGTGAGCAAAGCAATGCACACGCCTTACAAAAATGTAAATTGTAAGTACTAACGATACACATACCTTTACAATAGGCACTACAACCATTATTCGAGTTGCAAGAATAGCATCTTCCTTAAATAAAGGTAACATATAATTAGCCTCCGTCAAGCACAGCCGACAAACTCTTCCACAATTCAAAGGCATATTTCCAATTCACTGCACTTCACGGTTTGTTTCACAAACCCATTGGCATGGATTAGCGTCACCGAGTAGGAATTTCTGAATCCTACCTATGATACGTGCCTGAACACCGTCGGTGGCGACATCTACTAATCCTACAGGCGTTACTGTCGTACCTCCTTGCCTATAGATATCAGTGAAAGACAGTCGAGCCGTAGAATTCTCATCAACCAATCACAAGCGACTTGCATCAGATTTGGGGTTTGTGATAACAATTATTTTTATCAAATATCAACGACCTTTATCACAATGTGTGACACAAGTAGTATGATACACGCATTTCGACGCCTATGCTGACTAAGTCATGACAACTTTGCTAATAGGTTTCCACATACGGTTTGTGCGTAATTACCACGCTGCTAGTCCATCCCCACCCAAAAATTAAACAAATAAATAGTAGAGAATTATGTCACAAAATCCACTACCTTCAATAACGCACATCAAACATACATAATAGCCTATGTTTGCAAAGTGGACACCAATGACTGCCAGCATAGGCACTCAAATGCCTGTGTAATAATAATACTTGGGATATATGTTGTCATCCACATCCCTCGTATTTCATAACAGAACCACATGGTATGCTCAATATAAAGAATTACCTACAGCCAATAATAGCATTTATTCCAGGAATATGTTTGAGTGTATTTCGCGTTTCATTTGTAACAAATTATAATCAAGCCGTTGTTCAATGAATTTGCATATTTTGTAGGTGGTTTCAGCCCTTGTAGATTCAAGGTGAGGTACATTTATTGTTATAACAAATGCAGAGAGATGTATTCAATAACTGACGCTTAATAACAAAATGTGCCGTATGGCCAGTCTGTCACATACAGCATATGATCATAACACCAAACGTATCAAGATAGTATTCAATAACTGTCAATGAATATAGTCGTTCAAAAAACACTAATGTGATTATATTGTGTGTTCCTCATCGTTTTGATCTCCAGTCTTTTTCATGTGTTAATAAGGAAGTTTTCATTCAATAGTAAGTTACACAAAATAATGAAGGTACATGATCATATACAAATTTTCGGTATGAGTAACAATCAAGACTATTATACTAACATCGATTTCACATGAACATACTAGGTAAAAATTGGATCACTAATGTCTTGGCCAAGATCATTAAAACTTTGTTTACAACCTCCCTTAGAATGCCTGCTATCTCTCTCCCATGGAAGAGCGTTAAGAGTGATGAGAAGTTTATGCTGAATGTGGATGATTGCTTTGCTAACAGTACGGAGAGTTATCCATCTCCAAGAGAACAGGATACCACTAAAGACTGGAAGGTTCCTCACTCTATACATATTATTCCTCAAAGTTTAAGTAGTGAAGATGTGTGTTCACCAGTATTGAATCAACGTCTTCTCAGAAAGAAAAAACCAACAATTAAAAATGAAGATTTTTTATGGGCTTAAGATGGATATCAAGTTTGAAAATACAACAGAATACACTTAATTCTTTGTGCATATTTCATCAGAATGTTGGAGGCCTCAAGCATAAAATGGATGAATTAATTTGTATGTTAGATAGCTCTGATCTTAGTCCTCATATTATTTGCTTAACAGAGCATTATTTAAAAGAATATAATCTTATAATGATGAAACCTAATAACTACTACTTAGCTTCTAAATTTGCACGTCAATCTCATACTGGAGGTGGTGTTTGCATGTATATTGAGATAAACTTGGAAATTATTTCACAATTGACTTAACACAGTATTGTACTGAAAAGGTAATTGAAGTTTGTGCAGTCCAAATCAAAGTTGGTAATTATTTTATATTATTATTATGTATATACAGATCTCCTAGTGGAAATTTTGGTGAATTTGTTGAACAACTTGATCTAATCTTACAATATTTATATAAACCAAAATTTGAATTTATTATTTGTGGTGACTTCAATGTAAATTTTTTAATTGATTCCAGTTCTGCACAGCAGCAAATCTTCCTATTGCAATCTTATAATTTGTTTCATATAGTGGACTTTCCTACCAGAATGACTAAAGACTCCAGCACAGCTATTGATAATATTTTCATTGATTAATGGGCTATCTGATCATGAAGCTCAATATCTTTGTATAAATAATATTTTTAAATGCCAATCAGGTAACTATAGACTTGTTAAAAAAGAGACTAATAACAAAGTCTGATGTGTCAACTTTCATTGAGTTACTAAAAATTGAATCCTGGGATAACATTCTTAACCATACTGATGTTAATCACAGTTTCAATTTATTTTTTAACACTTTCTTAATTGCTTTTGATTTATGTTTTCCTATTCAATATGGTAACTCATAATAAATCTAATAATCAATGGATCACAACAGGAATTAGAACATCATGCAAGCACAAAACGTTTCTCTATATTATGAGTAAAATAACTAATTGTTCAAAAATTAAAGCACATTATAATCAATATTGCAAATTGTTAAGGAAAGTAATTAGAAAAGCAAAATCAATGTATTACAATGAATTGTTAAATTCGTCTACTAATAAATCTAAAATGACCTGGAACATCATTAATAATGAAATGGGTTTAACACCCAATAAGAAGCTTACTCAGACTGAATTCAAACTTCGTAATAAAACTATCAATATGAATCAGGTAGCTAAGACTTTTATTAACTATTTTATCAACTCAGTAGACGAACTAATCACACAGCAGCCAAAAACTGAATCGGCAATACTTTCACTTAGGGAATCGTTTCCTCGTGAGTTCCCACAAATCATTAATATTCCAATAACTGAGGCAGATGTCATATGCACAATTTCTTCATTAAAAAATAAAACTTCGTGGTTATGACAGTTTATCTAATAAAATATTAAAATTATGTGGTAGCCATATTTCTAAACCTCTCACATCTATAACAAATCACTGTCGTCTGGTATCTGCCCAAGTATGCTATCATACCATTTTAAGAAAGGTGAAAAATCACAAATATCAAATTACATACCCATATCATTACTGACTGGTTTTTCTAGGATATCTGAATTGCTTATTTTCCAGAGGTTAAAACATCACCTAGTAAGTAACAATATTTTGGTCTCTGAGCAATATGGCTTTAGGGATAATGTATCTACTGAAAGTGCAACATTTAAACTTACTGATTCGATTGGAATAACAAAGAATACTCGTATGTAACGGGGTTATTTTGTGATCTGACAAAGGCCTTCAAATGTGTTAGTCATGAACTATTGATCTCAAAGTTGGTATTTTATGGAGTAAATGGTTCTATTTTAAATTGGCTTAAATCTTATTTGTATAACAGAAAACAAAGAGTTCTTTTGCAATTTGACAGTTCACCTAATATTTTATCGGACTGGGAAACTGTTAGACATGGTGTTCCTCAGGGATCTGTGTTGGGTCCTTTACTTTTGAATGTTTATATTAATGATTTTCCATGCATCATAGGTAAAGTTTCTCACACCATTCTCTTTGCTGATGACTCTAATATTCTTGTTTTGTCCAGTGATCATACTGAACTAAATTCTAAATTAAATAAGGTATTTTGTTATATTTCTGAATGGTTTCAAAACAATCAGTTAGTACTTAATTTAAATAAGATGCAGTTGATCAACTTTATTGTCCCTGAATCTTCTACTTACCCATTACATGTTTCATATAATAATCAAGCTCTTACTGTCACTGAAAATATTAAATTTTTAGGCGTATATCTAGATTGTCATCTTACATGCAATTTGCATCTAGACAATTTAATTAAAAAACTAAGTTCTATCTGTTTTCTTTTGAGAAAATTATCATCTACTGTGAATGTAAAGATGCTACAAATGGCTTATTTTGCACATTTCCATTCACAAATCAGTTATGGTATAATTTTTTGGGGTTCATCTTCATCAATGAGAAATGTTTTCATAATTCAAAAGAGAGCAATTAGGATTATGCTGAGGCTGGGTCCAAGGAGTTCTTGTAGAGGTTTCACAAAATTGGGTATACTTACAGTTCCTTGTTTATATATCTATGTTTTGATGTTGTCTGTAATTAAAAATCCTAAGATCTATAAAACCAACACCTCAGTTCATGGCAGGAATACTAGGCAACAAAATAAACTGCATGTACCTTCTGTGAGATCTTCCACAATACAGAGAGGTGTATATTATTCATCTATTAAAGTATTTAATCACCTTCTGCAAAATATATCAAAACTTCATAACAATGTACATATTTTTAAGACTATGTTAAGGAATTATGTTGTGAAGAATGCTTTATATTCTATTGATGAATTTCTTTCTAAAGATTGTGATAGTTAACCAGCAACAAATAATTTTTTCAACTGCTGTTGCACTCCTTTTGGAGTTTATTATTATTAGCAACATATATATGTATTCTGTGTATGTCCTTTATTCTACTTAATTCTTAAATGTTGACTTGTTATTATTTATATTTTACTTGTTTCATTATTTTGTAATCCATATATTTACCTTGTCTTAGTGTGTGAGGATGAATTCTCTTGTTATTTACAGTGTTCTGCTAATTTTGTGTAGCTTTGTGTCTCATTTGTGTCTCAGTGTTTTGACTTGATTGCATATTGCAATCTGTTTTGTTCTTGACAAATTCCATATCCAATCCGACTTGCGTAGATATTGGATCAGTGCATGTATATGTATATGCATGTATGTATGTATGAATAATGAAAATTTTGTTGACCAAGATTAATAATTAATATTGTTTGTTAATGTCAACATCAGAATGAACAGCTATGCTTGAGGATGCTGAGGACATAGCAAGAATGAATGAAATTCTTAAGCTCTCCTAAGAAGTCTGTATTGTTTATGCCCCACTGGTCACTGAAGTTCATGACATGACAAAATTATACATCACTGTCCATAAAACATCTCTTGTGAAGTTAAAACTATATCAGTTAACAGTAACCTATATTGCCTCTGTATGATGTAGGCGAAGTATAAAATAATTTTCATACTCTTATGTTTTTAAGTTCTGTGCAAATTTACTAATTCATTAATTTCCAATGTCTCATGAACCTTTTTTTTTAAATTCAAATGATATTATTAATAGTTAAACAAACATGTCTCAATCAACGTGCATTACCTCTACAGTCACCTTTCATGGAAAATGTGTCATAAGACAGTTCCCACATGAATTACAGTTTAATTTTTATATTCTCTGGTTTCACTTTTACACAGGGCCCAGCTTTGGGCAGAGGGAGTAGGCATGCCATTCAACATACAGAATGCAAGAATGTCGTACAAGATGTATGCAGCCAGTATTAGAGCCGCGGTTCCATTTGTGTGTGCATCAAGTTATGAGGAGCACTGTAGCAGCAGCTGCAAATATTCAGGTGACTGCAGGCAGTGACATAGCTAGGTTTTTTGATGCCCAGTGCAAGAAATTACAGTGGCTGCCCCTGATGGAAATTTAAAATTTGTTGAGTGCAGAAAATAAAATTTTCTCATTTAAAATATTCATTTTGCAGCCCCTGGGACTCTGCTGCCTGGGGCAGCTGCACCACTTGCCCCACCCTAACTACACCCCTGACTGCAGGTAAAGAAAACTGCACTGCAAAACTTAATCATGTGTAAGCTTATCAGCAGTGGTGTTACGTGGATCAGTTGTTAACAGTTACTTCTCATTTACACAACACTGAATCATGAAGAGAATTTGTATTATGTTCTAATATTCCTTGTATGTAATATGTGCAAATGTCTGTCAACATCCATGTTTGTCAAAGAGGCTGATGACCTCTTTCAACAGCTTCTGTGGTGCCACAGGACACATCATAGGAAGTTTCAGCCTCATGTTATCAACTCTGGTAGACTTGACTGGTTATTCACATGGGTGCATTTACTGGTAAAAATCAGGTGCATTACTTTTGAACTGAACTTGCCACTGTTCAGGCCATCTGTTTCAGTCAGTGGGCTCTGAGTACATATGCTGAAGATACACAACAGGATTCATCTAAATATGCGATGGCTACAGGAAAAGGCATGAGCGTGAATTATGCACATTTATACTGTGTATAATATAACACAGAATTTCGATTGCAGTAGGATTTTTAAGCTTATGTAGCAGCGGCAGAAATGTGTACCATTCTGGATACTTGGTATAAGTGAGAGAACATGCCCATAGACTATTGGCAATATCTGTTCTCTTTCAAGCAAGTATTGTTTTGTACAATTAATGTGCTCATGACATTTGGTATGTCATGTGTAAATTGTAAATTATTATTTATTCCACTTTATGTACATATAGGTCTTACACTTGTCTCTACCGCTGCTGATAAACAACAGACAGTGGAAGTTTACAGTCATGCTGAAAGTACAGTAGAGAAAAAAGTAGAATAAAAAACATTAACAATAATTTACCCTTGAAGTCTTGTCCTTGCTTTCCTCCACAAGATTCTCAGGACTGTAAAAGTTCTCTGCTAAAAACAGACTTCCATTTTTTCAGGTTCCATTTGAAGACAGGTTTCACTGTATCATGTAAAATTCAATTTGCAATTTATTTAACTGTATAATAAAGTTGTTACCCTCATTCCATTTTCATCACTAAACAATTTTACTAAGTCTGCTGGAGTTTGGTATCTTCAGATGATTTCTGAGAGGGGTGAATTTTGAATGAATGTTGCCTGAGAGTTGCTGCTGAAGTGAAGCATTTCTCACAGTCTGCACAACTAAATGGTTTTTGATCAAGGTGCTGGTATATGTGGGCCTGGAGAGGTGCAGGTTTTGTATAACCCTTCCCACAATATTTACAAATGAATGGTTTCTGTGGCATATGTTGAAGCATGTGAGAATGAAGACAGTCTTTACGGGTAAAGCCTTTTCCACAAAAATCACAATAAAGTAACTTATCCTTGCTGTGATTTACCTGATGTCTCACAAGGCTCGTGCGCTTCTGGAAAAACTTCCCACAGGTGTCACACTTTTGCAATTTTCGGCCAGTATGCACTGTTGCATGTTTTTTCATGTCACCCAACTGGGTAAATGTTTTTCCACACCGGTCACAAACATGTGCTTTTTGATTACCATGCACTACACAATGCCTTTTCAGATTATGTTTATCTGTAAATCCCTTACCACACACATCACATGTATGGGATCTGTGTATACCTCCTGTAACATGTATAGCCCTGTGCCTCCTCAGGGAATCTGTTCTTGAGAATGTTAAACCACATACATTACAAACATATGGCTGTTTGTTCATATGATTAATCATGTGTCTTATAAGATGGTATTTTCTTCCAAAACTCTTCCCACACAAATCACAAAAGTATGTTTCTTGGAACAGGCAAGATGCAGACTTTTGCTCTTTACTTCTCAGATTATTCTGAGTTGTTTTTGGAAACCTGACTTCAGTGTCAATTGGAGAAGCATTCTCTGCTTTTGCATTCTGTCTGTGTAATTCTTCATCACCAGACAAAAGGCTGTGAGAGTACTTGGTGATGTCTTCCTGAAAACTGTGGTATAATACATTTAAGAGACATAAATGTGATGTGAAATGAAACGCACCAAATCAACACTTCTATGATTATGACCATACAGTGTCCATTGTACACAATGTCAAGCATTTTATCATTAGTGTATCACATGAAACTGTACCTTATTTCCTTATTTACCTCATTTCAATATTACCTCTAAATCAGGAATGAGAATGTGGACAAGATTCATGTTGGCTAATGATAGCATCCTGTGGTCAGCTCTTGTGAACATGACAATGAACCTTCATGTTTCAAACGTCAGCAAGTTCCTGAGTATTAGCTTCTCAAAAAGGACTCTGCTCCACGAAGTTATTTCTTTAATATTACATCCACAAACATTTTGTTTAGTGTCATGAGGTGTTATACTGAATCAATATATGTATACCCTGCAGTATATATGACTGAATTCTGTCAATAAAGAAAATACTTCCACTTCACTGTTTGATTTCCCTAGTTAAAACAATTACAGAAAACCGTTCATGCTACAATCTTTAAGCAAAATAATTTGTATGTGTAGTTTTATGAATGTTGTATCAGGAGTCACTAAAGGTACTGCTGAGTGACTTTAGTCCTGCTTGGGATGTTCATAGCTGGACATCAGTCCAGAACCTGCCTACTGCACAGCACCACCACTGCTTGCTTCTCTCATCACCTACCCTGTTCTTCCCTATATAACATAAACATGTTTCTACGTTGCCGACTGTCCTTGGAATACCCTGCAGATGAAGGTAGCAAGGTCGTCCAAAATGTCAGTACATATACCAGTCTACAAGACATCATTACCCCAGAAGACTTGAAACTTCTCAACAGTTTGCATTTACTCCAAGGATAAAAACATGTCTATGCTGCTGCTCCCCATATCCCAATAAAGGCACTTGTTTGGGCTTTCCCTGAATAGAATGCACAAGTTTGCAGACCTGCCATATTGTTAGTACTGCTGTAGGAAATTAAAAAGCATGGCTTTACAGTGAGCTCTGGTAACATAATATTCTCATTAAGTTTCATGCAAATCAGTTGAATGGTACAAAACTTGGTTGATCCATTTGTAATATGTAAGAATACAAAACTATGTGTCATTCATATTATTCATACATCTTATCTCCTTCATTAACCTGGACAATTGGAGAAATGACCGTACAATGTCAGCACGCATGCGCGTGACTGGGTGGCAAAAAATGACTACTTTTTTAATACTGAAAAAGAACAGCTGGACAGATGTGAACAAAATTCATATAATTTTGCAGAACATAGCTCAGTGCATGTACAAATGTGTCACCTTTTTTGCCACCCAGTGTGTGTGCTCTGTGTGTGTGTATTTATGCATGTATGCACACATAAAATTAAAACATATATTTTGTAGACCCTGTTTTACTTACCTCTGATTGATCGGGGTATGCTTGAGGAAGTAGAATAAAGATGATTTAAAAATGAACAAACAATTAGTCTTACAAACAATATTTTCAAAATGTCTTGAATTGCTAAGAACAAAGCCAATACAGTACCACTTACTTGTCACTGAGACCGTCTCTATCTTCAGTCTCATTCTCACACTGTGCCTCCAATGAATTTGACTCATAGTCCGCATTAACATCAGAAAAGTGACCATCAGGTTCAGTCTTTACCTGAATGTGACAAAAATTACAAAGCTAAGTGATGAGTGCAACATTATCTGGATAATCACAGGATGTTACAAAATGGACACAACTGGTGAGTTACAAATACTACATGTACTTGAACATAAGATGACCCAGCATGTAAGACAACCTTACTTGTCAATATTCACTTTGCAGAAAACTATTTCTACATCCTGAACTTCGTGCACAATTATAAGGCAACCCCCCCGCCTTCCTCCTCTCTTCAGATGAGTACAGTAAGTGGTGAACTGATGGTTGGAATATAAAAATACATATTGCACAAAATGTGAAGTACGAGAAGATGTGAAAACTTGTATCAAGCACAATGGGCTGAAAATACTGAAGCCTTTAGAAAAAGTTCTGTAAGCACTAATATTATGAACTAAGCTGCAACTTACTTCTGCCAAAGCCCTACCCTTCTCTGGAGTATCTGGGGCTACTGCAACTAGTTCCTTTAGTACAGGCCTGCAGTCTTCTAGAGGTGCTTCAGATTTTATGTCAGTATCATCTGCTTGCATATACTGCATATGTATACCCTGCAGTATATACGACTGAATTCTGTCAATAAAGAAAATACTTCCACTTCACTGTTTGATTTCCCTAGTTAAAACAATTACAGAAAACCGTTCATGTTACAATCTTTAAGCAAAATAATTGTATGTGTAGTTTTATGAATGTTGTATCAGGAGTCACTAAAGGTACTGCTGAGTGACTTTAGTCCTGCTTGGGATGTTCATAGCTGGACATCAGTCCAGAACCTGCCTACTGCACAGCACCACCACTGCTTGCTTCTCTCATCACCTACCCTGTTCTTCCCTATATAACATAAACATGTTTCTACGTTGCCGACTGTCCTTGGAATACCCTGCAGATGAAGGTAGCAAGGTCGTCCAAAATGTCAGTACATATACCAGTCTACAAGACATCATTACCCCAGAAGACTTGAAACTTCTCAACAGTTTGCATTTACTCCAAGGATAAAAACATGTCTATGCTGCTGCTCCCCATATCCCAATAAAGGCACTTGTTTGGGCTTTCCCTGAATAGAATGCACAAAGTTTGCATAACTGTCTCCCACAAGTTTGCAGACCTGCCATATTGTTAGTACTGCTGTAGGAAATTAAAAAGCATGCCTTTACAGTCAGCTCTGGTGACATAATATTCTCATTAAGTTTCATGCAAATCAGTTGAATGGTACAAAACTTGGTTGATCCATTTGTAATATGTAAGAATACAAAACTATGTGTCATTCATATTATTCATACATCTTATCTCCTTCATTAACCTGGACAATTGGAGAAATGACCGTACAATGTCAGCACGCATGCGCGTGACTGGGTGGCAAAAAATGACTACTTTTTTAATACTGAAAAAGAACAGCTGGACAGATGTGAACAAAATTCATATAATTTTGCAGAACATAGCTCAGTGCATGTACAAATGTGTCACCTTTTTTGCCACCCAGTGTGTGCGCTCTGTGTGTGTGTATTTATGCATGTATGCACACATAAAATTAAAACACATATTTTGTAGACCCTGTTTTACTTACCTCTGATTGATCGGGGTATGCTTGAGGAAGAAGAATAAAGATGATTTCAAAATGAACAAACAATTAGTTTTACAAACAATATTTTCAAAATGTCTTGAATTGCTAAGAACAAAGCCAATACAGTACCACTTACTTGTCACTGAGACCGTCTCTATCTTCAGTCTCATTCTCACACTGTGCCTCCAATGAATTTGACTCATAGTCTGCATTAACATCAGAAAAGTGACCATCAGGTTCAGTCTTTACCTGAATGTGACAAAAATTACAAAGCTAAGTGATGAGTGCAACATTATCTGGATAATCACAGGATGTTACAAAATGGACACAACTGGTGAGTTACAAATACTTCATGTACTTGAACATAAGATGACCCAGCATGTAAGATAACCTCACTTGTCAATATTCACTTTGCAGAAAACTATTTCTACATCCTGAACTTCGTGCACAATTATAAGGCAACCCCCCCCCCCCCCCCTTCCTCCTCTCTTCAGATGAGTACAGTAAGTGGTGAACTGATGGTTGGAATATAAAAATACATATTGCACAAAATGTGAAGTACGAGAAGATGTGAAAATTTGTATCAAGCACAATGGGCTGAAAATACTGAAGCCTTTAGAAAAAGTTCTGTAAGCACTAATATTATGAACTAAGCTGCAACTTACTTCTGCCAAAGCCCTACCCTTCTCTGGAGTATCTGGGGCTACTGCAACTAGTTCCTTTAGTACAGGCCTGCAGTCTTCTAGAGGTGCTTCAGACTTTATGTCAGTATCATCTGCTTGCTCCTGGAAGAGGAAATGTGCCCCTTCAAGTCTTGAGATCTGAACTGGGTTTTTATCATTCTCGTCAAGTGAACTAAATTGTTCCTGCTTAAATGACCATGTTGCAACCAGTTCCTTCAAGCAATCCTAAAAAATATTACAAGCAGTTTGCATTACCAGTCTGACAATAATGCACACAGAAATTCAATTTGAAATGAAAGATGCAACTACATTCATACATTTGTATTTTGAAGGTTAACAATTATGTCTAGTTCACTTATTTACTCCATATGGTACAAGGTGATCCTTGAGCAATCACCAGTATTGCCAAAACTATGTCCAACATGAGATATTCGAATAATCCTAAAACAAGCTTAATGAAATGCAGCAAAGGTAACCAATAAACAATAAACAGTTCTGAAGAACAATTAACAATTGATTTGAGTGAAATATGGATAATCACTGATGTTAATGGACACAATGTGATTTGATCAATAGTTCATGTATTGAAATACAGACAAAGTAGAACCTAGTCAATCATTCGAAATACATTTTAATCCTGACATGTACAAAAATAAAGCAACCCCTATCACTTTCTGGATAATACAGGTGTAAATGGTAATGTGGTTAAAAATACTAGTACTGACAAAATAAGTACCAAGATGTAAATACCTTTACCAATAGTCAATTTGCGAAAATATTCTAGCATCTGAACTTCTGAAATTATAAGGCAACACTCCCCCCCTCCCCTTCTTCTGAGTACTGGGGTGAACTGATGTTGATTAAATACATATGCACAAAGTGTCAGAGTGTAAATTTGTATCAGACAATGGCTGAAAAAAGCCTTAAAGTCTGTAAGATTATGATATCAACTCTTCTGCAAAGCCCTCCCTTTGAGTATGCAAGCCTCAACATCCTATATACAAGCAGTTTCTAAGTCTCAATTATAGTCAGAATTCATTCGAAGAGAAATGTGCCTTCATCTTGATTTGAAGGTTTACATTTGTCAGTAACTAATTTACTCCTAAATAGTTGACCTTCCTTCAAGCAATCTAAAAATATTACACACATGCATTAATCGAAATAATGCCAAGAAATTATTAAGAAGATGCAAAATTAACATTGATTAAGTAAAATATTCTAGTTCAATTTTCACATTGGTAAGGTGATCTGGCAAACTTAGCAAATAGTAAACTAATTAGTCCATGAATTATCTAGTTTATTATCAGAAAGGACCACAGTTCATCTTTACCATTCAAATAAAGCTAGTGATAAACTTGTAAATTAAGGCAACCCCCCCTTCACTCCTCAATTAGTTCATAAGTGTTGACCTGATGGTTGGAATATAAAAATACATACTGCACAAAATCTGAAGTACGAGAAGATGTGAAAACTTGTACCAAGCACAATGGGCTGAAAATACTGAAGCCTTTAGAAAAAGTTCTGTAAGCACTAATATTATGAACTAAGCTGCAACTTACTTCTGCCAAAGCCCTACCCTTCTCTGGAGTATCTGGGGCTACTGCAACTAGTTCCTTTAGTACAGGCCTGCAGTCTTCTAGAGGTGCTTCAGATTTTATGTCAGTATCATCTGCTTGCTCCTGGAAGAGGAAATGTGCCCCTTCAAGTCTTGAGATCTGAACTGGGTTTTTATCATTCTCGTCAAGTGAACTAAATTGATCCTGCTTAAATGACCGTATTGCAACCAGTTCCTTCAAGCAATCCTAAAAAATATTACAAGCAGTTTGCATTACCAGTCTGACAATAATGCACACAGAAATTCAATTTGAAATGAAAGATGCAACTACATTCATACATTTGTATTTTGAAGGTTAACAATTATGTCTAGTTCACTTATTTACTCCATATGGTACAAGGTGATCCTTGAGCAATCACCAGTATTGCCAAAACTATGTACACAACCATGAGATTAATTCAGAAATAATCCCTAAAAGACAATTCTTAACGAGAAGTGATGGACAGCAAAGGGTAACACCAATGAAACAAATAAAATAGTTCATGACGATCCAATTTCAGCATTTTGTTATGGTGAAAGTGGTGGCAAACTTTCAGGCTATGTAATGAACTTTCAGGAATAACTCAGTATGTACTGTGCATGGAAATTAGTTCTTACATCCCTAAGGTTCAGAAAATTATGTCAGTTCAAGGACACTAATCACAAATCAAGGGTTACCAACTGTTAATTCCCATTCAAAATAATGTTCTCCCATGTACAGGATAAAACTATGTGAAATTTGATGTTCTCATATTGGTGACTATGTAATACAGTCTCTGGGAAGTGATGCTGTGTAGTACAGTAGAAATTTGCTGGTATTTCAGAGGTACCTAATGCCTCCACAAACAGGGTAGAAGAACAACGAAAAGCAAAGTAAAATATACGGACTGGAGGAATGGATACGGGGAGGTGGTGTGACCAACACAAATTGGGGAGAAGGTGAGAATGAAAGTCTTTTTAATTCTTCCCACCCTTTCTCCTAGTTGTTTCAATCTGCCCTCCTCTTGATTTCAGTGATTGGTTTACTTAATGAGACATGTCCTTTCCTCCTGTCCCTATAACTTATCCTAACCTTGCCCTCTGGCTTACTCTTCTACTCTAAATTTGAAGGCAGTTCCTCCGAAATGTTGGAACATTTCTACCCGAGTGCACAGCGTCAAACACAAGAAGATGACAGACATTAAAGGTTACAAGCAAAAGCAACATGCATAATTGAACATGCAAATGTATTGATAACACATGCCTTCGCGTCCACAGCACTGTCCTCCGACATATTGCACGCTTCTTCCTTGCAGTAGTCATCAAGATCACATTATATCTAGTATAGTCATACATGATCACGGAAGTACAAGATGACGGATCAGAGGTTCCACCGCGGATTACAGGATTGGTCATCCGTGGTGTTGCTGAAAGAAAGTAGAATGGCGTCGGCGATGGATTTAGATGACGAAGAAATCGAATTACCAACGTCAAGCAGTGGGAAGGGAGAAAAGAAACGGTTTGAAGTGAAAAAGTGGAATGCTGTTGCTTTGTGGGCGTGGGACATTGTGGTGGACAATTGTGCCATTTGCCGGAATCACATAATGGATCTCTGCATCGAGTGCCAGGCAAACCAAGCATCGGCCACAAGTGAGGAGTGTACTGTTGCCTGGGGTGTCTGCAATCATGCATTCCACTTCCATTGTATCTCTCGCTGGCTCAAGACAAGACAGGTGTGTCCCCTGGATAACAGGGAGTGGGAGTTCCAGAAGTATGGCCACTGAATGATAAGGTTGTGTGTACGTCTGTGCACCGGGACCCAAACCCAGCTTGGATCCCCCCCCCCCCCCCTGATTTGATTAAGGATGGCAAGAATTGTGACAGTTTAAAATGCATTGTTATCCATGTTAAACTTTTAAATTAAAGGTATTTATTGGTACATTCACGTGAAGGTAAATGAGTAATGTGTATGACGGAGCACATGTTTGATGTTAGATTTTATGGATGTAAATTCTTGTGTTAACAACTAATTAAAAAGTCATCTCACTTGAAGGGCTACTTTTCTCTGGGGGAAAGAGAGAGAGAGAGAGAGAGAGAGAGGAAGAAAGACAGAAGAGGTTGAAGGAGTTCCTTTGCACGTCAAATGAATGGTAGGAGGAGAATTTGCATGTCTCGTACAGAGCGGTGACTGAATTGAAATGCTTGGCTTTATATAATTTCATAAATTGATAGTAGGGGTTATGGAGGGGTGGGACAAAGGCTGAAATATATATAGTGGATCCCATCCCTCCATTACTGTCATGAATTATTACATTAAAATCTACATACAGATTGATCGCTTAGTACAAGTGGTGGTGAGAAAGAAAAAAGCATACGCTTCTTATTGCCGGGAGTTTGGGTGGTGATCATGTGTCGGGTGTTAGCAGTATTCCTGTTATCACCCATGCAAGTGCCTCTCCTTTTTTGGCTTAAAAGGAAAAGCACAAAGGTGCTTAAAACTTATTGATTGTAAGTACTTGGGCTTTAGAGAACAAGATAGACCTGTAGATTCATCTATTTTTTTACATATCTTTCATCAAAATATTAGGAGACTAAGAAGCAAAATTGATGAATTAATAAATTGTTTGGAAATAGGTAACATAAATTCCCATATACTATGCTTTACTGAGCATCACATGGAAGAACAGGACCTGCTGCACCTCACATTACCAGGTTATATACTAGGATCAAGTTTCTGCCATAGGAACCTGCAAAGGGGAGGTGTGTGTATGTTTGTTCGAAAAGACCTGTATTTTAACAAAACTGATATCTCGCACAACAATAGAGAAAAGGATTTGGAAATTTGTGCAGTTGAAATAGAAACTAAAGCAACCAAATTAATTATATTTTGTTTATACAGAGCCCCTACAGGAGATTTTAATCAGTTTATAAACCGTCTAGATGATACTTTGAAACTTTTAGATAAACCAAAAGCAGAATTTCTAATTTGTGGAGACATAAACACAGATTGTCTAATTGAAAGCAACCAGAAAAAACAACTAGCCTCATTATTAACAACATATAATCTAATTAATGTCTGATCACCAACCAAATGCACTTATAAAGTGCATTTAGTTGGTGATCAGACATTAATTAGTGAAAAAATGCGTGGTGAACTTAGAATAAAAAACATATAATCTGTCACACACAGTAAATTTTACAACAAGAATTCAAAACGACTCAAGTACTGCCATTCATAATATATTTGTGGATAACAGTAGGCTAAAGTCATCCTCTACATCTCCCATAATAGATGGCCTATCAGACCATGATGCTGAATTTCTCATAATTAATATACCCGGTATATGCAACAACGAACAAAATTCCTTTCAAGCAAAATACCAGATTAATAAATAATGAAACGATAACAGACTTTCAGACACTGCTACAAAAAGAAACATGGGAATGTGTTTATAAATTTATAATTCATTTCTTTGTACTTTCCTAAATATTTTCCAAGCTAGTTTTCCAGTTAAATACAAAAGTACAAACAACATTAAAAATGACTGGATTACACAAGGAATAAAAATATCCTGCAAACATAAAAGGAGTCTATACACCTTCACTAAGAAAAACAATGATCCAAAATATAAAGCACATTACATTACATATTGTAGAATCCTAAAAAAAGTTACAAAAGAAGCTAAGAAGCAACACTGCAACAGACTTATAGCAAAATCTGATAATAAAATAAAAACAACTTCGAACATTATAAAGAAAGTGACAGGAAAAGTACATTCCATGGAACAGGTGCCATTCTTGCTTATGAACAATGAAGAATTAACAGATCCAAAAAAGGTGACTAATGTCTTCAATACCTTCTTTCTAACAATTACTGAAAAATTAAACATACAGCAAGTAGAGAAAGGAGATGTTGTCTCATTTTTAGAAGATTAATTTCCAGGAAACTTCCCTAGCATGAAACAATCTCCATTCCTGAGGCTGAAATTAAAAGTATAATACATTCCCTTAAACCAAAAAAATCATCAGGTTATGATGAAATAACAAGTAAAATCTTAAAAGCTTGTGCATCTCTCATTAGCCACCCATTAAGCTATATTTGTAATCACTCGCTACATACAGGTGTTTTCCCTGATCGTCTTAAAATTGCTGTACCACTATACAAGAAGGGAGACAAAACTAGTATGACAAATTATAGGCCTATTTCCTTAGTAACTGTTTTTTCTAAAGTATTTAAGAAAGTTAACAGTAGGTTAAGCCAATGTCTACATACTAACAACATACTGGCCACAGAACAGCATGGTTTTAGGAAAGGGATATCTAATGAAAATGCTACCTTCAGACTAACAGATAGTGTATTTACATCTATTAACCAAAAAATGCATGTTGGAGGAATTTTCTGTGATTTGGCAAAGGCTTTTGACTGTAAATCATGAAATTTTGTTGGCTAAATTACATTTCTATGGCATTCAAGGAGTAACTGCAGATTGGTTCAAATCCTATTTAACTAATAGAAGACAGAAAGTAGAAATAAAAGCACGTAATGCAACTCAAAATGTTTTCTGTGATTGGGGTACACTGAAACATGGAGTTCCCCAAGGATCAATTCTAGGGCCTTTATTATTCATAATATATATAAATGACCTTCCTCAGAAAATAAGTTCCATATCAAAACCAATATTTTGCTGATGACACTAGTGTCATAATATATAACAGATATTTAGGAGATTTCTGTACAGTGGCAAACTTAGTTCTCACTTGTATGATTGAATGGTTTACTGCAAATAAGTTAGTACTAAATCCCGATGAAACAAATATTATGAAATTTATAACAAATAATTCACCACACTGTGCATTACGTATTGATTACAGAGGAAAGTATATAGAAGAGACAATAAACACAAAGTTTCTTGGTTTACAAATTGATAACTACTTAACTTGGAAGAATCATATTGATCAAATGGTTTCTAAGTTAAGTGGAGCATGTTATGCAGTTAGATCAGTGTATCATATCAGCAACATCAACACTCTTAAATCAATTTAGTTCGCATACTTTCATTCTATTATAAAGTACGGAATAATTTTTTTGGGGTAATTCCTCCAACAGTAAGAAGGTATTCACCTTACAAAAGAAAATCATCAGAATTATGGTCGGTGCACAACCAAGAACTCCATGCAGAAGTCTGTTTAAAAAAATTAGAGATTTTACCTATTCCATGTCAATATTCATTTTCATTAATGAACTTTATTTTAAACAATCAAGGAAATTTTCAAACAAATTCATCTATACACAGTATAGACACCAGGAATAAGCACCACCTGCATAGACCAAATGCCAACCTATCTTGTTTTCAAAAAAGTACATTCTATGCTGGTATCAGAATTTTCAACAGACTCCCTCTGAGTCTCATAAGTCTTAAGAATGAAAAGACAAAATTTAAAGTAGCATTAAGAAAATACTTAAATACACGCTCTTTTACTCAGTAGATGAATTTTTTATGTATAAAGATGGTTCATAGTTAGGTATGTAACACATTTATAGTGTTTTAGTTTATAGTGTTCAAGTGCAAAATTCTATAGTCTGTATAGCTGTATATTTGTATATTATGACTTATTCCACAGTCAGTTGTCACTTCGACAGACTTATGGATCCATGGAATGTATGTATGTATGTACTCGTGGGAAAGTAAATATTTATCCGTGGAAATATGTGATGTCACGTGAGCACGTGCTCCTGTGGCACATATCATCTGATCCATGATCTAGGATGCCTGTGGTTAATGTGATGAACTACGCGTATTAGACGTCTAAATCATAATCAGTCACACAGGTCACTACTTTTGCCGTCCTTGTACAGAAGATGTCTCACTAGCCATTAAACCAGCTTCTGTTCTGTATAATACACAGTTTATGACATGTTTCGGCTCTCAGTGCTGGCCAGCGTTGGGTCAATCACTTATTAATATTGTGTAGAGGAAGTAAAATTATGATAGTAAATATATATTTACATTACTTTTTCCCCAAGGAATTGAGATTTAATTGCCTTTACATTGCGATATTTATACAGATGACTGTTTTCTTATTAAAAAAGTATGTTATATGGGTTCGCCTCCAATGGCATGATGTTTGTAAAACATCTTCATGGCAATTGATCAGTTACTGATCTGTGGTTACTTCTAAGATTAGAGAGGCGCGCGTGTGCACACACACACACACACACACATAACATTTGGAGAAATATGAAAACATGGCAATTGATATTTCCTTCTTTACATTTAACAAAATCTGCTTTATCAGAAACATATATTGAATAAATCCGAGACAAATTAAACTTAATTAATTTGATGATGTGCATCCCATTGTGTTTATAGATTCCAATGATTGATAGTAGTTAATAGTACTGTCTACCATCTTTGTAGATAGCACTATTAACTACTTTCAGTCATTTTCTGGCCAAGTACTGGGTGACATCCAAAATGAGACTGAGGTAACTGGTCAGTCCTGTGACAATTCAGGATGGTGATAAATGAGTAGCAGAACCACAGTCCTCAGGGGAACCTGAAATACTAAGAGACAATTTGCTCTAGTGTCATTTTTTCCATCATGTAAACAGTCTTGAGCTAGAACGTAAAACATTTAAATTCTAAAAGGTTCTGATGATGGTATATAATATTGAGAACTAATTGTCTTCTGGACTTTGGCCATCGTCCGGATAAAGTATAAAAATATAAAATCACGACATTTCGGAAGCTGGTTCTTCTTCCATCTTCAGGTGAAGGGAAGCCTAAAAGTATAGCCTACTGGAAAAAATTGTTAGTGTAGTATTTTGTTAGTTCAGTAAGTTCTAGGTACACCGTGTTAGAAAGATGGATATTCAACAGTAAAAGTTTGTATCATTTCAACATACACCAGTTCCTGCTGCCCCTGTAAATGATATCACAAAAGAATTTACATTGTTCTGAACACAAATTACTACTTCTAATATACATCATAATTCTTAACTTCTATGGAAAAAAGGATGGAAAAAACAACCTTCAAAATGTCAAGCTAAGAGAAAATTCTTCTCAATTCTATTTTTGCTCTTCTAATGACAAGCAAGAAAGGTTATGTTCCTATAACTTAGAACTGTTTATAATGTCATCCCAGAACATTAATGATAAAATGTATAAAAACAATAAATATATGACTAGATGCTGTATCCAAAACTACTTACTTCAGTGACACAACTGCCTGAAACAGGTCAATTTAACCTTTCATGCCAAATGCTTGCACATTTCATTTCTTTTTGTGTAAATATAACACTATCTGCTAGCAGGTTAATGAGTCATTACAGATTGTGTTACACAGTACTACTACATACTGTAATAAATATTCTCAAGACTTTAAATTCATTTTTTGTCATTCAAGTCACAAATATTATCTGATTGTAACAGGTGAGAAAGGTGACTTACATTCTGCTTAAGGAGGTATCAAATCAGGCTCATAATGCCTGTTTTAAAATCACATAAAACAGATTAGTGTGTGTTTACTGAAATAACAATAACTTGTATAGTATGCATCTTTTATTGTAAGTTTCAGTTTAGTGCTTTATTAGGAAATCTCCTGGGCATAAAGCTCACCACTCATCCCCATCTATTGCTGAAGTTAAGAATGAGTGAAGCTATACCTCCATTCCCCCATACACCTTCATGGTGTGCACAGGGACAAATTTACCTTTACTTAGGAACTCTCTCCACATGGTGATGTATCAATGAAGGTAAAGAAAAGAAGTAAAACAATGACACATATTCCACATAGTAAGAATTAACAGAAATATACAGAAATTACACCCCTGTCCTCCTCTGCTCATACAAGTGTTAATTACTTTAACTTCTAAAGGCTAGAACAACCATTCATTTCAAAAGTCACAGTTGCACATCTTCAGTATTCAATATGTTGCAAAGAGAGCCATAAACGGGACAGCAGCGTTGATACATCTAATGATGTAAAAAATCAAACCACACAAACTGGATTTCATTTCACGTGCTAGTCCACAATATACAATAAGCGTATGTCAAAACAAGTGACTCCACACCCATGCCTTCCTGAGAGATAAAACACATACTACGACACACAAACTGGTAACAAAATAAAGATCAACATTCATATTATAATATGCAAGACACTCTACATTCAACTAAAAAAACACAGAAGCCTCTAAATGAGTATGCAAGTCAATCTCAAGAACAGTATGCTTATATGTTACACATTACTATAAGTAGCTCAATGAAAAACTGGGTATCTTTGTTGGTATAAGTATTGCACAAGAAACACACCAAACTTGAGATTACATGAAACATGAAGAACATCTAGTTCAAACATGGGAACCTAATGAATGTGTGTCAGATGTGTTACCAACATGCTAACCTACTTTGTCCTAACTCGGAAAGTAAATGTGAAAAATGTATTAAGCACCTTCTATGCACACCATCCATTAAAACATTGTATACTTCACAAAAACAGTTTATCTCTATATTTTAAACTTACTTTTATAATTACCTTTTAAGTACTGAATTCATACACTGATTATATGATTATTCTCAATGGTGGAATGGTTCTGACACTTTTGTAATTGTAATTGTATTCCTGTTTATACCTCCCTGAAGACGGCCACATAAGTGGCCGAAACATGTTGGAGGATACCCTGTAATTAAACTGTGTCAAAATACTGTTGTGCATTTGTTGGTATTGATAGTGTATTCATATTAAGCAAGAATTAAAAAGATTCCAACAATTAAAAAGGCAGTGGCTGAAGTATAAGCAATTTTTATGGTACCTTTCAAGGAGAAGAAATTAAAAAACAACTGTAACAGGCAGAATGTTGGAATAGGAGACAAAACATCTTTTGTGAGGTTTGAAGTTCTTACGGCAGTGACTGTGAAGGTAAAGATTCTCTGGGATGTCATGATGCAGTTTGGTGGATACTTACTTCCTGACATTTCAGAGAAACCTGCTGTGTCCATCAACAAGGTAGAGATGACAGAGACATCACTTTGCTCTGAAATGTCAGTACACATCTACCACATGACATGGCATCACATCCCAGGGGACATGCCCCTTCAAGGGGTCTTTCCTCCTGGCATTAACAACAACCACTGATGATAAACATTTTTATTCATTAAGGGACTTCTCATGAGTGCCTCCTGTATAACATGTTCACATCAGTAAAAGACAACAAAAACATACACCCACATATAAAACACTTATGCTTTCCCCAAGTATAAATTACTTAAAGAGGAATCTGAAATTATGAATGTCAATCACGACGGAAACTCAAAACATAAACATTTTCTACTCTTTCTGTATGACTTTAATTATACAGACTGCACATAAGCTCAGCATCATCAGATATTTGTCAAACATATGTCTGTGATTCATATTTGTGACCATTACATTGAGGACTGCCCTTAGAAGGAATCGTTTCCGCAATTCTTACTCGTCCTATTGTGTGTAATAATGACACAACAAACTTGTGGATACCAAGAGCTACTAGGAAACTCATCTGTTGATCTCACTTTTTGGCGTTTCAATAACACTATAAGGCCAGGTAATGTGACCTTTAAACAATTGATCTGGGGATTAATTTTAACATTTTATTTGGGGGAAAGGTTTTCACAGTAGTAGTGCACTCCCAGATTTCCCACATTTTGGGTGATGACCTTACTTTAAAAAGAAGGCATAAGAAATACTTTGCATCTGACATAGAAGAAAATATGTATTCAAAAGTGCTGGATAGCCTCTTCCTTCTGACTTAGCATTATGACCCAAAAAGATATAAACCCATGAAAAATTATTTAATTTCACTTTAATTTCTTCATTCTAGTACCTCAGTTATGTAAAGATCACTGAACCTTGGTGCTAATTATCAGAAAAAACATGCCTATAATTATGGACACTGTCCACCATCTTCTGTTTGTTTCAAATTCACATAATTCATCATTTTTGCTTTGTTATGTAAGGGCTACAGATACATGTACACCAAGATACACAATCTCTTGCTTTGTGGCTGTCTTTGTTACAGAGGTGTTTATTCACAGTATTGTAGTATATTCTTGAAATGCAAATTTAAAATATGCCACCACAGATTGTAATTTATACATATTCACTATTTATACAAGATATGGGACACATTTTCATAATAACATAAGTTATCATAGCAAGTAGTGTCAATATAACGAAAGGTTTATGACAGTGATGAATATGAACATGCATATACAAACTTTAACATGATTATATTGTCAAGTTTCAGTAAAATCACAATTCTTGAATAATGTTCTTATTCGTTTTCAATTTGTAGGTGCTGCATTTATGAAAATACAAAAACTAATATCAAAGACATTTTCAGAACATGAAATATAGGGGTATCAATATATAAGACAATATGTATGCAACACAGAATACACATAGAAGAGTGTTCTCTTAAAGTAGCATAATGATTATGTAACAAAAGGACATGGATGTTGATTTGCACATGTCTGTGTTTGCACAACATCTGTACAACAGTGTTCTTTACATCCATAACCAATGTGCGAGTGTACACAACAGCACAGACCTGTGCTACACAATGGTTACACACACATCACAAACTTGTGACATGTTCCCGTCAGTCTTCTGTCTTCATATTGTGCTTCATAAAAACAAAAATGATTCAGAAGTTAAATTCCACAACCAATGGGTACCGGGGTACTTTCCTGTGGGTAAAGCAACTGAAGTGTGAAGTTGACCACTCTCCTCCATCTTGTGCCGAAATTAAGAATGAGTGGAGCTATACCTCTACCCTCATCAAGCAGAAATACTCGATTATCTATCTTTAACATAATAAAGGTAAAAAGGTAAAGCAATCCCATTACAGGCCTGGACAGACCCTTAGGGTTCCAGGAGGTTGAGGCTCCCAGATTTCTAGACAATCGGCACATGAAGGTGCTAAGGTTGTCAGCCCTACGCACCGACCGCCTTTACCCCCCAGGAAATATTCCTGATCGTTAACATAATACTGAAATAAATTATTAATGATTTCTGTATCAAAGAATAATGTACCTGTTCATGGACTCTTACAAGCCCTATCACACTGTTCTGTTTACCCCATTTTATATTATCACAATAAGATAAGAAATTATGAGATAAAAGACATTCATATCATGATGTTTTGTGTAATTGTTTTACGTTCAACAGCAGTATGAAGAATGGAGCGATTCAGATAGAATCATATCCAATTCCAGGACCATAAAGTGTTCAACTCTCTAGTGATGGCAGAACAGTCAACTCCAATGAACACTATGAATGCATCAGTTGGTGCAAGGGGGAGGGAAAGGTGCATTCTCTTCAAAAATCATGACCAGTTTGCCATACTCTACACTCCGCCGTTTCCTCCTACCCTATAAGCAAGACATCAGAAACATAACACAATTAAAACTGTTTGATTCCAGGGCTACTGACTTTCATGTGCTAAATACATGCTGTTCTTAAAATTTGCTCTGGATGACCGTGGTGCTAATGGTGATTTTTCAGTGCTGAACACACTAAATACCTAACTACACAGTGCAACATTTGAGAAGCTAATAATAGTTAAAATGGTCAAGAAATAGCCTTTTGCAGAACAATCCGTTATTATATTCATGCACCTCTGCCACTTCTGAGCCAGATGACTTAAGTTCACATCCTCACATTCTATTTTCATTGCTGAAAAATTCTGAAACCAATGTTTCTACAGTATAGAAACACTGGTTTCAGAATTTGTATGTGTAGACTCTACACATACTACAAAAGTAATTTATCATGTATTAATTTTAGCAAAGAAAACATAATTATTGGCATCATTAAGAACACAACATCAAACATTCTGCAAGTGAAGACTGACTGAGACATAAAATGACAGAAGAATGGTGAAGAAGCCCAAACATGTTTACAGTAAAAAGTATATGTTTGGTAAACATAATGACCACAAAAAATATTATACACTTTCACTATGTCATATTCAATACTTCAGCTATTATTGCTATAATGCAATAACTGAACTACAGCTTCACTTATGGCATCAGATTTCTTTCTAACTTTAAGAAAATAGTCGCTGTGAGGCTTATTGATACCATTTCTGCTTTAAGGATTTTTCTTATAGATTATCCATTGTCAAAATAAATATAAAATTATGACTGTACATAAAACATGTTCAATCTTCTGAGGCTGTCTCTGTTGTCATCTCAGGCAATGGTACTTACAGTATATTACAGTATGAACTGATGCAAACAGAATAATGACAAAGTTTATGTGTTTCCTTGATCTGTTGATCCACTGCATTTTTCAATAAGTGAGTATCATGGTACTATGAGGTATCCAATGGACACACTCTGTTTTGGATTATGACCGATTATATGCAGACCTTTCAGAGACAAAGTGCTATTTGCATTTGCCTCAAAACAGAGTTATTAGTGCCAATGTTTTCCTTCTTGGCAGCACTGTGTGTTGTATGTCTGACACTGAGTGTCAGTTCCTTGTGGCTTAACAAATGAAATGATAAGTGTTTCAGCAAGATAATGCTATGCCACTACTTCTCACAAGATGGCTACTCCTTGTTCCAGAGCTATAAGATCATGTTCTCAGCAAAGAATTAAATTTGACATGTTGGATAGTAATTGTGAATCAACCATGATGTCACAGATGAATATACATATATCAGATGGGTCTGAGAGTCAGGTGTCTGAAAAGATACACTGTCTGAGTGAAAATCTAAGTATTTTTCATTAACTGTCATCCACCCCACATCTAGTACCAAGGTTACTCACTATCTGTGCCTTCATGGCATGTTACAGGGAGAAGTTTACTTCTTTCATTAACTGTGGCTTCACACTCTTTTGTTGTACTGTGTGGTTATCAAGTGTTGTGAATCATCTAACATCAAGTATAAATCAACATTTCATATTTCACATTACCCAGGCCAAAGTCTGTCAATTATCTGAAGTTCTGAAAATACTTCTATACTGATATTTGATATACACATGGCAACTTGCATATGTCAAACACTCTAGTACCTTATATGAATAAGTCTGCCTCACCTTGGGAAAGTACTCATTGTCTGCAGCATTGGACTGAACGTCCTCCCCACTGCTACTGCTGCTAGATGTAATACCTTCTTCAAGTTTTAGCCTGGTTGAAAGACCTTCCAGTTCCATGTCTAAATACAGTTGACTTAATTGGTCATTCACAAGGAAAGGCTGTTGATTATTTTCTAGAATTTTTAGATCTGCTTGCAGTACATCTCTGAGTTCCTGATCTTTCATCTGATAGCGATACACAAGGTCTGGAGTCAAATGTACCTCCTCCATCCATGGCGGGTCCTATATTGGTATAGACAATTTCAATCAGAATGAAATTTGCTGTTTATGGCAAAGAAATATAGAGGTATAACTGTAACAACAGCAGGGGTGGCTGTTCCATAAGGGCTGCAGGGCTGCAGCCCTGCCAGAAATTTTGACAAAACAAACTAAACATCTGAATAACAGTTTTTGTTAGGAAATACACACATTCTTTAAAATAATATGAATGAAATCATTTTAAATTTAAATACTTGCGGAGGACTCTAAGCGCTGCGGAGATCATGGCGGGCTGCGCCCTACCCAGGCCTTGCGTGCTGGCTTCAGCACAGCTAGGTTTAGTGATGGGAGATTCAGCCAGTTAGGTCAACAGCCAGATTGCAGTCCCTGCAGCCCACACAGCGTTTCAAGGAGGACTTTGAATATCTGTTTACCTTTCCTACTGTTTCAAAGGCTGGCATTTTGATAACCATTTTTACCTAGCTGTTTTCAAAGCCATATTTGTGTATGTTTTAATTTTAGTAGTTGCAATTTTAAGATATACATGAAAAAGAACAGTATGAAGTATTTACAGGGAATCCATTTGTCACAGCCAAGAGGACTGAGATTAAGAATTCAGATCATGCAACAGCTGATTTAGTTATTTCTCAGTCATCATCAAGCAGAATACAACTTATGTGAGATATGAGAAAACTTAACCCTGCTGTATATGCTAAACATAAGTGGTTGAGTGGGTGTGTTGAACAAAATGCTCTATAAGGCCTTCTTGTTAATCATATAACAATCCCAAGCCCCAGCCCTAATATAAGCAAGTACCATGAGCCACCACTAAACAACATCAATTATAACCCTGATGCAGCAACTGGATACCAGTGGGTAACAAAGTTTAATAACTGAAAAACACATTTCCACACAATAGTTACATTATCATATCTCAACAAGCTACAGGGTCACTGATTCTAAAATTATTAGAAAATGTGTTCCACGTACAACACAAGGAAATCAAGTGACTGAAAACTTTCAGTAATGCAGGTGGTAGCAGTTTTATTCAGGATAACTTGTTTATCTTAAAGTTACTAATGTGAACTTCATCAGAACAACCCTTACAATAAAACTGTAACTGTTAAACTCTGATGAAGCCAAACCAAAGAATCTCATACAGCTCCTTTCTGACACCATGTTCTATGCCACTAAATTCAGTATACTTGAGCAAGAGTTATTCTAGATAGTGAGCAGAGAGAAAACATGGGCAGCAAGTAGGTGTTCAGCATTCAGTGCCCACTTACCAGTAAGATGTTATTCGCAAAATTCTACAAACTACAAATAATTGTCAAGATACAATTAGTCACAAAAGACACTTTCTCAGTGAGAACATCAATTGATCAACAAACAACCTAGCCTAACATAATAAAGTAGGCTGACATTTAGATAATTGTAGTACAGTACTGAACAGAGCTACACATTACAAAGAACTGTGACTTGGAAAAAGCTTATAATGTTCAGTACTAGGAACACTATTCAAAAAGATGGAATGTTAATGCTTTATTTCTTCTTAACATAAAAAAAATAAGGCATTACTCCATCAGGATACTGCCAATTTTCACATAGACACTAAATTAATTAACAACCTTTTTGTGTTCACTTTAAGCAATAATATACAATTTAGTTCTTCAGCCAGACTGGCCAATCCTGTCACTTGATGCTTTTAGAAGGAACAATATTTTTTAAAGGATAGTTCTCTTTGCATAATCCTAATTATTTTTCCTTTGCATTATCTTATTAGTTGACTGTTACACTTTCCTTTTTCATTCCTATTTATTCTCACTGTTTGTCTTTGTATTTCTTGTAATTATTTCATGGTGTACTGCAGGTGTGTGTTTGTTTATAGGCACTAAGTTGTTAGCACGGACTCCCATAAATGTACTGAATTAAAATAAATTTCAATGAATCAATATCGTTGCTTTTATTGTTTCTGGTGTTAAAAGAGAAATTAAACACTCTTATATAAGTGAGTACATGATACAAGGAATGCAATGCAACTACAACACACAAAACATATTTTTCCATCACTCTCAACACAACACAAAACTGTGGCACTACAGAAGATTTAAGTCTTCTGTGGTGTTATGTTGCGTAAATTTGCCACAGACAAATATCTGAAGGCCCTTCATTCAGACTGGAGAGGACTGCTAAGCGCTGCTGGGAGCCAACCTCGGTTACATTCCTGCCATACATATATATGAAAACTGGCATCAGCAGGATGCTGTCTAGACACAGTATTAAAAGTGCTGGCCTGCAGCCACAGAAGATAACAAGGTTCATAAGATTTAAGTCTTACCTACATGGCCAAACATCCCAAAAGACTTGAATATTCAGCAACATTACTGGGAGAATGTTAAATCTCATATTTTCAGCCAACTTTCTTGGCTATAAGAAGGCAACCTGGCACTGAAAACTCTGGGTGTGTAGAGCATTCCTTGCCATTGCTGTCAGGTGTACATTGGTCAGACCATCCTGTCTATTGAGACCAGGGTGAAAGAACTACCAGTACAATCTTGGACAACCCAACCAGTCGGCAGTCATAGAGTACAGCTTCAGCACATTCAACTCCAGGACACCAAAGTCCTCTCCATAAAATCCTGTTACATAGACTATATCATCAGGGAGGTGATTAAGACTGAGCTTCATACCAACATCATAAACAGGGAGGATAACCTGGTCTTCAGCAGGTCACGGAAAACACTCATTCACTGTCTGAGAGAGAGGAGGAGGAGACTGCTCCAAGATGGTCAGTTTTTTTACAGCCCTTTTTGGCCACAATGTCCATGTGCTATACTGAGACAGATGGAAAACTCTTATATGCAAGAAGGATTGATGAAATAATATTTCATGGTTTGTAAGCAGCTGGATAATCTGCATTACGACATGGTGTTTCAGCCATTCCTACGAAGTGTTGTAGAAAGAAAGTTAAATTAACTCCTTGACAACAGGGTGCTGCAATACAAAATTATGGCAACTACAGCGCAGTCCAGCATGAGAAAACATAAGCAGGAAATCTGACATTGTAAAGGCAGTGCCACTGGAACTAAAACCTCGTAATTATCAAGCATTTTTTTAACATTAGATAAGTTGTAAAAAGTTATTTTATGTTACAAGGAACACTAGAGAGAGCCAAGTAAGATATATTAGTCTTTCACCAGCTAGGAGTGAACTAGAGGTTAGGTTACATACCTTCATCAGTCTGCATTGAAGGTAAGATGAAATACACATGAATAAGAAATAACATGTCTTACTTTTAATACTGGTCGTGGTCTCAGTGGCTGTAGATTCTCTGATTTCTCCCACATCATTTCCTGAAATAAACATGGTATTTTAAATGCTGGTATGAATTCTCACATCGGGGGAATGAACACAATTATGCACCTTCATCACACATATTTTCCATGAAGCACAAAATATATTTTTTTTACTGAACATAAAATCGACAAAAACACAGACTACAGGCATTTTATATACCTTCTAAGACATGTCACACCATTTTCCAGATCTGCAACATCATTTATTGAGCAAGGTGTTTGGGAATCAAATCAAGTATATTCAGCAAACATTTTTTCTTTGTAGCTGCCTGTGTGTATAATCTATACACGCTTCCTTCGATTTTAAGCACACAACAACAGCAAGTTTTAATCTGTGCAGTACATGAAGATAATGTATGGGGATGATATGGCTATTATGTGCATAAAACTTACATGTACCATATTTATGATGTGTTTGCAATTACATACATTAAAACACTATCATGCCAAGGTCTTTTAGACCATGTATAGAAGTAAAATAAATTAAATATTTCCTATTTTAGTTCTGATTGCAATTACCTCAGCCTTGTAGACAGGATTGGCATTGGTATATCCCAGAGGGCTCTTCGTGCTGGTGTCAGATTTATCTGTCTTGAGGAATGAATAAAATGATGAGTAACTAGAGTCATCACCAGAGACCTCTATATCACGAGCTGCACTAAATGCATCTGTTCCACTCTCGGTATCTCTTTTATCAGCTTCAAATTTTATTACCTTCTCATCATCTTGGCTTACATTTGGGACTGTCCAGCCCCCAACTGGAGAAGAGAGTGACTTTTCCTTCTTAGATGATTCACTCATACCCTGCAAACATTAGAAGAGCAAAAATTTAAAATTATAGAAAATTCCAATAGGCAACAATTTGTACATGTTTGGTAAGCAGCCATGTAAAGCCATAAGCATGATTAGTAGTTAAGTAAAATGAAACTGTTTTATTCAACATGGTAAAGTCATAAAAGACAGAAATCTGGTATGTAGATATGTTAGGATTGACCAATGATGAAAAGTTGTCATGGAAGTGTCACATTAAACATGTTTTGACAAAGTTGAGCTCTGCTTGCTATGCTATTAGAATTGTCACGCCCCTTATGGCGGAGGAAACTTTAAGAATGATATACTTTGCATATGTACATTCATTATTATCCTATGGCATAATTTTATGGGGCAATTCACCGCATAGTATTAGTGTTTTCAAGAAGCAAAAACGAATACTTCGAATCATGACTAGGTCTAGATATAGAGATTCTTGTAGACAACTTTTAAAAAATTGGGGAATCTTACCATTTTACTCTCAATACATATTTTCTTTAATGCTATTTGTTGTGAGAAACATGCATCTATACACAACCAATCAAGAAATCCATGGCATAAACACTAGACATAATACTGATCTCCATTTCACTACAGCTAGACTGACAGCATTTAATGAAGGGGCATATTTTGTTGGAATGAGGATATTTAACCATCTCCCCATAAATATAAAAAGACTATCAAATAAAATAGAGCTGTTTAAACCAGCGTTAAAGAGATACCTTCTCCTGCAATCATTCTATTCATTGGAAGAGTACTTTAATTACAATAATTCATAAATATTGATTTGATAAAAATGAGGTCAATTGTACTTTTTCATTGCCTAAGGTGTATGATATGTTTTAATCATTTTATTGCTTTGTACAAATGTATTCAACTAGTTTTTGTATACATAATTGTATTGAGCCTCATGGTCTAATGTGTATTAATGTGTATTATATGTTTTTGCTTAATTGTTTTTGTACAAATGAACTCAACTAGTTATTATACATAAGGTTATATCTCTGACAATGTACGGATATATTGTATGTCATAATGTCATATAGAATGTCATAATCTTTCTATAGGGATCTAAGTGATTGTACAATATTGTATATGTCTGACTAACTCTACATCCTATGGGTGATTTTAACCCTCATAAGGATCTACAGAGTGATTAAATAAATGAATAAAATGAATGAATGAATGGATGTGAACAGAATTTCAAACTGTCTGAAAATTTTCCTTATTTTTTGGTTAAAGTGTGAGTTTGAAACTAGATTGTACATTGCACGCAGGACCTAAAGTAGCAGATGAACTTTCACCTCACTAAATCAAGGACAAGTGATGTAAATGTAACCTATTTAATCAAAAATCATTTAATTATCCAAGATATCTATGTGGCATTCTCCTTATTATACAGAACTCAATGCTACTATCAGTTCCAAAACATAATAACCAGATATGTTATTTCTCGTAAGAATCCCTTGTCCAGCGTTAAGAAAGAAGTCCACAATAGCACTGAAAGTAACAAGACAAACAGTAGCTTTCAGCAAATGTGGATATGTGGTAAATCTTCCTGTGTGGCCAACATGGAATCCAGACACCCACATAACCTTGTGAGGCAGGTTACCTGACGGAGGATATGCAGTAACTCAGTCACTTCATAGCTACACACATTCAGTTGGATCTACAGATGACAACATACAAACAGACAGGATAAAAAAGACTGTATCAGAAATAATTTGTAGACTCATATTTTATAAGTCGGAGGTCATGACACGAAAACTCTGCTACATTCAGCACACATTTCTATGACAACTGACTCTCTAGTTTCATTTACACTAACAAGGGAATGGTCGGGTTGATCATGTAAAACTCACTTGCACTCACTTGCAGAGCCCACCTACTGTCTGTGCCAAACAACGTGATTTGTAACTCAAGGGATTTTGGGAATGGAAGTAAGTATTATCAGGATGCAGCGCACATGTGTTCTGTTTTAGCATTTTTTAAAAAGGCACAGAGTTTCAGTAATGCATAGTAATATAGGGTGGCCAGATATTCCTTTTCTTAAAGGATCATCCTGTTTTTCACTGTCATGTTCCATTGTCTTCATGAATATAAAATGGGACTTATATTGTACATTTTAAATATAATTTTTATAAATAACAAATATCTGAGCATTTTTTAACATCTTGGTAAACTGTTCATTTTTTATTTCCAGTTCTGTTCACTCTATACTAATAACCACAGATAAGAGGTCTATCAGCTATCACAGGGCACTGGAGAAAACAATGCTGCACAGAAGCAGCAAAGTAATTCACTGCAGGGAAAGGGAGATCATTTCTAACATCATGAAGTGCTGCTGTGAAGAGAAAAAGAATAAGCAGTTGAGGAAGCCTACAAGCAAGGTTGCTGAAACAGTAACCAAACATTGTATTTACCTGAATATTAAGATGACCCAGCATATGAGACAACTTCCCTTTACTAATAAATGGGCTTCTATCATTTTATCCATTTTATCAAGATTACAAAGTATGACAGCTACTCCTCTTCCTTGGATTAAAGGGAGTGATAATAGCTATGTAGAACATGAACATAAGAAAGAATCAGCGATAGAAGGAAGGAATACACCAAAAGAGGAAGAAATTGTGAATTATAGAGTCTTAAAATTGAAGAAAACTAGTGATCAGAGGAAAAGTTTGCCAAAAGAAGAAATACATTACAGTGCCTCAGATTTGAAAGTGCTTAATGAGGACAACAAAGAAGTAAAGGACATAAATGAGTCAATTGGATTATCACTTTTAGAAACAAGTGACCAAGGAAATAGTTTGGTTAAGGACAAAGAAAACTTTAGTGTTTCTGAGTTGGAAGTAACTTATGGCCTCAGTGAAGAAGTGGATAAAGAAGAATTGACAATTCTTAATGAGGATAACAAAGAAGTAAAGGACATAAATGAGTCAATTGGATTATCACCTTTAGAGACAAGTGACCAAGGAAATAGTTTGGCTAAGGACAAAGAAAACTTTACTGTTTCTGAGTTGGAAGTAACTTATGGTCTCAGTGAAGAAGTGGATAAAGAAGAATTGACAAATGTGACGCCAAATTTAGGATCAATTCGTAAATCAAATAGGATAAAAAATCCAGCATCTGCTAAACTGGATGATATTTTATGGTCAATTTAAACCGGAATGTTAGCAATAGTTCTAATAAGGCTTTTACACAAGTTAATGATTGTGTAAAAATTACTCAAGAAAGTTTATGTAAGGATAGTGTAAGGAAAAACTCAGTAGTAATTAGAGATAATTGTAAGAAACAAATTTTGAAAATTTATCATCAAAATATTTGTGGCCTGGGATCAAAAACTGATGAGTTACTTGCTTCTTTGTATCCAAATTTATGAGATATTCTATGTATATCTGAAGATCGTTTAAATTTAATGCAAATTCAGCTTATTTCAATGGAGGATTATAGACTTGGTGCTGAATTCTGCAGACAGTCCTTCCATAAAGGGGGGGTTTGTATGTTTATTCAAAAACTGTTTTCATTTTCGGTAATAAATATAGAAAAATTTTGTAAAGAAAAGGAGCTGTAAGCCTGTGCTCTAAAATTAAAATTATTATCTAGTAATGTTTGCATTATCACTGTTTATAGATCACCCAGTGGTAATTTTCAGTTCTTTTTAAATGGTTTAGACAATATTATTAAATAATTCTATAAACCAGATGTTCATTTAATAATCTGTGGTGACATTAATATAAATTACCTTATTGAATCTAAAGAAAAACAAGAATTAAATAACATACTAAACTCATACAATCTTCCTACAAGAATTACAAACAACTCAAGATCTACAATTGATAATATTTTACTTGATACAACTAAATTTGCAAATTTTGCAACCTTCCCATTATTAAATGGCTTATCGGATCACGATGCCCAGATGTTAGAAATATATTTGCATAATCTAAATTGTAAAAGACTGAAATACAAAGCTATAACTATAAGGAAAATTGACTCGAATTCAATAAATGAATTTAAAGATAAACTGAGTAAGGAACTTTGGCATAACCTTTTTGAAAATAACAGTAAAGATGTGGATAGTATTTTTAATTCTTTTTTAAATACATATCTTCAGATTTTTTATTCATGTTTTCCCAAAATAAAAGTTTATGAAAAAACCTTAACTAATCAATGGATAACCAAAGGCATTATAAATTATTGTAAAAGGAAAAAGGATCTATACTTGTTAACCAGGTTTAATAATGACGAGAAATTGAAGAATTACTATTTGAGTTAGTAAAATTTTATCTAAGGTAATAAAAGCTGCTAAAAAGTTACACTATAATAACAAAATTATCCAGTCACATAACAAAATTAAGGCAACATGGAATGTCATAAAAAGTGAAACTGGAGGTAATAATAATAAACATGACAAACTAAATACTAATAAAAATTATGAAGATTACTCTTTAAGAATTAATGCAGATAACTTTAATAATTACTTTTTAAAAATTGCTGAAAGCATTTCTGGCAAAATTAAGAGTAAAAATAGTTTAAATATCAATAGTACTACATACTCTCCATTTAACTTATCCCAGATTTTAAATCTTCAATGTGGCAACATTGTTTTTCATAATACCTCTACAGGTGAAATTGAAAAAATTATTAATTTTTTTCCTTGGAAAAACTCATGTAGCTATGATGAAGTATCTATAAAGTTATTGAAAATTAGTGCACCCTTCATTAGCTCTCCATTATGTTACATTATAAACAAATCATTATCTACAGGTGTTTTTCCAACTAGATTAAAATATTCCATCGTAACCCCCGTACACAAGAAAGGTGACAAAAATAATATATCGAATTTTAGACCAATTTCCTTATTACCATCTTTTTCCAAGGTCTTTGAAAAAATTATATATAAGAGATTAATGGATCACTTTTCTACAAACAATATCCTCTCAATTAGTCAATTTGGATTTAGAAAAAAAAGTATCAAGTGACAATGCAGCGTATGAATTAATTAATGAGATTTTGATTGCTCTAAATAATAGAAGAATAGTTGGAGGTATATTCTTCGATTTGGAAAAGGCTTTTGACTGTGTGAACCATGATATCTTGTTGGCTAAAATGGAATATTACGGTGCAAATGGTGTGATGTATTCTTTAATCAAATCTTATTTAGAAAATAGATACCAAAGGGTAAAATTTAATAATAAGTTGTCAAATTGGGGTAAAATTAATATAGGTGTTCCACAGGGGTCGATTTTGGGACCGTTATTATTTTTAATTTATATTAACGACTTACCTTCGTTAATACAGTGCTTATACCCCATGAACACTTCAGTTGTATTATTTGCAGACGATACAAGTGTAATTATAAATGAATCTAATTTTATAAATTTTGAAAGGAAACTTAATATGGTGTTTAAATTAATGAATGAAATGTTTAATTCGAACTTGCTTTCTTTGAATTTTGGTAAGACTTATTGTATGCAATTCTTAACTAAATATAATCTTACAAATAAATTTTATATTGAATATGACAATAAATTGTTATTAGAGTCCAATGAGGTAAAATTTTTGGGTATAACACTGATAACATATATCTTGGAAAAAACAATTTGATACAATTACAGGTAAACTAAATAAAGCCTGTTACATAAGTAGGAAATCTAAACAGTACTTATCAAATGATGCCTTAAAAATGGTGTACTTTGCCTTCTTTCATTCAGTAATGTCTTATGGTTTGATTTTCTGGGGAAATTCAACTCATAGTAAGTGTGTTTTTAAATTGCAGAAAAGAGCTGTTCGATTAATAATGGGAGCTGGGAACAGAGATTCATGTAGAAAAGTTTTGAAATTGTTGAAAATACTACCGTAGTCCTCTCAATATATATATTCTTTGGTGATGTTCGTAGTTAACAATAAGAATCTATTTGTAGAAAATTCAGAACTGTATGCAACAAAAACAAGGATAGTTTGAACTTACATCTCCCTTTATCTAATTTGACAGTTTTTCAGAAGGGTCCGCAGTATTTTGGAATTAAGGTCTATAATAGTCTTCCAGGCAATATAAAACAGTTGTCTGGGAATAAAAATCAATTTAAGAAAGTATTACTACAGTTTCTTCATTCACATTCATTTTATGATATAGGTGAATTTTTGAATTACAGGGACAAAGAAATTCATTAACTGGATTCTACCAATAAATTTACTACTTAGTAAATATTTTTAGATCATTATAATTACATCTGATCAATCAATATGTATTACGGGTCAATTGGGAATTGCTAAGGTACATTCTATTTCATTTTTTGATACATCAATAGATTTCATAATTATGTGATGATTATAAAAGATTATATAGGTATGACGAATGATCAAAAGTACCTACACATTCCTCATTCAAATTGTAAATGTACTTTTAAGACAATTTCATGTTAGGTATCTGAATGTGACTTGTGATTATTATTTTTTATTATAAATTTTATTACTAAAGTTTTAATGTTGGTATTTTTAATTTTTGTAATGCTCAGTTCTACTTTGTTTGTATTCATATTTTATATTGTGACACTGGACTATTGTCTATATCCTGATGGGTTTTGTGACCTTGTAATGGATTTGTGGCATGTAGATAAATGATGATGATGATATGATGATGACAATATTCAATTTCCAGAAAAATACTTTAAGATGATGAATTAGATAAAATTATCATCTTATATTCAGGCAAATACTGCATACTGGGCAAACCACAGATTCCCTCAAATAAATTAGAAAATTTTACAAGGAGCATCCCCCTGAATCACAGCATATAGTTGTGAAAGAAAAAATAAGTAATCATTGAAGTGCATAAACTTTGTTTGATGTTACTTAAATACACAATTTACAAAGTTATATTGTTATCTGCATATATACAAAAGATAATGTAGCCCTAAAGAAATGTAAAGTCATGCTAACAGTAAAGAAACTCCTCCTGATACAAAAAAACTGAATATGAATGGAGTGCCTCTTTTCTGCTCACAGTTCTCAGACAGATTTGATTTGAAGAGAAAGAGGACAGAGCTTGCTAATAGTGCAAATTGGAACTTGAGATAATTGGTTCAAATTAAACAGTTAGGGGGACAAATAACCGTTCTTTATCTGGACGAATCTTGGATAGATAGCAATTTAACTTTTCAAAATGCTAACAGAAATGAGACAATATACATGCAACAATGGAAAGTGGTGGTTCCACAAAAGAGTGGCACTTGTAAATATAGGCTCAAAAAACGTTTTCTCCAAGAAGTTCAGTCTAATCTCTCTTAAATGCTTCATAAATGCAATTCTGATTTGTTGTTTTACATTGCCATTGTGTCCTGCATTCTGATGATAAGACAGAAACACATCAGTACTCAGTTTTCTTCTCTGCATCTACTTCTAGACCAAAAAACAGAGCATCTGTGTATTTCTTTACAGTGTTTACATTTCTTCCATCATAATTTTATCTCTGAATAACTAATGACCCTGACTTATCAAGTAGTTCTCAGTCAAATCATAAACAGCGAATCAAGTTTTATGTCAAATCATCTGCCACATACAGACATACATACCCTTTTAACAGAGGCAGAAGCTAAGCTTGCAGTGGCAGATCCTGGTTCCGCTTTCACAGATATGGCTGGTGATGCTGGACGCTGAAACTTGCTGGTAACAATACCACTGCTTGACATTACTACAGGACTCTATACAACAAAATCAAAGTGAATACACTGTAACTATTTTTATTTAAACACTGTGTTAATAATATTTTGAAAACATTGCAGATTTACAGGCATTCAGTGTGAACAGGGGCCAGTGAAAAAGAATACTGAGATTACTGAAGAATAGTATACATGACAGATAATAATGACATAAAGTAACATGCAGGAAAGGAAAACTTGAGAGTCCCCGTTGCATCTGCAGTAAGGACAACCACCGTCCTACCTCAACAACAGCATTGGATAAGAACTGTTCTCATGGTTCACCTACTGACATCCAAATTAACAAACACAAACATGCACACACACTAAACAATATTACACACACACCTTGTTCTCTTGCTTACATGTGGCAGCTGCTGCAATGTTAGTTTGAGAACCTGGTGCTTGGAATAGAGCTGTGGTTGGCTGAAGCACTGTCATTGATGGATACATGACAGGCGGTCCCCCATACACTGGAGGATACTGACACAACATGGCAGCAGCAGTGGCATTCAGATAAGGCACTGATGAGAAAAGTTCATAACTTCACTCAGTTTCCATTTATTTTGTAACGTTAAAAATGGTATGGCATGTCTACCCCAGTATAAGACAATAATTTTTTCCTAACTCATCATCTGCAAAACGGGAGTTGATTTATAATCACATGCCAAGTTAAACACTTTCTTTATAGGTATTTTGCTAAAAATTAAAGATTGTGCCGGGGGATCATCTCATATTCAGGGGCATCTTATATTCGGGTAGAAGTTATTAATCCTACTAACTAAACCAACCACGTGGAATAGAGTCATTCTTGAGAAGCTAATGGTCGCTTACCTAGCCTAAAAATTCCCTGCCTTTTGAGGTACCCAAAAGCATCACCACCATACTCATAAGAGCATGCCACTGATCACTATCCTCAGACACATGAATCTATGGCACACCTTTCCACCTAATATCTTTAAGATTCATTTGAATATTATCATCCCATCTACATCAAGTATTCAAAGCAGTCTCTGACCTCCAGATATCTAGCTAAAATTTTGCATGAAGTTCTCATCTCTCCAACATGTGCTATGAGTCTAGGGCTCAGTGTACTTAATGGTCAATCTTAATACTCGTAGACTTATAGCCCATGCTGGAAGAAGAGGAATAAAGAGGTATAGATAATATAGATATAGATAGTTTTCCAGTAAAATATTTTCCTTACCGTGCTGAGAAATAAAAGTGGATTGTTGTACTGGCATCATTACCCCAGGTGGAGGCATTCTAGGTGGGTCTGGATGTTCCTGAGATGCCAAACACTCAGCAGTGCCAAGACCTGCTTGCTGGGCATTGGTTGGAATGTAGTATATAGGAATCATGTTGGCAATATGTGGAGATGTAGGCATGTTGTTGTTTGTGGAAAATCTGCTGATGAAAAATACATACTACATGCAGTAAAATTCTGTGACTTGGGAAAACGTTTCAGTTCTGCATTCTGTCTGATTAATAGTGCACTGAGCAAACAGGAACAACAATGCTAACTACAGTGAGAACTGGCAAATAAAAACAACTTCAGGTTGAATGGTGGGAAGAATTTGGGTTTTACCTGAAAAATGAGTCATAGACAAATTGTCATTTAAAAACACAAAAAGATGACTTTTCTCCTGTTTATAAACACAATGGTGTAGAGTGCTGAAAGCAAATCTGCAGGAATTCTGATCCTTGACATACATGCAGATGAGGGAAAAAGTTCAACTATACATTCCTGATGCACTGTGTCAGGTAAAGAGCCCCTTCATACAGATTAGAGAAGTGGTTATGGAGAATCTGTTTCCTTTAGTAAGAATAATATAGTCAAAAAAACATGAAAATTATTGAATGCTACCAGCTACTGGTGTGGCCTTCAATATGTCAAAGTTAAAAGAAAATTATTCTTTTGTAGAGAATAATTTAGTGAAAATGAAAACTTCATAATTGAGTGGTTAGCACTTCTACTTCATTTCTGGGCAGTCCTGTGCTTCAATCTTGGCCTGAAATATACTGCAGTTTTTCTCAGTCCCTACAGGCAGATGACAACATAATAGATTACGTCACAATTACTAATTTCCCCATTTGCATTACCACAAGTTTTCTTTAAAAAGTTAAAGAAAACGTGAACAATGAAGAAACAGTGTACATTGCTGTTAACAAAGACTTCATACCCTAAATATAAGTCATGTTTAGGTGTGTTCACAAAGAATCTGCTAAAAGCAAACATTAGCCTTCATATGGCTGTCCACCCAGCTGTCCACATGGAACAACATGACTCCCACTAGACGGACTTGTGCAACATTTCATATTAGGGACCGTTACTACAATTTTCCTGCACATTCTGATTTTGGTTAAAATCAGACAAAATAACAGACATGTCACGTGAAGACTTACATATATTTGTGACAATATCTTGCTATTATTAGTCTTTGTACATACATACATACATACATACATACATACATACACATGTACATTCACCGATCCAACATCCATGTAAGTGGGATTGGATATGGAATTCATCAATTGTAATTGAGACACATTGTGTTTTCTATGAGATACACACTGAAGCCAAACAAGAATTTGGAATATAAACATTAAAATCGAGCACAAAAGATCACAAATCTCCCTCTTTACAAGAAAAGTGTGAGAAATACAATATCTCATTGCCTAAAAGATATTGATTATGATCAACGGTAAATTTGTTGATCAGATACACAGAAAACCTATGGTGTGTTTTGTAAAATGTAGGAGACAAATTTCAAATGTACCCACATCTTCAGTGTTTCTCTTAATAATAGTCAAATATTAAAAATCTAAGGGCAATAACAGAGAAAACATGCTGAAAGTGTTACTCTCTATGGATATTTCCTAACTTGTTACTCTAATATCCCAGGGTGTGTATGAACCTACATTGAAATGTTACAATCTGTTCAGCACATGAACAGACAGAACCTGACTGTGAAGAATATCTTAACTATTTCTACATACATAAAGAGAATCTTGTGGAACTCTAACAATACATGCTGCTGCCACTAGGACGAAAGAAAGAAAATATTGTCTTGTGATCATTATTTTAACTTTCATTACATGGGATTTAATAATAGTCCATAAATTCACTGCTCTTCAAAAGTTACTTATAGCTAAAGAATGGTTATATCTATAAGAGTTCTTAATCTTAAATGAACCAAGTTTAAGTCAGTGCCTGTAACCACATAAGATTTTATATATTTTAAAACATGACATCATATATCAATTAACTACATTTAAAACACACACACACACACACACTGTCCATAGTGTGGTGTGGTGTAGTCTTGTATGTGGGTATCAATATTTCAGTGGATCATAGTGTCTCTGAAACACTGACGCGTTCCTACCACACTATACCGTGTCATAACCACCATATTAATCTTCACGGCAATGGAAACCACAAATATCATATTCATATAACAAGTTAACCTTGTAAACATTCTGTTACAGTACTGAATTTATGTTTTCAGAGCTTCATAAATACACGAAAAAATTCAACAGCTCACTAACCCATGTGTTGAGCAAGGTGCTGTTGGCTGCAGGGATGTTATGGAGAAAGGTGGCCACAAGTTCACATTAGTCCCTCCTTGGCATAAAGGGGATACATTGCCAAGAGGAGAATAATGTTTTCCTGCACCAAGGCACTGATTCACACATCCACCACCATTCCCAGGATTGAACTTGCCTCCCTCAATATGAGGGTACTTGCTGGCTTTAGGTGGCTCACCCTCCCAAGAATGTGACCCACTTCGTTTGACTCCATGGCAATGTTCCTGTCAAAAAGAAAACACAATGCTTGTCTGCTGATTTGAAATGCAATATTAGTTGTGCACGTTATCTACACACAATGTGATGTTTTCAAGCCAATAATGATTAAATACCAAAGTGAACTTCCCCATAAAACACATACTAAAAGCATTCTCTCAACCTCTTTTATATTCCTGTTAGTAATTTATTATATACAGTAACAATATTCACCTGCAAGAGTTTGTCATGAATGCATTTCTTCAATTTATTTTCTCTTTCACTACCTTTGTTCCTTTGTTCTTTATGTTTCTGGACCATCTTTTTTTCCATATCTTCATTATGCCTGCAAGAAGATGTGACGTTCATTAAGGTCATCACATTCAATCAACAATGCTATTTGCTTTTTTTCTTAATGTGTATGTTCTTTCTGTGTTTGAAAAGCAGCTAAGAGAAAAATGCAAGTTTTTGCACATCCCTGATCTTTCCCCCCAGCCTTTTTAAAGCATTCTAGGTGATGCCATGGCCCTGGCAGTTAGTTGCTGGCATCTTATTGGAGACCCAGGCTCAACCTAAGGGCAGTCACGATGGGATCTGTGGTGGATGAAGTGGCAATGGCACACATTTTCCTCCAAATTCCTACAGTTTTCTCCTGTCAGTACCACTTTTCCTTACTCATACTTCATCAACCTACCATCAACACCATATAATTTTAGCAATGGACAGCATTGTTACATAAAACACTATTTAAAACAGCATGCAGGGCCGGCCTGAGATGTTTGGGCACCCTGAGCAGGTTAATAATTTGGCACCCCTTAAAACTGATAGTCTTTAAATTTTTTCAGCCTAGAAGAGGAGTGGTGAAATTTTTGAAGGCACGTGCCAAAACTGCGGGTAATTTTGGAGAAATTCTTTCACATGAAATTTAAGTTTACTAGCACCATATTTCCAATTACTTCAGTGACATCTTAGCGCCCCTTACAGGTTGGCGACCCGGGCAGCTGCCTGGCTGGCCTGTCCCTTTGTCCAGCCCTGACAGCAAGCTACATACTAACATTTTTCCAACAGAATAGTGTTGTGTCTGTTTAAAAACAGGGAATTTATTATAAATTTCATTTATTATATATATAGAATGTACAAGTAGGAATCTGCCATACTTCGAAAGAACGTTCCTTAGAGTAATTTACATTGATATGACCAAACATACCTCTATCCACGAATCAACAGTTAAGGAGACATGGACGCGAGAAAAATGTTGTCTTCTTGCAGTTCCACTTACTGCACCAGTTTAACAAGATGTGTTATTCGTACAACATGCAGGTTCATCCTCTAGCCGATAGCCAAGCCAAGCCATATGCTTTCCAGTGCCAGATATGCTAAGTACTTAGAAACCTAAGGACGATTTTTATTAAACTAGTATAAGTATTTCTAGTTTAATTAATGTCTTTATGTCACTGAGATATGAATTAGATATTAACCCCGTAAGGGCAAAATGTAATGTGTTTTATTTAAAGACCCAGTTACTACCGCACAGTAGACATACTCTGTTTTGGGTATAAAAAGCAATCAATTAATGTTGTACAGGGAAAAAGTCATATTTTTTTAGATACATATAAAACACATAAATATAATCTGTGGGCAGAATCTAGGAGTTTTTAATGCTAAATGTCTTGGTACATAAATTAACGACTAGGCTTTAAAAGGTTAAATACAGGTGTTAACATTAAAGGAACTACAGATTCCTCCTTTTTCAACATCAGACATCAGTATGTTCGGTTATATTGATATAATTATCCTAAGGAACGTTCTCCCAAAGTTTGGAAGATTCCTTCTGGTACATCCTGTATACATTTTTAATTTTCAGAACTACGTATACAGTAAATAGTTAAAAATCTGCAGGTTGCGTGTCAGTAACTATTTAACAGTCAACATCGCATAATATCCCAGAAGATTTGGATCTTCAACACTGCTGTGAGAACTTCCAGTCTTGCACTTGCCTGATAACCCACTCACAGGCATCATCAGGTCCCTGTGCCTGTGTTTCATGAGTTGATTGATTGTAAATACTAGTAAGTGTTATTTGGGAAACCTTGACATGTTTCACTGAATGATAATCTATAAACGGGGCGCCTGGCAGTACATATAGATGAAATTCCAAGATTAAATTCTTATACTCACATGCAAATATAATAAAATAAGAGCCTTAGTTTTGATTCTACTCTACACTCTTAAAACAGGACATGTATCACCACAAGGCAAATGCTTCTTGATGATGATGATGATGATGAGGAGGAGGAGGAGGACAATGACAACAACAATAACGATAATGATGATGATGAGCCTGGTGAAAATCTATGGACTGCATCTGCACACACACACACACACAGCAATCCATAAACAATTTTTGAATTCTGAAGTATCCAGAATATATATTCCTGTCAAAATCTTAACATTAAGTCTCTTTTACAAACACACTACAATCACCCCTCCCACTATTTTCACAAAATCGCTTTTTACTAAATCACAGTCATCCTCCCACATTATCACAAACTCTCTAAGAGAAGTTTCCTGCACTGCATCCTTTTAAGCTTCACACTTTCTCAGCATCTAACCCACATGCACTACATCACATTCCACCCCAGTAAGTATCTGACTGCTGTACGGGCAACATCATGCATAGTTTATTGTATTTCCTGTTGTATATCAGTGCATGCATGCCTTTGAAAGCAAAAAGGATATGCAGTGTTAATGAAGTGGAAGTATAAAAGCTGGGAAGAAAGAGGAGTAATATATAATTCATGAAAAGGGTGGATACATATATAAGTTTTAAAACTTTCGCGGCGACATGATTCAATATAGTCTTCTCGGCCACACAGCCGCGTCAACTCGTTTGAATACAACGTTTCAGGGACGGAGCTAGTCCCCGAAACGTTGTATTCAAACGAGTTGATGCGTCTGTGTGCCCGAGAAGACTATATCGGTGGATACATATATTTATCAGAATCCATAACCTTACTTACAAATGTTGCAATCTTCAGACACCTCAGAAATGTGTTCCTCACAGATATGAAAGCATGACTATACTTCTCACACAACACACATGCATACCAAAATAAAGCTGTTGTTGTCTAATATAAAAAATTCACGCACATACAGTAATTTAAAAATGAACACATAATACAAAGATAAGAAGAAATTAAAACACACTCATCTAAAGAAAACAAACTCGAATGAGGATGAGAAGTAAATGCCATAATACACTTAGATTTTCTCTATTATGTCTGCAGTAGAAGTGAGAAACAGAAAACAGAAAAGTTACATTTTAGATGTACCATCACATAGGATGCCACAGAGAAGAAACTATGATGTTAATGCACTTAGTGACACTCTGTCAGTTGTCACAAAAAATATTTCACCCACCTGAACAGTAAGGCTTCAGTGAGGACTGGTGGTTTATATGAGTCCTGTGAGGTATTTGTAGCACTGGTCTCTTGTCTGCTCTCAGAAGTTTCACCAATACCTGCACTACCACTGCTGTGGCCACTTCCACTACCACTACCACTTCCAATGACAGGAGAACAACACTTCCTGCTTACAATCATGAAACATAATAATATACTTCCTGTGACACAAGACCATTCATTTCACAGTCAGTATAAATGTTTTATTAATGATGATGCAGAGAAATATACTACATTGTACTGGGAAAACTATCACCACTGTCATAATTATTAAGCATTTGTGATGACAGTGGCAAAATATTCCCTATATTATAGAAGGAAGGAGTCAATGAGAATGAGAAGGCCAGAACATGCAGCATGCATGAAGGATATTAGAATGGTATACAAAATTTTAGTTGGAAAACGTCAAGGGAAGAAACCACTTTGGAAACCTAGGTGTAGGTAGCAGGATATTTTTAAAATGAATGTTAAGCTACTGTTGACTAACACTGTTTCTGAGATGTGGTCAGGCAGTCTACCAACACAGCAGCACCATGTCTCCAAAACATTTTTGAAATTTGGGTTTATAATGTAAGTTACAGAGGATATAAAATCAAGATTTTCTGTAACCACATTGCAACAACAGGGACTTCCTGCCATTTAAATGCAGCTGCAGGAGCAAGCTGAGATGTCTTCAAAGCAATGAAGAACTAATGTGAAAAAATGCATACTGAATTCTTCTGGCTCAAGACAGCATCCAGTGGTAGACTATGAAAACAGTAATGAAGCATCTGATTCCACAAAAGGTAATTTAGTTCTTGACCAGCTGAATGACAATCAGTTCACCATGTAGGCCTCTGCCACAGGCATTACTGAATTTCAAGTTGAAGTTCACTCTCAAAAGTAATATATATTACAAAACCATATATATCCAAGCATAAAACAACCCCCATCCTGTGTATGTGTATGGGAAAGAAAATAATAAGAAGGACAAAAGACAGCTTATATGAATACAGAGCATAAAAAGAAAAGTGGTTACAAAAAAAAATGATTTGCTATGGGAAGAGGAGAAACCTAAAATAATGCTCTGCCCAACACTCAACAAGCACATGCCGATATATTAAACAACTTCCACTAACCCTCAGTAATATATCTCTTTAGTATGAAGCAAATAGCAACATCCCACAGTAGCAAGATAAGGTGTGCATGATGTAACACAGTCACAGGCAAGACAGACAAAGTCATTGCCATCTCTGCGACATAAAGATTAACTATTAGAATGAATTATACCTTCCTCAGAGTCAAGTAACCTACTGAAGTGTAATCAGATATTAGAATATTCTTCGTTTCTGCAGCAAGACTCCTAAGTAAAAGTAAAAATACATTTCTGTGGTACAAAAATTATAGCAAACGAGAATTCTAGCACAGTACGGCATGAGATTAACTTTATATTGTTTGTTCCATGCATTGTTGATAACTAATTCACAACTTTCAACCACCATAATGCACAATATTCTTCCTTGGATATTTATATTATGATATCACATTGAGTATTCCTACATGTTTCAATCCACAAGGGGCCATCGTCGGGGAACCAATATAAAATAATATTGCATACAACTAAATTAGCTATTTTTATACATAATTAACATGGTGTAAAAGAGTCAAGTAGTAAAATGTAGACAATTCCTTGTAGAATAGTTGTGTAAGTGAACTGGAATCTTGATATACAGTATCTCCAAGACAGCTTACATATTGTGTCAACTTTTGTTAAATGTGTAAGCTGCATCGAAGATACTGTCTATCAAGATTCCAGTTCACTTACACAACTATTCTACAAAGAATTTTCTACATTTTACTACTTGACTCTTTTACACCATGTTAATTATGTATAAAATGGCTAATTTAGTTTTATGTAATATTATTTTATATTGGTCCCCTGATGATGGTCCCTTGTGGATTGAAACATGTAAGAATACTCAATGTGATATCATAATACAAAAATCTAAGGAAGAATATTGCGCGTTTGTTGGTTGAAAGTTGTGAAATATCCTGAGATGTTAAAATAGTTACAAATGAGTGGACAATACAGGCCATGAAAGGAAGGGCTACTGTAACTGCTTACACAATGCACATTAGTTGTGTTTTAAAAATTTCAGAAGTTTTAATTAATAATGCCTGAACAAACATGGTCTGTGTGAATCTTGAGGTTTTCATGGGGGTGTAGTTGACGAGTCCATTCTTCTGAAATATGACAATGTGACGCTGGGTAATCAATTCCTGATGCTTCATAGGAATAATGTGCCTTGATCTTCAATGCTGCAGGGGTCTGAACAGCTTTCAGTCTGAGTCTGAAGTTCTCACAGTGGCGTTGCTGGAGATGAAGACACTATTTTCCTTCAGAAGTTCTGGAACAGATTACTCAGGGATACAGCGTCATATTCCAAAAGAGTGGGATCCTCACATTTGGTCTGTTTTACCTCACCTGTTACTGGATCCCAGACTAGAATCTGCAGCTGGTCTATCCTTCTCCTCTTCATCTGTGCTCATCAGCAATCTGTCAGCTTCTATCTTGGATTCCCCCGATTCATCAGAAAGGGATGTTTTTGGTTTGCTCTCAAAAAAACTGAAAGAAATCAGCATCAACATTACAGTCAAAATTTCAAATTTGATTTTTAAGTACCTCAATGTGATATGGCAATAACAGTCAACGTATCAAACTGAAGGGAAACAAATTTATGTGGTGAAATACACATTACCAGCACAATGTTTGAGAACATGTTTGAAGGTAAAATAAAAGCCAGAGTGAATATTAGGAGCCAGAACATGTTTAAATATGAGATTTAAGGTTCTCACAGTGGTGGCGCTGAAGATTCAAGTCTTCTGAGATGTTACATTATGTCACTGGGAAAGTGGTTCCCAGTGTTCTGAAGGATCATACTGCCTTCACATTTAGGGTCAATCTACTGTTTGACCCTAAAGATGAAGGCAATAATATCCTTTGAAACATCACCCTACAACATAGCATCACATCCCAGAAGACTTGAAACTTCAGGTTTAAATCTAACCCTTGATTCTTGTATGATAAATGACAATGACTGATCATCAGTCAGCTACTCTGCACACATCGTGATGCAACTGGAAATGTTACTGCACTGAAGATCCTGAATACAGGAAGTATGCTCCCCTCCAGACATTTCCATTTTGATGTTCAGTCTATCTATTATGAGTAATTTATTTGAAAACTGTTAAGTTATATTTACAAGAATTTCAAGGTTATACCCACCGCTCTATATTGTCATTGTAGTTAAGCTGATTGTAGCTAGGTGGAGTCTCTGTTGATGACTTGCTGTCAAAGTAGTCATGATGGGGTGAGATTCCTCCAAGCATTACTGAATCGTGTTCCTGCATTAACAATCAAAATCAAAAATATATGACTAAATTACATGTGTCACAAAACAACGTGAGGATGCACAAAATGTGCCAGGTACTGTTCATTTCATCTCAACAGTAATAAAAAAAATTCAGACCTGGAATTACCGTGTGCTTCTCATAATTAGTTCAGTTATCAAAAGTTCTGTTTAGCATAATCTGTGCTATCTCATGGCTAAAAATATTTATGATGGGAGGAAAAGTAAAATAGGCCTCCAGTTAATAAGATATGAATTTGTGTTTCCAGCACTATTTTGTTTGAAGAACTCAATATTATAAACTATCAATGCCTTAATACTTTAATGATTTTGAAGCTACAAATAATTATGTGCTTCTCTGCATGAAAAATATTACAATCTTAAAAACAAACACTACCATTTCAGACTAACCACATATATAACTTTTCAAAATGCAAAAACTGTCTCTTATCTTCAAATATATTTCCGCTAACAGTCTGTGAATTGATGTATAGCTTTCTAGAGTAGTATACATGAAACTGAGTGATTAATGGGCATTTCTGCACTCAAGTTTGAGACAAGTGCCTCCCTCACCTTATCCTTGTCCTGTCTTTGCTGTAACAAGCTACTGCACCTACCACTCTACACTCTGTAAAATAATCAGGCTCTCAACATTTAAAGACCAAATGAAGCAACCACACTCATGGCTTGAATATATGCGACAGTGTTTGTCAAGCTATTTTAAAACCCTACTGTTTTTCTAAGTATTCCGGGGTTGAGATCAAACAAACAAATAAATGGACTTACAGAGAAGCTCTGTCCTTCCTGAGGCAGTTCCACTTGGAAATCAGATTTGGAAATATCCATTAAATTTTCTACAAAATTTGTCAAATCTGTGTATTGCTTTGGCACCTGTTGTCTCTCTATCTGCTCTCTCTGTCTGATGAGCTGTCATAATAAAAAAATTGTCAGACAATATTTATAAGAATAACAACATTATAAAAGTAATTAAATAAACCTTACTCTGACAAATGTACACTGTTTATGTTATTTAACACAATTTTATTAAAAAATGCCCGACATGTAAAATAAAAATAACATAATAAAATTGTGTTAAATAACATAAACAGTGTACATTTGTCGGAGTAAGATTTATTTAATCTAAAAGAATGTACGGTGCAAGTAACATAGAATTATAAAAGTAATTGCATAAAAATGAACAGTGAGACTTCTAAATGTTATACAATGTACACATCTAATTTCGTGTGAAACCTGTAACACTCAAATATATGTTCATGAATAACAGGAATGGAAAGACACAATCTATCCTGGATTAGTTTCCACATGCATCCATTAAGGACTGGTTTTCTAAATGCTCCTGGTTGCAATCTGCTTTCATGCAGATATCCAATAACTAATAATTCCATGGAGCACAGTTGCTTCTTAAGCAGCAAAGAGAAAATTATGACATTCAGGACAACTCATTTCCCCTCCATAGTGTAGGGTTTTGACAATGGTAACCATCTACAACATTCTGAGTTTCTGGTTCTGATTTACAGCTCTAATGGCAGTCCAATGATGAGGTTATACCGCTTTTGGGTGATCAGACCATGCAAATGTCGGCTATATTCCTAAAGGTTTGCCAGGAACCTGCTGCCCCCATCTTCAGGGTAGATGTCTAACTTTATAGGGTCAAATGGTTGTGATACAGGAAAGGCAGGAAAAAGACTGGTGCTTTGACAAAGCCAATGGGGATGAAAGGAGGAAGTTTAAGAGGAAGGGGGGGTACAAGAGGTTAATATTAAATGCAGCAACTATGTAAAAGAAGAAGAAGAGTGAGAGAGCAACATACTCATGCTTGCTTCAGGGAATATATTTGGACTCAAGAGAGAGAAAGTAATAGGATGATGTGAAAAATTGATGAAATGTTGCAGTTAAGTTTTTAGTACCCCTGTTTTGTAGTTCGGAGGTACCAAATTGATCTCAGCTCAGAGAGTGACTACTCTGACAGAGATTTTACAGGGTTTTCTCAGTCCATCCACACGAAGCTAGAACAGCATTAGGCCACAACTACTTTCTTCTACATCCTTTCCTATGTATTAGTTGCTAATTACCACGCCCACAGTTATGTAGTGTTCATACAGTGTCAGAAACTGACACCAATATAAAAAAGAATACTGCGCAGTGAGATGCTTCACAGTTGGTCCTCTTCACTGAATATTATTAGGATTATTAAGTCACTAGGAACAAGATGAATATAGCACAAAGCAAGCATATGGACAGATAAGAAAGAGATTCAAAGTTTTGTTTGGAAAACCTGGAGGGAAGAGAACACATTGAAGACCTAGGCACAGGTTGGGAAGGGACTTAATATTAAAATGGATCTTAGGGATTCGGCATGGAAGGGTGGAGGCTGGATGAATTCGGCTCAGTATTGGGCTAGTGGCAGACTTGTGAACGGGTAATAAACTTTTGGGCCAAAGCAAACGTGAAGAATTTCTTAACTATGACCTTTTAAAGAAAGACTCTGCTCCATGAAGTTAGTAATGTTTCTATTGGGAAACACATTATAACCACTCCAAATTACACACTCTTTACCAAAAACTGTGTGCTCAGTCACCTATTAATTATGCCATTCTCGTCATATGGCAGTTTCTACAATACATGTCATCAGTGGCACATGAATGATATTGAGCTCTTGTGGAATCATAATTTAGTTTAGTTTAGTTTAGTTTAATCAGTCATCCATTTAGTCACAAAATGTGACACTGGACGTGTCAAATTCAGTTTACAAAATACATTACAAACCTTATAATACATCTACATCATTGTAATATATAATAAATAACAGTACTATTTTAAAACAGATAGACATAATTTATAAAACTCACATAGTCATATAAACCACATGTAATTAGTATGACATATATTAATCCACTGAATAAAATGCCTGTTGTAACAGAAACGTTCTCAACTTGCTTTTAAAAGCTCTGTCTTTGTACAGTTTTTTAATGTAATCTGGCAACTTGTTATACAGTCTAATTCCTCTGTTTATTACACTTTTCCTGAAAAGATCTGTATTGCAGAAATGAACATGTACATCCAATTTTCTTTGCATAGCATATTTGTGAATATGCGTATTTTGTTCCAGAGATTGTTTGTGTTTTTTAATGTAATGTACTATATCAAGTAATTATAAACAAGCAACAGTGAGTATACTGTAATCCTTAAATATCTCTCTACAGGACGTATGTTTACTAACACCACTCATTGTTCGCACAATCCTTTTTTGCAATTTGAATATTTTAATACTTTCGTTATCCCCACCCCCCAAAAATTGTACCATATCTCAGGAGTGATAGAAAATTTGCAAGATAAACACTTCTGATTATATGCAGGCCCATTACTTTCTTTAGAGATTTAATAATGTAATACACTTTACTCAATTTTTGGCTTAAATATCTTACCTGGACATTCCATTTCAGATTTTCTGTGATATAAATATACCTGTATATTTTAATTCTGATTTATAGCCAATATCCACATTATTAAAAGTAACTTGTGGTTCTAAGGGATTTATATTTGGTTTAGTGTGGAATGACACTGCTATTGTTTTTTCAGTGTTAATGAGAAGGTTGTTTTTGTAAAACCAGGATTGTGATTCCATCATAACATTTTTAATTTTATGGTGAAGAGCACTCTTATCCTTTTCAGTAACAAGCAAGTTGATATCGTCTGCAAATAAAACTAATTTTGCCCCCTGAAGTACTCAGAAAAAAAGCTGTCTGAATACCATTTTGACCAACACAAATTCCACATTGACTGCTATGGAATCGAACACCAGGACTCTGGAGTTAAAAGCCAACAACTAACTGTCTGAGCTATGACATGACCATGCTGGCTGAATGTGACAGAAAAGTCTTGTTGCCTGTTGAGAAATTTAAATGAACTGTCTTAAAGCAAATTACACTCACCCCCCAATTTACACCATTTGACTTATGTCATTCTGCACTTACAGCATCTGACCCCAGACCCAATATATTAAGAAAAGCACGCAAAATTTGTACATGCAATGCTCAAGATGTTTTGGGATTGCTGAAATCCTATAACTAGGATATTATTCTCAGACTTCTCCTTAAAATTCAGAAGCAAAGTACCCTTGAAGAGGCTGAGGAGTCTAAGCCTGAATCAGGACAGGACAAGGACAGTTTCAAAGTTGACTGAGGAGCTTGGAATTATTGAAGCCGGAATCAACGTGTTTCAGGACATTGATTCAAACAAGCAGAGAGCAACAACACTCCCCGTTTTAATATTGCTTTTATGGGAAAATCTGTCTCCAATTATGTCATTTCAGCTAATATGGCAGGTCTTGCAACCATCTATACTGTAAGCTCAGAGGATGACTCTATATGAAAAACATTTGTTGTAACATTTTAGTTTTCCTTACACATTTACACACACACACACACGTTAGACAGAGCTCTCTTTATTCCAGATTCAGTGAAATTAAGATCAATAGTCTGTCCTCTCTGGTGTTTGTTTCAATAGCTGAGAAATTGAGTAAAATGATACAAAACAAAACCAAACCACACAGAATCCAACATCCACAAGACATACCTTACTAAGCAGACTTTTGATCTCCTTTTGTATTATTTTACTTTCCTTCATAACTTCTTCAGAGATCTGCTCGTTGTCATCTTCATTTGGGGCCATGAACACATCAGAATTATCAGGTCCCTGGCAAAAATACAGTGACATCTTTTCAAACAAGTATGCAGGGACATGTCACGTTGGAAACACTGGTCCAAATAAAGTAAGTGTAAGCATGGGTGAAGTCCTACACATTACGTACATAATTTACAGCACAGTGATATGATTTATGACAGGTAAACACTAAAAGTAACTATCTTTGTTATCACTATCCTGGTTTTTATCATTGCTGTTATAATTTCCAGCATTAGAACAAACCTACCTTAAGTACTCGATGCTGGCCAACCACAAATTCGAGTTTTTTTGACCAGGGATTGACAAAGCTGGACCACTCTGTTTCCAGCAACACATAACTACCATTCTGAGCCCTGTATCGATATGGTTTACTGCGAAATGAAGATCCATGCTCCTTCATTACTGTAAACAGTAACTTTCAAAATCAAAATGGCATACACAGACAGCAGTAGAGGAGGAGAAGAAGGAGGAAGAGGAGGAGGAGAATAAAACAGGGGGAGGAGTTACTGCCATGTGGACGGTATGGTAACTATGGGAATGATGTGGTAGGCATTCAGCATGCAAGAGGGCCAGTTGAAGTAGATGAAAAAAACATTAAGAGGTAACATGCAAAATAGGTAGCCTTGAAAGCCTCTTTAATTCTCTATGTCAGTACAGGAACTAGCCTAGTTGAATGGAAGAAATTCTATTAGGACATTATATTTAATGGGGGTGTTTTAATGTCATAATTAATAAAATAAAAATCTTATGTAACAGGCTTTTGATCATAGTACTTGACTGTACAGTTCTTAAGTTTTATTCATAACAATCAGAAAAATTATACTAATAATTAGCAGTAGGAGAGTAACTGTGGAATCCAACTTAACTTTAGCCACAGACATGTATGTGTACACAGACACGCACGCACACGCGCGCGCGCACACACACAGGTCTTACACATGATTCATTGTGGAAATGAACAATGTGACTAGCAATATTTACTGTAATTGGTCAGGTATAACACAATATAAAACATATAAACAGCAAATTAAAAGGCTGAGTAAGTTAAGTTGTATGTAATACACATTCAGTATATCTTATGTTATGACTACATTACATAAAATTATCATACCACACAGTCGGTTTAAGTATTTTATTTAATAATGGTGTATGTTGCTATTATACAACATCAATGATAGACAAATTAATGAGTATGGACCATTGGTACAATGATAAAAACAGGAGAAAACCTAAGTAATTTGAGAAAATAAACCTGTCTCCCTCACATATCCCACATGAATTGGCCTGGGATCATATATGGTACCTGCAGTGAGAGGCCAGCAACTAATCACCTGAGCAATGGCACTCCACATGTTAATGGATAACAGATAATACATTATGTGAACTGCACAAACTTCATCAAAACATAAATATATTACACAGTTTTTCAAAGTATAGCATACATTATGTGACTAAGAAAAAAACAGCAGTAGAAATTTTTAAAGAGTCTCATAGAAATTGTGTATTATACTTATCAGCCTCACCTGTTTGGTAAATCTCCTTCAGAAAGGACAGATCCTCTGGATGATAAAATTCAAGAACACATTTTCCCAGCACATCTTCAGGCAGATAGCCAAGATATGGCATGCTTGCAGGGTCCACATGGCTCAGCTGACATGATGCAAGATGACAAGTGACAAACTTTGGGGATACACATGTTTCTCCTGCATCTACATAGCACAAATATTAAATCAGAATATACCTAATGCAAACAAATTCTTCCATGCAATTTTTGAGCTATTTGCAGCAGTACATCTGAGGATTTTGTTCTGCTAATTTATGATGCTGCTTCATGGGGTAATTGGATAAGGGTCAATAAGTCCAGGACTTACTAACCCTGAAGATGAAGGCAGTATATTCCTTCAAATCATCAAGATCCAAGTACCTCATATCACAGAAAAAAAAATCATCAAACTCCATCATTGTACGAGACAGATAGAGTAGTAATATTAGAAAACACTACGTCTAAAATACTACAAGTTCATTGACTGGGTAAGACAGGATATAGCACATCATTTATTTACCAATTTATTTACCAACACAACGATAAACGGATGGACCCCCCCCCCCCCACACACACACACACGCACAAGTACATAAAACAGCAATTACACAACAGACATCAGAATTCCTTAACTTTCAAGCTGCAGTAAAATCTAATTGTGGTTTTTCTGTTTTCATTTTGCACACAGATAATACTTCTCTCATCTGTATCAATGAATATGCCTATATACACACCCATTATATAGGAAATGTTGTTTATAAGTCAACAATTACAAACATGGTGGCAGTGTGAAACTTCAGACTACATGCAATAAATTTATATAGAAAGAATCTGTACTTAAATAGTGACTTTCATGAGTAGTAGTAGTAGTAGTAGTAGTAGTAGTAGTAGCAGTAGTGGTGGTGGTAACATAATGATAGTATTTATAATCATCATCATTATTTATTTCTTTATTATTAATGTGCTGTCTCAGTAACTGCAAATCCAATTACAGACACAGCACAAGTTAATAAACAAAGAAAAAACAGAAAAAATGGAGAGTTAACAACTGAAACTTCAAATAACATCAACACACCAAACAACATCATTACATTTAAAGCAGAATTTTCTACAAACATAAACATATATACAAATTGCATAAGCAAAATAAATACATCTAGCAGAGCAACAGCTACTGCGGTAAACAGCACACACAGAAACATTTCATGTGTTTTAAGCAGAAACAAAAATTTTGCCTTTTTCACAAATTGAAACTCAAAATATAGATCCACTTATATAGAAAAAAACAACACATCTAATTAGTGCCTCCTAGTGAGTAAAGTCTGAAGATGTATGTATTCTAATATATCATTATCATGATATGGGAAAAATTGACAAAATGTGTTGTGGCAAAGAATTGCAAACTTTCTCTAAACATGTATGCATTAAAATTTATTGGAAAGGATAGCAGCTGCAGAATTTCATGCATTCATTAATGGCTATGTTAATAGTCACAGTTGTCAATATAGGGAGCATAACAGCTACATGAACTCTGTAAGCATGTCAGTTTTGCAGAAAAAACATTAAGGAAAACATTTCTTTCAACATGTTAGAATCATCTGACTTCCCACAAACTGAAGAAATGAAAGTGTGGGGAAAAGAAACGTGCCTTTTCTAACATGACTTGAACCTATGCCTTTTCAGTCATAATGTTTGACATGCACTAAATGCTAGATTTTTAATCGATAGCTTGGAAGAAATGGATCAATAACCTGGCCTCCAAGAATTCCAGATCTTAACCCACTGGATTTTTTCACATGGGGATATGTAGAAAACACCGTCTACATCGAGAAACTCCATGATTAGGCTCATAATTTTACTGGCACTGAGTGATATAATTGCACACACGCACAGCAGGCAAGGAGAAAAGTTTTTGTGACTTGCTGAACATTTCACAACAAAGCCCATGGTTATATATCTCAAAATAAACAAAGTGTTCGAGTTTAAAACTAGGGAGTTTATATATTTGATGGCCCTGTATTAATCAGCTGTATAGTATATATGATGTATGACAACTTAGCTTCCAGTCACACTTTTCCTGCCTTTGTTGATCTGATTAGCAGAAGAACATTTTTGTGGCTTTGTGAAGCCAGTGGTGTAAGTGATTTACGTCAAGCCCACTGACTTGGAAGCTACAGATTTGAAGCTGATCTGCAGTACTGTTATTCATGACACTGTCAATAAGCTGTTCTTCAAATTTCAGTTGGGGAATGTTTCGAGCACCAAGGGTTCTATGCAATCTGCCATAACGGGATAGGTCACCCCAGGTCTTCAGCCCACCCAGCCTCCAGTATGTAAATGAGGATGCTACATACAGAATTTTCTTACACATAAGAATGAACCATGGAAAAGGATATGAAGCACTTCACTATAGCACTTAAGTTCCTTGAACTCAGAACATTAATTGCCAAGAAGTTTGCTCCATATATGGCCATTCATATAAAGCCAGAGTTTATCTCAGCATCTTTCAGCCATAATGAGTTACTTTTTAATTTTCCCCACAGCAGAGAGGGAATTTTAATTATGAATTGTAAGTTTTTAGTAGCAATTAACAAATAAGTTGTGTCTCCTTTTCTGTCAGCATTCAGTTACCAAATTCTGTACCTACAGCACAAAATGCTTGTTTATAGATCATTCTGAAACACATATTAGCACCAGGAATTGTTCCAAGAAGGTTTATGCAGAGACTTTCTTACACCTGACTATAGAAAATTCCAGTTCCTTATGTCTACACTCACGTTTATAAGCTGAGAAAACACGTTTCGCAGTAATAACAAGAAATATGCTGTTACATCCTCCTGTGACATCTTCTGGGTCTATGCTGCCCTCTTGGTCAGCAGGAGTGCCTTGAGATACAAACTCCCGGAATGTCATGTTCAATCGGAATGGCAGATATGCAACTTCCTTCTCTGTCACGCAATAACCACTAGACTTGAGACCTTGATACCTTTGTAAGCAGCAGTAGAAAGAGTTCTTTCCGGCATGGGATCCACCTAAGACACATTTGAAACCCATTGAAACAAAACCAAACAACTAAAAATCATAAATATTACAGATGAAAGAAATTTCATAGCTGTAATTAAACAAATCTGTAAATGGTTTACTCTGTGACATAGTACACAGGCTTTACCAGGGCGTTGTTACTTTCAAAATGTCATATGGGTTCAGGGTACAAAAAAATGAAATTTAATTTAAGCCCATAAGAAAAGTACAGACTTCCCTGTGCCCTGTAACTCACAAATGCTCAACAGCATTATGTGTAGATCACTTACACCAAATATTACTCACACCGAAAAATAAATGTAGAAAGGACAGGCAGAAATTCACTTACGCCCTTAAGTGAAGTATGGCTTCCACTACATTGATTTTAATAAAAGTCCCAATCACTCAATCCTTTTTTTTCCTGGATATCTCATCTACCGAGTTCTATCTAATGTAGATGAAAAATGTAGGAAATACAGGAAAAAATTATTCTGTGCTCTTAAGTAAGGTGTGACTTTTGCTTCACTGATTTTCAAGAAACTCATAATTGCTCAGTGGCATTATGCAAAGACAGTCTCTGTACCAAACATCACTCATATCAGTGATGAAATATGGAAAGTATAGAAACACCATCGTTTACACCTCTAAGTAAAGTGTGACTGTCACTGAGCCGATTTTCAATCAACTCATGCATGCTTGACAACTGTTTGTAAAGACCTTCTATACCTAATTTCATGAAAACCAGATAAATGGTTTAGTCACTGGTACTAGGTTACCGATGGATGGATGTATGGCTGTGGTCTCTACATGAGGTGTTCTTTATTTTACTTTGTAAAGAATGCCTAAAACGTTGTAGCTATTTACAACATGGAGGCTTATGTTATATTCATGTTTGTGTGTGTGTGCTGTCCGTGTATAAGTATTTGGCAAAAGTGAAGCAATATAATACACAGTAAACCTGATGGCAACTGCTTGTTAGTCAAAACATGTTGTTCCATTACTCTGACTTTTTAGTGAAATAATGATGTGATTTAAACAATTACATTACATAACATTAACATTCACTGGTACGCTGTATTACAAGTACAATGTGAGAATACAGCACATATAATTTTGTAGGGCATGGCAGCAATACTGCAGGAACAACAGGAAACCAAAACTGCATGAAAGGGACATTGAAACTGTTAATATCCTTGTTCTGAAATGCTTCCAGAAATGTCACAAAAGGGATACTGTGGTCATCAGTCCAATATTTAAGCTCTACAGAGACAACACTGTAAAATTAAAAGCATACACTTAACAGGTGCATTCACAGTGAGCTCATCTGTGGATGTACAGCTCTTTGTTGAACTGAGTAATTAAGACTCCAGTAAACTGTTCAGATTCCCCGTGTGGTGACCGGGGAAAAGAATAGTCCCACTGATGCCCATGCAGGTCGTAAAAGGCAACCAAAATGGGTACCCAGTGCCTGGGGGTATAGCTGGGCCACCCTGCCCCGGGGGTTATAAATTCGGCGGACTGGTCCTCCAGGTTGGAGGTTGGGCGACAGGCTGACAACCTGTCACTGTAAAAAATGGATCGTTAGGAAACCTAAAATGTGGCCTCGGAACAGTCAGATAGAATGGAATCGACCTACGCAATGGAAAAGGATTAATGAGTTGAGGATAGCAACGTGGAATGTACGGACATTGTACAGAGCAGGAGCAATGAGGGAAATGGTGAAGGAGATGGATAAATATAAAATAGATATTTGTGCCCTGCAAGAAATTCGATGGCCAGGGAAAGGAACGGTGATAAACAAGATTTTATATAGTGGAAATAAAAGTGACAAACATGAATTTGGAACAGGATTTTACATTAGTAGACACAATATGGATAATTTACTAGATTTTGAACCCATAAATGAAAGAATTTGTAAAATTAGGATTAAACTTAAATACTACAATTTGACACTGATATCAACACATGCCCCAACTGAAGACAAAGATGACGTAGTAAAAGAAGATTTTTATAACTGTTTGGAAAAGACATGTGATGCAATTCCCAATTATGACATGAAAATAATACTAGGGGACTTTAATGCTAAAGTTGGAAAAGAGACCTATTTACATCCAGCATGTGGAGGACACAGCCTTCACAATGAAACAAATGATAATGGAAAACGAATGGTAAATTTTGCACTGGGCAGGGATTTAGCTGTGACAGGAACATGGTTTCAGCATAAGGACATTCACAAGATTACCTGGCGATCACCCAACAACAAGATATGTAATCAGATAGACCATATACTAGTAGACAGAAGACACTGCACTAATGTGTGTGATGTAAGAAGTATGAGAGGGGCTGAAATAGAATCAGATCACTTTTTAGTGAGGGCAAAAATTAGATTAAAAATTAAGAAAATAGAGAAGACTAAGAAAAGTGATATAAAGAAATGGGATATTAACAAACTAAATAAGAAAGAGGCAAAAAAAGAATTTAGTAAGGAGGTAACAGCAAACATACAAAATGCTCAATTAGAGGAAGTGGAAGATATAAATGAAACGTGGAACAAAATAAAAAAAGGAATAAATGAAGCGGCAGGAAAAATAATAGGAAAAGAAGAAAGACTACAGAGAAACAGTTGGTTTGATGAAGAATGTCAAATGATATTGGAAGATAAAAAGAGAGCTTACATCAAAATGATAAACAGAAATACTAGACAAAATGCACAAGAATATAAGGATAAAAGGAAGGAAGCACATAAAATATTTAGACAAAAAAACAGAGATGTGTTTAAATCAAAGCTGGAACAAATGGAAATAGCTTATAATAACAAGGAAGCAAAGAAATTCTGCCAAGAAGTGAACAGTATAAGAAAAGGATTCAAACCACAAACACTGTTAATCAGAGATAAGGAAGGTACCATAGTAAGCAATAGAGAGAAAGCACTACAAAGATGGTCTGAATATTATGAGAAACACTTCGAACTGCAAGATGGAACAGAAAACCACAGGGGAGAAGAGGGGACAATGTGTGTACACACTGCAGAACCAGAGATTAAACCACCAAGTGATGTAGACATACAGATAGCAAACAGGTAAATTAAAAAATGGAAAAGCAACTGGACATGATCAAATTCCGGCTGAATTGATTAAAGAAGGAGGAAAAGAACTCAGGAGGGTTATGTATGGTCTAATTATAAAAATATGGGAGAAAGAGACTATACCACATGAGTGGAAGTATGGCATAATATGTCCAATTCATAAGAAAGGGGACACTATGAGATGTGACAACTACAGAGCAGTCACACTGTTATGTACAACTTATAAAATTTTGGCAAATATTTTATATGCAAAATTAGTACCTTATGCTGAGGAAATAATAGGAGAATACCAAGGGGGCTTTCGAAGAGGAAGATCAACTGTTGATCAGATTTTTACTATGAGACAAATATCGGAAAAATGCTGGGAACAGAATATAGATGTGCACTATTTATTTATAGATTTTCAAGCAGCATATGACAATGTATGGAGAAATTAAATATGGAGTGAAATGCATAAACTAGGTTTCCCCAAAAAATTAGTTAATTTGTGTAGAATTTTAAATAATGAAATATATGCTAAGGTTAAAATAGGTAAACATTTGTCTCCGGAATTTGAAGTTATGAAAGGTTTGAGACAAGGAGACGCAATTGCGCCTTTGTTATTTAATGTAGTGCTAGAAATTGCGACAAGAAGATCTAAAGTAGAAACAAAGGGAACTATTTTTGACAAATGCAGTCAAATTATGGCATATGCTGATGATGTGGTCATTATGGGAAGAAGATTACAGGATGTAAAAGAAGTATTTACTTCACTGATAGAACAAGCAAATAAGATGGGATTAGAAATAAATGAGAAAAAGACAAAATTTATGACAGTATCACGAAAGCCCTACAACGAGAATGAAAATGTAAAAATTGGTACATATAATTTTGAAATAGTGAAAGACTATACATATCTTGGTACAGTTTTAACAAATAAAAATGAATTAAGACCGGAGATTGAAAAAAGAATTACAAATGCAAATAGAGCATACTATGCACTTCTTCCTTTACTAAAGAGTCAATCAGTACGTAGAGCAGAAAAAGTTAAAATTTATAAGACATTAATAAGACCTGTGGTAACATACGGAGCAGAAGCGTGGACACTGAATAAGGACATTGCTAAAGGGTTGGCAGTTTTTGAACGAAAAATTTTGAGAAGAATATTTGGGGCAATTAAAGTAAATGAAAATTGGAGAAAGCGACATAACAAGGAACTAAAGCAGGCGTTTGGAGATTTAGATATACTGTCATTTGTCAGAATAAGTCGGCTCAAATGGATTGGTCATGTTAACAGAATGGAGAATAAAAGAACAGTCAGTCAAGTATTTAATAAGAATCCTCAAGGAAGTCGACCAAGAGGACGATCAAGAAACAGATGGTGGAATTGTGTACAAACAGACATTAAGAAGTGTAAAATTAACAACTGGAAAGAAAGGTCAAAAAACAGAGCTGACTGGGAAAGGGCCATTAAGGAGGCGAAGGTCCGCATTGGACTGTAGTTCCACCGAAGAAGAAGAAGAACTGTTCAGATAGTAAACAACCTTTAAATTCACTTGCAATTTTTCACCATTAGTCGATACTTACTCAGAATGGTGAGAAGCAAACTGATTGAATAATTAATAAATATCAAGGATTCAATGTGTACTGTCATTACAAATGCTACAAGAAAATTAAATATACAGTACATACAACATGTTCAATATGTGATTCAAATATATATTACAATATAGCGCTACATTCAAAGAACTAAGCAAACCTAATTTCAACACAGTTTACAAGTAAATTAAACTGCCTTGATTTGGACATGGGAGCACTGGTACTTCACAAGGCCTTTGCTGATTGTTAATATACAAGTTTATATGAAGTTCCTTTCGTTTAGGGTCTCTGAAACCATAAGATTTATGGCACATATGTGTGAAACATAAATGTTTCTTCCTTCTGTTCTACTTTTGTTAAAACATTTTTGGCACTTACAAATTAGCAAGTTACGCTCAAGATGCAAGTAGAAATGGAAATAGGTCTTCACAAAAGTCAGCGTTAAAACTTATGGATCTGAATTAAACCTGAAATTACTTCATAATTATTTCAAAAACCCTCCAGATTTCATACTAATCCATTCACCTGTTCTTAAATTGTTACATGCATACAGGCAGGTAGACTTTAGAGACATGAAGATACAGAAAGGTTTTAGTAGGTGCTCACGGATTCAAATGCACCTTAAAATGAGAAACTTATCGCTTGTTTCTTAAGTTGGCCATATTAGAGTAGAACCAAAAGTGGCCAACATGCACATTTTATTGCATCTATTAATAAGTCTCGTCTGATGGCGAAAGTTGTATTTAGTTGTAATATTTCACAAAATCTGATATGTAACGTTTATGATGCTAAATAATCTGTATATAAGCAATAAATAACCCATACTTCTACGAAAGGTATCATGGATCTCCAGTCCGCTTTAAATGGACCAAACTATTATTCTGAACAGCAGTGAACACTTGCAAAGATTATTTACAAGGTTTGCATACTGTTGGGTAGCCATTATGTTATTTTATCTTTAAAATAAAAGACAATAATGATTACTTACAGAGCATCTATGCATTACAGCTTTGGTATCCAGTGTAAGTATCCCTTTATCTTCAAACCTTATATATATGTAACGTGTAGTGCGATGCTCAAAATGCTAAATGTTATATAATTATATCTGCTCTTATGCAGCCCCATTTAAATTCCGGTCTTCTGCAGATCACCATGGGCATTTAATGCTGGCACCAAAGGGGTAATTAAGCTATCTTAAATATAAAAGTGAAAAGTGATAATGCACTGAGCATCACTACATTTTACACTTATCATTTGCAGATTTCCTATCAAATTTCAAGATCAGGAAAACATATGCATCCAACACAAATAAATGCTCTACTTTAAAAATAAGTATATAAAAGGTAGGATAAAAAATGCAGAAATCCACTGCAGTAAAATACAAAATCTAACAGCAATTCTTCAAAAACGAATTCCTCACTGAAAACAAAACTTAGATATGAAGCACTAAATTACAAACAAAGTTAGAAACACTCTCGCCTCCTTGTTCACAAAAAACCATACATGTAGAACACAATGCTTATGGTACACACAAATAAATTATATATGTATACAAAATACAATACTTAAAATACAACACTTACAGTATACAAAGTATATTACCAAATAGTTACTTTGTAATGTAGCTTCTCAAACACAAGAATCACTGCAAATGCAAGTTCAAAAATTTGCAGAAATAATTTTAGATTTAAATTTCACACCTGAAAAAAACAAAAAAAAATAAATTTTTCCAAAATAATTTCTTGGTAAATTGAGAAGTAGCATATAAATAATTAAACAGTTCTGAGGATTTCACAACAGTCAAAATTCAGATTGTGGTCTTCTTGGTGTATTTTTTCTTTTGTATTGTGTCAGACTCCATATTACATACCTTTTGTATGTGTGTGTGTAAGAGGTGTAACAACGCCAGATGTAATATGACTGGTAAATGCAGCACAATCTTTCGGATGAACAAAATCTATAAAGGATCGTCCAAGCCACATATCCATTGGAAATCCAACAACATCAGTGATGTTGGGAGTGGTAAATACCACCAGGCCATCTTGCATTGATACCACCACACCAAATTCGCCCTGCAACAGAAGATACAGCACCCAGGGCAGAGCGTCACATCTGGGGCTCCATGCCCCAAACGTGACACAAGAATCTGAAAATTCAATTGTGTGTGCATAAGGAAAGTTTCATAATGTGAAAGTAAGAAAAATTATGATTCAAGTACTATGAGTGAATTTTCATCATATTTTAAAATGAAAAAATAAGTAAAACAAACCGTAACTTATGATTTCCAGTTCAGATACTTACAAGCATTTTCAGATGAAATTTCTTTAAGGTTGAAGTTGTTTGAATTAAAGTGATTAAACAAGCATCCCAAACAATTTTACTACAAACCACCTTAACCCCTATGATTATATCCTTGTATGAACACAATGTAAATACTTGTATTAAATGCTGAGGTAAGGAATTGTAAGTAGCAAAAGTTACAATATTCCAACTCATTTTAATTGCCTGCTGCAATTAATTACGCAAAACTAACATCAAGTAAGAACGAACAAGTGAAGTACAGTATTCAAGGATAACCTCTACAACTTACACATATGAAACTTTCCAAGAACACCATTACCTCAAGCTTGTGAAAAATCATATTCACCATACATGGCAGTAGGTGTCATATAATTTTCCTGATGCTGTTCTTAGGACAGCATAGTTCATGCAAGAATTCTGACTCAATAGTTCACAGGTAATAAATCTGCTGAATATCAATTTACAAAATTACAAATTACAAATTACACTTTCACCTGTCTTGTTTGTTAGTCATGCACCCTTTGACTTGATCAGATAAAAAAAACTCAAACTTATTGCATGGCTTATTCTTTGAAGATAATTTTTCCCTGAATCTGTAACCTCACTTCTTTTCTACTTTATAATCTCTCACACAATTGATTTTTCAAATGTACAGAATGATTCAAAAGACATGCCGCATAAAGAAAAGTTGTCCTATACATGCCATAAAGACAGAGACGGAGGGCAAAGTTATAGCTCCACTCAGTCTCAATCTTGGTGCTAGATGGAGCTGAGAGGTGAATGGCACACTTCAGCTGCTTTACATCTGGGAAAGAACAGCGGTACTCACTGAAGTAGAGGTTGGATGTGTTTGAAAATGAGAAAATCTCACCCGACCGGGATTCAAACTCCGGTCCTTCTAGCTATACCAACTATGCTACCCCACACCCGACCCACTGAAGTCATGCCCCATTGATATTTTAACTAATACAGTAAAAGTCAAAATAAACATTAAAAATACTCAGTAATTTCAATTAACTTCTAATAAATGTTTAATTGTGTAACACTCTGGTATCTCACAAACAATACCTAAACCTTACTCACCACACTTACACTCATTTCAGAAAATTCTGTTCTTATTTTCTGTCATAATTTAATTTGGTGACATAAATGTTATTTTAGCCACATGATTATTCCAGAGAAATTATTTTAGTACAATTATTTACAAATCGTTCAGACATCTACCAGGTGGTAATGTGTACAAATCCTCATAGGACATGACTTTTTGGCCATTCTGATTTATTGGAATAAGTTAACCTTTATTATCTGGAAACAAATAGATTTAAATCTCTGTGGTTGGCAGTTGGATTAGTATTTGTGCATAACAGTTTATCGTCTGGGAACAGACGATTTAAAATCTGCTGGTATGATGGCAAGTATGGCCACATTTTAACTCTGAGGTAATGGTATAAGCATCACTACAATGCAATGTTCATCCAGCTGAACCAGTGACAGCAAGTGTGACAGCATATGAGTCAATGAGTGAGTGGGAGTGTGCAACAGCATAAATGATGGGGTGCAAATGTGAGAGTGTGTGCATGTATGAAGGTATGCATGTGAGTGTATGAGTCAGAGGGTGAGTGTGGGAGTAAGGGTTGAAGAAAATGCTTGTCTGTGTTGACACACACGTGTAAACACAAAATTACTCTGTATGCTATGATCTACTAAAATTGCACATCTATTCAAATTTTGATCCTTGCAACTCACAGCCTTCATTACCTCTATGAACTGTTGGCAGGTCACGCTTTAGTTCCAGTCCATCTCCCTCCAACCTGAAGAACCCAGTTGCCTCAAAAGGTTGTGTCGAATTAGTGCAATAAAGTTTTGAATAAATGTCCGTTACAGCTCCACAACAAAGAACTGTCAGTTACATTTTGATAACAAATAATTTGTAGAAAAACGAAAGTCTTTATATCCCTGAAACCCTGCAATGTGTCAGTAAAAAACAGGTATGAATATCTTTCAGGAATACCCGTTAGCAGAGACAGCACCTACACTTTGCCTTTATTGCAATCACACAAAAGGCACACTCACCAAATTCTTTCCAAACGCTCTAATTGTAATTGCATACATGAGTGAAAAATACCGAAATCTAGATGTTGTATGTTAAATCTGATGTGGAAAAAAAACTGCCCAGATTAGGAACTCTGAATCAATGAGAAATATACTGAAATAAACTTCTAAGTTAATTGTAAATTCTTGATTGTTTAGGATAAGTGTAAAGACAGTAAATAATATATTTTGAAAATATGGATAAAAAAAGTTACTGATGAAATGTAATCACGCACCACTACGAAGCTACTCAATTAACCATAATATAAAACTACAGTTTTTTAGAGACTTTTTATTTGTTCACTTTGTCAGTTACTTTGTCTAATTATTTTCAGTCTGACTGTCATTATCTTCACTCATACTTCACTCAGAAAACCTGTTTTCAATTTTTCCCAGATTTATCTAAGATTTCTGTTGGCAGGACAGGTGTAACACAATCTAAAGTTGTGGTTCGCAAACTGCTTCAGTTTGTGGATCACTTACATGTCATGGTGCTCATTGCAACTAAGAACAATACTAATATCAGAAAATAACATTTATCATGCACTCAGATGGAGAGATGGCTTTTGTACAAGACAACAACTGACAGTGTCATTAAGTAATGCACTAAAATTGTTTATTTATCTGACTGAGCAAACATGTAAAATTCATAACATTTGATCTCTTAACTTCCTATTTTCTGCTACCTGAAGAAAGACCGCCATTACTTTATTTCAGTGGTGAAACACATCTTATAACATAGTAGGAGCATTATTTGGGAACCATTGCTGTACAACACCGGAAAGACAAAGCTGACCGTGTGTTTATAAATCATGTCACAAAGGCATGTAGGAATGGAGATAAAGCTCCTTACATTGTTAGACTCAGCACTACAAGGGGGTGAGTGGTCACTTCCACAAATTTACCCTGGGGAAAGCACTAGTGTACATACTCAGTGGAATGATTGGTGTTCCCAACAGCCTAAATGGATGCAATGGCAAAGAGGAAAGTGAACCCTTACATCCAGCCTCACTTCAATGTGTGAGCTATCTCAGTCCGTAACAGCAAATGTACAGACAATGTGATGTGTTAACATCGTTTGCAAATCTGGGAAATGCTGACTGCTATTATCTGTCCCTGATGTAAACATGTGAAGATTAAAATACATAAAACCACAATTTTCCTAATATTTTGTAGGGGTGTGAAATGTTTCCCCCACATTAAGGGAAAAACTAAAACTAATGTTTTGTTTTAACCCGAGAGTCAGGAAGTAACGGGAGGACAAACAAAATTTTGCACTGAAAAACTTCACAATTTTTTCTCATTATCACACACTATAAGGGTGATCAAATCAAGGAGGAAGAGATGTAAGAGACAATTAGTATGTATGAAGAAGATGATAAATGTACACAGAATTTTGATCAGAAACCTGACGGGTGTAGAGACCTCTCAGAACATATAGGCATAAATGAGAAGAAAATAGATAAGAAATACGGCATGAAAGTAGGAATAAAATGACAACACTAAAATGCAAATACTAATGCAGCAACATTACTGCACAAAACAGCACTGTAAGATGATGCAGTAGTATCATAATTAAAAAATTAAATTACTATGTTACTGCACTTCTCCAACAATATGTTACCTCATTCTTTGCAGATGGTTCTACTTCAAAGTTACTAAGAATCTGCTCCTCTTTTCCCGCAGGTATTACAGGAAGAGGTAAAAACTGACCCTCAGTCTCTTCAGGTATTTCTGCAAAATAATTACTATAATTCGACACATTTTTTGATATTATGTTTGTATACCACTTTCCACTTTCAGCACAAACACTGTAGTGAGGACAGGATAGAGAATACCGCGGTAATGTCCATGCAGGGAGACTTGGGGGGGAGGGGGTGGAGAGGAGGAGTCAATCCCCAGGACTACACAGTGATGCCCCTTCCATCAAAAGGAAATGAAAATATATATGTATTTAAAATTGGTAATGACTTGAAAATAACTTCACGTTCTAACATGGGGTTTCCACTCCATTAACAGGAAGAACACTGACAGAAATATCAGCAAATACACTAAACAAATATTGTCCAATTTAAATCAGTAAGTGCGCTCTGCAGAAATATTAGTGAACAGTAAGGATCATGTATATGCAAAAAAGTACAAAATAAGAAAAATATTTTTGAGGAGTAAATGAGGAAACAATTGTATAATGATGACAGTAGAATTACTAACTAGATTACAGAATAATTATTATGTGTACATACAAATCATCTAACTGAAGTTTTACATATTTTTAAGTAAACTGGAGTTGGTAATTGAAAACGTGACATCAAATGGGGAAAAGCTGATTTCAGGTGGTGATTGCAATATGATTTTTTTTCAAGACAGTGCAAGCTGAAAGAGCAGAAATATTATTCTTGATGTATACATTGATAAACACAGTAGATTCCCCAAAAATAATTAGAAATACCACATAATTTCTTCATGTATGGAAGGGATGCCATACCTAACAAAAATAATATTAATTGCCTTACATCTTTCAGACAATCACGCTCAACTATTGTCAACAACTCTTGAAAACCTGATAAGTGAACCACTAAGAATTAGTAGTAGTAGAGATTTTAATGAGGAAAATTTAAAGGAATTTCAGTAATTGCTGAATAAGGAATCATGGCAGGAAATACTTTTGCAATCTAAAGGAAATGTCAAATATAATGCCAAAACTATAACTTTAGTAATGTAACAAATAATAATTCAATGAATTGGAAAACTTCCTCAAAATGAATCAAAAATTGAATTGAAATATGAAATGGGAAAAATAACAAACCAGATCGACTAACTTGCTAAATTCCGTTTCTTCTATTCGTTATTGTGTCACTGATGTCATTCAATAGCACTGATAGAGTAAATACTATTTGTGTCATTCCAGGTCTCAAGAAGGAACACAATGTTCAAAATTTCAGCCATGACCATGACAATGTACCATCAACAAAATGCTTTAGAGTATAAATGATATAAACGGAAAGATACATTGACTGTGGGGTATAAAAATAATACACACAGAATCTAAATGGCTCTAAATGCATTGTGGAGAGGGAAAGAATGGAACAGAGTGGCCAGGCTCAAAACACATATAATAATAAATCAAATAACAAAACAAACAGACAAAAAAACTACAGTTTACAAACAAATTTAAATGTTACAAATCAAAGTAATTGAGTAACAGAAACTCAAGCCATGAACAAATTCTGGTACTGTACTTGGTAAAGAAAGGAAAATAAAATCCAGAAAAATCATGCAATATTAGAAGTGAAATTTTAAACAAAATATATAACATCAAATGGTGACTAAAAACTAGTCATTGTTGGAACACTAATATCAAACAATATATGAAGACTTGTCACAGTCAGTAATAAAATATTGGCCAAAGAATGTTGGTGAAGATACATGATAATATCTGAGTACCTAATAATTCTTGGCCCAGTGCTGTTTTTATTATATATAAATGACCTACCATTAAACATCACTGGATCAAAAATAATGTTGATGATACAAATATATTAGTATCCGGGGAAAATATAAACACTCTTCAATGCAAAATAATCAAGGTTATGAATGAATTACAGACATGGTTTAAATTAAACAATCTTGTAATAAATACTGAAAAGACATTGGCAATTCCCTTCCATACCATTCAGAATAAGAAGCCAATGTTACCTCACATTATTCTTGAAGGGAGAGATGTCCCCTATAACATAGAAACAAAATTTCTGGGTGTACACATAAACGAAAATATAAAGTGGAATAGTCACATCAAATATTTATGTTCTAAGTTAAGTACAAGCTATTACATGACTAATTCCTTAAAGAATGTAACGAGTCCATACATCCTAAGAACTATGTACTTTGCATGTTTTCATGTTCATCTGAGATATGGATTGACCCTATGGGGTGGTGATCCTGAAAGTATAAGGATTTTTAGATTATAAAAGAAAGTAATAAGGTTAATAGGGAAAGCGGGCCGATACGCCTCTTGTAGAAATCTTTTTAAAGAATTTAATATACTTCCATTGCCATATCTATATATAAGTGAGGTTGTGTGTTACGTAAAATCGAATATGGATAAGATGAAATGTAACGAATAAGTGCATGACTATTGTACACGCCAAAAAAAAGGATCTTCATGTTCAGTTCTGCAGAACCACTCTTTTTAAAAACTCCAGTGTAAATGTGGGCATAAAATTGTACAATAAATTGCCTAATACAATAAAGGGATTAGAAAAGATACGGGAATTTAAAAAAAAGGTTAAAGTATTTTTATTGCAACACTCTTTTTATTCTGTGGATGAATACATGTCCTACTAAGTTTCACTATTAGGTTTTTCTTTTATGCACAATTTTATTATTTTAATTACTTGATAGTTTATATTACTGTACCATACATTGGTGTATATTACGTAAGTTGGTATTATTTAATCCTGATAAATTCTGTGTTACATTCTAATTCACAATGTTTGCAATAATTTTGTTAATATTTTATGACTGAAATTGATGAATGTTTTATATGTATACTAATTTGATGTGTTTGTTGTCATGTATACGACTAGATGGACTGAATAAAGAAGTATGAAGTATGAACCCTCACCTGTTTCAAGACCTTTGGACTTTCTTAGTGGCGTCATGCAAGTTAGTGGAGCCATTTGCTGAGCTTCATTCTCTGGGCCAGGTGTGGTTGTTGGCAGAGCCCCAACAGCTCTCCATGTAACCACCGTATGGTTGCTGACAGCACTTTTTTCACTGCCAGCTTCTGTAATTTCTGTCCCCTCAGCAATGGTACCTGGCAGTGAAGTAGCAGCCCCAGCCACAACCACAGAAAGACAACTGGCCACATTTTCATTCTCTGCTGCGGTTGTTGCTGCAGCACTGACTATTGTAGTGGAAGGGGATTTTAAGTTCTTCTTCTTGTGCTCCTTACCTTTGATGTGTTTTGTTACTACAGGCTGAGGAAATGACTCTTCACTGAAATGTAAATCATAATAAGATTCCAGAGGTCAAAACACAAATAAATAAATAAATAAATCTTTTTTATCTGTAAGATACAAGTTTATCACAGGAGTGTTGCAGAAGGTTCAAGTCTGCTGAGATTATGCCTTGTTGATCGGTAAGTAGTTACCAACATTTAAAAGGAACATAGTGACTTCAAAATGGTGGTGACTGTTTACCATTCAACATGACATAACATCCCAGAAGACAAATCTTCATATTTTAACTACTACACAATTCATAATGACATACAAAGAATACTGAATTACTAGGGTTAGCTATGAAAATATGTGCAATGAAAAAATGGGCCAAAAGAAAGATTTACATACATTTCCACTGGCATGAAACAGTAACGATGGCATTTTGTTCTGTGCTTTAACACTTTGAGACACTTCATTTCAAAGTATATCCTTGCTGATGAGAAATAAAATGCATATACTGTAACTACAAATCTTATTCAGCCACTAACTTTTAATGCAACACAGTCACAGCACAATACAAGTTTTTGTGATGCACACTATAAATGTCTTTATCAGATTATAGAGATGCATGTTATTTAAATCTCTAAAGACTTTCATGATCTTTGCTTATTGAAATGACCATTACATAACTATAGGGAGATGTACTGCCTGCCAGTACTACTACTACACTATGCTAGAACACTTCAGAATTCCCCACTCAGCTGTGGTGATTGTGAGGGAGTAGCAATACTGTGGCTTAAACGTACTTACAGGAGATGTTGCAAATGTTCGCCAGTAATTCAGATAAGAGTCCTTATACATTCTAACATATTCTGGCTCACACAGTATATTCTTTCTGTGGATGCACAAGACACTTCAAGGTAAAAGTATTGTCAGTACTCTTTGTCTGTATCTGGGCTGATTCAAGAAACTTTGTTTTTTAATATCCCCAAAAGAAGAAATTATGCAGAACAACTTCAAGAGAATGTGCTGGACATAAACCATGACTTATAACCCTTTCACCAAACACATTCTTCAAGGTTGCAAAAACTGAATGAAAAGTACATAGGTTGTTTCATCTGTCAGTTGCCTGTAAAATGGCTACAGTATGTACCCATATATCTCCCAGAATTAATTTCTTCTACATAAAACAGAGCCAATAATAATTGTAATGCCAATCAGGATGTAGTAAACACCGACTTTTACATCATTCAGTGGAACTTCACATACAAAATATTAATTTTCTTTGCTCCAGTGTCCGTACTTTTTGTGTTCCCGTATCAGTTCAGACACTAAACCTTGTCTGAAAAATGTCAACTTGGGATCAAGTTGTCTACCATGAACTGACTGAACACACTAGTTACAGAAACCTGATGGCTTTGAATTATTAAGGCCACGGTTTTATTAAATTTGTAGTGGGTCTTGCAGTCACCCTTGCTAATCCTGTTTCTTGTGCAAGACAATTACAAGAAAATTTGAAAATAAAGCTCTGGTATTGAGATCTGTGCTCTTCTGGGATATTACACGGCGTCGTGTGGTAATTGTTTACCGACATTTCGGGACAACACGACACCGCGTAATATCCCAGAAAAGCGCAGATCTCATCAACATCCTGGTGGATGCCTGAAATCAAGGTAAGCTCTGGTATTGTCCAAATTTCCTTCTGGTAAGAATTGACACTTATGTTCTCGTTTTGTGTCTACTAACATGCCAGTTGTCTCCACTTCACCACCAACATTTTTAGTAGCATTCCTTGGGAACCCAAATTCTGGGGAACTTTTTATTAATTTCCTCTGACTCTTCCTAATCAATTACACTTCATACAAAAAATTCATGTAAAAAGACCTGATACTCTGATCTAGACCTATTCATGTCCTAGTTCTACATAAAGATAATCTTGCACAACGCCAAGACACATATGAACATTGCAAGACAATATAGTGCCATCTCCTTTTACCACCGTCACTAACTCATCAGGTTGAATCTCACTTTATACCGTTTCTACAGTCTCACTGTCATTGCAGCTCACAGAGTGGGAAAAGCTGCAACTGAAGCAACAACCATACATAGCAAAGGGCTGTGACTGTACACAAATATCAAATAATCTGTTTTTCTCCAAATTTTGAGTTGCAAAAAAATTACTTTGAATATAAATTTAAAATTGTCCATTCCGTGTATGTACTACTATAACAATACATATTTTTCCACCAACTCGTAAACAAAATTAAAATAAAATGTTATTTATTTTAATTTTGTATACGAGTTGGTGAAAAAATACATACTGTTACTTTGAATATACTTTTAACAGTGATAATTTACACATTATAAACCTCTTTCTTAGGAATGTGTCTCAATAAATAAATATTTGGGCAGTCAGGAGGTGTGGGGGCAGGACAGGTGCATACAGGGTTTTGGTGGGGAAACTGAGGGCTAGAGACTACTTGGAAGACCTAGGCATAGAAGGGAGGATAATATTAAAATGGGATGAGAAGGCACGGTCTGGACTGATCTGACTCAGGATAGGGACAGGTGGCAGGCTCATGTAAATATGGTAATGAACCTTTGGGTTCCATAAAATGCAGGGAATTTCTGTACTAGCTGAAGACCTGTCACCTTCTCAAGAACAACTCTGCTCCATGGAGTTATGGGTAATGGTGAAACACGTATGCTTTACTTATATAAGGTAGGCATTTGACACCCATGTAATAATTTCTCCCAAAGTCCTGTATAACAAGTGATTGGAATGAATCACATAATTATGCCCCTAAGTTAAGAACTTAGCTGACATAGCAACCATAGCTGCTGTCATTATCAGTGTAATGCAATGTCATGTACTGATCTAAAATAATACTACTACTTAATTAATTCTCAATCCCTTAGCATGAAAAATATACTTTTTTAGCCACACATTATCTGGTTTGTATGTTATGTGTGTGCCAATCTGTGATCTTTGTCATTGCTTGTGTACTTCAATGGATTGTTAGAATACAGAACAAAAATATCTTGGATTATCTGTAGTTTTTCAATCATTTGTGCATTTTATCCACTTCATTAACTGAAATAGGTAGGTGACTGTAAAATAAATGACAATTGAGAAAGCTGCTTACCCACTGCCTTGAATAGAGGGTGCACGACCACCATAGCCACTGCTGCTACTTGAATTGCTGTGTCGAGACTTGGAGCTGCCACTGCTGCATACAGAATTGCATGTCTCTTACACATATTAACAGCAAACAAAATTAAGCATTAAAAAATTTGTCACCCTTAACAAGGCACATTTTAGGGTTCCACATTATGGGCATGAAGAATAGATTGCACTCAGAACAAACACATGATGGAAAAAATGTACAAAACAGCATTCATAAACATAACGTTTGCTTGTTTGTATGGTAAAATGCAGTTTTCACACCATAGTTCCCTTTTATTTTAACATGTGTGCAATTCCTATTTTTATATCACAACTGTTTCTTATCTAGAAGGATAACAAAGTCTTCAAACTTTGCCAGGCATCTGCTCTGGTATGATGATTCAGTTCAGCTTCACATTTTTCTTGCTTATCATTACAAGCAATTAATTTAATGGACATCACTAAGCATAAAATAGGAATTATAGTATACTGTTTCTTTCCTGCTCAAACATAAAAATCTTTTCTGACCATTGGTGCATAACCTGCTCAAAAAATAACATGGAGAGAAATATATAATGAAGAGCTTCACGATTCATACTATTCCAGTAGAGTAGTAGGGTGCTACTATAAAAGAGAATTAGATGTACCAAATATGCAACACACACAGGAAGATAAGAAATTCAAATAAAGATGTAATGAAATGGATAATAAAGGAATAGGGTGCCAGGGCATGGACTGGATTGAATTGGCTCAAGATACAGTGGTGGGGGACAGTTGTGGACATGGTAGTAAACTTTGGGTTCCATAAAAGCCTGCGCAGTTCTTGACCAGTTGAGCAACTACTAGTTTCTCAAGAAGGACTCTATGCCATCTAGTGAGTGGCCTATGGTCAGTGAGATGAATTGTCAAAGACCATACATTTGCTTTAAGAACTGGTAACAACTGAAATTACACCAAAATGAACATGTTTGCAGAAATGATTGTCCACCTGTTGACACCATTATATAAGCCTTTATGAACTGCCTGAAACACCTGCTACTCGGGGTCATGCTCAATAGAATTTTAAACCTGCATGTGTCGTGTAACTAGGATCCATATGCTGCACATCTTCATCCTTCTTTGTTTTAAATGGTGAGAGAAAAATTTTGGGAATATCAGCCATTATGAATGTAGAGCATGTTCGCCTATAGTGGAAGGTAGCACCAGTTACAAAGCTGGATTCATCATTACGCAATGGACAAGTCTCTATCAAGGTGAGTAACTTACTGTATTACAGCAGCCTGTGCCAAATGCTGAACACCTTAGAATTTTGAAAGGAGGTCAAAGTATCTAGACACAATAAGAGAACAGTGGTTCATAATATATGATGGTCTGACCTTAAAAATATTGATGTGGAACAAGGGTAAAATACTGCAACCTTTACTCGTATGTTACAAATAAACAGCTCCAACTAAGAAACCAACCAAAGGTTTGTTACCATGTTCACAAGTGATCACAACTGGATTTCTTCCTGAGCCAATTAAAACCTGTCCATAACCACAAGCTCCATTTCTTTACAATTAATTTTAATATTATGCTCCCATTTGTGCCTAGGTCTTCAAGTGGTTTTCTCTTCAGACTTATTGACAAAACTTTCGTGCACAATTCTAATCACCCCCATCCATGTTACATGTCCACCACTCACACCCTCCATCATTTATTCATGAATAATATCTGGTGAAGATGTACAACGAAATTGTCTCCATCTTCCTGTTCCTTCCACTGCCTTGGTTCCAAAAATTTACCTCAGCACCCTGTTCTCTAATGCCCCCAATACATGTGTTACTCCCTTAGGACCTGATTTCAAACCTGCATAAAATAACACATAAAAGTATGATGCCTTATACTAGTAAATATCTTATAGGAATTACTTTCAGTTTGTGCAGAATGTATTTCTGAAGACTAGGAATGATATACAGTAGAACCCGGATAAGAAGTCCCTGGATAAGAAGTCTTCCCCTGTAAGAAGTCTGATTTTTAAAGTCCCGAAATAAAATCCATAATGAGTACGTTAATTTTTCCCGGATAAAAAGCTTCCCGCTTATTAAGTCTTCCTGCCTAAGAAGTCGAATCTCATGATACCAAGAGTACGATCTTTTTTTGAAATTTTACCCGTTTAATAAGTTTCGATATATAAGACTATCGATATATGTTATGATGCGATCGATCTCTACCAAGGTGCCCCGAACAGCAACACGGCAACACGCTGCTTTAAGTCTTGAACAGTAACACGCTGGTTACGTCAATTGAACCAACTGATGGGTGCTACTGTTGGCTACTGTGTATTACTATCTGCATACGTCTACTACTGAATCCTACACCCCAGAAAATGGTTGCAATTACAGTAAGTTATGTGCATTACGTTGTCTGTTTAGATGCTGTTGGTGATGTTGACGTTGTTTAATAACTGCAGTCATTAGCGTGTACGAGTCTTTTTTTTGTATTTTAATTGGTTACTTTTTTATCATATTTATCGTTATTGTAGTAATCATGAACCAGAAAGGAATAAAACGCAAAGCCTTATCACTGAAAGAGAAGTTGAGGGTGATTAGAGAAGTGGAATCAAATCCTACCTTGACCCGAGTGAAAGTGGAAAAGAGCCTGAATATGCCCGTAACTACAGTCAAACGAATTATGGGGGAAAAGGCTTTTAATAAGCTTTCCCTCTTAATAAGTCTTCCCGCTTAAGAAGTCCCTAATCCTCTGGTCCCTTGAAAGACTTCTTATCCGGGTTCTACACTATAACCTGTTGTGAAATAAAGTTACAGATGCAAGTATTTCCTCAATCCTGAATGTAGACAAACTAACTGGTGAGATTTTGAGATTTGACAGGAAAAATTAATAATCAGTAAAATGGATGGAATATGAATATCCTTCATACAATACAGAAAAAGAAATAAAATAAAATTATGTAAATAGATTACAGCCTGAATGAAAGCCAATATTTACAGACAGTTTTGTACAGAACACATCACGAAGAGGCTGTGTATCAAATTATCCTGTTTCCCAACAATACCTCATTTTGGCAGACCAGATGAGAGAGAATATTGATAACGAAATCACACCAGTCATCAAAAATAAAATTCATAAGAACATATTCTTTGCACTTTTGGCAGACTGTTATAAGGAGTCATAATTTTATCTAACAAATATTGGTTGCCATTTCCTGTTGGGTCGTTTTTCGTAGTAACATAGACCACTCAACCGACCTCCTACACAAGCAGTACAGTAACAGCATGAATCTAACCCACATTAAGGTACAGACACTTTGACATATGTAAAATCAACAGATGAGTAACAGAGAGTGACCAAGATCAAAGGTACACAGATTACCAAAGTCCATGAGGCTGAGGAAGTACAACAATTTTAATGATTTCCTAAGAATGTGACCTAATAGCAATCATAAAGAGGGGTAACTTCACAGGTTTCATTACATAAGGTAAACATGTTTCATCTTTTTCATTATTTAATAAGTTATATATAAGCGCAGGGGCGTAGCTGGGGAGGGGGGAGTGATGCGGCTGCCCCGGGCGACAGAGTTCAAAGGGAGGTCAAATGGGCGGAAAAATAAACATTTTAAATAAAAAAAATGTATTTTATGCGCTCTATAATTTTTAAATTAATGAGCCAGTAAAAGGAAATTCAATAAAGAATTGCGATTTTTTACAGTCCTTAATTTATTTTAGGGGCGGTCATTGTGATTACTCTCCCAAGTCGTCAAAAAAAAACCAGCTATGCCACTGTATAGGTGTACATATCTGGAAAGGTTTCATGGGACTATCTGCAGAAAAATGTCAAACAACTTACATTTAACTTGCTTTAACCTTTATTAAGTAGGTGCTCAAATCCTTACCTTCTCTGAGACTGGCTATTACTGCTATTGGAATATGCTGAATCAGAGATTTTTGTGTCATGGGTGATGGTTTCTGCCATGTCGGCCCTGAAAACAAGAAAGTCTCTTTAAGAGAACGACTCATTAAAAGTTTAAAACAAGATAAGAACAGACACTAAATCTTAAGTTTTAATGGAATCAACTTCTTATTTAAGGAAAAATAAAATATACACATTATGAAATATCACAGCAGAGGTCGTAATATTTTCAATTAAATTTAAATTACATCATCTAACAGCTACACTTTCAACACACTCAGCTGAAGGAAGAAGTTAGGTCGATTGGAATATCTTAGAATTTCCACATATTTCTGCTCGAGTTCCCCAGTATTACACCTGACCCCAAGTGCGATCATCTTCTCTCATCTACACAGTATAGTAGATCCCGTAGTAATAGAATGCATTTAAGAAGCCTATAACACGTACAGCGTACACTCAATATGTGTGTTCATTCTGAGATGATCCGTGGAAAGATCTTCACTAAACTAAACATTATAGACCAAAATAAACTGCTTCTTTATCAGAAACAAATATTAAGACGCGAGATTTGGCGTCCTCACAGCGGCGTTGAAGAAGATTCAAGTCTTCTGAGATATGACGCCGTCTTGACTAGTAAATAACTGCCGACAGTGCGGGATCTCTGTCTGCAGGGTATAACCCGCACAGAGTACAAAGACGTTCGTTAAGAGTGTGATTCATTATCAAGAAATTATTTCAGTTTGTGAAGACGATTTTGTATTCAGGTGCAAAAGACATGTAAAGAAATAGAGAACCCGTTTTTAAAAACCAAAACTGGGACACTTAATAATAACATTTAGATCCCCGGGGGGCGGGGAGGTATAAAATTTTTGACTCGTCACGCAATAAAAAAAAGTAAAGTAATATTAGTACAACGAGATAACTGAGATAAAAAGTACAATATACAGATACAAAAATTAATAATAATAATAATGATCAATTTTATTTATTATCCTCCCATCTAGGCCTGGGTCTTTCACGTGGTCTCCTTCCCTCAGGTCTCCCCACCAAAATCCTGTATGCACATCTCCCCACTCCCATACGTGCTACATGGTCCGCCCACCTCATTCGTCTTGATTTGATCACCCGAATAATATTTGGTGATGAGTACAGATCATTACGTTCCTCGTTATGTAGTCTTCTCCACTCCCCTGTTACCTCGTCCCTCTTAGGCCTAAATATCCTCCTCAGCACCGTATTCTCGAACACCCTCAGCCTATATTCTTCCCTCAGTGTAAGAGATCAAGTTTCACACCCATGCAAAACAACAGGCAAAATTATAGTTCTGTATATCTTAATCTTTGTATTTTTGGATAGCAAACTGGAAGACAGAAGATCCTGTACCGAATGATAACAAGCACTCCCCGACTTCAATCTAATCTTAATTTCTTCCTGAATGGAATTTCGATTCGTTAGGGTTGTTCCCAAATATTTGAACTGTTCCACCCCTTCAAAGGATTTATTATCTATCTTTATCTTATGATTTTGTCCTGCATTCTGATCTCGAGACATGACTTAGTTTTCTCAGCATTTACTTCTAGACCAATCTCCTTACTAGCGACTACTAAAGCTTCTGTGTTTTTCTTTATACCATGTACGCTTCCGCCCAATATATTAACATCATCAGCATAAACTAGAAGCTGATGTGTACCATTTAATTTCAAGCCCTCCTTGTTTGTCTGAACCCTCAAACCATTCTTAATAGGAAATTTGTCAGACAAATGTTTGCCTACCCGGACTATGCTATAGGTTGCATTTACACACATTTTTACTAGCCTTACTAGATTCATAGGGATACCAAACTCAATAAGAATATTACACAAGACCTCCATCCTAACTAAATCATAGGCTCATTAAAGAAATGAATAATGAATAAAAGCAAACGAAGGTACAGAGTTTCAAATATTCATATGTGAAGAAAAACTTAGGTGCAGGGAACTAATCCAAAACATCATCAAGTTTCTGTTATCTGTGAAACTGAATACGAAAATGGGCTGTAGTAAGAGACGGACACAGGAACGAAGGAACATATTTTTTTGTATGTTCATCTCATTATGAAAGCGAAGTACAGCAACAAATAAACACAAGGAAATTATGCGAAAATAAAATTCAGCTTTTCGTATCTAAGAACCTGAACAAAGAAGAAAAGGGGCCTGTAACAAAGACAAGCCCTGAAAAATAAGCTGAAATAAAGCAGTATTGTTTATATTCGTGATGATGTATATAATAGCGGAATTAAGTAACATACAGACAATAAAATTAAGAGGAAATCAAATATACCTCCTGAAATTTATAAAATAAGCATAAAACAGGAAAACTAATGGCAATAAACGCAATGATTTCAACAAAATAACTTGCACCAATTTGAATATGTTCCTCTAGGTGTGCTTAAATATCTTAAAAACATTTTATATCTGCAATAATTGAGTCTGTAGTTTTATTGTGTATGTTTAAAGTAACACGAGCTCCATCACGTTTATTAATGTGACATGATCTGGCCATGACCCTCGCCTAATACACCTTCTTGCAAGGAAGTAAGGGCTCCCGAAGGTTTGTGCACTAATTAACACACCGCGTGCCTGAAAACGTGACAATCCTACGGAACACCGCCTAAAGAAGGAAGATCAATAGCGCCATGTCTTGGTGGCTGACGGAGCTCCTTGGGCAAGGCAGGACTACCGGAACGCATCTTTCCCTGTTCCGTGCATGCTGGAGTCACTACTAAACACAAGAGTGTTTAAATAGTGTTGCTTTTCTCTCCACAATTTCCACGGCCTTTGACATTATATCAGTCAGTAATGAGACTCCCTATGAGTTGAATGGCTGGGGCTCGATTCTCGGCACAAGTATGGATTTTCTCTTTCGTCATCACGTTCATACTGGCCAGAGATATAGCAGAAAACGGTGCACGAACTGACTACAGCTTATCCCTCCTTGGCAATACTGATCCGGGGTCCACTAATTCTTCAGCTCAACAAGTAAGAAATATGAAAAGACCGGAGTATGAAACTGACTATTCTACCCTATCTAGTGCCAAGACCTAAAATGTCTGGAGCTTTATTTACATACCTTTTATCCCTGTTCATGGCGTGCGCTTAGATAGCACGAGCCAGAGAATGTGATCTAGTATTCGCGAGAGAAAGTTCTCTTAAGAGGCAGTGAAAGAAGCCAACTACGAGAGGGCATTAAGAGAGTGCGAAATATGACTCCGCAAAGGGCGCCGGAACTAGGGGCCTCAACAAGTCGCGATTTTATATTAGTATTGTCGAAAGATAATAAAAGACGTTTGTGCTCGTCAACCATCATAAAACCATGTTCTGAGTAAGCTCACAAATTTTCTTTCGAGCGACGTAGCAGTGCTCATGGATCCCAGCTAGAAAGTAGGCCTACCTAGACTATATTTCTGACACAGAGATGTATTGGCTGACGCCGTCCAAACTGTTAACGATTACAAACACATTCTGCATAACAGACGGCTAATACTGTCAATGAGCTATCGCATATTGTAAATTTCCAGAATTGATTTCGAACAACAGGCTTCTTGTTGAAGAAGACGCGAGAGCGGTCACGAATTGCTCTTCCAGAAAAAAAAAAAAACAGACAATATTGGAGCGCGATTAAAAGCGTCTCCACGAAAATCTTTCCGACGGTTATCACAGGAAACCGGTGTGTCAAAGTAACTTATGCAGGCAGCCGTAAAATTACTTCGTTTGAAACAATACACATTTACAGTGGTGCAACATTTCAGGACGCAGACTGGGCTGGGAGGGTGTGTATTTTAATTGGTAATGTGAAGCAGTGTGTAGTGGCGAATTCAGTTATTTGCTAACTTATTTTACAGATGAGGCATGGTTTTACTTCAATGGCCACGTGAATACTCAAAATAGCAGTTACTGGTCAGTAAATAATCCCAGAGTAACATAGGATGCACCGCTATATCAAATTAAATTTTGGGTATGGTACGCCATCAGTAGGCTAAGCCAAGAATGTTCGGGGTCATCTTCTTTTCGGGCAAAGTTCAGGAAGCTGCAATGGACAAATTACCCTACTATTTATCGAAAATGTAAGTGACAATCAGACGGAATACGTGTTCTTACAGCAAGATGGTGCAACCGCTCATACAGCCACCTATTCAATGGTCGCCTTACGTAACATTTTTAGACCGAATAGCTAGTTGTCCTTTGTGGTCTGCTTGTTCGCCCAGTGTGATGTCAGGTGACTATTTTCTGTGAGTAAATTTGAAAGACAATGCATGTAAGTACGATCCACACACAGAGGACGAACTTACAGAAACCACGAGGGACACCGGGGATTTAATATACACGCATACGCACAAATGTCCAAATGAAACCTTTACAACTTTAAACGAGTACAGCTTCCGAATGGGTCACACAACGTAAGCAGTTTTTTTTGCATATGTTAAAGCAACGCTGAAAGTTTATTTTTATTTAATATTACTTTATTTTACGATTAATTGTTTTATTTATTACAGAACTGACAAAGCCGACACCCCAGGGAAGGCTCAGTGAGTGATAGTTTATTGAGACCACCTTCAGACGCAAAATACCGAAAGACACCACCACGTAGACCACCGACGAGTGGCGTAAGAAGTTAATGGAGAAGGGACGTGTAATTGGGCAGACAGGTTCCGGGCGTGCGAGCAAAACTTTAGGCTTTTTCAGAGCCGCGGATCCTAACGTTGTGGCGATTCACTCTCCCTGAGACATAGAAGGTAGCCAGTCTCAATGAATCACGCCACACACTGAGTCTTCCACAGGGGTGTCAACATTGTCAGTTTTGCTGTAATGAATAAAGATAATAATAAAATAAACAAATAAATAAATAATGAATATCAATAAATAAAAATAAGCTTTATGAGTTGATTTACCATATGCAAAAAAAAAAAAACTGCGTTACGTTATGTGACCTCGTGTAGAAGCTGAACTTATTCGAAGGTGTAAAGGTTCATGTGGACACCCTGTATATTTATATGTTTTCTCTCCTGAAAAATTATTTACGTAGCAACTACAAAACAGTTCAGTTGTGATAACACTTAAAGTACTAAGTAACCGAGGATAAAAAAATAATTCAAGGTACAAAATTGTAAACTTGCATCACTATTCTAATGCATTTTAGATTTGATTCTGAGTCTTAGATGCTGTGCTGTGGTGCTAGTATTCTATATTCTAGGTTTCATCCTGGACTTTATGGAGTATACATGTTCGTAGTTCCAAATATTTCTGTTGTATAAACTTAGCTTCTCACAAAGCATAAATAAAACAAGTAAATATATATTAATATACCTGTTACTGAAAGTAAAACTTTGCTCTTCTCTGCCAAACTTTATAAAAATCTTAAATAAATACAGCATAGGAAGTAACGTTTTACAATTCTTCATTCACTCACACCTCAATAATATTATTTATTTACCCAAACCAATATATTTTAATAAAAGTGGTAACGTAAGTATAATTATACCTTCGTGGCTGTCTTTAATACTTCTCACATATTATACATTTATGATCACATTAGATCAGGTTTGCCAACACAACACAGTCACACTGCTCTAAGTAATGGTACCCAAGATACATCACAAAAATATTTCATGACAGGTAGGCTTTTAGGTTTAATCTTGATGACATAAATTCAATATAGGCCTGCCTCTGCAAACATACACTTAAAATACACAATGTATTCCAGCAAAGCTGGCTTCTTACTAACAAGGTTAGGCTGTGACGTTTAAACCTACTGACAGAAACTTATTAGGCTTTGAGATATCATTTTAGTAATAGATATCGAACATGCATAAAAACAAGAACTTTAATCCACAAAGTTTAAGCTGTCACTTTCTTATTCTCTATTTTTTTGTGGTGAAGGGCCCCGCAGCAGATGCTACGGACGCACCGCAGCCTTAAGGCTTATTGTACAACCCTGTGATGAAGATGATTAGTTTTTTCGTTTTTACAAGTAATGGAGCAACGGTAGAATAAAACTGACAGGGGAAAACCGAAGTACTCGGGGAAAAACCTTTCCCAGTACCACTTTGTCCACCACAAATCCCACATGGACTGACCCGAGATCGAACCCGGTCCTCCGCGGTGAGAGGCCGGCGACTAACTGCCTGAGCCATGGCACGGCCCTTTACATTTCATATACTACGATTATACTGACTAACAAATGTTACTTTTCTTACACAAAAACAGGCTTTCGCGGCACTGATGCATGAAGTTCCTATTACTAGAAAATTTACCATGCTTCTTTTCTATATTAGATCTAAAACATAAATGTCATACCTCGCATCCACATACTGCAGCTTGGGGTTACATATTTTCATAGTGCTATGAGTAATCGTGCCTTGATGGTTTGAAATTCTGGAGCACTCATTAATCAGTCACATATCAAAATATGGATACTTGTTGATGCTAATTTTATAGGTGTCACACGTGTGATAACTAGCACTTGCATGCCTTTAGCGGTTACAACTAATGGCACTGTTACCATTGCGAAAATACTATCTGGGGCATTTAGTGGAGCCTGGATTCTTTCACAGTTATCACTCACAATAATACAAACAACCGAAACAGAAAATCACCACCGCAATCTTCATTTCTACACTTCCAGCACAGCACAATCTTTCATCGTACTGATAACCTCAATTGTTCGGTTGTTATTCTTAGTGTCGGTGGACAAATTAGGTCGAGGCCTTACATGCACCAGTCACCGAATAGTATTAGAACTCACCAACGTGTCATTGTCACAAATAGAAATGATCAGTAGTTGATTCATGTTTCAATATTGCATTAGACGCAAGAAATATTCTACAGTTACTCTACCGTCAAGGATGCTTTCAAGCCTCCATTCGCTGACTGACATAACAACTCCCTCCTGGCCATTTGATCACGTATCAGTACACGTGAGTGGAGCAGCATAACCAACTCACACTTCTTCCCACTAGCACGCGTCGAAACAAAATCCCCCATACCAAGCACAACCCGCAGGAAAACAAAACAAACTTCGGGTATCATTTGCTGAAATTAAGGTACTGATTACTGCATAAATACGTGTTTACGTGTATCACAATTATATTCACAGATAAAATAGAAATAACATTTTACTGGCTGTTCGGGAATTACACGGCACATTTTCTCGGTCTGTAAATCCACAAAGTAAGTAGGTGCTCGAATTGTTGAAAATGTTATGCCGGTAAAATATAGTTCCAAGGAAGGTCCTTCAGCATGCGCGAACCTTTCAAAATGTGCAAACTACAAACATTCTAAAACAAAAATTTCTCCAGCACGAGCCGCATGTAAGGCATGACTAATAATTATCCCTGTGGAAAGAGGCAAGAAGGAACTGGGCAGAAGTATTGATGCTACAGTCATTACATGAAAAATGATAGAGCACGTCACGGAACTGTAGGTTCCCAGGCAGTACAAGCTTACCCTTATGGCAAGTTATGATAAAGACTGTAAAGTAATCAGAAGTGGATTGTTTTGACTATGCAAAAGAGGAAGTTGGCCGGGATAGCGTAGTCGGTATAGCCACTCGCTACGGGCTGAACGGTCCGGGGATCGAATCCCGGTGGGGGCGAGATTTTCCGCACCCGTCCAGACCGGCCCTGGGGCCCACCCAGCCTCCTATACAGTTGGTACCGGGTCTCTTTCCCGGGGGTAAAGAGGCCGGGGCGTGGAGTTGACCACCCACCTTCATCTAGTGCCAGGGTTAAAGAAAGAGTAGAGCTATACCTCTACTCCCCCTCTGGGCCTTCATGGCCCGTTCTAGAGAGAACTTTATCTTTACTTTTATGCAACAGAGGAAAGAATTTAGCTTTTACTACAGTAAAGTTCATTTTGTTTTTAGCATAATGGGGCCGTATTATGGCGTAATTTAATGTTAACATTCGGAGGGTTGCAGGAGAATCATAGGACGCATCATTGAATTTGGGTACCAAATCAGCATTTGTTATAGGATGGAGAAAAACCATGGGAAACCTTGATAGAGGTGCCCGGTCGCGATAATGCCGGATACTTGCTGACTGACAGTAGCCTATGTTCAGATTAATACAAGTTTCGTTCTTAGTAGCAAACGTCGTGAAGTTCGTTTCGCCATAATTTGACATAACATTGAAATGCCGCGTGTAGTCAGTTGTTAGAAACGCCTGAAGGTAGCTGTGTTGACTGTAGAAGTAAAACTTTATTGTTGTTTTATTGCACAAGAATTTAGTGCAAGTTTAATTCATATGTTCAAGAAGGAAATGGAGATATGAGTTGCTCACAGCGGTGTTGATAAAGATTTCAGTCTTTTGGGATGTTACGCTGTGTTGACTGGTAAATGGTTACCGACTTTCCAGAAACGATTAGTACCTCCCTCTTCAGGGCCAAGTAGTCCAAGAAGAGTAAAAAAACTCGGTTTATTCTCCAGTTTAATCCCACAAATGAATGGTGCTCTTCTTCCACTCCAACACAACTTCCGCAGTAGCCTACATATATACAGTAATAATGGTGTTACTTCAAACGTGACATTCTGAAGGACTTGTAAATTTTTCACAAAAACACAATGTTCGAAATGGACCGGAACGCAAGGAAATGCGTTTCAGTTGATACAAAAAATTAAAAGCTTTCCGGTTCGTAAAACCGAACTAATTAAGTTTTATGAAATATTTTTCCTTACCGCTCCGCGTATCAAAATTTTCCAAATCGAGGACTGAAAAAGAGCATGCGTATAGGAGAAGGCGTTTCCACTTGCACATCCACAAGTATATTCCTCAAAACTTCTGAATGGTTTTGATAAAAGTCATTGGGGCTCTGTATTAACATGTGTAAGGCGAATTTCATTTTGGTTTTATCCTACTGCATTGTTTCGACTTCCGGCAGGAGTAAGCAGGGTCAGCCCGAGACATGGGCGCCCCGAGCAGGCTAATAATGTTGCGCCCCTTCAAACCGACGTCTTTTCAATTCTATAACCTATGACAGGCCTGGCGAACATTTTTGAGGGCGCTTTTCCAAATTGTGGACAATTTTCTGAGAAGTTCTTTCGTGTGTGCAAACCTGAGTTTCTTAGCACCATATTTCTGATCATTCCAGTGACGTCTTATTGCCCCTTATAGGTTGGCGCCCCGGGCAGTTGCCTGGCTGGCCCGCCCCTTAATTTGGGCCTGGGGTTAAAAGATGTTTCTCTTCTGCAAAGCGTCTAGAACGGCTCGGATTCAACCCACCCTCCTGTTCAGTGGAGTCTGCGGACTACTTCCCCTAGGCTAAAGCGGCCGGAATGTGAAGCTGACCACTTACTTCCGCACAGTGCCAAGATTAAGAATGAGTGCAGCTAAACCTCCACTCCTCCATATGCGTTCATGTTATGGGCAAGAACAACTTTGTCATTACCATTAAACCATCGGTTCACTATAATTTCTAGTTTTACTTTAAAAGAATTGGAATATTTTTAACAAATAAAGAAATGTACGCAGAACATAAGAATTTTAGCTCATTCGCTTCCTTCACTTAAGTATCTGGAAAACAGTAAGACGTAAAAATTACATTTTCAGTTTTCTTTAAACCTTTGTTCCAAACATTTTTCGCTTCGATAAATATTAGACAGTTAAGTTCGAGATGCACACAGAAAAACGTTTAGGTTGTCATGAAAATTTTTAGCTGTTATTTTTACATATTAACCAACATTTGAGTGCACGAAAAAATTTAGTGAACCCTTATAACACGATGCTGCATGAAAATACCTTAAGCCGTTCTGAAGATGTTTTAAGCTTATAGACATATGTATGGAGGTAGCAATTTTAATAAGGGCTTCGTAGGTATGCAAGTAGACCTAAAACCCGTTACCCATTTAACAGGAGGCGGGGTGGGCACCAGAGGAGTTCTGGACGCTTGGGAAAAGAGAAAAATATCTCGTTACTGGGACTTGAAACTGGTCGCTCATCTCTGCCTAATGACGATGTTAAAAATACTGTATATTTGTAACAAAGCTGTCAAGCAAAGACGGCATATTTGTATTTCGTTTATAAATTGCTTAAAAACTGTGTTAATAGTTCAGATTAGACCTGGAAAGGATGTGAAAAAAAAGCGTCCGTGGCCTAGTTTGAGGTACTGTTCCGGACTGCGAAATACGTATCAAGAGTCCTACTCACGCGACAATGACTTTCGATCGTAATTCATATTGAATAAGCAGTATAAGAAAAGGATACTTAGAAGTGGAATGCAGAATTACACGTGCATATCCAGTTGACCTTGGCTCTGTTTCTGTAGTCACGTTGTTTAAACAGGTGTCTATGAACTGTCTGGGCCACACCTCGATGCAGGCCTCTGCGGTGCACTGAATTGGTGGGCAAAGTCATTTGAAGGAAAGTAAGTAAGCATTAAGGCAGCCAGTCTGTCAGTTAATCAGGAAGAGAGACAAGAAGTCAGTAAATCACTCAGTCAGTCAGTTGGCCAGTCAGTAAGTCAAGCAGGTAGGCACGTAGACTGGCTGTCAGTTTAAAAAATAATGCGATTTTTCTACGTTCGGTAATGGAAATAACAAATCTACTTCTCAATGCTTAATTTCTGGGGCAGAAATTAGGTTAAAGTTCGTGGATACACGTCATTCACATTCTAATTGTAGGGGCATATGTGTGTGCGTATATTTTGTGTGTATGTATATATATCCATAAGGATATATATTCATTTATCAGACCAATATCATTTGTCACTTCCCGCCGCTATTTAAATTCGTGCGTAAGTAGGCGCTGAGTCGGCTGCCTTGCATGTGATAAACAGCAGAAAGGAAGCGAAAATAATATTGGTCAGAAAAAATAATGTTCCTGCAAATTCCGTGCTAGTTTGTGTGTGTGTGTGTGTGAATGTGCGTGAGTGTGAATGAGAGCCCATTAAGGCTAACACAGACAGCAGTAAGCAGCAAAGGAGTATCAGAACTGCATCGATTTTCATGAAAATCACAACTGTTCAAGAACACTACGTGAAGACCTCCTGTGTCTAACTTAAAAAAATCGGTCACGAAATGTGGAAAGTACGGAGTGAAATTAATTTAATCCCTTTAAGTAATGTCACTGCGACCATTCTCTTGAAAATCGCGTTTGCTCGAAGGCTTTCCCTGAGGAACTCCTGTCACGAATTTCATGAAAATCTAACAGTCGGCTTAGTCACTGGTGCCAGGTCACAATATACGAACAGACCTATGGATATAATCCTCGCTATTAAATATATGCTTAAATGTTTGCAAATTTCACCGGGGAAAGGGCAGTAGGTGCGTGCAGCTGAAGACACCTTAATCTATTACTGAACGTTAAGAAAGACTGAGCTACAAATCCACTCCCCTGTACGTAGTGCTTAATTACGAAAACTGCCTTTACTGTAGTTGCCCATCACCAGAAAAAGGTTGGTGAATCCTTGTCTATACTGTTGGTGACCATCGCGACTTAGAAAATCATTTGGAGAGCGAGTTTTGAGTAAGAAGATCATCTCCTGGGATGGGATATCGTGCAGTCTAATAAGAAATTACCGAGGTTTGGAGGTACATAATTCCTTCATATTCAGGATAGACCTCTTCTAATTTGAAGAAGGGGAAGCATGTTCCTCCTAAATGCAGTACATACTCTTGTCTACCACACTACACAGTCACATTCCTTACGACAATCTGCAAAGTATTCGCCTTAAGAACCTCATATCTCGCGAGATTTTGGTACATTTTAAGTACAACTTACTGGATATAAGTCTTCTACATCGACATCTTTCCACGCCCAACAAATACCTTTAAATATTCGTGCTTCATTTCATGAAAATGCCGAACGATGGAACAGAGAACTAATTGTGAAAGGCGACACAATTAATGAGAACCGCACCGCGAGAAACTCGTGTATAAACTGAAGCTGACAAAGTCTGGGGCAGGAGCAGATTTTTTGAGGGGACATGCTGGTAGAGAGAGATTCTTGATTTCGAAGACAGATGTCTTTATAGTGTACAGCTTTTCTCTCTCTCTCTCTGTCTCCCTCTTGGAGATGAGAAATTGCAAAGAGTGGAAGCAGGTCCGTATTTATTCCATGTTCTGACGAAGTGGGTCCCATGACACATAAATATACATAAAACTGAAAGTGCTGTATTGCTTTCCTTTGTGGTTTTATGAATGTTGTGCCGCAACGGTCAGACCCTCCAGTTCCTGGGCTAGTTCTGGAACGTCAGATCTTGCGACACTTGAGGGTAGAAACCAGGCGCTCGAACTCTGTCCAGAGACCTTTTGTCTTGTGACAAAATTATGGATCCATGGAATGTATATATGTATGTATGTATGTATGTATGTAGACCTGATGCGGCAGCATGCCACTATCTCTCGTATATAAAATAATAAATACTGCAGGGGCTGCGAGAGATCAGTCCCTACAACTGTAATTTTCTAAACTCGAAGGCATAGGTCTTTTAGAGAGATAGAGAACAACAAAATAAGTTTTCAAATTTCCCCAAATAAGTATATTAAAAAAGTTACATTATTTAAAATAAGGAGCGAGGGTGACCTTCATTAACTGAACATACATTACACAAATTTCTAAAGCTTCACTGACCAAACAACCGCCGTAAACCTTGGGTTAATTCAAAAAATAAACCATCCCACCTTGTAGAACTAACGTGACGGCGCAGACCAGCAGCACGGCGTCGGACTTCATGGCGGTGCCAGTATGTCACCTCGACGGTAATCTATGCATGACGACTCAATCAAGAATAATCTTTTTCTATCCATCTTTCAATGTTGTTAACTTAAAAACACTGTGTATTCCCCCCCCCCCCCCCCCTACTCTATTTCACCCGTTTGCAATTTCTCCATGAACTAATAACTGCCCAGTTTGGGTAACCTCAATCTATACGTTTACAAAATTTTAGTTCCTGGTTGTCAGCAAGTGCCTGCACAACAAATTACTCCGTATTCAAAATTTACCACGCCAGGTCTCCTAGTTAAAATCAGCATTTTCTATTTTCAAGGTGGCTGGTGTCCTACATTACATTAACATCCGCATTTTTCTAAATTTAAAAAATAATCAGTTTTGCTACACTACAACGAAAATGTGTGTTCTTCGCAACAGGTGTGTACAATTAAATTTGGTACTGAAGGTCTATATAACAACTGCCTAATTATTTGATTTCTTATCTGTCAGTTATAAGGAGTCTAAATGTAGTTAAAATATCTAAAAATGACTCGTCCTCCCACATGACACAGATCTAATTTTTATAGTGGTAAATAATCCCATTATCCCCAGAATGTTCCGCACGTTTGTGGGAAAAATGAATCACACCTGAACATCTGCTACAAACGTTCTCTCTCAAGCCAAAAGAAAAGTATTTCCGTGACATATTAAGGTAAGTGGCTTTATTGATGTGGCCTGTAAAGGAATGTGGATTTCTAGTAACAGAGAAATATAGAAGGATCTATTTAATAGTGTTATTAACTGCTAAATTGGCCGTGCCGTGGCTCAGACGGTTAGTCGCCGGCCTCTCACCGAGGAGAACCGATTTCGATCCCGGGTCAGTCCATATGGGATTTTGTGGTGGACAAAGTTACACTGGGACAGGTTTTTCCCCGAGTACTTCGGTTTTACCCTGTCAGTTTCATTTCACCGGTGCTCTGTTACAGCGAAAAACGAAAAAAAAAATGCTCATCTTCATCACAGGATTCCACAATAAGCCTTAAGACTGCCGTGCGTCCGTAGCATGTGCTGTGGGGCCCTTCACCACAAAAAAACTACTAAATTATAGCGTCGGTGTTAGGTGAAAATATGGAGCATTGGTAGAATAATACTGGCAGGAGAATATCGAAATATTCTGAGAGATACTTCATAGAGAGTCACTTTTTCCATCAAATGTGTGTGGTAGACATTGCTGCACGCATGTGGTAGACTGTGTTCCACTTCCTTCAAAAAGTCTGGATTGTCTAGAAATAGACATTTCTAACTTTTGCACTCGTCGGAAAAATCACTTACCGCTTTAATATATGCAATTTTTTGATGCAATAAATATTTAAAACTCTTGCCCTCTCTTACCTTGCCCTATCGTCCCCCTTTCTTCTGTCTCTTCTCATCTTGTCTCTTCTCTTCACTCGTTTTACCTATTCTCATATCCTCCGAACACACCACACAGCACAACCCTAACCAGTAGCAGGTATATTCACTAGCGTGCGTCTTACTGGCAGGCAGAACCACGTACAGCCCAATACATCTGTAACAAGCAGAGGGCCAAATTCCTATGTTCACTCTGCGACGGCTGGAAGTCAGCGATCGGCAGCAAGCACATGTTCAGCACACGTGAATGTAAGCAGCACGTGCACGAGCGCACCTCTCCCGTCATTTCATGAAACATGACCTAATCCAGTGGAAGCCATACTTTCACCTCGCAGCCTCCCGTTCAATGCCAAGCTTTATAAAAAATGCAATGCTTGCGGATACGAGTAAAACATTTTTGTACACGACAAGAACATCAAATCGTTTTTGGGCCAAATTCCAAACAATGCTTCCGAATGTCAGAAATATTGGTCGGTGCTTCTCTGCAGTTAATAATGGATATACAGTTTCGAATACGATGGTGATTTTAATAATGAATTGGAAAAAAAAAATAGATTTTAAATCCTGGGATTAATACTAGATCCGAAAAACATAACGTTCCTGCTTTCATCACAGAAACACGTGCGACATGGAATTACATATGATGTGAATAAAGTACAGCTGTTCCTGTTCACGCTGTGAAAGCATATGTGGGAGTAGAGGTATAGCTCCACTAATTCTGTACCTCTATATCAGATGGAGGTGAGTGTCAGATTGACGCCTTCCTCACGTTAACCTCAGGTGAAAGAACCTTCTGTATTTCATGAATGGGAGACTGTGGGCTCCAGATCCGGTCTGGACCCTTTGGAGAAGAGAAAAATCTCTTATCCCTGCCTGGAATCGAAAGACGGTTTGTCGGCTGTCCAGTCCATATCATAGTTACTATAAAGACTACGCTAGCTCCACTCACAAGTATGGTACCAAGTGACTAGTATTAGTCATTTGATATTCCGTGTTGTATTATTCTCATGGAGCTTTCATTTATCTTATTGGAGTTTTGTAAAAATTTCTTGTATTGAAGATTTATGTATTTGTAGGCCACAAATAAGTACATAAATTGTAAATATACACATACATAGATTTTAAAAACAATTCATAATGGTATATATACATTGATTTCATAAAATCAAGAGCGGAGTGAAAGCTAGCCTTTCCTTCTGAAGTATGTTCACTGTGAACTTTTCTGCCCAGTAGTATAACAACGCAGGGGCTGTAGTCCTGAAAAGGCGCCTCATGTTTCTTAAACTTTCTTCGACCGCTGGACTGCGTTCACACGGCCCACTCAGTGGCCGGACACGTAGCTGCCGGCTACTGCCAGACCGTTTAATCTTATGGAACCATTCAGACAAAACACTGTGGCTTGGCGACAGCGTCTACGGCTGAAAAGTGGCTCTCTGCTCAAGCGGCTGAGACACGTTTTTGTGGCTGAGCCACTGGAGAACCCACAGTCTTGTGAGAGGATTTATACGAGCCACAGCTGTGCCCATTGTCCAGCTGAAACTCGTCTTGGCTGGAGAGTGCAGGCATTGAGGACAAGTGTCTGTGACGTCAGATCTAAACGTGTCCTGCCAAACCACTTGTGTGTCTGTGGTTGGGACTCTAGTGCCTCGTCCACGGAGTAACTCGTGTTGAACGCATCCTGAAGGTCAGATACATACTAATGTAATTCTACGAAACAGCATCAATAGGCTCAGACGGCAGATTTACTTCTTTAAATAAATGTTGATTTTCATCCTGCGAGGCATGGCTCACTTTCTTTTTACCGGATATTGCATGCCTACTGAGATGGAAGTACTGAGATTAGTACACGTGTTGTTATCGCAACCACGTCATTATCGCTTGATGTAAATTAACACACAATTGTCCTTGTGCTTAAGCACCGCACCATGAAGACATGTAGGCCTACGTCTCATAATCGGGAGAAAAGAAATATAAACTTCTTGAATTTTGCAGGCAAAACTGCAGGTGGTGGATGTCTCAAAAGATATAAATACGATATAAGCAAATGCAAATTTTGTATATTGTGGAAAAGCACTACAATGTAATATGGCTTAATGCTTGGTTTATTGCAGCGATATTTTCAAACTAATATGCACAGGTTTCTTTGGGTGGGGAGGGGGTTTGGGTGACGTATCCACAGAATTTTGTCGTCACGCTACCATCTTCTCAGGGGCTGAAACAAAGTAAATATAAATTATGTTTGTAAATATTAATTAAATTCTTACAGGTGTTCAAACACCAACCCTTAGTCCATTTAAGAAAACCTTTATTCTTCAGTGACAGGAATATCTTGTGACTGGTCACTTGAGAATTACTTAGTAAGAACCTATTGTGGATATTTTAAGGTACTCCTTATTACTTTCCTGGAGGGACTGAAGGAGACTACGAACATCTATTTTCAATATAAGCGGTATTCAGACTTAAGTTCGAATCCACAATATTCCACGGTAAAACCTGAACTGCTAACTACTACACTGTGATGCTTACCTCGTGCACATCAGACATTTATTTTACATCACCATTTAATTACACGGCCCATGACATGTAGGCAGTCAAGTGTCTGGCCGTTAAAAACTAATTTGTCTTAATGAAGATTATGTTACATGAATTAAGATTGCATTAATCATATGATATGCAAGATGGATAAGGCTTAATTCAATCATAGATAGCTTGCCAGGTATAAAAAATTTGTATATCCTTTAGAAATTAATGAAGGTTTAAGATGTGTTACGACTAACCTAATATTGAACCAGTCAGATATGCTGGAAAGATCGATAAGTTTGAGTGAAAAACTCAGTGGGAAACGCAACCAGAAATTGGGTACCAGGTTTGCGTTCCTTAAGTTACGTTACGTTTCTGGATCAACTACTACTTGTATGCTGTGTCAAATAAGATATAACATGTAGGTTCTTAGGAATAAGTATTTGAAACCTTTAGGTCTACAAGGTGATTGGTGTTTAACTGAAGAAAACGGTGAAAGCGGAGAATAATTTGTTAGAATAACAATATGTGGCGAGATTCGAGCTGGAGACCTCTCGAAAGCAAGTCAGACACTCTGCCACTCTTTCACTTTCTTGATGTTTGAAGTAGCTAGTCGATTCAATTTCAGATAAAGCAAATCTTATACTGACTGAGTTGAAGGTTCGTCCTTCATATTCTGGCGTGGGCGGGAGCCACATAAACCCTCGCCATAAAAGACAGGCACCTTACAAATTGTTACACTTGGCTTCGGAATTCGAAGGCCCTCCTGTGAACGAGTCTCCGGGTTACGTGAAAGACAGAGAACTTTTTAACCACATGAGCGATCATTGGTGCCTCAAGTAACACTCTGATCTATGGAGTTGGTACGTCGCGTAAGACGAGCATAAAGCAGACAGAAAAAAGACTTTGCACTTGGTTGTCCTTCTGCCTAAGAGAACCTATTACACATCTTATCAAGGGAGATAGGAAAGAAAATGTTCCTTAGTGCTAAAATACCACGCCATTAATATGTGTAGTTGGAGATCCACATATATTCGCTAAATCGCCAGTTGACGGAGATGAGTGGTCAGTATTAAATTCCATTCGCTTTACCTAATAATTCCTAATGCTAATTTGAAATGCTTAGGGTGGGGCCCTGAGCCAGACTGCCGCAAGAGAACAGCGAATCCAGGCAGAAAAACATGTAGTATGTGTGTGATAGGAAGTTCTATCGGTCGTGAGTGTTGTGGCACCGTGTAGTCTGGTAGTCTGGCAGGAGGAACCTGTATTTACTGGAGCGTACGTACTCCTAATACAGTAGAATAAAATTTAAAACCCAAGATTACTAAGTTATAGTGTTTCAGTCATGAAAAGCATTTGATATACAAAGGCATGGCGAGCAAGTTTGAATATTCAATTTTTCTGGGATGTTACATGCCAGGGAAACTTGATCTTTGTACACTATAATTCTTAGACAATGGTGTCACATGCTAGATATCACTGATGTGTATTTGGACTTTTTCCATCGTCACAGATTACACAGACACGACTTTTGGAAAGCAGCTTTCCTCTTCAGGTGCACCTGAAGATGAAAGCAGTCAGCTTCCGAAACATCGTGTCTGTGTAATCAGTGACGACGGAAAAAGTCCAAATACACATCAAATTTAATATTCCTCAACTCTCTTATCTCTTAAACTTGTTTCTGTCCATACTTCAAGCAAATTAAATTCTTAAAGCCCAAAATATTATAATTTAAGTACGGATACTCACTATACGGGGTGAAGCGGGAGGCTGACAGCGTCGCGAATCTTGGCGTCTATCTCATCTAGCACGTTCTCCCAGTATGTTCTACGCCACAGGTAGTAGGAGAAAGCCGGTTTAAAGGGACCTGTGCCAACAGTGTGTGTCGGAAATTAAGTCTCAGTATACAAAGTTACACACTACAAAGGCAGCTACTAAATGGGTAGAATCTTTAAGAAAATTTATAGTTTCTGCGAAACAAAATTACTTTTACATATAAATTAAGAACAGACTAAATTGGGGAGATATGTATTGCCATTTAGTTCAGATAATTATATTAGCGTCTCTTACTTGAATTCTAAAAATTCAAATAAACATTCGTGCATTTGCATGCTATTCTCCATCACTTGTTATTAAGGTGACGATGTCCGTGAATATGAAATGGGCGAGGCAAGAAGGACATATAGAAGTGAAGGAAATGCCTACAAAATTATAACTGGAACACCTGAAGGGAAGTTACCACTTGTGATATCTAAAAGCAGATAGTAAATTTGTCTCTGTCCACACCATGAAGCCACTTAAGGGGAGTAGAAATACAGTTCGACTCATTAGTAACCTCGACACTAGAAAGGGGCAAGTGGTCACATTTGGGTCCCAGCTCTCTGAGTTCCGGGAGAAGAACCACCGTTAACCATGGGCGATGCGGATGTGCAAAGATATAAAAAGAATTATCTTAAAAATTGAATTACTTACCTAAAGGTCTGAAGGGATGATCGTACCAATGAAAGGTGCTAGGGGACAAGTAACTGTCCCGCAAATGCGACGGCAGTGCTTTAAACTCCTTAACATCGGGTCGTAATGAAGGGTACCCCCACCACCAGGACTCGCGGGAAATCTTTGAAAGAGTCCTGTCCTCTAGAGGCTGAAGAACATCCGACAAAGGGCGACGCACGCCAGGAGAGTACACTGGAAAACCTGGGACAAATATCAGGTCAAACGGCTTAGACTTACGCAAATTAACTAACTAGTAGACCTGCCTGTTGAAATCTAACGTATATAAAATACTAAAGCTGATTTCGTATCAGTTAGGTCATTTATTTCCAGAAAAGACTTGCAAAGAAATCACGTTTTGGAAAGATCTAAAGTTAGAAAGATTTTAATAATAAACGACGATTTAACTGGTTCGTGTGCAGAAAGTAACTTCTTTGAAATACCAGAACAAATTTAAGCATTGCCTTACTGATTAAGAATAAGCTTGAATAAAGCATTTAAATGGTTCTTCATACTAATCGCTTCTATGAATTGATGCATGAGCCCAGAGGCAACTTAGCAATTCATATGCGGAGTCTAACCGTACGGCAAGATTTACCAGTATTTGAAAGAAGGTCAAATAAGATGGGAAGAAAAATACTGCTGCAAGGAATTTCTTATAAGATATGATATCCCTTTAATATGTGGGGCGGAAATATATGTATTTGTATATAATATAATATATATATATATATATATAATATTGTACGTATGTATGTTTTTCACACGTCATATATTTTACACATCTTTGAGGCGATCTACAGACAAACTCCACCTTACCAAATGTAAGTAGAGCAAACTTTAATGCAGATGTGCAGACTTCCTTTACCTTTCTCAGACGGCGTTAGCTCCTTTTCTCGTCGAAATTTAGGCCGGCTTTTTGTTAAAGTTTCCTCAGATTGGAACAGGTTTTCAGTTTCATTCAGACGTTTTAGATTGGATTCCAAAGCTTCCTTGGCGTTTCTGGCCCTGAAGATTGGATCTGAACATAACAGAAGAATAAACAGACAATAGTAAATATATGATTAAACGAAATAAAATTAAACATAAGGAAAAACTTTCAAATCCTTGAGTATTAAATATTCAGAATCTATAAGATAAGAGCAAATCTAACAGACAATTTGTGTAAGGAAGCCTGCAAGAGACACTACAGGTGTAGTCTGCATAGTGATGGGTTAGAGCCCAAAAGCAGATTCCATGTTTTTGTTATTTTATGAACACATTATTTGTAATGTGTGTAATTAACATTATTATGTTAATGTAGAAAAATCTACAAAATGTAAAATCTACACTTCAGTAATATTACAACAAGGAAACAGTAGATTTCAAATATACTACTAAGCTACATCAAATAAAAGCGTGGTTACATAACAAGAATTGATACTACCTCTAAAATCATACAGAAAAAATAAAGGAAACGAATGAGATCTTCACTTTTCTGGGATGTTACGCGGCGTAGATTGGTAGTAGAAGATTAGTAGAAGAGCGAAGATCTCATTCACATCGAGGCGGAAGACAGCGATCACGCAAATGTAAAGAAATTCAACAAAATAGAAGCAAAAGGTAAGGGTAATGTAGGCCAAAGTGTACATATATTAAATAACCAAAATACTACTGTTAGAAGCCTTTAGAATCTTATTTTGTGTAGGCTGGTTTTTAAGGTACCCTCTAAAACCATGCAAGAGACGTCTTTGTGCCCAGTAATGACTTACTCCGTCTTCTATCAAAACACCGATCCACCAACACTTCGCCACATCAAATGCACTAGAACGTAACAAAGATAGCATCGCGATACACTAGTTTTTAAAGGTCCCGGAAATAGGTGAGAGGGGTCCGCTATTAATTTAATATTTCTTTTGAAGGTAAAATGACTTCTTCAGCCATAAAATAGAACAAGAGACGTGGAGGCAGAAGCCCATGCACTCTGATATTGGCACTAGGTTGTGAGTGGCGAAGATTCACGTTGCGGTCGATTTACCGTCCTGGAGAGTCGCTGGTGCCGATTAATGAAATTAGGTGAACCGTCATATCTCGGAAACTGATTACAGACTTGGCAGTCGGGAGCCAATTCTCTTCACCAACAAAATCACAATTGCTCTGGTAACCGCAGAGTGTCCTATTCGAGTAATGTAAGCTCCATTCTCAGTTGTAAAAAAGCTGTGGAGACATCTACACCCTCACATCAATATAAATGCTTTATTTTCACACCAAACCCCAATGTAATTTGTATCGTAATGTTAGCAGTAAGTTATTGTTCAATTCTTACAGTTATTATGCATCATGAACTAAATTGTTATGTTTTAAATATACCGGAAAATTTAGTAGCCAAAGGTATACTGAAAGTTAAGCTGCAGAAAACAATTTTAGCGTGATGCAAGTAATAGCACTGAGGTTCAATAATTGTGCTCTTACTATGCTTGAAGTATCCAGGTGCAAAGCAGCTGTAAACAATTTCTTCTCACTTAAATAGGCCAAGACATAACTCAAAATTAAACTCATTACAGTAATTACCATCATTATGTTAACTGGATTACAAATTTCGTCACATTCAAAGCAGAATTAATGCTTAAACAACAAGCTTTTCGAACATCTTTTATCATTCTCCAAGCTGAGTTTAATTCAGTGAACCCTGCTTGTTGTAGATGTAAGAATAAATATCAGATTAAAATTTTATTATATACAAAATATTAGCCTTTACTGATACATATAATTTGTAATGTATTGGGCGGCTGGAACATCTGTATTTCTTCCTTGAAGTAACTGGGTTTTCTGTAGCTCGCTCAGAACTCAATTATTTGTGACTACGAAATTTCTATTCTCACAGCTGTAAATCCTTTTTCGTTTTTCATCAGTTTCTAATAATTGCCGCTTATTAATAAAATGAGCCTAGTATTCCTAAGTTTACTTATAAATTTTGTAGTATGTTACATTTCTTTCCTTTACATCCTCTCTTTCTTTCCATTTGCAGCATATATGTAGTACAGTCAGTTCAGGTCTGTGTGCCCCACTTGAGGTGTCATAACATTCATTTTAAATAACTTCCATATGCAAAATGGAAAGGTTTTTAAAATACGTCACATTTAATAGCTATCTAAAAGCTAAAATAATATTGTAAAAATCCTAATGGGATTTATACGTTTACAATTTTTTTAATTGGCAACAAATAAACAATTATATTAATTAAATGGGTTCACTACACAGCAGGTAACATTATTGTGAAATTTATTATCTAAAAACACTATACACAGAGACTTAGAAATCTTATTTATTCTTATGCTTAGGTATGTTACATAAGTGTACAAGAAATATGTACATCATTTAATAATGGTCAAATTATTTTACATACAGTATTGATAAGCCAAAATAATTTTCAACATTTAAGGTTACTTGTGTCTTGTCAGATGCCGCACTATTATATGTGAATGCTGTCACCTGATGTAATTCGTCACACAGGGTGAGATTCTACCTTTGCAGTAGAATGGAGGTGGAGGTGGTTGTGTTGAAGTAGTTGGTCGCCTTTAGTTCATTCAGATAAGTAAATATCTTTTCTGTTCTTAATTAGTGTTCAGTTAGTCTCGAAATCAGGGATTACTTCTATGCTTGCAGAAAGCAGATAACCACACTGGCAGGATGCTCTGCAATTTAGGTTGATCTATCGGAAATTTTGCCGCTTCTTAATTTGTGTTATACGATTATGATTATGTCAATTGAAAGCCTGATTTTCTATCCACAAAGTAACCTAATATAGGTTAATACTAAAGCGTAATCATAAATGCTACCAAATAAATAATGGCTGCCTCAAATCTTTATTGTTTATAGACATGAAAGAAATTTCTCTTTGCATATAATTTTTAAGATTTCACTCTAAGGGGCGATGCATAAGCATAACAGTCCAGTTTTTTAATATGGTAGTTTCATACTTAACAATCAGAAGGCTGTAGTGTGACAGCTTTTCGCAAAAAGGCGGGGAAAAAAAGATTAATTCTTGTTATATCATATGCATTTTATTGCTTAATATTTTTACTACGAGGAGATTCGTGGAATTCAAACACATAGCAGAAATACACTATATATAACACTCCTGTATTTGTATTAATTTAAAAAGGCATTATGTGTATTTAAAGATTAGTATTCCAGCACTCGCGTTATTTTTAGAAGTCTCTCACATGGTATGAACTCTTATTCTTACTTTAAGCAGCTGTCTCTGAGAACAGTAAAACTAGTTGAAATGAATTTTGAATAATGTCATTACCGACACAACACTTGAGCGAATAGCTACTTTAACACAACCACTGACTTGCGAGAATATATTGCTTCATCCAGCAGTGGGCTTCAGGTCGGACAATTCTTCATTATAACCACACTTAGAAGACATGAGCTGAAACAGACAACAAAACTGAGAAACCTTCAACGCAAGAAGTATCTCGCAGGTAGTTAGCTCTAGGGCTTGATATTTGATATTTAACATGTCGAACCAAATTACTACATCTTTTAGGGCGCGCAGGTCCTATAAGGAGCCAATACATTGTATTCCACCAGGACAGAGATCTGTTTACCTTCTGACATAAACCTGCATCCTGCATATTCCCAACGCCCACTGCTACGGACTACAAAGGACACAAGAATTTCACAGAGCACAACGATGGCTTAAAAAAGTATCCGATACGAGATAAACAGATCTTATGTAAGAAAATATACCGGATGTCTAAAGAAGCCCAAATATTTTGAAGGTGCACTTGTGAATTAGGAGTACTTGGCAGCATCCTTGAAAAAATTAACAAATCGGATATTATGCCTTTTTCATGGCTCGAAATCCCTAGTGGGCCAGGACCTCTTCATTGTCGAGGTTTCGAGATCACACTCAGACCCACCATAGTCGGTAGGACTCCTCTGGACGAGTGATTGGCCCGTCGCAGAGACCTCTACCTGACAACAAGCAACACTCAGAAGAGAGAGATATCCATGCCTCCGACAGGATTCGAACCCGCAATCCCAGGAAGCGAGAGGCCGCAGACCTACGCCTTAGACCGCGCGGCGACCGGGATCGGCATTTTGTGTCTAAGACTCTTGTAATTTCGCGTCACAGAACTTTTGTAATTGAAGAGAGCAATCTTTGTCGTCGACGTTAAGAAAACCTCAAATCACACAATTAGTGTACTCGTAGTTGGTAAATGCATAGGCCCAGTCAGGTTAATAATATTTTGCTTCTTTATCAAAGGACGTTGTCTCACGCGCTTTCGAAGTGTCGTCCCCTAGGCCCTGGAAGAGTGAACTCGTGGAAATATTCAAATATAGTAAATGATTTAAGCTTATGTTTAAAGAAACTGCCTTAATTAGCTATGTTCAATATAATGAAGTTAATTACAAATATACGTTTAAAATAGTTATTAAAATTACAGAGCATTCAGTGTTTCCTTGTTCCTCCTTGGCAGTGTATCGAAGCAATGGACTCCAAGACTACAACTTCCTAAAGGTGTACTTAGTTATACGTTTTTTCAAGGATCCTTATACTCTTGTGATTTGTCCGATTTTCGGTGAACAGAAGCACCGTTATATAAACGCCCGATTGCTGATATTATGTAATTACACTCTGTCGTTACAACTCACCTTCTATAGAAATCTGGTTTCTGATCTATGCATAATCCATTTCCAGACATGTGACTCATGACAGTTACGTAACTTCTGCATTAACCATTTAAAGATTGTGTAGCTCGGTTGTAAAATGTCCAGTGGCAAAATTACTTATCATCATATTTAAAAGAGACTTTCAGCTGACTTATAAATGTAAGAATACGAAATGGAAAGTTCTTAATAATGCTGACAACATAATGCGGAAAAATGGTTGGAATATGTGCTTCGTAGTAGTCAAAAAATGACTACCTATATAATTTTACAGAATTAAGATGCTGCGTTACTGCGACGTGTGTTACATGAAGTTTTATTGCGATTAAAGATATAAAAATGAAGGGAATGAACTATGCCTGAAAGTAGCAGCCTTCACCTACCGAATGGCCTAATAGGGTGCTGTCCCCATAGATAGGTCCTCTTGACGGGAGACAAGTAGCTGTTACGCAAGTAGAAGGGCGACTTATTCCAACTGAAGGGCAAGGTATAAGGGCGTAGTGAGGGGTAGTCCCACCACCAAGGGTCACGTGTCAGTCGTGACATGGGAAGTGAGAATGCAGGCTCGAAGAGTTCCGATAAGGGACGTCGGGTGTATCCTCCCCGGGTGTAGATAGGCACACCTGCAGCAAAACCGTGGTATAGAATAACGATTACTTGACATAATTCAAAATAGCATTAGATGGGACTAAACTTTCTTTTTCGTTGCGATTATACGAGTATTACTACAATTTCTTTTAAATAATGTTGAAGAAGGATCCTTATTTACAAGCTAATATCCGCGCATATTTTCCAAAAATTCTCCATCTTTCATGGACCCAGAAATTTCATCATTGCATACACAAGTATTTCCACTGGGCTATATTCTGAGTCAAATTTATTTAGTCCATGTACTCATACCACAACTCTATAAATTATTTTTATATTATTTTCTTATTTGCTCCTAGGCCTGCCAGGTAGTGTCTACTCTTCAGGTTTGCCGACGATTTTATACATTTCTCTTCTATACCATTCTTGCTACATGTTCTGCCTAGTTTACGATTATTGTCGCGGTAAAAATGGCATGCTCTTTATAATACTCGTACAATCTGCTAAGCAAAGGCTACACTCTCAGTGATACCATTTGCTTTATTTTGTAGATTTCACAATGAAGGGTCGGATATGTAAGCCGTTTGTCAACACCAAGTGGAGAACACTATTCTTCCGGAATTTTTGTAAAGAAATTCGCCTTTATCTTTATAAGCGAATCTATTTCTAGCATAGAAAGAAAATTAGTTTCTGCAATTTTTAAACTGGAAAAACTATTATACATTGAAAGTCTTTTAATAAATTTCGTACTCATTCTAGACAAAAGTAAATTTTTCCTGTCCACGCCATGAAAGTATATAGAGAGAGTAGACGTAAGGGTGTTGTGAGTGAAACCCCCCCCCCCCCCCCCCCCGGGCAAGAGAGCCATTTGTTGTTATTCTTTTACTAGTGATGCCATCGGCCGGGCTTGGAACCTACGACATGTGCATTAGTGTACTGAGATCATACAGGGGGAGTGGATGTGTTTCTACAAAGGAACCACTTTCTGTGTGACTAAAACTTTTTTTCGATGTCTCTCTGTAAGGTATGTGCATCGTATTTTTCACATTTTTATTTAGAACGTAATTAATGTAACACGTGCCATAATTATGGAGTAAGGACCAGACAATGAGCTAAAACATGTAGAGGTCAAATTTATATCGTTGCATTTATCCATTAGATTCCCTTAACTACTTCCCATTTCTTTAACAGAAAATATAGGGGTCAGTTTTATACAGGGGCGTGGGTAAAACGGCCATTTTGTAGGTTTCAGAAAATCTCAAATTTCAGGTGAAAAAGTTTTTAAAGAACGTATTGAAAACTGCGACACTTTCCTTAATAATCCCCGCAACTACTACTGTTTAGTTTATGTCATTAAAAGCAATCTAACTCCAGTTACATAAAGATTTGCCTTAGGGGGGCCGTTTTGTAAGCAATTCCCCTATATCTCCACTCATTCTTAACCTCAGAACTAGATGAGGGTAAGTGGTTAAATACACACCCGGCCGCTTTACCCCCGGGAAAGAACTTCTAGTACCAATTGCATAGGAGGCTGGGTTGACTTCCGACCCGGGCTAGACTTTTGGAGAAGATAAAAAATATCTTGCCTCCAGCGGTAATCGAACCCCGCACAGTCCAGCCCGTAACGTATTTGCTAAACCGATCTGAAAAAGTAAAGTTGTCTTCATGAACACCATGAATGTTTACGGGGTGAGGAGGTATAAGTGCAAGCATTCTTATCCTCAGCGCTAGATGACGGTAAGTAGTCAGCTTCACCCTCGGCCACTTTAACTCAGAGGAAAGAGCCAAAGTATTCCTTGAATACGTGGCAGTGTGGGCCAAAGAGCCGGTCTAGCATTCTGGAGACGAGACAAAATTCTTACCCATGTCGGGAATCGAACCATGCTTCATCAGACGCCAAGCCCATACCCTAGTCAATATATCGACTGCGGTATCCGGTTTCTTTGATAAGCAGTAAAATCGAGTTCTTAATTTGAATTACTTGAAGACAATTAACACTTACCAGCATACGTGTAAGCCACTTTATTCTTCGGCTCTAGTGGGGCAGGTGTAAACTCCCGCTGAGGGGTGGGTGTGGCATGTCGTGCTGACAAAGGGTACTTGCTGGGGTACAGACGGTCGATGTCCCCCAGACGCTTCAGGTGATCATCCCAGGCCTTTTTCGCGTCGTACACAGGCGCTAAATGCACACCACAACACAGTGAGCAAAAACAACACTAAAAACATGCAGGCCTATGTTCGCCAGCTTTCTGCTGCTAGCAGTCTCTAATTATGATATCCATGGAAATCGCAATGAACGTCTTGCAAAAAAAAAAACAAAAGGTGTGGCCTACTGAACATAGCTGGAAATTGTAGTGTATCTGTACCAAAAAATTATTAATACTTTATTCTGGGTCTCTATGTACCTAATAATCCCAAGGGATATAGTATTATGACTTACGAGTATACCTTTCTAATCCTAAAGGGGATGAATTTATCATCTTTTAGTAAGGTGTAAGTTACACAAATATGCGGAAGTAGGAAAGCATCACATTAGTAAATTCTTGTAATCTGTTAATAACTAATTAAGCTCATAGTATGAATATATATAGGAAGTGGAAATTCACGCATTTTATATTTAGCACTAAATGGAGGTGAGGGTCAACTTCATGCTTCAGCAATTTTACCTTCGGAGACAGAGTCAAATCTATCCGTTTAGGTAAGGTCCAGAAGTGATCTAGGCGTGCTGGGAGAAGAGAAAAATGCCTATTTCTGCCGGGAATCAAAACCATGTAGTCCAGAACGAAGACGATTTACTGTACTGACTAAGCTACTCCGTTGTAATTCCTTAGTGGAAAGAAATAAGTGATCTATAGAAACGGATATTCGCTGTTCATTATTTCACCTGTAATCACTGAGAACTCCACGGACCAACGTTTTGGTCCTTATCGAGAAACGTTGCAACAACAACTTTGTGCACTGTCATTATAATAACAGCAAATTTAGAGAAATGACTGTACTGTGTAACCCAACATGATGGGTTAAGTCTACCATTCATACACGTTTCAGTATCTCGGATATAAAAGCTTATTAAATGTGAATTGTAGTCTAATTTTTAGCGCAGAAAGTGGTAAAGGTATAGCCTCGGGAGTCAAGAAAGAAAGGAATGTACATTTCTCTTTCTTCCTTATGTTCTTGTACCTTCCTTCTTAACTTTGCTACACGTCTTCCTCTCCTGAAAAAAAGAAGTCAGAAAAGAAATTTCTCTCTTCTTTCCTTTGTATTCACTCTCGTTTTCCTTCAGAAATTTCAAGAAGGCAAGATAATGAAACAAAGAGAATAAGATTTCTTTCACCTTCTGTCTGCCTCTCTCTCTTTTGGGTAAGAAGGAAAGAGAAGTGGGATTGAAAGATAGAGAGAAAAAGAGAGTTAGGTTAGAATACAGAAGTGTGGGGGGACATAGAGAAAGAAAGAAAGGAGGCTCAGAAAAGAAGGAAGGAAGGAAGACGATAAGGTAATTTTCTTTCTTTTTTTTTCTCTGTATTCTTTTGGAATTATTATAGGATTTTAATAAGGTAAATAAGAAAGAAAGGAGTAACCTATTTGCGAGATTTCAGGTTCTCTAAGCGCTGTTGCTGAAGATACAAGTCTTCTGTGATGTACACCGTGTCGACTCGTAGGTAGTTACGATCGTCTCGAATGATTTCAAGCAGTCCAAGAATTTGGATGAAGGCATTAAGATCTTTCGAAATTTCGGTGACAATTTTCCAGTTGACATGGCGTAACATACCAGAAGACCTAACTCTTTTAAATAGCCTAATTATGATAACCGATTTCCCTAATCGAAAGAGCTGTTGGTCTCTCGAGTACAAAAAACATTACGCCCTTCACAACAAATCATAGTCACCGTGTTCTCTGAGGTATTTTCCTCCGTCACTGATGGATAGTCCCCATTACTTAAAAGATAATTGACACAAATTTTTCATTAATTTCTTTGAACAATATTTGTATTCTTCTCTTGCTCTACGCAAGAATCGCCATGATAATGCTGTGCTTTATAAAGCCTACACGAAACAAATTATTCCGAAGGAAGTGAACAAAAGCTGAGGAATTAAACCTTCTGGAACGTGACGCTGTGGCATTGGGTGAGAGGTTTCCAACGTTTCGAAAAAATGTGATGCCTTCATCTTCAATCCTCAAGCATGACTGTAGACGTAGGCAGTACCTTCCTTCGAAAAGTCGGGAAGAGCACACCTAACGTCACAGCTTTGCATCCTATCCTCAGAAACACAGTCGTGAGACCCTGAAATATCGCACCAATTAAAAGCCATTCTTTCAGAAAGCAAGAAACATTGCAAGGATACTATGCAGTCTTATTTTGAATGTTTGGTGTATCAACGTACTGAATGTAGGCAGAAGGGCTAATTCAAATATAAAAAACGTTTGAGTGTATACAGTGCAAAATTTGCCGCAAAGTTAATTTACGTGAACATACTAACATTTGAACATCGAATCTCCTAATTATAGTATGATGTTTCCTATTGTGATGGTGGTAAATGTATCACTTAATTGTCTAGGGAAACTTTCCCCCTTTTCCTGAATACAGTTTATATTACCACTTTGAAGTTCATGTTTTTAAAATCGCTGCATTTCTTAGAACACACAAGAATAGCTTGTCTTAAATTTGTTAACTATCTACTACAAACAAAGTACACACGATCTTACTTACGCGGTCTGCTTGAGCCCTGTGGGCGACCGACTTGAATTTCTTAACAAAAAATATTTACTTAATTAGCTAAGTACACAGGAACCTGCAGGCCAGAAGGGCCTAACAACTTGGCTGTCGCGTTTGTAGCAGTTCTAAAGTATTCATAATTTTGGATAGTAAGAGGCTATAGTTCTCAAATCTTATTTTAAAAATTTTGTGCTCTCCGCATACATAAGAATTTCTGATCACGTGACCAGTACTGAAGAAACTTAAACACCTGCCCTATAGGAGTTTCGAATTGCACAATGTGAATTTCACAACAAACATTTTCTGACACAAATACGATTTGCTACTAATATAGACTTTGGATACATTTGAAGAATTTTAGGCCTGAGACCAAACAAAAGACCGCAGAGGATTGCTCTGAGTTATGGAAAAACAATAAAGTTTTCATCACAAATCATTCACATATAAACCCACGCGCATTGAATTCTTTAAAAAGTTGGGTGTGTGTTAATCGATAGTGAATATATAGGCTTTAATCCAAACCATGCTGAATACATACGAGGGATGCATGCACCCTTGCATGCATGTGCAAATATTTCTACACTAGATATGAATGATTACACTTCTGAAATCCTTTTTACACGTCTATTAAATTTACACTTTCAATAACGGGATATTTTGATACCAGATATATGCCCTGGCTCCATATTTCGACTAATAAACAGAAATTTTCAAGTCAAATAACCTGACACAGAACGTATCAATATACTAGCTGTGTAAACAGGATTTCAGAAACGCAAACATTTATATTCATAAATAAATGAGCAGAATGCATCGAGAAAGTACAAGGAGATTTCTACACTAATTCAGACTCAAGCTTATGATAATGGTGTAGGGAAAGAAGGAGGGAAATACACTTTTTCAAAGAGAAACTCTTACTACCTGCCATTGAAACATCTTGTCAGGTATCTTCACAATTTTCTTCATTGCAAGAGTGATTTTCGTTTTTGTGTTTTACAGAAATGGTGAAGCATTTTTTTAATTTAACCGGGTCTTCTTCTTGTAGACAATTTGAAACTGGAGGCTCTTGGCGCTTAAACCAGACGGCACAAAAAAGGAAAATCTCATTCATACAAAATGTCTCACTATATAAACATATATGCCGACTCACTGGACACTGCAACATGTTTGTTTCTGCAACGTATAAGCTTGGCCTGAAACGAAACAAGTTTCATCTTGCCTGTTCTATACTCAGATGTTATTTAGTGAGAGATATGTTCATTATGGGGAAGGGATCTGGAAGGGTACCAAACACATCACCCTGCCATTCCGTAGCTTACATATTAATTAATCAATAACTAAGCATAAAGCAAGTGAAAAAATAAATTTAAAACTAAAGATATTTATTAAAAAGTTAAAATCATTAAACACACAAATTTATGACGTAAATGTGCAAGTACCATTGCGCTAAGGAAAGGCCTGTTTACATGGTCAATAATTCGATTATGTAGTTCAAAGTGTTAAGATTTCTAAAGGTACTTTTTTCTTGTTTCAGGTTGTAACTTATTTGTGAATGAAGCTTCTGGCAGTTTATTGCTTAAGGATTGACTGGTTATTATGACATGCTTTAGTGGGATTCGCGTCAGTTCTAATGAAATTACTGCTTGACCATGTAAAATGGAGGAAGTGTTTGTTTAGAGGTATAATCTGGCAACTTTGTATTTTATGTTAAAAAACTGAAAAATAAAAAAAACCATTCTCTGTCAATGCTGGAAGCTGCATACTTATAACTAAAAAACATAAAATTTGCATATAATAACAAAACCGTGTGTCAGTGCGTCTTCTGTGAAATCTTCAAGCTTTTGGCAGAGAATAGGTACCTCCACATTTCAGAGTTGTGGCCAAAAACATTTTATTGTCTTCAAAAACGTCATGACCTAAGTACATGAATTTTTAAAACGACTGTTTATCTTTAATATTTATATATACATGAAACCAGCAGACATAATTTGACAGTAAATCACTCATCTAGTAATTTTAAATATACAAGTAATGATAGAATGTTTACAGAGAATAATTATATTTTAACATTTTAATATGTGGTGTGTGTTTGTGTGTGTGTGTGTACGTGTGTAAGTGTATATGCACATAATATACTACGTGTATATTATGGTATATATAAAACTCTCCAATTGTTTGTGTCGAACTCTTACCGCGTCGTGAAAATGTCGCCTCTCGTACATAGGTAGGTCTAATCGATGTTCGAGTTAGCGTAAGAGTTAATGCTTTCAAGGCTTTTAATTTGATATGCTTAAGTTTTGAAGTGTGAAAATGGCTGATTAAAAATGTAAAAAAAGTTCACTAAGATTAGAAGCAAAAGCACGAAATAACAAAATGAATGTAATTAATCAAACTACTTCAAACCACTTTCAACTGTTTCAAAACAAAGCAGGACCCTCGATCGCTGTTCGAACGAGGGTCAGTTACACAGCACCTGAAGAACCTATGTCCCACCCCAATCAACCCCGTCATTCCTTCTTTTTAATACTGGCGATATTTCCTGATGTTCCCCCCTCCCCGCGATTGGTGTGGCACCCCACGGCTCCGCTCAGTACGTACCCGGCCTGTAGGGCACCGGGTAGAGATTGCGTGGTGTGTAGCCGTAGGTCTCACGGGATACGGGCAGATAGCGGTAGCCTGGCACGGAGATGCGGTCCACTGCGTGGATGGGCTCGTCGTACATGGACTTGCCGTAGGGCCAGGGGCTGGAGAGTTCGTGGAAATCGGACAGAAAAGGTCGGAAGATGCCGCGGGGCCGGGGTGTGACGCGGTCAGGAGCCCGCATGTCGTCCGTGCCTGGAACACCAATGGACGTAATGTTCTCAAACGTGTCAATTTCCATGGGCTTGTGCGAGGTGAATATTTGTTGTGTTAGGAGCCCTGCACCACCTTACCCTCCCGAGCAACCAGCAAACACCACAAACATAACACTGGCTGGGAGAGTGGGGAATCAATGTAAACAATTTCTACACCATGGTAAAGGTAACAGGTAAATCAATCCCATTACAGTCCTGGACAGGCCCTTTGGGTTCCAGGAGGTTGAGGCTCCCAGATTTCTAGACAATCGGCACATGAAGGTGGTAAGGCTGTCAGCCCTACGAACCAGCCGCCTTTACCCCCCAGCAAATATTCCTGGTACTCATTTCTGTTAGAGGTTGAGTCGACACCAGGGCCATAGTGCGACCGAAAGGATTATGAAAAATAAAAAATTCCAATGACAACATCGGGAATCGAACCCTCGACCTTCCGGCTTGTAGTACGTTCCAAATGCCTTCCAGATCATCGAAACTGTTCAAAGATCTCACTGAAATGTAGCGTATCTGTACGGATTCGTAAGACACCTGTGTAAGATATAAGACGTCGAAACTAGCAGTTCTCGAAATTGAACTTTTAACAACAGGAACTGCAACAAAATATCTTCCACGGAGCTTTTAATTCAGTACTGTTATATCAGATAATCAAACATATGACGTCAGAATTACTTCTCAGCATTGCTTACAAGACCTGAATGTTAAGTACTGACCCTTGAGGGCCCTCACATAGGATTGCCAGAACCTGGCCTTCCTCTGTATCGGCTCATTCCTGCCTATGAGATCCAAATGATTCTTGAGCATTATCTTGACGACTGGTCGTGGAGAAACTTTCGAATGGGATCTCTGTAACAAAGAAAATGTCCTGTTAATATAACTTCATATAGTGATTAAACCAGAAGTGCGAAAAATGTGATGTGTTGTCGTAACGAATCTAAATTTATTAAGTAAAAGGATTCTGAGGCTTCACGTGACTTCGTGTGGTATGAGATCTTCGCTTTTCTGGGATTTTAAGCAGCGTTGATTGTAGTTAGTTACTGAGTTTCGGGACAACCTATCGATCTCATCTTCAAGGGTCAAGTAGTCCAAAAAGACAAATTTTTGGACTGTTTGAAGCTTGTCTGCTTGACTGATTGAATACCTGAAGTCCTAGAAGACAACTTCTTTGATTGCTTGACCCTTTAAGATGGGACAGATAGGTTTTCCCGAAACGTCGGTAACTAATTACCAATACCTGCTGCGTAATATCCAAGAAGAGCGAAATCTCATTTACACAGTGGCGAAAGCCTAACATTCTTACGGTATGTTTGTACTTTCAATGTTTCCAAATTCGCGGATGAATTTGCTTACTTGTTGTACGGATGACATACGTACATATCACGTAAACAAATACATATTCTCTGAAGATGACAACACAAATTTCCTGTAACACTTTTGCATCTATGAAACTTATACGGGTAAAGTCGCACGTAACATGTAACAGCACATTTGCTCTTCACTCTGTGTCACTTTTGTATTGTAACACATGGAATTTTGAAACTTGACATGTGACTCTGAAGCTTAATTCATCTTACAGGTCAGTAGGTGAGAGATGAAGAAGATATTTAGAACTTGGCAGTTGGAATACGCACTTGGCGACATTCTCCGAGTTCCAACCCGGGCTAGATACAAATAGACGCGCTTCTCAGTCTCCTTTCTGCTGTGGGACGCCAAAGATCGTTACCGTGTTCTACAACTGCCCTACAAGAACATACTGTGTTGTAGAGCAACTTGTAACATGTTTGATCTGGAGGTCGTGAGAGTTGTTGAAATGTTCTACTGCACGTGTTCCGTCCCCAGAAAGGTACAAATTTTAGATGATATTCCGATTCAAGGTATCGACTGGAGCAAACACAAAAGCATAAGACATTTCAGTCACATGTCCTGTCTTTAAGCTGAAGAGTAGCGTAGCTTACTTTCCGTCTACTAGGAATATTTGGACGTAAAAAAACTGTTTGGTTTTTAGTTTGAGGTGGTTTATATTCCTTTCCATTAAACTTCATATATTCACAACAAGACATATTACAAACATAAAAAATACGTTGGCCTATGTAATAGTATTAAGATAATGTGTCGATTGAAATTACAAATACCATAATAATTCACACAGAAGCAATAATACGCATCAGTATGCGTAAGAACTTAGGCCTAGCAGTGAGCGTATCAGTACATTAGTGAACTTAAGGGAAATTTTGCCAGAATTAAGGGCAAAATCATATGCGGCAAATAGCAGACCATCCCATTTAAATGTCGTAAAGTTAAAATATTTGGGAATGATAGAAATATTTCATAACTATTTTCAAGAAAAGACTGTGGGCATATTAATTTCGGAAGATGCTGAATTCCGTTCGATTAAGAATCTTTTGTTTCCCTTAGGAACTCAAACATCAAGGTACACAAATTTAAAATTGTTAAGAAGTGTAATACATGTCGTTGTATCGAAGTACATAAATCTACTCGTAGGATGATCAAACAAAGTAGTTTGTGGAAGTGACGTGTGTGAAGTGCATGAGAGGGGTGAGCAATGCACAGGAAGTGTTTGTTGGAGAGCCTGAACGGAAAAGATTACTAGGGAGATATACACGTAGATGACAGAACAATATTAAAGTGAATTTTAGGGAAATGTTGTGCAATTATATGACCAGAATACATTTTATTAGCTAGGGACTTATGAAGAGCTGTTGTGAACACGGTAATGATTTTCAGGCTTCACAAAAGGAGGGTAAGTTCTTTGACTATTCGAGTGATTACTAGATTCTCAAGAGTTATGAGATATTAGCTGTGTAGTAGAAATATCGCACCATTCTTGGTAATAAAACTTTAAGTAGGGGATTATCTCCAGCATACATTATGCTCCTGCCTAGGCGGATGTCGCATTGTATTGTCCAGTTATATAAAAGTGGCACGCTAATAACAAATTTTCCGACCCCGGGTCTTGTATAATTATGTACTGGACAATGTCAATTGATTGGCAAAATAAATTTTACACAAAACTTCAGAGGTTTTCTTTTTCTTCGTTGTGGTGTGAGTGAGCACATAGAAGGTGTTCGAGATCAGGCTGCTGGAGGGAAGCTTTAGACTGAGTATCAGAATAAATAGCATGAAGCTGTAGAGGACTGCATAACCAGGAGATCCACAGTTGCTGCTCTTCGACATATACTGTTGCGCGATCAGATTGGAGGATGAAATAGCTGGGACATGTAACAGGAATGTCGGACATGAGAAGTGCGTAAAAAAGTTTAGTCAGAACACTTGAAAGGAAACTTGGAAAACTTAGGAGCCAGTGGTTGTATAATACTAAAAAATAAATAGTTCTCATGGTAATTGGTTTTGAAGATATGGAGTGTACTTTACTGGCTCAGGATAATTTCCAGTGGTGTGATTTTGTAAACACGGTGTTTATTTACGCAGCATTAACCGACTGGTATTACTCAGGGAAATACCTTGAATTATATGCACAATATATATATATATATATATATATATATATATAAATGTACATTAATCTTAGTCTTCAAAGTGCTAACTTACTTCAAAATGTTTATAATTAATTTTGAAAATTATAAGAAACAGGAACCTTATACACTGAGTAAAGCTAAGGTGCTATAGGTCGATACAGTTATAAATATTCTTTGCTAAAGATATCTGTGCAGCGTGTTTTGACGCGAAAAAAATCTTCAGAAAATAATATATATATATATATATATATATATATATATCATAAGACAGAAACTACAAAGATTTCCATAGCACTCCGTGTTTAAAACAACTAATGATGCCGCTTTCTGTCTTAAATAGTGAAGTTAAGGTCTATTGAATAAAAAAAATGTGCCTTACATAAAAGATTAGACAAAAGCGTTGTGTTTTTTTTAAATATGCATGATAGCTGTAGTTCATGAAGAATGTTTCTGTCAAACGTACTCAGATAATTTAAACTCATCAGGTTACGTGTCTTACTGCGTGGAATAAAGATGACATTCGCATGTTGTTCGAGTGAGGGTACCAGTAAAATAATTTTCTTAAATTAAGTTTTATTAATGTGATAATATTAATAGGATACAGCTTAGAGTCGAGGTACGTAACCGGTGTCGATATGTTGAAATTAAACCCTGGACAGTAAGTTTTGAAGCCTAAAATGTTTCCCAGATATTTCTTATAAAGAATAATATAGAGTTGTGTCGACGTAGAGTACCTTAGATAACTGTTAAAACCTAACAGGATGCATCATATAAGTGACAATACAACTTCAGCTGTCACACTGTGACGCGATTGCCTAATGCAGTGACATTAGTCTTATCCTTGACACGTGTCACTTTCTGCAGGCCAAAATACAATGTGCGATGAGCCAAGTGTATTTTTAAACATCATATCAAGTACATTTTAAGTTCACATATTAAAACCAAAAAAAGCTGAGGAGGAGACTGCTACCTACATTAACGAGGTTTTTTGTGCGAAAAATTCAAATTAGAAAATCTGGCAACATATTTGAGGGGTAATTTATAAATTTTAAATTCAGATGCCTTAATTAAGTAAGGTTAATACGAAGTGTTATACAAGGCAACATTTTAATTACTATATCATGATAACACTTCGGCAAAACAAAACAAAGATTATGCGCCAAAATTTACATTTAAAAACTTTTAATCCTGTTGAAAAGAAGTAATGTTTCTTGTATAGAGGGTTTTGATGTTCCACGTGTCGATCACAATTCTAACTGTACTATAATTTTTGTGACTTAGGTACTGAAGTGTTAAGTAATACTTAAAAAAACTTGAAGCCCCAGACAGTTATGAGAGAACAGCATGACAGCTCTAGACCAACAAATATTATTAAGTTAATTACACTGAACCGGATACCTCAGTTATTACAGTCTGGGATAAGGGCTGGATGACCAGGGAATGAGACGGGTTCTCGTGCCCACGCAGGCACTTATCCGTTTCATACAGGGAGGCATTCTCCGGGTGTAAAGTGTCTGGATGGATGAATGTAACTGGTCAACTCCGTATAGTGTTGAAGAATAAGGAAGTCTGGAACTACACATAAGTTTACAAGAAAAGCCAGACTCATATTTGGCTATGCTGTTAAACTTCAAGAGTTTGGTTGGAGTAGGGGGGGGGGGAGTGGAACTATAGCTGAAACGGGGAGTAAGAAGTACACAAATAAATTTTATAAAGGAAATTTTTAAATGGAGCATACTTGTAAGACGGGGAAAAAAATCGGCGGATAAATATCCAAATGTGGAGACAGGTTTAAAAATATCACCTAGACTGGTTTCATAACCGATGATGGACTTCACTTTCCCCTGCTCCTCACCATATGATCGCTTGAAAACACTTAGATAAGAATGTCTACATGGCATAATAGCCTAGAAGCATTTAAATTTCATTTCAGTATTTTTAAGTGTGTTATTGAATGACGCTGTCAGTTGCTAAGATTATACAACTTTGGTGATAGCTGAATGAGGGTGGAGCGCTGGTGGAAAGATACCTACAAGGGAAAAACCTGTCCCATTGACACTTTATCAGCCGACGTACCGCATGGTCTGGCCTGGGACCGAATCCAGGTCTCCGCAATGAAAGGGTGGCGACTAACTCCCTGAGTCATGGTGCGGCGATCTTAATTTAGATGCGTGTGTTCTCAGAGGTGTATAATTTTAGAGATTCTCAAAAGTTTACGTCTGGTAAATTTAGATCCAAAACCCTAACACTACGAGTATTCCTCATTGTGGAACTTCATTATGGTGTGTCCTATTCAAGAGCTGTCTGAACCTACAGAATGGCTTTGCAAAATAACATTAAGTTACCGAAGCATGCCATGATTGTACATTTAATTAAACCCTCAGACATATCCTAATCTCTCGCATTCCTAACTCTATTTAGAGTGTACGCTGAACGATTTGCTGCTGGTTTCCTATAGTCAGTTTTAAGTCAGCTGCGAATAAGTTGAAGCACGACGTTTTGTGTGTTGCGTTCTCTATTGTAAGCAAAGTAGCATGTGACATACCCCACTACGTACAGTAAACGTACAACCAAGGGCATGCTCCTTCACCGTCAAACTATCAGTCCACACAACTCAATTAAGCAGAGCTACACTTTACAAGCTAATAAACTCTTATTTATTCAATAAATTGCCCCATTCCTGTGGAAGGTTCTTCTCCATATTCACAGGATCTCCCCACCGGTCCCTATCGCTGTGTAGATCAATTGTGCCCACAACATAATGCTCTAATTATTTAACATCTATTTGAATATTATCTTTCTCTTTGTGGGTACGTTTTCCAAGTCGTCTGTTCCCTCCAAGTTTTCGACTAAACTGCATAAGCTTATCGGTATCAAAATATAAAGATTAATTTAGAAAACCGAGAGCTCACTGCGAATTCAGATTATCACGATGAATGCAGAACAAGTACAGGCAGCGCAGTGAGAATGTTCTTTGACCTGTGTAGCACGCACGTGTGGTATTTGTAACGTAGATTATTAGAAGCAACACAAATATAAAGAATAATGTAGTAAATTAAACAAATTATCCGGCACGACGTAACATGTCACTGAATTCCAAGTTGTTACACAAATATAGAAATATGTCCCATAGGAGAAAATAATTTTTTGATTTTAGTATTTTGTAGGCAGAAATATGTCGGCAAGTACGTAACACAACGTGCAAGCAACAAGAGTACAACCGTGGACTTCGTTAAATCCTATCTTGATGTTTGAGACCAAATCTATTTTTCCAGAGGCTATAGAAGAACTAAATGCTTTTAGATGGTTTAGTCGCAGTTAGTGAAGCATACAAGGGTTGGGTGAAATAAAACACATGCGAGAATGGCAAAGATAAAATATTGTATATTTATGAGCAATGTGGCTAAACACATGTATTGAATTTGTTGCTAAAATAAATATTTAGGTCCTTTTAGCATCAATATACATTATTCGCCGTCAGATGTAGTGTAGGACCCAAAACCTGAAAAAGCAATAACTATTTTTAAAAATGTTTTCCATAAAAGCCAAAAGAATTACATCAGATATGGGGCTTATTTATTACAGTCCATCCCTATTTGTTAATTTAAGTTACTGTGTTCAAAGAACAGCCATTTCTTCTTTTACTTATACTTCATGGGCGCCTGTACCGATTGCGTTGATGGTATTTGCGGAGGCCTTTCATGACGTAAGTGGTGAGGATCAGAAATAACCGTGCCCGCAGAGTGCTGCTCATCTTCTAATTTTAATCCTTGTCTTGTAGGCCGCTCGTGTGCGCCTTCCCTTACAGAGCCTGACTGCTTGTGTTACAGAGAGAATTGGGACAGGTTCAGGCTCTGCTGGTCTCCGTCTCTAGCTGACCTTTGAAATGTTTAGTCAATATAGCCGAATTTGGTGCATGAAGAAAATTTACATGTAATTTCTCTGTCCTTCGTAACATTTCAAGAAAAAGGAAAATCTCTCAAGATGAAAAATTATGACCCAATACTTCTGCCAAAAATTGAATTTTGAGTAAAATATAGGAAAGAAAAGGCGCGCACCTCCAAATCAGTTACTGACTCTCGGTATTACTTTCTATTACAACTTTCAAAGATGTATGTTGTAACTGAATTAGCAAGCACAAAACAAATTCGCACAAATTTAATTTAAACAAAAATAACAAGTACACAAGCAGTGTCCTTTTGAGAATTCACTATATTCTCGCAATCCTGAGGTATGAAGTTCTCGTGGTCTGCCACTTTTTCTTGTCCTAAATTCAGATTCTTAGCACTTGAAATGTCGGAAATTATTATATTCAAGCATCAGATAAAATTACAGTTCTTATTCGTTAAAAAGTGAAAGTACTGGGGGAGGGGGGACTCTTCATTTTAAAAAATAAATAAATAAATATTTGTTGTCTTTTCGCACCTTGATCCCTAACTTGACCAGAAAAATATTTCATTAGCACATATTAAGGATTTTCTCTCTATAAAGAAGTTTTGTCTATTGCAAGAGAATAAAAAATATGCGTATTTTTAGAAGGTGAAATTGCAAGTATAAACTATTTTCAGATAGGCACTTTTTCTGACTTAAGCTAAATGTGTCATGTATTGCTCAGTGTCTTACGGTTAAGAGATGATTTTATGACAACTTGTCATATCTTACTAAGAAATTCCAAGATCAAATAATTTTGTCATTTCCTTCTTTCTCCCACTTTAACACAAATTATGAATCTGTAATAAAACACAGTAAACATAAACATAATTACCTGTCACCTTGAGTGTCATTTAGTTATATTTTATTATATAATTAATTATTGAAAATTTTGAAACGACTTCACGTAAATGGCTTTTTTGTCTGTGTGTATAACTGCTTTCTTCTATACTTCCACTGCACGTGTGTATATATTCTTTCTTCTGTTATGTCAACGCATATATGTGTGCATGCTCATACTTTCTTATTTAGTTCAGATGCTATTAATTTGATACAATTTGTCATTAAGTACAACATTTATATTTCTTTAAGTAAACTCCTCACGTCGCGTCTTATTCTCTCACTTGAGAAAACTTTGTATTACCGGCAGTACAATTTTTTCACATAATGACTTCATTGCATAGTAGACAGAAGGCAAAACTGCCCCTTACTAAACAAACACATGTACGTGTCACATACCATGCATGTAGGTAGAAATGAAGGGGGTAATGTTTTATTAGGAAAAAAACTTAAAACCAGAATAATGTTTATCCGCAGGATAATATATTTTTTGATATTGTTTTACATATCCATAGATATTAATTCGTGTTATGTTTGGATACTGTTACGTCAGAAATGCCTGTCTCGAATCCCGTCTTGGAAAATGCTGTAAAAGAAAAGAGAGAAGAAAAGTTTGTCATGCCCGAAATGTTTTGCGTTACCTGGATGTCGATAGCAGTTGAGTGCTTCAACTAGGACTCGGACGACGAACCTGGTGACGGATGTAACACTGATGTGCGACTGAAGAGCGTCCGAATCGGCTGGGTCTATCACGGCGTCGCGGCGCCACCAGCGTCTGAGGAGTGGGGAGTGGTGTGGGATGGTGTGACGCCTTTGATTAATATTTATTTAGTAATGTCTTTTGATGGCATATGTTTTGAGTATTCCGTCGTAAACACGAGAAACTCGCGGGCGAGGAATGACGACTTTTCAAATCGCTTGCCAGTTTCAGTAAAATGCATCCAGTTGAGACGGATGCAAAAGTGAAATATTTGTAACTTAATTGTTCGCCATTGTGTTTCGTGTTGACTGATTATGTTGAAATTAGATTTATTAGGGAGGCTTACTTATAAATTTCTATTTTATGTTTGAATGAAAGTTAATCTTGCTTTGAACACGAATTATTATTCAAATCATCAAAAATAATTATGCGGGGATAATGGTCATTTTATAAGGTCATTGTTAAAATATAGGTAAAAGGTGATGTTGTTCCTACAATTGTTTAAGCATCAAGCCATAAATATTAAGAGGGAGTGGAGGTAAGACTCCCACGCACTCTTATCACCGGCACTGAATGAAAGTTGTTGGTTAGGTTTATACTCTGACCGTCTTGCCGCCGGACAAAAAACTACCCGTATCCACTGGGCGAGATTCAGAGCCGGTATGGCCATAGCGACGAAGAGAAAAATTCCTATCTGTGTCAGCAATCAACTCCTTGTCATTTAACCCGTAGCGACAGCCCTGCCATGGCTCAGGCGGTTAGTCGCCGGCCTCCCACTGCGGAGGCCAGGTTTCGATCCCGGGTCAGTCCATGTGGGATTTGTGGTGGACAAAGTGGCACTGGGACAGGTTTTTCCCCGAGTACTTCGGTTTTACCCTGTCAATTTCATTCCACCGGCGCTCCATTACAAGGAAAAACGAAAAAACTAATCATCTTCATCAAAGGATTGCACAATAAGCCTCAAGGTTCTCTGTGTCCCTAGCATCTGCTGCGGGGCCTTTCACAAAAACAACCCGTAGCGAGTCACTATACTGACTGAGCTACCAAGGGTAATTAACTTTCAGAGCTTTACGTCTCACAGAATCCATGGTATATGATTACTGTGAATATACTAACAATTGTGATATATAGACGAGATAATTTGAGGAAGAAGTGTCACGAAAGAATTGTTGCAGAGTATAAGATAAAGTTAATAGGATCGTTGATGCAAGGTCATGCAAGGCCAAGCACGATGGTCATGTGATATCTACATTTAGCTTTTTGTTTCACTGCGTTTCTCTTACGTCACTGGCGTTAGAAATGCGGAATTGTAGAGAACTAAGAACTGACTCGACATAAAGTTACAAAGATGCAGCGGAATAAAATAACTTCGCCGCATATGACATACACACACACACACATGCACATCAAGATTATTTTAAATATAACAAATAAATGTTTGGACACAGCATTTATAATTCAGGACAATATACGTAATATGTGATTTATATAAACCTGTTTATGTCCAAGTTTCTAAGTCTATGTGTTATTACATGTGAAACTGCATAGTCACATGAATGTAGTTTTAAAAAAACGCAGCCATTCCACCATAGAACAATTAATTTAAAAGTAAATTTAATTCAATGTTAGAAAAAACACGTAAGAGATATTTTAATCAATCACTGGCCATTTTTACATTTTTGCATGCATAAATGGTTTACTGGTATATTAATTGTTTTTTCTTTATACATTTCTCACCGTACTACTTGAAGCTCCTTGATAGTGGCCCAAAATGGACCAAAACATTTAGGAGAGTGATTATAGACAATTAGGTGTTTCTCCCTAAAAGAATGTATTTTGATTGTTTTGATTTTGAAAAAAGAATAAAATAAATACGGGTCGCAAATGTCAGTTAATTCGTATTACGCTTACATCACATCACGTGAAGAACAACAATTTATTACAGAGTCAAAATTGGGTATTAAATCAAAGGACTCCCAGTAATTGTAATTGAGTTTTTAAGAACAATAGGCCTGCTAAACTTGACTAGATTAATTAGACAAGCAAATACATTCTGACACTGGAGAAAGATTAAAAACCACTGAGTAAGTGTGTTTTTAGCGACACTATTTTATTTCTTGAGGTGGTGTTAGATGTATGAATGAGTATGGAAAATTGGTGGAATGATACTGACAGGGTCAAGAATAAGTACTAGGAGAGAAACCTGTCCCAGTGCCACTTGCTCCCACATAGATCCCACGTGGACTGGCCTGGGATCGAAAAGATAGGATACTAACAAAATTGAAGAAATCATTCACAAAGTAAAAAACAATGAATAGTCCTCGTTCTGTGACTGACATTCCTTTACCGACTGAGCGGAAGAAAATGCTTAGGACTCAGAACAGTGACAGAGAAACCAAGAGCATATTCTGATTTATGCGAATAAACCATCACGGCATAACCCCATAAATTTTATTATGATAATATCTATGAAGATACACAGCATAAGCATAAGTACAAATTTTATATCGAACATTTTATGCGTTAATTACAAACATGGTGGACTAGCGAATATTTGAGACTCCATAGGGCAAATTTAAAGTGTTCGGAATATGTACACCACTCAAAAACATAATTATTAATTGACTTTTGAAAAAAAAATTGATCTACCATATATATAAAGATCGTACCTCGTAGAGAACACTGAGCGATTCCGTTAGAAAGACCGGCTAGTTAACGTTTTATAGGGAAATACTCTCTGTTTATTTTAAGAATAATACATAACGCATACATACAATGTGAAGTTAAAATGCAGATATTTTAGTTTTAAAACTGGCGGTACATAAACTAACCACTAGTAAGGCTGTTGGTTGACTGGGCATAAGTATATATTGAAACATTTTAGGGATAGCAGAAGTCACAAATTGACAGCTTTAATGAGAATAATCCGTTTTACAGAGTGTTTCTTTTACCGTTTATGTGAGCATGGCACTTGTCACATGGATGTTCCGGCGAATATAGGTTTTCTATGCAATAAATACGCCGTCCTCCGGGAAACGATGAAAGAGACACTCTGTATAATAGTGGACCGTTGATTAGAAGATATCCTGGTTGTTCCTGGCATAGTGGTGTTGGGATTATGTCACATTCACGCTACTAGGATTGAAGCCAAGAAAAGAAGAGACCTTGCTCCTGGGATATCCACCCCCGCCCTGTTACAACACTACACCTTTTTGTCTCTTGGCCCGCATCTTCGCACTACACCCACGCTGGTTACGATTCGACACCAGCTGGACTCGTGTAGGCTTCCTGATTGTTCTCTACAGCTGCAGTGTTATTTATTAAAGGTGATGTCGTTCTTCTGCACGCCATGAATACATAACGTAGAATGGATGTATAGCTCCACACATATACCAACCTCGGTTAAAGATGGAGAGGACTATTCGGCTTCATGCCCCGACCGCCGTACACCCGGGGAAAGAACCCCCCAGTTACCAATTGAGTAGGAGGCGGGGTGGGCGGCAGAGCCATTCTGGATATTTTGGAGAAGAGAAAAATCTCTCGCTCCTGCCCGGAATCAAACCACGATTCCTTGGTCTTCCCGCTCGTACTCTAGACCCTATAGCGACTGAGGTACCACGGTCCAAGTCTCACTTCATAAACACAACAACAAATAGAGTGACAATTATTGTATCTATGTGAGATAACTTTAAGTACATTTATTATCGGCCTCATTTTTGAATCAGAGTACAATCTCTTCTCCACAGAGCATAATTCAGTCTCAGAATTTGATAAACTTTTGACCGGTAAATAATTTCCTCACTCTTATGGAACCCGAAGGTAAATTACCGTGTTCACAATAGCCAGCCACTAGACTTATCTCACACCATTTTAACCCAATATAGATTTTCATACATCCCATTTATATAAAACCAATATGCGTATCTTATTCCAATCTACTATTAGATTTCCAAAGCTGTTTTTTCCTGAAAGTTTTCCACGCAAAATGCTCTATACATTTCAGATTTTCACATGTGTGCCACCAAAGCCAGTGATTTTACAAACTTGAATATTTACAGTCATATGTTTAAGCTATCTAACACCAAATACAAACTGTACATTTCTACAGAATATATTTATGTTTTTGTATGGATCTAAGGAAAACAGCGATTATTTCCCGTAAAAATTAATTGATTGGATTTTATAATGGAGACGGAGGGTGTTTACTGCGCGGTACGAGCTGAATATTTAACTATGAGGATAATTTTAGCCTTTAAAGAGTTAATCATATTTCGTAAAGAGTGTTATATTAAATATACGATATGATTCGTATAATTCAACACTTTTATTGACTATTGGATTATTTACAGATTCCAATCGAACCTCGTAATGAAAAATGAGAAGGGCTGAGGAACACAAATCGTGAATAGCTAAGGGTTTGGGGTTTGAAGATATTCTTCTGGAGGTACTGAGAAAACTCGCGAGAAATCTCAGGATAGCATGCTTTCAGGCCGATATTTGTTTCATTAAGTGACAGGACCGTGAAGCTGACCATTTACCTGCACCCAGTTGTAAAGCATAGAATGCACGAAGCCTAGGTGCAGGAGAAACTCCACGTTCTAATATTGCGAGATTTGAGATTCTCACAATAGAGGCGCTGAAAATTTAAGCTTTCTGTGACGTTACACCGCGATGACGGGTAAAGAATTACCCACTTTTGGAGGATCGTTTTGCCTTCATCTTCAGGGTCAACAAAATTATACGTGATGAGCGTGGTTCTCAAGAATAATTTAGCAAAATGAGTAAAAGAACAAGAAATGTAAGCAGCAAGAAAATTACCCACATGAGACCTTTGCAGAGATAAGCAGTCAGATGGAAAATTGAAACCCAACAATTCGATCAGTGGTGAAGTGCACCTCAGATAAATAAAAAAGGAGCTCCGACCAGAAATTACAAAGCCTACTTTCCTATAACATCTTTCTTTTTAAACGTGTTATTTAAAGAAGCTGTCAGTTACTAAGTGTATATAGCGTTGGTGATAGAATAACTGAGTATGGAGCATTATGGAATGATACTGAGAAGGGGAAAATCATAGTCCTCGCAGAAAAACCTGTTACAGCGCCACATTTTCACCACACATGCTACACGGGCTGGCCCGGGATAGAGCAGTGTTCTCCGTGGCGAAAGGCCGGCGACTAGCCGCCCGAGCCACAGTACGGCTCCTTATAGCATCAATTTACAATTCTACATATCTGTCAGCATCATTATTGCTATGTTTTATTTTATTTTTGTAAAGAACCTACTATTGAAATAATACAAGATGAGTTTGTCGGATATAACCTCAAAGACTCTCATCGAGGCCATATACGTATTTGTTGAAATATAGAGGACATTTCATAAGCAGTGTGTACGTTATGTTTATAATCTATTTCCTTGTCAAAAGTTTACACCCCTAATATTCATGGTTCACTAGTTAATGCTAACAAACCGAGAGATAAAGAAATTTTCTGACGCCTGCCATTGTGTTTTCTTACATTTTACGATTATATTACATTAAAATTTGCATAATTCCACAGATCGAATGGACACATCATTTCAAGCCCGGAAATCAAGTGGCACTCCAGTCTGACATTTTCGTTTGTCGACCAAATTCTTATTACTAACTGTAGCAAAATGAAATTACAGCTTTGGGGTGGTCTACAATAACATAATAATCGCAACAAGTTTGCGAAGATCAGTCAAGTAGTTCAAAAATTTAAATGATGTGTAGGCACGCAGACAGAATGTTAATCTCATATGCCTACTTTTATCCTCATTAGGAAAGAAAGTAGGCAGCAACTTGCCATATTTAGGACGCTGGGTTATTCTTGTATTTTCTGTTATGGCATAACTTAATCTACCTCTCTCGGAGCGAGGGAAGAGAAGGGAAGGCATTGGTACTATTGAAACATAAGTCATTCAGTCTTTGTAGAGCGTCAGAAAAGAATAAAACAGGATGCGTTATTGCTGCTAAAATAGTAATCCTTAATTATATCTCTTATTCCAGCTTGGAGCCCAGTACATGAAAATGTTTTGGTTCGTAAAGGAAGTTTTACGTAGTTGGCGCCTTTCTTGTCAAAACTTTGGATTGGAAATTATTTTTGGAACCGAATGTTTCTCTCTGAGTTAGTAGCTGAAATTCACGAAGATCCCAGCTGACTGTGTGGGTGGAGTTCAGCCCACCTCCCTCCATAGCCTGCCATTGGAACATGACCCTACTCCCGTATATGGATAGCGGCTAAAATGGCACAGCTGGGTTGCCATTTTTCTTCATCAACGCTTTTCAGAAATGTTTGTCAATTTTGGTTGTATTAGATGGTAAACGAGGCTGCAACTTATTACGCAAAGCGCATTTCATTTGTTATCAACCGAACTCGACAGAATAGCAGATTGCGAAGGCAGTGTCTCAACTCTCCCAGCCTGTTGCTGAGGTTCCATTCCACCCATCAATTGTAAAATTCACGCTCGGGCCCCTTTACCCCTGTTTGTATCGATTATGATACTGGGTTGCACGTGGAGGGGAAGAGAAAACCCCCTGCCTCTGCCGACTGTAAAAACCACTTGTCAGTCACATTACTGACAAACATCCCGAGTCCAGGTCGTAAGCCATTTCCATTTTCTATAGCAGACAATAACTCTGCCACTGAGATCAGCAGTATTGGATCACTATTGGGCTTACTAACTTAAGCTAAAAACTTTTGCTTTTTATGTATTAGGCCTATTCTATAAATTAATCTGATGTATTTCTGTTAACAATCTGAGAACTGTTTTTTGAAGAATAAAAAACATACAAATACAGAGCTATGTTATTTAGGACGTTTCCCAAAATACCAGTGCATAAGCGTTGTGACCTATTTTGTGTCTGAGCTGGATCACTGCCCCCTTAATTGCCTCTTCGGTTATCGTACACAGAATGCGTCCTAAACTCACATCAATTTGCAGCGATAGGTTGCGTCGCTATCGCGTTTGAAATAAAGGGAGCAATATGTCGGGGGCTCGTATTTGTCAGAATGTATGTCACAGAAACAACACAAGCGGTATTTTTAGACGTGGCTCCATTTGCTGGGCGATTCCGAAGAATTCCTCAGAAGTGGGTCATCACTACATTACTCGTGCCCGGATGGTGAATAACTCTGATTCACCACTTGTGTTTCAGTTTGGAAGAGAGACTTGTCACCGGGGAAACCCGAAACTTAGTTTATAGGATCTGTATAAAGTGGGAGCAGTTTTTCAGAAAAATCTGGAACTACGCAGACCTGCCTCTTCTATACCATACTTGTACGTCTGGGATATGAAATACTTAGGCCTATGCGGGCGCATAAATTTAGAAAATGAAACCTTTGTAGGCTTAAAATTTCAACACTTAATGAAGCCTCTTCTGAAACACGTGATTGAAGGAAAGTTAGAAGGAAGGATAGAAATGACGGGACGACGAGGGAGAAGACGTAAGCAGCTACTGGATGACCTTAAGGAAAAGAAAGATACTGGAAATTGAAAGAGGAAGCACTAGATCGCACCCTGTGGAGAACTCGCTTTGGAAGAGGCTACGGACCTGTCGTAAGACAGACTACAGAATGAATGAATGAATGAAGCCTGTAGCCCGATACCCACAATGTATTTGATATTCTGAAAAGGATTTACTTTCGTTCTACATGTTTCGCCTCTTTTAAAACGTCCTGAAAGCAATTCCAGCGGAAAGTCTTTCTTCTTTTTGAAACCTTTGTGAATACAGCGGCATCGACTAGGTAAAATACAATTCAAGCGCTGTTACACGCACGAATATTTTACAGGGAATCTTATGTTGGTGTCTTATTTTTAACATCTTTGAGCTGACATTCATTGCGTCCTCCTTCTCCTCCTGTCCATTCTCTTCTGCCTTTCTTTGGGATACTGTTTTTTTCTTGGGTTTGCAATTTTTGACATTCCTAGTCGTTCTTTTTTCGTTCACTTACTGTCTTCTCTTTCCGTCGTCTTTAAGTGCGTACTCCTGAAATTTACGTCTTCGATGGAGAATAGGAAACGCAACAGGAGGCAGAAGAAAACTGATTTACAAACAGTTTCATATTTCGTGTACTGTTAACGTGTTCAAATCAAAGAGGGTGAAACTGACAGATCATGTAGCACACATGAGGAGTGGAGAGATTTATATAAAATTTTAGTCTGAAAATCTTAAAGGGAAGAGACTGCTTTGGAGACATACGCGCATGGCGGAATAGTATTGGGATGCACATTCAAGACATAGGGTGTGAATACGTGAACTGGATTAATTTGGCCCAATACAGGTCCAGTGGCAGGTTGTTCGGATACACGAAAGTGGACCTTCCGTTTACATGCAAGATGAGAAATTATTTGGCCAGCTGAGCGACTATTAGCTTTTCATGAATGACTATGCTCCATCGAGTCAGCTATCCTATTACCCAGAATGATTAAGAAAGAGTTGGCCTACCTCATTCAGGACAGAAAATCACACATTTCATTCAGGAATTTCTGCGACACAGAAGGGCACTAGACACAGCAATAGGCTTTGACAGTCATAGAAGTCGCCATGTTAATTACAATACGTCTTTAGTAAATGAACGTGTCGCATATCACGAATTCACAAACTGTGTGAAGTGAATTTAAGTACAGAAACGACAAAGCGGTTTCTCTGAGCACTGTGCATGAAGGCACTGCAAGACCGCGGTAGCAGACAAAGTGGCGCGAATATTCATATTAAAGTTTGCGCCTTTTTCCACAGGGGCATCCGCCCGGGTACACACTGATATGGAGAGCGCCGCGCTTCCCAAAATATTTTGTGCTTAAAAATGATCGAAGACATCACAAATTACGTAAATCGGGGCTTTCGTATGACGCACAGAACAAAATAAAAATGGACACTACGATTATGGGAAAGAATGTACGTATCTATACACTACATGTCCTTATGTGCCTGTGCTGGTGTCACATCACAGGCTAATGTTCCAGTATCTTGTTTGACAGAATACACGGGAAAAATTCAATGCCAAAGGGACCTGTTGTGAATTGCACGCTGTCCATCCTGCCTTGAGTAGGTATTCTTAAAACATATTTATACAGGAAAGAACGAAGGAAAAATAACTGAATTGTTGCTTTGGTATAACAACAGAACAGCCATATTCTAGTGACCTTCTGCTGGTAAGCCGTTCTGCCCTCAATGGTTAAAGAGTAATCCAAAAGGAATAATGCCACTTTTTGAGTACCGCGAGCAACGTAAGTGCAAGATGACACAAAATCAATCCCCCTTTAACGAAAGAAATGTTTTACTCGAAAGTCCTTCCTGAAGAGAAATTCGTACAATGATAGTCATTTCCTATGGATTTATAGGTACATTACTGTGTTGAGTTCTGTGACCTGAGACAATAAGCATGTACACTCGCGCAGGTACACACACACACACAAATAAACATAAAATAATAACGAAGTAAATATAGGCCTACATACGTGAAGATTCTAGCATGTATGTTCATATATATAAATTCATTTATTTATTGTGGTGATTTTGATAATGCCTTGGAAGGCATGACGAAGGGAAAAATCACCAAAAGGACCGCTGTTCTAAATACAGTACGCAACAGAGAACAAAGAACAAATAGGATCTCCTGGAACGCGATGTCGTGAGAACTTCACACCTCACACTCACTACAAAGATAGCTACTGTCTGTACAAGAGAAGAGAGGGGCTGTAGGCGAAGTTGGCAGTTATATATGTTTGGCTTTTCGTGCTTCCGTTGCACCTAAAGTTCATTACACGTGTCGGAGAAGATGTATTAATTTTCCGTACTTGTTAAATCACAGTCTATAGATGAAGAACTAACGTACGTTTAGTAACTTGATGTCTTGGAAACGTCTCTTCAAGAACATGCTCTGGATAGCTGCCTTCTTCTGGGGTATAACGCCGCGTAATATCCCAGAAGAGGGCAGATCTCATCAGCATCACGGCGGAAGCCTAAAATCAAACATGCTCTAGATTTGCTAAAATTATTCACAGTTATTGAAACTCTTGCTTTTTAACCAGAATCACTCTTAGGGTCACTTGAGAACAGAAACAAATTTTGAATTTGTAATATCAATAGAATTTTAATCTATAGCAGTTCTTCATAACTAATTTCCCCATAACATAACGGGCCTAATGATATGTGCCGGATTTGCAAAATTACTTTTAAAAGCAAATTTGTGTGATTAGCGAAGATACGTAGCACATTTTCCCTGTGTGTATACTTGCAGGCGTATTGTAAAGGGAAATCCAATTGCACAACTCGCAGTCTGATGACAATAAATAGAAGCGATGAAAAGGGGGCACTCGAGAAACTACGCTCCAGAAAATGCGTCCGGCGAAGCCTACATAAATGTATTTATAAACGTCTAAAATACATTGGAGTTACGCAAGGATTTAAATCAAATAAAATGGATGCTAAAACACACAAAAATAATATGGCTTAACTTTTACTTCAGAAATATATCTATGATAAAAAAATAAATTATGTAAACAAGAACGGATATGCAAAATCGAAAACCAGAATAATTAAGCACAGGAAAATACAGCTAGTGATTCTTTAAGCAGATGTGACGAACCTTAAACTAAACACAGTACAGTTTAACCAGCCTCTCTTGGCAACATAATTTTTAAAGAACCTAGAAACATTACTAGTGTTGAAAACAAATATGTTATTTGGAAGAGTGCCGCTAGAGCTTGGATGATGTAAAATTCTTACATCACCAGTGTGACCTCAAATGCAGCATTTCCACTCACTGCCTAATCTTTCGCTTGTCGTCCCTGTTCCTGGCATCAAGACAACCAGAATGTTGTATTTCGTCATTGATTGACACTGTTAAGCCTATATGTAAAATTTAACAAACTAGACGGTTGCCACGCTTTTTTTTTAACATAGTGCTAAAACGACATGATGCTCATTTTTCCTTTCAAAATAGCATATACAGGGGCGCAGCGAGCGTCGGGCGAGTTGTGCGGCCGTCTTGGGCAGCACACTTCAAGGGGCAGATAATTAATATTTTAAATATAAGAAATTTGACTCCTTCGCTCAACTAAGTTTCAATTATTGAGCAAATAAATGGAAATCCAATAAATAATTGATTTTTTTAATTTCGTAATTTCCTTCAGGGGCGGCCATTGTGATTACTCACCCCGGGCGCTAAGAAAGCTAGCTATGTCACTGATCAGACACTCATGAACCTCGGAATCAACACTCTCCTTAGGGTTTTACCTTTTTTCTTTTCCAGAACTACGTATTTGTTCAGATTTTATCTCAGATTCTTGAATTGAACTCAGCAGAAAGGAAAAGTGGTCACTGACTGACTACTTACGTTATAAGTCTGGAGATTTAGGAGCCACGTGCTTAATCAATTGATCACCATGCCAGACATGACATATAGAAGGGTAGAGTAAGAGCTTAAATTTTTATAAATTTCGACAACAGTTACACGCGAGTAAATAGCGACAGGTACCGACCGCTTTATTCACAGGCAAATGGTCCCTGGTACCTATAGCGCTGTAGAATCTGTGGGTCAGGTCCAGTCTGTACACAGTATTAAAGAGGAAGATCTTTCTCCGCGCTCGGAAACGAACCTTGATTCTATGGTCGTCCTGTCCTAGCTTATTCGCTATAACAATTCAGTTACAGGACTCACAACTGACTATGTATTTTTCCAAATAAAACACATTTGGCTGGAGAAACATCTATTTTTCGCAGCGCAAATGGGAACGTGTCGGCCATCACTGGATCGGGAATGAAATCAACCACATTTTTAAATGATCCTACAATTTCGTGAATGTCCTGTATAAAAGTGTATATTTTTTATTTGGAGCACAGGCATCGTTTCTGACCGGTAGCTAGCTTTTTTCTTTCTTTATTTAAAGGGCCCCGCAGCAGATGCTACGGATGCACCGAGCCTTGAGTATTATTGTGGAAGCCTGTTATGAAGATGCTTATTTTTTTAGTTTTTCCTTGTAATGGAGCACCGATGAAATGAAATTGACAAGGAGAAACCGAAGTACTCGGGGGAAAACCTGTCCCAGTGCCACTTTGTCCACCGCAAATCCCACATGGACTGACCCGGGATCGAACCCGGGTCTCCGCGGTGAGAGGCCGGCGACTAACCGCCGGAGCCATGGCACGGCCTTGATAATTACCTTGCTACGAAGAAATTTTCACCACTCCTGGTACTGATTGGCATTAAGTTCAAAATTACGTTTCAGCAACTTCTCAGGCACAGCTTATGTTGATAGTGTTCATAAATTAGGTCCTGACCTCAAAGAAATATGTTGTCCACGTTACGAGCAAGTGACTGCTATGAAAACAATACGCGATGTTGTTATTCTGACAACAAAATTGCAGCACGTAACGTAAGTTTGCCCTCCGTACGCTTAAATGAAACTAAGCGACAACGCAATAGGCCCCCATCTTAGAAACGATGCCAATATACAATGTTGTTGCAGAACCAATCCCTTGGCAGCAGCTGTTTCAATATTTTCTCAGATCACTGCATTAGCACAACACTTGTAAGCAGGCAACAGCAGATGAATGTGTATTTATATCACACGAGAAAACAGTTTCACAACGTCCAACCAAGGATTTGTTGCGTACACAGTTCGGCCACCATGTTCCAGAAATGTAATAAAATACTTGCTTTTTCTCGATAGATAAGCGATCTGTAAAATTCTAGATTTCTTGACGGTGGTCATTTATTTCGAGATGAGATGGACAGATCTGAAAACCTGACATTTACGTAACAGCAATGACTTCTCTTTGGTGCCGCGTACCGAATCGCCAGGAAGGCCCCAAAATTTCGCGGGGGCCCAGGTTCAATACCAGCGCAGTCCTTGTGGGATTTTTGGTGGACAAAATGGCACTGACACGGGTTTCTGCCCGAGTACTTGGTTTTACACCTGTCATTACCATTCCACCAATGCCCCATACTCACATTTCATTTTTTAGCAATCGGTTAAGTTCCTGGAATTTAAATGAATTATTTACTCCAAGTTGTAAGTTTTAATTTGATTGTGTAAGGTAAAGGTAAAGTTCTCCCTACAACAGGCCATGAAGGCCCAGAGGGGGAGTAAACGTATAGCTCTACTCTTTCTACTAGATGGGCGTGGGTGGTCAACTCCACGCCCCGGCCGCTTTCCCCGGGAAAGAGACCTGGTACCCATTGTATAGGAGGCTGGGTGGGCCCCAGGGCCGGTCTGGACGGCTGCAAAAAATCTCTCCCCCACCGGGATTCAATCCCCGGACCTCCAGCTCGTAGCGAGTCGCTATCCCGGCCCACTTGATTAAGGGGCGCCACGTATTTACCAGCTATTGTAGGAAACGGGTTAAGAATGCGCTTGGGTAGGGCCACCAAAGGTTGCGGTTGCATTGGGCCCAGAAATTTCTTAAACCATCCCTGCAAGCACTAATTGACATTACATTACATATCTTATTATACAGTCTGTCAAGTGTCGTCGTCTTAAATGGAAGAAAACGATAAACTTCGTTACGTTAAAAAAATCTGCTTTGATCAGACAATCCTAAAATCAGATAAGGTAACAACCCACATGGTTCATTGTAATTCTTACGTTAAGAATACCGAATCATAAACGTCGTTCTGCATCTGTTTGCATAGTACGAACTGAATTTTATCAAGGCTCAGCCCTAGAACGCCTCTAGCAATATTCCAGTTGGATCGCCAGAAGCAGACGTTAGCGAGTGCTCCAATGTATTCTGGCCGACAACTAGCTCGTGTTTACCTAAGGTCCTGTGTGGGGCGTCTTTGTTTCTATCAAGCTGTAGGCGAAGGTTACGGATGTCATCAGACAGCTGCTAAATCCGTCCGGTCCAGCAGCCCTGCCAGCTTTACGCCCACTCCTGATCCACTGTCCCAATCCCTTCATTCACAGAACTGCACTGGAATGACGCGCAGTGGACCTATTTGTCTCAAGAGGGTGGAGTGTGATGGCTGTCACGGCAGCACCTCAGACGCACCCACGGACGAGGGCCCTTACTTTTTCTTGTCGAATATTCGGATAAAATCTTATATAGGCCATGTACGCTTTTCTTCTTTCAGTCTCCAATTTTCTGCCCACAAAATCAGCTTACCAACATTTTTTATGCGATAACGCACCTCATTCGACTTCTTGTGTTTCTATACATGCTCAAGACAAGTGTTAGTAGGCAAAATACACAGTGCAAGTATTTTTACAGTTCTGCTATGGAACATACAAAACGTTATCTGCCATGGTAATTCCCCTATTGACAATTCACTAAACTGCGAAATGAAAACAAACGTCATCTTTCCACTTTACGCAGTAAGAGACCACTTCGGACTCTTCTGAGAATCAAAACTAGATCATGCTTTCCTTAGTGTTCCAATTATTTATTTATTTCTGGACCTATAAAAGCCGCCTTCTTGGGAAGTCAACGCACCTTCCATCTTTTCCAATTGACTTTCTTTCACAATCTGCATTTTTCAATGCCCTTTACAGTATCACTTTCTCCCAACTGCTCTCATTACTTCTTTATGTAAATGGTCTGTCCTTGAGGCACCCACAAATGTCTCAGGAATTTAATTTTTTGAGATTCCAGTCTTTCTACGTCATCCTTCTTTCATAGTGACCAGGTTTCTGATCCACACATGAACATTGGTTTAGATGTTGTTTCAACTGACCTATTTATTTGCATGATTTTCACAAAATTTCACTTAAAAATCAGTTTATTTTATTAAAATTATTAATTTTATCCCTCCAAATCAAATTTTCCATGACAGACATTCTGTTTCTAAGATATTTAAATGTTTCCACCCATTCAATTATATGATTATCTATTATACTCTGGGATCATACTTCTTTACTCATCACTGCGAAACAATCTGTCTTTACAACAGAAGTAGTCATGTTGTATGATGAACTAACTTTATAAAGACTGTGTTGCTCAGTAAAGCTGTTCCTCAAATTCACTAAAGACAACCTGAATGTTAACATGTAACAAGTGAACATGACAGTCTTCCATGAGATATTAACTTAACAATCTGTTTCTTCCAGTCTTCTATCACTTATTAATGTGCACATCAAATACTAATTAGCATGTCTGTGCAGGAAAATCTGCATTTAAATTTGAGGAGCAATGCTTTATATAACAATGGCACTATAACAGAGCATCGAGTTTTTGCCAAATGAGGTTTGCTCATATCCTAGCAATGCCCCTACTATAAGTTTACCCCTAGAGGATTTTCCTCGTAACCCAGCAACACATGAGTATTCCCCATATCCTAGCAATCATACTAGTTTGGGTTTTCCCCAAGTTATCAGCCACCTATGTGCATAAAATAAGCATTACTAATTGTTCCAAGTTTTCCTTCCTAAAACAACTTCTATATTTAGGCTATATGTTTCCTCTTAATATTATTGGTTTCTGAGATCCAGAGCACCATGAATGGACATCATGGAACATGCAGTTTCTTGGGCAACCTATACCTAATGTTTCAAACTGTAAACAGGTCAATAATTTTCCCTGAGTTGTTTCTCCAAGAGGCAAATTAGTTTGCATTTACCATTCCAATCAACAGTGTGCAATATTGTAGGAATATGGTGGGTAGGATGCACATTTGGCTACTACACATAAGGATGGAGGCAACCCACATCCCTGTGTTACCCCTCTAGTGGTTTCAGCATTGCAAACTCCAATATTTATTGGTAAACATGTCAGATGTAGCCTCTTTAAGAATTCAGTATCATGCACTCAGGTTATGGGCAATGCATATGCATATGCTTATGCACAAAGAATCTGTCTGAATGGACACAGATGTGGTTCGGGACTGTTCCTAGACCTATCACAGCCTTATTTTGAAAAGACTAAGGAAAAATTTGCAAGAAACTCTGACACTGGCTGTAACATTAATGTGACCCACAAGAGCTATGTGCTGCAGCCGAGCCAGTCTGTTCAGTGCTCTACAAGTAACCGCACAAACAGCTGACCAAGTAGATGACATGACTTCACGGTTTCCATATAATCCAACAATATATTTTCCTTTCCTTGTTTTTAATTTCTAAAACAGGTTTCAATAACAAAATGCATTCATACCACACATACACATATAGCTGACACAATTCATGGTTCACAGTTTGTTACAAATACAACCAGGATTTTCAAGTAAAACTCATAAAGCCTACTTTCCTGTTGCATACATCCAGACCTACAGACCTTGTGCTGCAAATGTCTCAATTGTATGGTGTAGATTTATAATTAAAAACAAAATTCTATTTAGCTCATGGGTTAGAGTGTTGAATAACTGAAGTCTAGTGCTGTTCAATTACTCAAGCTTGGAAGTGGAAATATGTTACATACTGCTGTTGCTACCTATATGCAGGTTTCATGTATGTTAAACTCACTGGACATAACCTCAACATTTCTCACAATCCCCATGCTTGTACTTGTTTATGATGTATCTCCATATTTCAAAGCCCAGTTCCAGTGGCTCATTAGTTATCACAATGAAACTAAAACCTAAATATAGATTTCATATAGCTGCCAGTTTGTTCTACGTTCCACAAAACATTACCTCTACAACAGAAGAAAATTTTTCAAAGATCTATTACCACACATCACTTCAGGTCCCTTTACTCAGCAGAAATGGTGTTGCTCTAACCCCACAAATTCATACATCAGCCATGTTGTTCTTATGAGGTTTCACTGGCCTCTAGCGACATAAAGCCACATCCACATTAATAAATATTTTAGTTCAGTGTTGTATTTGACACAAATTTGTGCGTGCTTTAACGAATTTATCTCAGTGGGGACGTGTGTGCTGCATGTGAAAGCGCACAAAAATTTTTGTGACATTCAATGCACATGATCCATTCGTTATCGATTTTTCTAAAAACATCAAAGAGATTTGCGCCAAAATTTAGTAATAGTATGGACGTATCTGTGAATGTGCAGTGCTTCTGAAGAATGTTTATGTTGCCACACGCATGTGTTGATCACAGACGCACAGCGCACAACGTAAATTTTTATGTAGCAAGAACATTTACCTTGCGGCGAAAATTTGTGCATTGAATTTTCACATTCAACACACAACAAAAATATTTACTAATGTGGACGCGGCTTAATATCCATACCATATCTTGTGAATATCAGTCAATTGTTTTGAAAGTTGTAATGGTTCGACATACACAAATATGGACAGCATTGTAATTAAATAAAAGTTGTCTGTTTGCACACCATGAAGGCTTAGGTACATGTGGACGTATCTTTCCTCTCATTCGTAACTATCATACTAGATGGGATGAATGGTCAGCCTCATGCTCCGGCCACCTTACATTTGGGGAAAGAGTCCCCCCCCCCCTACCCATTGGAGACTGTGTGGGTCCCACAGCCAGTCTGGATACTTTGGAGAAATAAAAAAAATCTCTCACCCCTGCTGGAAATCAAACCATGATTCCTCAATTCTCCAGCCCATAGCCTGGTCACTGTACCAACTACAAGATTGCTTCACTTCCTTAAGACAGTAAAGTATTCTAAAACCAATATGTGCATAAATGAGAATGTGCACACACAGATCTGTAAACACATTTTGTAATTCACCTATTTATTATTCTCATCAGAATCTGGTATTACACATTTAATAATTCAATGTGATACTTATCTGTTCATAAATATGTGATTTGAGATACACATGCACATATATGATGAACTAGAAAAACTGACATCAAAGTTCAGACATGACATTTTGTTTTCTGTATGTAAAATAAATGTGCCATTTTACCAATTATTTGAATGTCGATAGATCTGCTTATTAGTATTCTGTAAGTCATATGCTGATATGTTCAGGAAAAAAATTTTGACTAAATATCACATGAATTGAAAAGATAATTTCAATATAAGATATTACTTTGAATTACACCAAAAGAAAGAAAATGTGTAGTTTTGGTCTTTAGAGATTAATCACAAAAACTGCAGTCACATATTACATACAAGTTGTGAAAACCTACGGACAAGACTATGCAAGTTTACATAATGCTGAATGCAAGGCTCTGAAGAATGTGCTGGCAGAACTGCTGCTGTTCTGGTATGCCCCATAAATCTGCAGTTGGATACAGGAGTTCTTATTACTTGAGGCTTCGAATTTTTTTCTGTTCTCTGTATACAGACATTTGTCGAACTGCAACAAACACACAATAGTAATAAATCCTTTAAACATTCATAGCTGCATTCAGACAGGGTCAGCACAAAGACAACTGTCACATTACACAGAACATACTAAAGAAGTGTGAACAACAACTAACAACCAACAGTGATAGGGAATTATTCAAACAGATTTCACATATACATATTTACTGAACTCTTTATTGTAATGATTTTAAATACTGTGTTCATGAAATAGAAGTACTTTGTGTGGAAAATTAACCTTTATTGTCCTGTGAGACCATATGCTGGTCTCTAAAATGTACTGACAAATGGCCTAGCAAGCCATATGCTGGTCTCTTTGTGTTTACTTGGTGGCAATTTAAACGTCCATGCTCAGCCAGAAAAATTCAGGCCATCAAGAGATACAAGTGGCATTAAAATCCATCTCCTAAAGGTTAAAAAGTATGAGTTTGGGGGTAACCTCTAATGGCATAATGTCTATAACAAATTTTATGAATATCAGTCAAGTGGCTGAAGAGTTGAAACATGGGGACAGACAAACAGCAACACATGGCACGATTGTCATCTTGTACACCCACTGTCCTTCCTTAAGAAGAAAGGATGTAGAGCAATTGTGTTGTCAGGAATTCTCCAAACCAGGAGAAGGGAAGAGGAGAAGTTTGTTGCCATGTTGAAAAAAATGAAAACACCCACAATGAATAAGAGGGTATCATTGAAGGAACAACTGAACAAATAATAATTTAGGATAATGGTACTGACAGCAGTAGCAACTGTAGTAAAAAGTGTGGTGATAATAGTAAATGTGAGGATATATTAGGAGTGGAAGAACTATTGGAACACATAATGGCAGCAGCAAGACCAATGTGCCAACAATGACATTCTTTACTTAAAAGTCTGCAAAAACAATGACTGAAAATAATGTTGCATGCAGTGCACAGATACTGAAGCAGAAAAAGGTTTTTTCTTGACAACTTTCTTGTGCAATTTATAAGTCTGTGACTCAATTGTACATAAAGTTAATGTACATGGCCCACTGCCACTTTGATTTACATCCTCTTAGCTTTAAATTTGGTATGTTCACCGTACAAAATTGGTGGGTGCATGCTACACACACCCACAGCCAGTTCAGTGACATAATTCTTTTAAAATCAGTTACACTAAGATCAGGATGATTATACAGGATGTAGCAAAAAGTATGAACACATTCTATTTTTGCACCACACACCCTAAGCCATATTGTTGTGTTTCAAGGACAGAAACATTTAGGCTGGCTCTCTGAGTATGAATAATGCATGCTAATTACAGCAGTAACACTTGTTCTCTGGTTCTCTTTTTCTTGATGCAGGAATGACAACACTGCCCCAAGAGAAGAATAGATAGTCTCTGCATGTTGAAGAGCCATGTTTGCAAGACACACCCTTCTTCTATGAAGGGTACCAACAATTTGGGATGAGATGGCCACTCTTCCACACAAGATGCTGCAGACAGCATATCTAATGTCATTTAATTAACACAGCAGTGTACTGCTGAAGAAGGAGCTTACTGTTAATGACACTGTTTTTAAGAAATCAAAAGAACCAAGCAGGTTGTAATAAATTTCCCAACTTTTCAGTGTCTCATATGATTAAAATGAGATTTATTTTCTGATTACTTTGTGAGTCATGTGCATACTTCTTGTGCACCCTGTATATAATAAACTAAGGACACAGACCGAAGTAATTATTGCCTCTTCACAGCACAACCCAGAGTGCTGTGTTAAAGAACTGGGAAACTGTACTGGTGCTGCAACTAAGATTTGAACCAGATACCTAATGAATAAGCCAGGCACATCACTACTGAACTAACATACACACAGAGTTGGTCATCATCATCATCATCATCATCATTTATTTACAATCCATAGATCCAATATACAGTCACAAAGACAAAAACAGGATGTGGATTTGGTCATCATATGAATTAATAAGTTATATAATATATACATTGTAAAATAAATACAAGCAATTTGTAAAAACAGACATGACATAAAACACAATAGTAAAACAATTCAAGCTTAGAATAACAAATCATAGTCCGTATATTACATTCAAAATGAATAAAACTATTGTAATAAATATTCTATGATGTGATTATTATATATATGTGAGCTGTAGCAAATAATATCATTACAAAAGGTTACTTAGTAAAGGATTAAAAACCCATGATCATTAATTAAATTTACAGTTAAAATATTCATCCAAGGAATAAAACGAATTGGAAAGAAGAAATCTTTTTAGTGCCGGTTTAAATAGTTTCACTTCATTACTCAAGCTTTTTATGCTAGGTGGGAGATGATTAAAAGCTCTAATACCAAAGTAGTAGGGTCCTCTTTGAAAAACAATGATTTTCATATGCTAATGAATGAATGTATATATGAGTACAGGATAATAATTTTACAAATGTACCCAATATATAAAGAATTAACTCTTTTGTTGTCATTAGCTTGTTGAACTTGACTTGCATTTGTAAATGTAATTAACATGACAGTTATGATGATGATGACAACAGTGACAAATATGACGACAACTACAGCAAAAAGAGGAATACTAGGAGTTTAAGTAGATGGTGCTGGAGCCACCACATTCCACCACAGAGTTAGTACCAGTACTTTTCTTCTGGTGGTACACAATGGTACACAGCACTAGCAACTTTTCCTTTCAACAGAAGAATGTAAACTAAAAACAGGCTTAAGGTTGTTCATTACCACCTCCCTTTGTGCCAGGAAAAAGCACTGGTTAATAGTACAGTCATACACCTTGCATACTTACTGTATGGATCAAATGCAATCACTTCTAGTTTATCAGCCAGCCTTTCTCTGATCTTTATTTTCTTGTGTCCACTCACGGCACTCTCCATCAGAACCATTATCAACCTTAAGCATAAAGATAATCAGCACAAACTGTTTCACACAGTATTTTAGAATAAAGCACTTCAGCCACCATGAGTTACAATAGCAATGATACTTGTGATTCCAATGAGAATTTGAGCCCCAAAGTAAAGTCTGAAATTTGGGGACTGAATTAATTGTGACAAAACTTTAAATTTTATTAGATTAAAATGTATTTTACAACACAGTATTAAAAGCTCAGTATCACAGAGTAATTACTTATGTGACAAGCATCATGTCACTTCTTATCAGATGACTTATAATATTAACATAGCCCACTAATGACTGACTACCCATGTAGCAGAATCAGCAGGACGTACCAAATTATATTTGTCACACACAATAAGAACTCTGCACAGATAGTGTACATGCACTTTACTATGACCAGTCATACCCCTGAAAAAAATTTATATCATGAAACTGCACTTAACATAAATAAATATTGAAGGCTGACACTTTGGCTGCATCCACCGACTATCACAATGATAATGAAAATAAATAGTCTTTATTATCCTGCGCAGACTAAATTACAATCTGTTGATACATTTTATAAGGGAGTCAGGCCCAGGATTGTTACAACTTAATCCAAGGTTTTAAAGATAATGTCTGTGTGAGTTCATGAACACTGTTGGTGATGTGTTCATTTTTTAACTAGTTTAGTTGTTCATACAGGTGTCAGGAGTCCTTGTGGGCAAAACAACCAGGTAATATCATTAAACTACTATCTTACCAGGAAAGCAATCAAACCATATTTGAGAGTAGAACTGGCTATATGATGAAATAATTTCCCTTGCTGAAATCTTACAGGTCAACAGAATAAAGAGAAATATCTAAATCATTAATGCTACTGGTTGAGAAATAAACTGAGCCTAATCCTATAAACTGAAAATGTAACATGTTATAGTACATTTCAAATAAGTAATTATTCAAACTTTGATCCTGATCAGACTCAACAACTGGTTCTTCATTTGACACGTCAACCTCCGCTGCTCCATTGCTTACATTGGAGTCTGGTTAGTTATGCATGCAAAAGATTAAAACAATCTAATTAACTCGTAAAGAACAACCATTACACAATCGTGGTACATGGAAAACATACTTGCTCTTAGCTTTCTTCAATAATATGTTGGTTACAAACATGTTTGGTTTCACAATCTATCTGCAAGGAAAAGAAAGTTACTATTATTAACACATTTAACTAACTTAACATTTCTAATAAGCACAATGCTGGGGATACTATGCTAAAGTTCATTCTTCCTCAGTAGGGGTTACACCCAACTGAAGTTACATTCAATCGGTTTTCTTTGTTGGCAAAATGTATTTTCTTATACGTTGAACTAAACTCCTACAACGATGGCCCACGCTAGTTTGCAGGTAATAAAATGAGGACATGCACTCTTGAAGATTTAGGTTATGTGTCATTATTTTTTTAATATTTCCACATCAACTCTCGCGTACGCGTCCCAAAAGTATGGATTACATACATACACAAGACCCAGTGTACACACACTCCTCATGAATAGAAATAAAACTATACATCATCAAATAATTTACATACGCGCGAAATAAAACATTCATAACATAAGCACCACATCACATCATTAACCAAGATGTTGGTACCTATGGATCACACGTGGCTAACCCATCGCTAATGCACGCTTAACGTATGCTTAACGTAGTGAAAAAGAATGTGGCATTAAATAGTGTGTCTTTAAAAACCTTCCTGGACTTACTGTATTTCAGTTTTCTAAACGTGACATTTCCATCCACGCTTCACGTGTTCTTTATATTCTTTGGTACAGAATTTGAGGTGCTCACAGTCGTGAGGATTCGTAATGTGGTCTGAGTAAGGACGCTGTGTAATCTCGTACATGGTTATGAATGTTTTGGCAGAGCATTCTGGGGCTGTCTTCACAGGCACTTGGAAGATGAAGGCAGTATATCCTGACCGAAACCTCGGTACACACTAGTCACACTAAACGATCCCAAAACTCAGAAGACTATAATTCTGAATCTTAATATTCTACATTTTCTGTGCATTGTATCACTATTACAAAACAACCGAATACACATATTAGGCAATAAATATACCTTGTTACTTTACACTGTATTTTGGTGTGAGCAGATATATGTCGGAGAAAATATAATGTAAAGTAATATTTTCTGATAACCGTATTTAGTAGGTTGGTAACAATTTGGAAGTTCGCTGTATTTTTTAGTGTCATTATGAATGGTGTGAGGGTGAAGGAGATGGTATTGCAAAGAAGGAGGCTGCTTTGCCGATGTTATGCCATACAGTTCCATACGTTACCACCAGGAGTCAGAGTAGTTTTACGTTTCCACGGAGTTTCCAATCTGTTACAGGTCTGTGCTTATATGTATGATCCGTGTCACATACATGTATGTACTGCTTTGACTGCCTGCTCGATTGGTGTTCATTGTACACGAAAAGTGACCACAGCAAAGTGACATTAGTAACTGGTTTCGCATCGTAGGAGCTGTGATGAATTGTAATGCAGAAGACACTTGGAAGTTTAGGATAAATTTTTAAATTAATAAAGGATTTACATTTTTATGCGCCAGTATTCCAGTACAACACTGAACCTCCTAGTTAATTCGCAATAATGATTTTTAAAAGACCAATTTATGATGTTATTAGTGAATAACAGCTGAATTTATGTGAAGGCTATTTGTCATGGGTTTGTAAGAAGTTGGTGTGGGATGAAATTGGCCACGATTATTTCTGTTAATAAAGGAGTTGTAACATTTTTTTTGCGATGAAATATCTGGGCTTGTTGTTGCTGCTACTTATCCTCTGCAGTGAATTAAATGCCACAGAGTTCGTGAAGAACAAAACAGAAGGTAACTAATGTGACAGTGGTTCTGTTTGTGTCGTTCACAGCAACTTAACTTTGTCATTTTAGGTTAGGTTTCGTAGGTTCGTATAAATCTGCCAAATGCAATGGAATTCCGTGGGGTTGTGTCCCAAATAAGGAAGCAGTGTACAATAATGCTGTCACAGGGGGAGAGATGCTACGAGCATAATGTACATAACGTAACCTAATCTGAACTAACCTAAGTTGTGCTGTTATAAACTATTCTAACCAAACCAAAGCAAACCTGCCTAATGTAACATGCCAGCCTCATTTATCGTAATATCCAAATAAAATCAAATAAAACTAAGTAAATAGTATACTTCTAAAGAGTGAATTATCGTGTAAAGTGAAGCGCTGCACGTAAGTTCCAGTTACACTGCCTGAAAATCGGCCCTCTTCAGGGCCCACACTTTGTACTAGGAGGAAGGGAGCAATGTTTGTCTGTGTGTGTGAGACCATGGTGTAAATGTAGTGCAGAAGTAAAATAAATATATCCATAGAGTACTGTATTTATAAAGTTTAATAGTGTATTCTGTTAGAGTAATTGACTGAATTCTTTTCAGTTATTTCCATTAGTGGCTGTACAGAGGTCATTAATGTTGGAAAGGGTGTAATAACCCAAATACTTGTTGTTGGAGACAAGCAGGTCCTTCATGTAGGATGCCAACCTGGTTATGACCTTATTGGACCACCCAAGATTTTGTGTGTCGATGGTCAATGGGATCATATACAGAAACTACAATGTGCAAAACGTAAGTCTGTTTCCAGTGGACAGATTGTAAAACAATACAGAAAATAGATGTGAGGGCTTCATTGTGTTGATTGACTGCTTAGTAGAGTCTCTTGTTGACTATCCACATTGTGGGCTATCAGTTACAGTTCTTTTAACTGTTTAAACTACAGTGGTTACTGTATCACTGGAGTGATCATAGAATGTGGTCACAAGATGCAATGTTGAATCACTGTAACAAGCCCAAGTAATTTAAACAGTAGGATGTAAGTGGCAGTACAAATAGTAGTATGAGAAGTGAAACATTACTTTGCATGAACTGAAATACAGGTAACAAAAGAACCTGCTACCTCTGTCAATTCTCTTCCTGTCAACTAGCATAGGCATCATTTACACTGTATCTGAGGAGAAAGGCAGGAAAGGTGCTTGTATTTGTATATTATGAACAGTTACAATCCTTGAAACCAAATTAATTTTTGTAAAGTTTAATTAAGAATGAGCTTTATGTCCCCAAACACCCATGCATGTATTCACTCACACATGTGCCCACACACACACACACCATATGATGGTTTCATAAATATACTCTTTAACCTTAAGGAAGGTAATTAGGAGTTACAGGACTGTAATGGACAACTGTGTCTGGTGTTTAAAATTATTTCAGGTTGCCCCTCACCTCCATTCTTGCGCAATGCAGAAGTTCATGTTGAAGGAATCCAGGATAGTGAAAACACCTATCTTCGAGGTTCACGTGCTACTTACATTTGTGGTGAAGGATTTCACCTGTCCCCACCTGCAAGTAAGATTCATATCTGCAAGGATGGATATTGGACAGGTCCACGAGGCCGATGTGGTGAGTGTGTTTTGCTTTGTACACAACACAGGTTAGGCCTGTCACTTCTGTGAGAAAGTAGGACCTTTAGGGAACAGCAGCTAGATGGGCTTGATAGTTTACTAGTGCCATGGAAAACATGAGTTTGTATGCTTATGTTGCAGTTGCAAGTGGTTGCCAGATGCCCCCTGACATTGCATATGGCTACTATGTTTTGGAATCCACCCGAGAAGAAGATTCTATAGCCCACGTAAGTGTGGGTCAGCGGGCTTATTACAACTGTAACTTTGGTTACACCCTGACTGGACCAGCCAGTCTACAGTGCTTGGATTCTGGTGATTGGTCCCCCCGTTTGCCCCCTCACTGCACTCCTCTTGCTAACTCAGGTATGAATACTTTATGTTGTACTGAGACTGGGCATGTTGAGTAACTTTTAAGTATGCTAAGTTGTGATGTAGCTTACAGAAGCATGAAGTGATTCTTACTTGAGACTAATTGTAGGAATATGTGGCTGTTCTGGCTACGCTTCTGCATGGTTTATACGAGTCCTGGAATTGCATTATCTGTATTTATATAATGGATTCTTTACATGAAACGGAAGAGATGAACCCTTTTTCCATGAACTATTCTTGGTAAATTTTGTTTTGGGAAATTTTGATGACATGTTATATTGGCAGCTCTCATTAACCTTTTAAGTCATAAAAATGTGTATGCACATCGTCTGTTTTCCTGTTCCAGTGGCTCTATTAGTGATTGTCCATCATTGTGCAGTGTTTGAGTGTCATGCTGTGATTTTAACAGGGCAGAGAAAATAATGTTCTTGGTATGGATTTGTGTATATTTATCAGAAACATCAAGAACCATTTAAAAATACTTTTTTTTGGAAATTTTGGTAGCTTCTTGTATAGTCCATCTTGGCCAGTTCATTTAGGTTTGTGACATTGTGAAATGAATGTCTTACTCAGTTTTGTGTGTAAGTAGAGATAATATTGCATCTAGTGATGAGGATGGTATTGCTGATAAGGACTATGCATATAGGGAACATACTGCTGTTACAAATAATGGCAGCAGTGATGAGAATTAGGGTACAAGTAATGTGTCCATCCAGCTGACAAATTATCTTGTAAACCAGTTAGTTCCAGCTATTTGCCGATAAGTTTTCCTTCTGTAGCATCAATGGGCCTACTTGCATTGTAAATAGTACACTAGATATAAGTTTTAAAACTTTAGCAGTGACATGATTTAATATAGTCTTCTTGGGCTGTCAGCTGCATCAGATGATTTAAAAGAAACAACGTTTCGGGGACTGGCTCCATCCCCATCCGCAGGCAGAACTGATATAACCCAGCACTCGTGCTGGGTTATATCAGCCTGAGAAGACTATATTAAATTAGTACACTAGATGGATTTAGGTTTTTTTTTTTGTAATGAACTGGTGGATCTCACTGTAAGAGAGATCAGTAGGTATGCAGAAATGTACGTATATTTATAACTGCACAGTTGTGGAGGCTAGGACAAGAAGGAATAATTGGACACAAGTGGCAAAAGAGGAGGTATATTTAGTTCTTTGATTTATAATGTTGGTGGGAAAAAAACCAGAAACCCACCAGCATAAATGTTTCACCAGAGGCTCTTTTCTAGAAACCTCTGCTTTCCCAGAAACTGTCACAGGTTAGGTTTTGTACTTATTACAGTATCTATGTACTTTATGGACACTAATACAAAGGAGATATACACAATGATTTCCAAAGCTGTTCACAATCAGTGTTTTTTTTTCAAAGGCGAAATTGTCCGGGTTTTTAGTCACTAAGTTGCCATGAAGACAAGTAATAATAATTTAGATATATTAACAGCTGATGAGCCAATAAGAATTTTTCTTCCCAGGGTTTGTATATGTAGAGTATAAGATATGAATTTACATGAAAAATGAACTCCACGTCTAAATGTACTTCTTAGTTCATGTTTCCTTGTGTTCTCCAATAAAATTATTACTGGTATAATTCCCTCTCATTTTCGAATGTTGCTGCAGTAATTTCAGTGTAGATACGAGTATTACTGTAAGGACAGTGAGCAATGAGGAGTTCTATGGTTGATAATAGGCAGGGAATACAAAGTAGTGGGAGGAGAGTAGAATTCACAAAGACCAACAACAGTTGCACTTGGTGGTTTAGTAAATGCTAATGCAGATGTCATGTTATTGCAACGTTGCAAAATATCACATTCTTATTGTCTAAATGAACATGTATATGATGATATGAGGAGGATGGATTTTGAGTTCGATCTGGAAAGTGTAGCACTCCTGTCCTTCTATACCAGTGTCATAAAATAAATCATTTATTTTTCAGAGTTTAAGTGTTATAATACTGTGGGATGATTTTAAGCTTGCAATTCTGTATGTACTCTCCAAAGTTGTTTTTATTGGTCACGCAGATTGCTCTGATGATTATTGTCATGTTGAAAGGTAATAGAAAAATTCTGAGTTCTGCTCTCTGTTGTCCCACAAATAATGGGCAGCATATTTTAATGCATGTACTAATGCTGCTAGTCATCCTGATTTACTGAAGTTGATACAGTTTTTTCTTGCAATTTGTGCACATAATAGGAATGTCAGGCATGTTGTCTCACTAATGGGCAAGAGAAAAGAACAGGCTGTCTGCTGAACCAATAAAGCAAATTTGAAGTGTGCAATCTAATTTTAAGAATGCATTATTTGAACAATATCTTACTCATATAAGTGGCATTCATGCACTTTTGAAGAAAATCAGGTCAACTGAAAAATATGCTGCGGCTTATATTTAACAATGAGTCATGTGAACAGTTTATTAGATATGTCACGATTGTTTTAAAGAAAGCAAACAATTATTTCAAAATATCCTCTTTGGTGCTCCAGCAAATATGGTAACCCTGTCATGGGATGTCCCTGCAGATGCAGGCTTGCTATGCGATAAAGCTACCATGCTCCAGTACATGAACCAAGAGGCACTCTTTATATTGCCTTTATGTCCATCACTCCCTGGGCTTTTCAACAGTCACTTAGCATCTAGTTGTGAAAAGGCATTTCAACCCTGAAGGTAGACCTATAGAAACTAAAATGCAAATAAAGACAATTGTGATGTGTTCAGCATATTTAAAGAGCTATCTTATACAGGATTTATATTGGTGATACTGCAGTGATATGAGGGAGTAATATATTGTCTCTCTTTACAAGATATGCATAGCCAATAATTGAGCTTGAATGCAACTGCGGTTACCTGTAAAATTTTAAAGCATGTATTTTGAAAATATGTGTATTTGAACCTGCAGTACACCGTCTGACTTTCAGAAATGTTACCATACTCCTAAGATGTCTTTTAGTTTTCAGGAGTTATTTCTTGTTCCCCATTTTGATTGAGGATTATTTCTGAACGCTGGACCTGTCATATGTTTGTTGTTGTCATATGTATGTTGAGCTGCACTGGACAGCACAGTGGATCACCATGTGGACACGTGCATGCTCTGAGCCATATTCATACTTACGATTCTGTTGTTCCATGAGCCACTGTGATTAGCTAGCAAGGTTTTCTGTTATCATAATTTATTACCTTGCTGCTTGCGGTTTTTGTGAAGTGCAGGGAAGAAATTGAAAGTAATCCTGACAAATTAACGCGTGGTGAAAGACCATAGAACTTACGCATCTCCTACATAATGTATGAGTACAGTGAGTGCTGTGCATCAACCTTAAAATACCACTAGTGGTGTGTGCTGAGGGTTGGTGTTGTTGGACTTTTTCAGACTTTGAAAAAGAGGAGACAGAGGCAGAAGAGGCACACTGCCCTCCATTGCCGGCAACTCCGCACACACGTGCTGTGACCCTACGGGGTCGACACAACGCGAACAACGCCGTGCTTGGAACAGAGGTGGAGCTGCGATGTGAGCCAGGGTATCGCGATTCCCGCCTGCCCTGCAAGCCCGCTGTGCTTCGCTGTGAAGAGGCCACATGGCAGACGGTGCAGGGTATTGTCCCGGAGTGCTGTACGTAGTTTTGTGTTTATGAAAGTTTGATTTCCGATAATTGCGTTATGTTTAGGTGGCGTAAAGAATGTTTTCTAACACAAGCACGGGAATATTCAGCTTTGAAATTTCGTGCTGCGAAAGATGAAATTCTAACAAAGTGTTTGTGTGTTGTTACTGACTTATAATGCTTTTACTGCATAGGTTTTTGAATGAATTGTGTGGGATTGTAATAAATTGCTGGTTTGTGGTTGAGTGGAACCGATTGATTCTTACACGAAATCTGTGGTCTTCTGGGGTACTACGCGGCGTCGTGTGGTAATTGTTTACCGACGTTTTGGGGCAACGTATCGGTCCCAAAACGTCGGTAAACAATTACCACACGACGCCGCGTAATACCCCAGAAGACCGCAGATTTCATCAACATTGCGGCGGAAGCCTGAAATCATGATTCTTACATAACTTTATTCTTCGATTCGATAGGATTATTTATTGCAGGTATCCTCCTCTCTCTCTCTCTTTCTCTTTGTCTGTTGCGCATGTGTGTTTGACTTTATCAATGAGAAAGAGATTAATGCCTGCAGACATACACTAAACATGTATATTAATTTTCATATACATATAAATAGGTTTACTTCCTGTCGGAAGCGATAGGGATAAGAAACGTGATATGAAATTCATGTCCGCTTCGTGGGTGAGATGATTCTTTAAGTAATCAACATGTTAGATGGATAGTGTGTTTATTATCTGGTTGGGTCTAGTCACAGTCATTATCACACCATTGGGTTGTGAGAGACCACATACAAGGTTGACATCTGAACACCCACTTACTGAATAATGTCATGTTGGCATACCATATACTTTAGTCAGTACATTAAGAAATAACTCTGTAAAAGTGCAGGAATAATGGTACTCTGTGTCTGTAATATTGTTCTTTGTCACTTAAGTGGTGTAGAAAAAGGGATTGTAATTGCTGAAAGATATTCTTCTCTAAATGTGACAGCAAAAATGCGTTTTGTGTGGTACTGCGAGACAGAGTATCGTCTTACTGTCTTCACAACAGGTTTAAATGAGTTTCTTGATATTTAGCGTCTTTCATTGAATAGCCATGTACATACATCTTCATCTGGCAGTAATTATCAAGGCATATCACTTTTGTCAACCACATACAAAATTCTATCCAACATCCTTCTGTCAAGGTTAACTCCATATGCAGAGGAAATTATTGGGGAGCATCAGTGTGGATTTAGACGTAACAGGCCGACTACTGATAATATATTCTGCATTCGTCAAATACTTGAGAAAAAATGGGAATGCATTTAGGCAGTGCATCAGCTATTTATAGACTTCAAGAAAACCTATCATTCAGTTAGAAGGGAGGGAGGTCTTGTATAATATTCTCATTGAATTTGGTATCCCTATGAAACTAGTAAGGCTCGTAAAAATGTGCCTAAATGAAACCTATAGCAGAGTCCGGGTAGGCTAACATTTGTCTGACACATTTTCTATTAAGAATGGTTTGAAACAAGGAGATGCTTTATTGCCATTGCTTTTCAACTTTGCTTTGGAATATGCCATTAGGAGGGTTCAGGCAAACCAGGAGGGCTTAAAATTGAATGGTACACATCAGCTTCTAGTTTATGCTGATGATGTTAATATATTGGGAGGAAGCGTACATGCTATCAAGAAAAATACAGAAGCTTTAGTAGTTGCTAGTAAGGAGATTGGTCTAGAAGTAAATGCTGAGAAAACTAAGTACATGGTCATGTCTCGCAATCAGAATGCAGGACAAAATCACAACATAAAGATAGGTAATAAATGCTTTGAAAGGGTGGAACAATTCAAATATTTGGGAACAACCCTAACAAATCGAAATTCCATTCAGGAAGAAATTAAGAGCAGATTGAAGTCGGGGAATGCTTGTTATCATTCGGTGCAGGATCTTCTGTCTTCCAGTTTGCTATCCAAAAATACAAAGATTAAGATATACAGAACTATAATTTTGTCTGTTGTTTTGTATGGGTGTGAGACTTGGTCTCTCACACTGAGGGAGGAACATAGGCTGAGGGTGTTTGAGAATAGGGTGCTGAGGAGGATATTTGGGCCTAAGAGGGACGAGGTAACAGGGGAGTGGAGAAGACTACATAACGAGGAACTTAATGATCTGTACTCATCACCAAATATTATTCGGGTGATCAAATTAAGAAGAATGAGGTGGGCGGGGCATGTAGCACGTATGGGTGAGGGGAGCTGTGCATACAGGATTTTGGTGGGGAGACCTGAGGGAAGGAGACCACTTTGAAGACCCAGGCGTAGATGGGAGGATAATATTAAAATGGATCTGCAAGAAGTGGGATAGGGGGGCATGGACTGGATTGATATGGCTCAGGATAGGGACAGGTGGCGGGCTCTTGTGAGTGCGGTAATGAACCTTCGGGTTCCATAAAACGCGGGGAATGTCTTGACTAGATGACGACCTGTTAGCTTCTCAAGAAGGACTCTGCTCCATGGAGTTAGTTAGTTAGTTAGTATGTGGTAGGAAGATAATATACGTATGGGGTAGGGGGATGTGAAATGGTTTCCAGCAGTTTTGGATGGCTTTAGGAATGGACTCTTGTGAACACGGTAATGAACTTTTAGGTTGCATAGAAGGTGGCGAATTGTGGACCAGATCATTGACTATCGTCGTCTCAAATAGGTTTGCCGTGGAGTTTCTAACACAAGGGCGTCTGATGATCAATAGTAGTGAACAGTGGTTATTTGTGTGGGCACAGTGGCGGTTGAAGGGTGTGTGTCCCCTCCGAGCATCGAGCACGGGTCCTTGTTTCGTGCGGCAACTGATGGGCGATACCGCGTACATGGTGAAGTCGCATATGTGTGCCAACCAGGCTTCATCCTGTATGGCGATTCCGTGTTAACCTGTGCCCCCAGTGGTTGCTGGGAGCCAAGTATCCTGCCTCAGTGTCGCCGTGATCAGTCGTCATCATCGCAACATTACAGTAAGTACTGACACTGTTTTGTTTTTACTGCTTGCGATTACCCATGTTCAAAATTACAATAACTTCCACTCCCTATTACAAAAACCAGTTTGTTATGCTCTTTAGGGAAATGATCGCTGTTTATTCTGACAATCATTTGAAACTCACAGCTGCACTGTGGGTAAAATTGTTGTAATCGTAAGGCAGGAGGTACATTTCGTAAGCACTGTGCTTTAAAGGGCTGATGTTTGTGTCTGATTACGAACATGTGATTGTTAGTGCACACCTAGACAACGTTTCGGATGAGCGTAGGTGAAAACGGATTAAACAGACCGTCTCTTCAGCCTAATGAATAAGGATTGAAGACCAAAAAAGTGCAGCGTCAGTAATATATGGAAACTGTTTTATAAGGATGTGAAAATTAAAAACAAGTGCAGAGGAGAATTCTCAGAGTGTGGTTTCATGTTGAATATATTTATACTAAAGCAGATTTATTACCATATAATTTGTACTTTATATCATTTTTGTGAAGCATTTATTACATAAGTACAGATTCTGTGTACATTACATTTGATTGCATGTAATCTCAGAATTTTACGTCATCGCCGTATTTGTAATTGTTGACGTACAAACAATATTCGTATGAGCAATGGGTAGGGTGTGTCGGGAGGATACTATTAAAGTGGATATGAAAGAAATAGGATTGGAGGGTTTGGACTGGACTGAGGTCAGGGACAAGTGGCGGTTCCATAAAATGGGGGCCTTCTTGACTAGCTGAAGAACTATTAGTTTCTCAAGAAGGATTATGCTCCATTAAGTCAGTAAGTTAGTCGTAAGTAGGTGTGTACTCGTATGTCATCATACAAGTAAGTGTGGGAATCTTATTTTAAAGACTTAAAAATAAACGTTGTTTAGAGTCATTTAATTCACCTATTGGTGACAGCAGTGGCCGCGCGGTCTAAGGCGTGGGTCTGCGGCCGCTCGCTTACTGGGAGTGCGGGTTCGAATCCCGTCGGGGACATGGATGTCTGTCTGTTGTGTTTTGTGTTATCAGGTAAAGATCTCTGCGTCGAGCTGATCACTCGTCTAGAATAGTCCTTCCGAATGTGGTGTGTCTGAGTGTAATCGTGAAGCCTCTTCTTCTTCTTTCTATGGGCCCGTCGGCATTAGCTCCGGACGCACCGCAGCCTTAGGCTTATTGTGCTAACCCTTAGCCTTTCAATTATCAAGTCTGCAGCCACAGCCGTTCCTTGATCAGGTTCATCGAAGGTGGAATACTCGAGTAAGAGTGGGGTCTTTTCACACTCCCACTACTTCTCGCCACCGCCTTCTCTTACTTTAATGAGCTGCTTCCGCTGCGCTCCCGAGAGTCGCCTGGTCTGCAGTTTGGTCATAAAGACACCTGCAGCCAGTCTGTCCTCATCAGAAGAGACAGCGAAAGGCTCAGAGCCTACAACCCCAATATCAAGTTTGCAGCCACAATCGTGAAGCCTCGATAATGAGGAGGCCCTGGCCCCACAAAGAACTCTTGCGCCATGGGGAAAAAATTGGTGATAGCATAATGTTTATGTGACGTACAAATCAAACCGTTTAACGCTAATAACATGAGACCTTCCGTTGGTCTGCATACTTTGCGTCTTGGACACGTACCGGCAGCTGTTATGATAAACTTGTTTAGATTGCACGCAATACAGCGGAGACAGAGAAGTTGCTGTACACCAAGGCGAACCAGTTAGCGTAATTCGCTGTTCTAATTTATGCTTTGCAGCAAGCCTCGAAGGCGTTATCGAATTACCGATATAATGCTGTACGGCTGTACGTAGTCAGTTGTAGATGGTGATCGTTTTATGTCTGGTGCTATCTTTACGTAAGTAGCTGGTAACTGGCTGAGTATGCGGACAGCCTGTCGGAACTGCTGGCGAGGATAAAAGTCTCAAATTCTGCTTAGTTGTTCGTATACGCACTAATTACTGCATAGGCCTAGGTGATAGCCTCGAATGGCGATGTAACTGGGAATGAATTGAGGACCTGAATGGACCTGTTATGATGTATTGTAAACATTCAGACATTTGCGTAGAGGGACTGAGGGAAACCACGAGGAACCTCAGTGAGTCAGGATAGCCGACCTCGAGATACGAATCGAACCTGAGACCGTGCGAATGTGCTAACTCCTCAAACGCGACTTTTGGCATGTCATTTTTATGCCAACTTCCACTTCGATAAAGTCTGCGGTTGAAGCATATGATAAGTGTGTGTTCGAACTGACCACCTCCAGGGAGCAGAGTTCTTTCTGAGATGCTAACAGGTCCTCAGCTGGTCAAGAAACTCCTCTCATTTTATGGAATCCGAATTTTTATTACCGCGTGTACAAGAGCCGGCTCCGTATCGTGAGCCACATCAATCCAGTCCACGCCCTTCCAGCCGAGTTCTTCAAGGTCCGCTACCACACTCCCATCTACGCCTAGATCTTCCACGTGGTATCCTTCCTGCAGGTTTCCCCACTTAAAATCTGTATGCATTTTTCGTCTCCCCCATACGTGCTACGTGGTTCTGTATGTCTTAAGAGTGAAAAATACCAGATGACCCGCAGGAAAAATGGTAATTCTGCCCTATTTTATCATGGTTTTTCGTGTTCCTTTAATGAAATTTACAAATTAGTTTCAGAGGGCGTGCAGTTGCGAAATATGAGGCTCTCACAGCATTGTTGCTGAAGATTCAAGTCTTCTGGGATGTTACGCCGTATCGACTGGTGAACAGTTATCGACGTTTTGAAGGACTGTAGTGCCTTCGAAACGTCGGTAACTGTTTACCAGTTGACACGACGTAACGTGCCAGCAGACCAAAATCTTCGTACCTGCAGTTGTCTGTCGTTCCCCTTTCGCGTTAAACATTTTCCGGCAGTTAGGAATAATTTCGCACAAGGTCTTACTTTCTTCCACATCAGAGATATATTTCTGTTGATAAGATATACATTTCACTCAGTTTCCATATCATAAAGGTTATCGAAATTACGCTCAGAAAGGACGATAGCTCTTGAAGGAAACACAGCTTCAAGAGTATGCTGTCTTGCTGCACGTGCTTCGTTGTGAGACGCAGCGTGAACCGCAATCATTGTTACCGCATGGGGTCCAACCTGTCACTCCCAGACATTCATTTCACTAATCACCATATTTGTCATTGTTAACTCATGTCGGTCGACACATAACCCAGACGAGTATACTTGCAGCGCTCATTGCAAACCGTAGATAGAAAACCCGGACGGGTCCCTGTCCAGCGAAGTTCAGGAGGAAGAAGAGTGGAAATATGTACTCATTTTCATAGTAGTAACGGTTAATCAAATGTTCTTTTTGACCGTACATCGCCTGTATATAGGGTTGTGTTAATTTATTCTGCTGTTGACAGAACTAAAGAACATTGCATAGTGTTACTAAATTTGTCCATGCATATTTCTTTAATAGGTCTATACGTCATGTGGAAAAATGTTTCAAGCAAGAAGTTACGTATCTTAATGAGTTGCATTAAGTGTGTACAGCGCCAGATTTACTTGTTTGGAGTTGGCAACAATCCTACATAGAGTACATTATGTTTGGTTGTTGCGCTGGGGGTAGGGTTGGTAATTCGGTACAGACTTGCCACTTGTTATGTGAATTTTGTATATAGCGTGTAGTGGGTATACGTATACATTATACGCAGAACTTTGGGTGGCGGATTGGACTTGGAGGTACGCCATCCCGGGTCTTTCAGAAATTATTGTGTTCGGTTGTTAGCCAGAGCGCTAGGGTTGTTAATTCGTCACAGACTTGCCACGTTTTATGTTAATTTTATATATGCATGCAGAACGTTTGGGGGCGTGTTAGATGTGGGGGGATGCCTTGCAGTGTTTTTTTTTTTTAGAAATTATAAAGTTTTCTACTTCTTTAAGAAAAAGTACATCATCCCAAAACTTCTTGAGGTACTGCTATCCTAAAAGAAAATAATTAATATTTTGAGCATATTTTAAACTGCATTCTGTTTGTTACTTTATTTATTTTCCTGCAACATACATTTGCATTGAATACAGTACTGGAAAGTAACAGGCGGAGACAGCATGCACTACTGTTACTGCTGTTTATCGGCCCTAAACTCCTGCACGCCATTGGACTTGATTTTGGTATGAAGATACTATTTTACTGAAAGCTGTTGTGTTTCATTGGGTCATATCTCCTACATGCATCATACATACGAACTAACTAAACTAACCAAATAACTAATCAAATAACTAACTAACTAACTAACGCCTTGGACCAAAATCTTATTCACCCAGTTTGTCAAACGATTCACCACCTTTTATGGAACCCAAAATTTAATTCCGTATTCAGTTTTATGCACTTGGAGCGGAATCATAAGAACGGAGAAAAGAAGAGCTAGCTCCATTTTCTACATACTCGTATTTATAAGTGCTGTCGCAATGGGCGTGTTCACAAAACGCATTAATTTGTCTTATGTACTTGAAACGGAATCATAAGAACGGAGAAAAGAGAAGCTAGCTACATTTTTTACATATTTATAAGTGCTGTCGCAACGGACGTGTTCACAAAACGTGTTAATTTGCCAGACTGACATGCCACCTGGTGAGCCGGTGACATAGTCCAGTTCGATCGCCGGGGTGTTGCTGATCACGAGCCACATGCAAGTCACGACCGAAGTTTGTGGTGGCATTTTTGGAAGATGAATCGTTTCTTTTCTTGCCTCTGGTTTTGTGTCCTTAAGAATCGACTTTCAGCTGACTCGTGACCAAACCTAGCAATCCGCCCTTTCCGAGACAGCCCTCAGGGATGCTAGTGTGGTTTCATTCTTACACAGCACTCATAAGGAACAAACTGTGATCATTAACGAGCTGAAACCGCAAACACCTCAGCGTTCAGTAATAACAAATGCCTGCTCCTTAATTACTGTAAAGTGCGGTCACGTGGAGTAATCTTGTTAGTGCCACTTGAAAGCTCTCAGATCTCTTCTACCCCACTCGATCTTTATATTCGATGTGCACTAAAATAGTTTCTTAATGTAGTGTAAATTCTCTCAACGTGTTCGAAAATCAAGAAATAATTATTCGATTAGGAATACAATAGGACTGTCATAGTGCAAGGTTTTACTTCTGTTACACTTCTTTTGCGTAACACGAGCTGCAGAACTTCTTGTTCAAAAGTCCTGTTTGAAGAAACCAGGACACGTATCAAACGTCAGCTGTGAAAGGTTGTTTATTTAATTCGTACACCAATTACATGTTTAATTGCACTGCCTGGAGAGGCGTTTCTGCTGCTGGCCGCATGTGTATATGCAATAAGAGCTTGTAAAGGGATGTAGGTACCCTGCTACGTAGTATATGCTGTATGGTTAGAAAGTTCTATACTTTATCGAAGATCGCATAATTTAAGTTTCTGCGCTTGTACGGACAAGTTGTTAGGGGCGTGAACCCTGTCTGGGCTGTATAGTTCCTCTTGAAATGAAATGACTGTTGTCAGCTTGGAAGAAATATTGATCCGGTTTCTTGAATATTGCGACATCTCACCCCTAGACCCGCATAAATTTCAGCGGTGGGCGGTTAAATTGCAGTAAATACGTATTTTATTTTTATCCGGCTTTGGGCGCGTTCTCAACCCCGAGGAGCGCTTATTAAACCTGCTCCGCCCGTTTGTACGCATGAAGGAAAAACTCGACATGCGCTAGTCAGATTTTCACCAAATTTTGTATTTGGGAACTTTTGCGAAATTTGTTGACACGTTTCAATTTTGGTTAAAGTCGTACGCAACGAACGCTTTACTTAAAGACGTAGATGCCTTGCTTCGCGTATCTGGACCGTAAGTTCTTAAATATATATTGAACCGAAAAAAAAATATTTCAAACGAAAGTTGTAGAGAGAAAGGAAGCACAAATCTTATATTCCTTACACCTTTTCCTTAAGTCTTAAACATTTTGGGGTAATTTCACAAGGACTATTACGCTGTACGTACTTTCGTAACTCATATTTCAATAACCATTACAAAGATTACCGAGCAATCAACAATGTTTTCCTGAAAGATTACCGAAGTGTCTTATTATCGATTACTGCTAAACGAAGCTTCCTCCCATATGGATTTATAGGTCTACGTGTAGATAAACGTGTAGGTACTCTTACGTAGTAGCATACGCACATGTTTTTGTTTGTCTGCGTGAATATTTAAAACATTATAGCTTATCGCAATAAAAAGTCTCAGCTTCGATGTCAGCATATCATTTATGCTTCCTTCTGCTGGACGTTTCTGTTTCCATTACTGTCCTGTTAACTCTCAGGATATCACTGTGCTCTGTTTATTGATGGTTTATTTTACGGTGCGTCAGTGTCGCTGACTTTGAGTTATGAATGGTTAAGTGGGAGGAACTTGGAAGGAAGCTTTCGCGGCCTATTCGTGGTGTTTTCCCAACATTTACCTGAATGGACTGAGTAAAACCACGAAAACCTTAGGATAGCCTGTGTCACGGCCGAAAATCGAACCGGGCACCTTCCAATTACAAATCTGCAGCAATACCGCTACACCAATCTGCTCAAGGGAATTGGTTTTTCATGTTGTTTTTGAGTTTTTATCTAATTTTTAATCTGTTAACCACCATACTTTATGTATTCTTTAGCTCTTAAGTTTTATACTGCTCTTTGTACTCTTTAGCTGTTAAGGAAATATATTTTTATCGGTAGCAAATAAATGTCAAGACTCAAGTCATGAATGCAACTTCAAAAGTAACCTGTCTGTAAAACTTGTCTGCTCCTGTTTTAGTGTACTCAAGGTTTTTGAAGCTTAAATTGCTCTTCATTCATCCCGTTTTGATCAGATGTACAGGTTATCAATGTAAAAGACCATAAAACTGCATATGTCCTTCCGCCGCTTGGTCTGGCACATCAGAACTGTAGACTCATACGAACAGCATGCTAGTGGAGACCACCTCTGCTTGCTATTTGTAGCTCCCATTCATCAATGCCAGTATAGCGCCCACGTAAACTTGTGAGATTGGAACACCATTAAGGTTATTCAGTGTGTTGTCACGAAGTACTGTGATAGGCCTTTTCAATTTTTAAGCGTGTTATTTAACGCACTGTCAATTACTATGATTGTGCAGCGGCGGTAATAGATGAATGAGTGGGCAAGGAGCATTAGCATTGGTGGAATAATACTGACAGAGGAAAACCGAAGTATTCGGAGAAAAACCTGTATCAAGACCACTTTGTCCACCACAAATCCTTCATGGACTGACCTGGGATTGAATCCGGGCCTTTTAAAAATGCTCTTGTTTTAGGACGGCAATTTTAAGGAAAAGAATAAAAACACAGCGACTGTGTGAAATATTTTAGATTGGTGACAACTAATAAATAATTGTATGCTGTAATTCAAACAGTTTTCGTGTCCTCGTTTAATACGTTATGTTGAGTGTAAATGTGTAACGTCCAGCCGCACCATTACGCTCTTCTCGTGCCATGAATGATTTGTCATAGTAAATGAAGTTTCAGTTTTCAGTGTATGATGTCCATTCCGGACAAGATTTTGTACATTATAAGCCTCGATCATCTGGAAGCCCAAGTTCAGTACGCCAAAGTTAAGGGTTTTTAAAGCGTTTGTACGAACTTGTATATTTCTGCTCCCCGTTGTTTTTCCCCCCAATTACAAAACGTGTTCTGTATTGCAGAGGTGTACTGGACGTCCGACAACAGCGAGGGCAGGGATCAAGCAATGGGCTTGGAGGATACCGTCACGCTTCTTGTGTCGCTGGTCACCGGCCTCGGCGTGATGCTCATTTTACTGGGTGTCTGTCTTGTCGTCGTCTGTCACCGCCGCCAGCATCGGGGAGCGCCCCGTTCACCACCGAGAATGTCCGCCCCGCCACTTGTTTATGACCCAGACCGAGTTGCACTCATTGCAGATGGTGCGCGGCGTGGAGAGGTGAGATTCTGACACGTTTAAATGTTGAATCAGTTATTTGGCAGCGTTTCTGCTACCCACGTGATCCGTCTTCGTTCTTAGTTTATGACGAAGAGCTCTTGTGCAATGTATTTCATAATCGATATTATTAATAGTGATAGCCGTGTGTGTTGTCATGTGTGGGGGTGTGAAACGTGGTCTTTCGACGTATTTCAAACGTCTGTACCCGGAGGTTCAAAATAGCTTTGCCCATCGGGCCCAGCGGATTATGTTTCATGCACTCTTTTGCCTGAGGACGGGGACCAATTCTGCCTCTGAAACGTTGGAGTTTCTATTTTTTTAAAACACTGACGATGAGTAAGTCACACTAGTGAATGGTTTCAAATTTGGACGGATATCCTTCATTTCAGGCTTCTGCCGCGATGTTGATGAAATCTGTGGTCTTCTAGGTTATTACACGGCGTCGTGTACCTTTTTTTTTTCCTACTCGGAATCTTAACCCGTGAGGATGGGACCGATACGTTGTCCCGAAACGTTGGTAAATAATTACCATACGACGCCGTGTAATAACCCAGAAGACCACAGATTTCTTGGACGGATATGTTTGCTTGCAGTCAACCCTTCCCAGCTATGAGGAGGCCGTATGGGAGCGTTGTTTTGTCAGTGTGGGTCCGTTGCCTGGGGGAGTGCTACCCCATCGTTCCCATAGGTGTCCCCATTGGTCAGCATTGGGCTCTGGGGGGCGTCGTACTCGAGGAGATACTGCTTATGTCACTCGGCAGTCCTCCAGGTGAGTTTGTTGTAATCTAACTGTATAATGTCCGCGTGTGTAATTATAATGTGCTGTTTTTGAAAGCTGAATATTGTGGTCGGACTCGATATTAGGAAGTTAAAAGAACGGTGTTAAATAAACGAAGACTGGATCAATCGAACTGATACTGCAGTGTTATACATCAACTGATCTTATTTAAGTAGGTATACAGGCCTTCAAAGTAAAAAGTACAACGCCTCGCAGTTATCGGAAGTTCTATAGATGAAATCAAGTGAAACATGTAATGTTCTAAATCTTATTTACCTGCACGCTTCATTCCGTCGTTCCAGTTTTCTGCTGTCAGCCTTTAACATTGTCTGCAGAGAATATAACTTTTCATTTTAAAATCCACATACCGCCCCGCCCCCTTTTTGCGACAAGCCGTTTACTTTCGACTTCAATGAACCTGTAGGGTATTTGTAACGATAGTAATTAGTCTAATATGTTGCTGTTCTTGTGTTGTATGCCTGATGCCGAAAAGAAGATGAATTTTTCGTCGGTATTAGCCAAAGCATCCCACTTCAATTCGGTTCGTGAAAGGTAGTTTAGTGTCACCCCATTAGAGCTTCGCAGTGAGAAGACATTAATTTGTTGCAGGCCCATGCACAGTTGCACCAACGTGTTTCCACTGCCATAAACTGAGTTTCGGCCCGTCTATGATAAGTGCCCTACCTCAGGCCTCATGACCGTTATAAATAAACCTCCTTATGTTTTGAGAGTCCACGTATCTGAACAGTTAATATTCGTTAAGTGTAAGATTTTTACAGCCGATGTCTATAAAACATAGTCTCAAGAAGGCGATGTTTTGTTATAAAACAAAACGTGTGCTAACGAGAGAGAGGTAAGATTCACCCTCTTTTCTGGTCACGAAGGCTATGTCATCAGTCATCATTCTTAATCGTTTCAAATATGAATTAGTTACGTTCGAAGAGTTTTAGAGTCTGTGAGCTGCTTTTCCCTTTTTCCTTTTGTTTCTCTCTTTTTATTTTTATTTTCTTTTTCTTTCTTTTCTTATTTATTTAGTATATAAAGTACGGGTTTGCACTTTGTACCCATACTATTGAACTTGTGTCGTTTTGGTTATAATATTCGCAGCTCCTACCTTTAATCTTGTCAGGGTTTGGGCGTGGTGGTCGTAAGGTAATGAGGTAGACGCGGTTAGTAGCAGAATAATTGCCCAAGGTAGATGTTTGGTTAGTACGTTAAAATGGGTCACGACCGATTCCTTCTGCACGTGTTCCAGATATCACCCCACCGTTCAACCCTACACGCCGGGTATAATTTATAAAAAAACGAAGAATCAGTCATTATGCAGTTGTTGCTCTGGGAATAACAAGTGCGAGTTTAACGCCATTAATCCGAAGTCCCGCTATGGTCGTGTGCCCATTAAATGATGTCTGCATGCTCACAACCTATGACAGTTGTAATATTATCTTCCTATCTTTCCGGAAGTATTACAAAGAGTCAAGGAGGAAAGTAACATCCTACGTACAATACAGCGAAGGAAGGCTGACTGGATTGGTCACATTTTGCGTAGGAACTGCCTTCTAAAACACGTTATTGAAGGAAAGATAGAAGGGGCGGGAAGACGAGGAAGAAGACGTAAGCAGCTACTGGATGGCCTTAAGGAAACGCGAAGATAATGGGAATTGAAAGAGGAAGCTCTAGATCGCACTGTCTGGAGAAGTAGCTTTGGAAGAGGCTATGAGCCTGCCGTAAAACACGCTACATGTGTGATCTTTCCGGACTTCAAGCCCCTGCTTTCAGAAAGTTCCTCTGCCTTAATTTCTGTGTACAGTCCGCATTTCCACTTACGATCTGGAAGGCCTTCCGATCATCACCTCGATCTGACTTTCCCGAAAAGCTGTATACATTACGAAGTTACTCGTTAGGTTATGTTCTGCACTAATTTCTACTGGCTTCGAATATTTTATTCACCATTTCTTTTTCAAGTGCTGGAAATTTATGTTGTGGAGGTGGCCATACTTAAAAAATCCTATAGTTGACTATGCTGTCTCTCTCTCGATGGCATCGGCAGTACCTCACACAGTGCATCGCTGAGGAGTGGGTCCGCGACGGGCGACTCGATGGGGTCGACTGATACGATGACCCCAAGTGAGGTATCGACGAACGTGACATTGGACACAATGTCGTCACACACATGTAGCAGTGGCTCGCAGAGCACCTCTTGCCGCCCTCTTTGCGGCAGCCTCGCCTCCTTCGACACCAGCTCCGTGCTCAACACCGAAGGTAAGAGAGACTAGCATTAGGGCCAAGCCTGTTCCCCACTTGTAACAGTTCTTTAAACTGTCCGCCAGTTTTAATTAACTGTGGTACAAGCGCCATGGCATTTCATCCCAGTCCCATCTGCGTAGTTTTTCAGATCTGAGGTTCTCGTATGGCGAGTATTTTGGATTACCTTCAGGTTAGTCCAAAGCGGTACCTATCTACCAGACTACAACGCCTCACTTTTCGGGTACTTCGTCCCACTATTTCACTATTCTTTTGGGCTTTATCCAGTGTCCTAATTTTGTTAAGATCACTGCATTTGGGGAATTGGCTCTGTTCCCTTCAGCATTAAGATAAAAAGAAAAACAACCTATTTTATTGGGTTCCTGACAGTAGTGCTGGCAGGATTTTTTTTCAAGGTGATGCACGTTACGTATATGTGATAGAATTCGAGAAGACTGCAGATTTTTTTAAAGGTGGTGCGACCATGCCCATCTTTCTCAAGGTAAATAACTGTGTAACTCCCTGGAACACAGTCCTGGAGAAACTAATAGTCGTTTACCTGGTCAGGACACATAAGTAACTATGCATTCACATTATAATTCTTCCGAGAATAAGTCACGTAATAGACAAATAATTTTATTTTTTATTGTATTGGCATATATTTCAAACGTAATTTGCCTTTAATTGTGACGTGCAGTGTAGAGAGAATTGACGCTTGTGTCCATTACACAGTGGTTTTCCATCTGCGATCCTTGAAATTTTGCACGAGGACAACCTAATCCTGAGGTAATAAACGGAGTTTAATCTCGGTGGCCGTGCCGTTTAAGGCGTAGGTCTGAAGCCGCTTGAGTGCTGGGATCGCGGGTTCAAATCCCGCTGAGGGCATGGATGTTCGTCTCTTTTGTTTGTTGTGTAGGTAGCGGTCTCTGCGAGGGGTTGTCACTCGTTCAGAGGAGTTCTACCGGGTGTGTGTGTGTCTAATTGTGCGTGATCTAGAAACCTCAACAGTGAGACGTACTAGGCCGGAGTTGGGCTGTTGCGTCACAAAGAAAAAAAAAAAGGCAGTTTAATGACACACTTTGGGATCACTGGTGTTGAGACCAGAGGTATGTTTTTCAGGTGTGCCACTGCTGGAAGAGAGTGAGCACGAAGATGGGGTTCAGTGCCGTGACTCCGCAAGGCTGGTCGTGGTGGAGCAATCCATGAAAGACAATACTTCCTGCAAGTGCCACCACACTTCAATAGATCTTGCCTGATGAATTTCACAGGAGCCACATTTGTCCCCATATCCCATATGAGGTATCCAATCCTCACAGTCATTGTTTGAGCCAATAGTTTGCTTCACACAGGGTACAGTCGTGTTGCATTACTCTACCCCTCTCCTTCCATTTGTGCAACATTCCGAGTACGGTGTTTGTATATTCTTACTAGTATCTGTTTTCACGCAGTGTGCTGTGCTTGAAATTGTAACATTCACCAGCAGTGTTGTTTGCTGTAAACGTGAGCAAACGACATCAGTCCTAAAGGTCAGTTCACAATAGAAGTAATGTACTTAATTAATGAAAGTGATATGTGAAATTCCTAAATTATAAATTTTCATCAGTGACGCAGACAAGGTCCATGCAGACCCAACAGACCTCGCGGCGTGGGGTTCCCCCAAACATATAAAACATTAAAATTTATTGTGGGTTCGTACAGACTGGATTCCGTTCTTCCGACAGAAGGCAGGATTCTGAGAGATCTGGAAGTGACTTCGCTGATGATTATGGGGGGGGGGGGGGGAGGCGGCCTTCAACCGCTTATTTATGTCACTGATTTTCGTATACACACATATTTTAGAAAACAGGAATTCCACTTCTTTTCGAACATAAAATAAATGTTGTACTTGTAACTGATTGTAACTGAAGCTGCCTTTTGAAGATTTGTTAGATGTAAAGAGGAATCAGATAATGAAAAATGAAAATATTTTTTGGCATAAAATTTTATATTCTCTTGCAGGAAGATTCTTCTGTCATACTAAAAACATAATACTGCATACTCCAAACAGAGTGACTAGATATGTTTCCGTAATCCCCAAGGTCGTTACATAGCTTTACTTTCAAAAGTGCATGCCACACATGTAGTAATTGTAAAACAGATATTTTTTACATTCAGAAATTTTTTTCTGTGCGGTTTTCCTCGTAGTACTTTATTCTGGAATCTTATATTAGAGTATTAAACTGTGGTGTGTTGCTAATAAAATACAAAATGTCGTTTGTTCATGTCAGTAATTAATTGTCGTGGGTTGGGATAGCCTAGTCGGTAAAGCGACTCGCTACGGGCTGGACGGTCCTTGGATCAGATTCCCGTGGGGGCGAGATTTTCCGCACCCGTCCAGATCGGCCCCGTTGCCCACCCAGCTGCTGTACAATGGGTACGGGGTCTCTTTCCCTGGAGTAAAGCGGCCGGGGCGTGGTGTTGACCACCCACCCCATCTAGCGACGAGGTTAAAGAAAGAGTAGAGCTATACCTCTACTCGTCCTCTGGGGTTTCAAGGGCTGTTATAGGGTTAACTTCGTTTTTTACCTTTATCTTTACCAGTAATTAATTGTTAATTAAAGATACAAAATTAATAGTTTTCAGTAAACTGTTATCATTTAATAAGCGATTATTAATTAATAATAAACTATTGCGGCATTTGGCTGAAATATCTTTTATATTAAAGCCAATTTATGTACGTTTGCTTGCAATGTATTTACACACGTAGAGAACGAGGATGTTGCGGTAAATGTGGATCTATTCCCTCACATTTGCTCATCAAATATGTAGTAACTTTCAGTGTCTGACATATTGTGTTAACTGTCAAATGTCCTGATGCATCGTTTACTAACACATGAACATACTTTTACATATTCTGTAATTATAAATGCCCTTGAGTGATATTTAAATTCTTTTAATGTCAAGGAGAGATAGGAAGGAAGGGGTATTAAATTTTTGTAATGTAAATGAAAAGTAGGAGAAGTAGATGTATATACTATAAAGTTACACAATAATTTAGGCGGTTAGGTATACCACTTATTTCTATGTTCTCACGTGCGGCCCGTTTCCCAGCCCACAATAACGGGTGTGGTCCTTTGTTATAAGAAGATTGGACGCCTGTGACACAAATAGAGAAAGGCCAAGCTGTTGAATTTTGAAGTTCTTGACGAAACGAAATTGCCAACAGGTCAGATATTTCTTTTTGTCTCAGAGTCTAGAGCAGGTTTTTCAGCATGACACAAGGAATTGTTCAACACCACATTTGTACTTTTCGCTTTATGTTATCCTCGGAACCAGCCATAGCACTAAACAGTCAAAGTTATCTAAAACCTTATGCTTGATGTAGGAGACACATTAGTCAAGTCTACTGTAGAATGTGAAAATTTGTTTTGTGCATGAATTAGGAGTATATCTTCATTTCTACTAGGAATTTGCTCTTGTTGAAAACTGCCCAACCTCATAAAGAAAGCAGGTGATTTCCTGTACAGTATTTCGCCGTCGTTCGATGTTGGTTTGGGAAGAGAAGATGCCATACTGCTATTTCAGCAAGCAAATCGCTTCTTCACCCGTCCAGACCGGCCCTGGGGCCTACCCAGCCTCCTGTACAATGGGTACCGGGTCATTCCCGGGGGTAAAGCGGCCGGGGCGTGGCGTTAACCACCCACCCCCATCTAGTGCCGAGGTTAAAGAAAGAGTAGAGCTATACCTCTACTCCCCCTCTGGGCCTTCATGGCCTGTTCTAGGGTGAATTTTAAATCGCTTCTTACTGATAAAAGCAAGATCGCGGATCCCGCTAGATTGTTACTGCGAGGCAACACTGTGTCTAAGTCATCAGCAATTTCAGGTAGGCCTATGCATATGAAAACACGGACCCCGGATTTGTTTACGAATTTCAGCGTTCGTACAGAATAATTTTTCAGTTGAGCTAATATTTTGTCGTCGTAATACCGTAATTTTCCAACTGGACCAGTGACTTATATTTCATTCTTATTTTTATTCCCATGTGTCCCATAAGATGGTCGGGTGAAGATGACTGTAGGATATTGTGTCATAAAACTTATTCCGGCACTGCTGAATTTCTGTTTTGACCTGTGACTAACTAGTAACTCCTGTAACTGTAGCGTTGTGTATCCTTCGCAGACGATAAGAAGGAAGCCAGTCAAATGCGTCAGTAATAGCAGTAGCGCAGAAGTGTTCCTTATTCTAAGTTGGTTTAGGCGTTTTAATAATTATTTAGAGGCTTGGCTTGGAACATTAAAAGTATCAAACTTGGAACGTTGTAACCAGCAGTTGTACTATCGATGTACAGAAACACGTTAAGATGACGTGACGTATCAAATATGACTTCCCGTTTATATTCAGTAGGCGTTTGGTTCTGTGATGCAGAATTTTGGTAGAAAAACCTGAAGGAAAGGGACCACTGGATAGCCCTAGGCATAGATGGGAGGGTAATATTAAAATGAATCTTAAAGGAATAAGTTGGGAGGGTATGCATTTGATTCGTCTGGCTCAGGATAGGGGATATATGGCACGTTCCTGTCAACACAGAAATTAACCTTTGGGTTCTTAAAATGCGGAGAATTTCTCGGCTAGCTGAAGAGATATTAGTTGCTCAAGAAGGAGAGTGCTTCATGGGGTTAGTTTACCTAGCTATTTTTTTTACTTTCAACAAATCTTATGTATTATTATGCATTATTAATAGTAAATTAATTAAATATAAATCTGTCTTTTGTCAGTCTGTCATGATGTTCTTTCCACTTTTGTCTGTACGGGTTCATTTTGTGTTTTATATGAAAGCCTATGTAAACGTTGTTTGATATCGTCCTTTGTAATTCTGTTGAAATGGGTACATCCGTTGACATTTGTTACCAGTTATTGTAAGCCGCTGCTATCCTGATGTTGTGTCTCTTTATTAAAACTCAGCTTTTACTTCCATAAAGTAGCGTAGAAACCGTCAGAGCTCTTTAAAATCCGATTTATTTGTACTTTCTTCCCCTAGTTTTGAAAGTCATTGTAGGTGTTCACTGCTACACTGAATATGTTTAAATGACATTCATAGTTTTGAGAATGATATTCTTTGTACCTCTGATATTATTGTAATAACAACCTTAGTTTAAGAAGTGAATCATGTTCTAATTCCTAGTGTTGGTTTTCCAAGAACAAATGAGATGGAGATTGTGTGCATTGTAGTAGCCAAGAATGGCAGCTGACTCTATCAATCAGTAGATATATGATTGTTGGTTGAACTGTTACTGTTATCTATTATTTTAAATGATTTTTGGTACTTATCTATAAATGCGACTGGTAAATTATTTCTTTCTTTGACCTCTTTTGGAGAGAATTTAAGCCTTTGATGATAAGTGTTGCAGGAATACATTGCTGATGCCCTTCTGTGTCTGTCTGATCGTTGTATTGCCGTGTTGACATAGATATTACAGAATTTGCAGCAGTGTACAGCATCATCCGTAAAGGAAGAACATTAATAGCATGATATAAAATGAGATAAAATGTGGTATCTCACTTAGACTGGATTTGATTCATTTAACGAAACCTTCCACCTGTGCTCCAAAGATTTTCGTAGTTATATGGGTAAAGACAGGGGCGTAGCTTGGGTAAGGGGCGAGTGGCGCAGCCGCCTCGGGCGGCAAGCCCAAGGGGCGGCGAAGTGAATATTTTAAATAAAAAAAATTGATTTTTTGAATTTTTAGGCCGAATGAAAGGAAATTTAGTAAACGACTGTGATTTTTTAAAGTTTCTTATTTTTGTTGCGGGCGGCCATTGTGTTCACTCGCCCTGGGCGCAAATAACCCTAGCTACGCCACTGGGTAAAGAAGGAAATGTTACTTTCTGCACAGTGTGTGTCTGTTATTTAACGGTGTTGTCAAGTGCTAAGATTATATAGCTTCGGCGATAGATGAGTGGATTATTATGGAGCATTGGTGGAACGATTCTGACAGGGGAAAACTGAAGTACTTGGAGACAAACCTGTGCCAGTGTCGCTTTAATCGCCATAAATCGCATATAAACTGTCTCGAGCACTTCTTGTCAGAGGCTGGCCACTAATCTCCTGACCTATGGCACGGCTCTCTTTCAGTTATTATATATATATATATATATATATATATATATATATAATACCTTTCGTATGTATTTTGTAGAAATTTGGCTACTGAATACCAGTAAAATTTGTTGAATGAATGCTGTTAACACAAAGTTGTTAGTGTCATAAAATATGAAACTTTACAGTTCTTGAACATTCGAGATTGAGAGATATTATGCTGATATTTGTTTATATAATATATCTTAGTTCTTATATTGAGGTGGTATTTGGTGAACCAGAGAATGTATGAGTTTTAAAGTGAAAAAATAAGAAGCAGATTATACAGTGGAAGCTTTCAGAGAATTACACTGTAAAGCAGGGCTGCACAAGTTATGGGCGCCAGGTCGCCTGGGCGACTAAATTTTGTACGATGGCACCTAACGTGTGCAAGGAATGGAACTTGCTTTATGTCACTCTTGGGGCGCCAAGAATTTTAAGGTGGCACTTAGATTTTTGCAAAATTTGTGGACCCGTGCTGTAAAGGTAGAAAATTCTGTTGTGTGCTTCAAACTTTTTGAGCACCATACAACGTATGACGAAGAGTCAAAATTTGAGCTATGTATAAATATAATTTACTTTATATTCTACAAAAAATAAATAAATTTAGTCGCTTTGAATTTTGTCACTTCTACCAATTCTCATGGGAAGATGCATCCCATTAACCATGGAGTACTAAATAACTATTTATCAGTAATTATGAAACAGCAATATGCAATCCATTATGCAATATCAAGAAATATCTGTGATAGCCTTTATCTTGGTTGTGGACCACTCTACCTTAGTACTGCTTATTTTGTATGGTAGTTAAATGAGTTGTTCTGAAGTTTTACTGAACTGAAGGACATGTACATATAATTGTTAGTTGCTCACATATTATACTGGTCGCTCATCAGTTCATTTGAATTTATACCAGTGGTAACATAACATTTATAAATTGTAATTATTTTCTCTTGCACTTAGCAACTTAACTTTAATTTTTTCGATTTCCTGCAATCCTACAGAAACAGGTTTTCTTAGTGCATCAGTTTCGTTTGTTAAGTACCTATCACTAACATACGGAAAACCATTATATGTACGTGCAGTTATGTTTGTGTTGGTTGTAACATGTAAATACACTGGAGAAGGCAATGTAGTCGATCAGGTAAGCTCCTTTTACACGTTACATGTCCGATATATTAAAAATATACTGAACGTAAGATATATTACATTTCGATATTGTGAATATACAAAATAAATTGAAGCTTAAGATTTTCAAGTGAATTGTCAGCATTGTTGACTAGTGTTATAAAAAATGTAATTTAGGGCTTTAAATTTACAGAAATGTGCAATAGATTATCTTGTTAAAATCAATTCACACAGTGTTGTATGTGGCTAATGCATGTTTACAAACAGATTCGGCCGAGTTGAGATGTCCTTTCCATATAACTGCAAAACATGCGAAAACGGAACGTGGCAGCTCCATGCGCGCGCACACACACACACGTGCGCGCGCATTTTACTTTTTGGGGCCTCGTAACATTCACTGTAGGACGAGTTTTCTTTTCTCCAAAGCATTCAGACCATTTCTAGGGTGCACCCAGTCTCCTATTTGATGGGTACCGGGGGGTAAAGCAGCGGGTACATGAAGCTGACCACTCATCTCCATCTAGTGATGAAATTGGTAGTGAGTGGAGCTTTACTTCCACCGTCTCCATGCCTTCATGGCGTGGTGCTTAATTAAGCATTGGGATTACTTTGCGTTTACGTCATGCATGAAGTAGTGGATGCAATTCTGGAATGTGCTTTAAAAGACTTCCATTGCTCATTGTGCTTTCAGGGAACGTGATATTACATGTGTAGTCACTGCAGTTCATATCTGTTTGCATTGTCTATACGCAATGAAAGAAATGTGTGCTTTATGTGTAACAGTAGCATTGTTTAGAACGGAATGCCTTTATACAATATTGGGAGGGGTCTAGCTTTAATTTTAATTCTAGTTATTTTTGTGTCAGCATAAAAACAAATATATTGTACCTACTTTTTATTGTGCTATATTTATAGATTATAGTTTTAGTAGAACTTGTGCATAAAGTGAAAGTAATGCTCATTTTCTTTGTAACTCAACTTTCTTACATGTGCTGTAGTAAGTTGGTCAAGTCTTCTTGTGTTATGTTACTCTGATATGTCACTAAAAGTGAATACTCTACTTGACACTGAATTGTCTGATAGCTGTATTTATATTTATATATATTAAACTGTAATTTGTGTATATTGTTAAACCATACATTATATTGCTCTCAGATATTGTTTGTTTTGTAAGTGCTGGTGATGTAATGTAGATAATTATGAAACACTATTTTCGCATCCCATTGTGACATTGTTTTGTTCCTTTGGTTGTTGGCAATTTCAGGCTATTTATCTCATGTAATATTCAATGAATTATTAACATATTAACAACATCCATTGTGACTGTATTGACATGTAGGTGTAGATCTTCTTTGGTATGACCATTTTAGATGCCTGTATGGTAACAAATTAATTCGGAACTTCTGATAATTTAGAGAAGAATGATCATCTGGCTTACTCACCCAATTTGTGGTAAGGTGTACTATAACATTCTGTGAGAGCATGAGCTCAAATTGTGAAACTTTGAAGAGGATTTCTGTAATCGCAACAGTCCGTGTATGTACGTACGTGTGTCCAAATACAAACAACTTTTAAAATGTACGAATTAATCTGTATGTATTCGTAGAGTTAGCATGGGTTACTCCTGTCTTTGCTGATCAGCAAATAAAGTCCTTAAACCTCCTTTCTTCGGAAGAAATATTGTCGTCATTCCACGTTTGACGTGATTGCAATGAATTTTATGTCATTCGTACCGTGCATTGTCATCAATCAAACACAAAACACTCAACCAACAGATGCACTCTTATTATTATTATTATTATTTTAGATGTTATATATACTCCCTCTAAATAGTACAACATGTTTCGATCCCTCTCAGAAGTGTCCATGATGATGATCCCAGAAAGGGATCGAAACATGTTGGACTTGTTTGCAGGGATTATATATAATATCTAAAATAATAATAATAATAATAATAATAATAGTGCATTTGTTGGTTGAGTGTTTTATGTTTGATATGTAATGACTTTGTGTACGTTGTGTATGTATTGTTTTAGCTATGGGCTGTGATTGTATGCATTCATCCAGCAACTAACTAACTCGAGGGAGCAGAGACCTTTTTGAAAAACTTAGATTCTCATCCAATCAAGAAATTCTCTGCATGTTACGGAACCGAAGGTTTATTGTGTCTTTTATAAGATCCCGCCACTTGTCCCTATCCTGAGCCAGATCGAACAGACCACCCCCTCCCAAAATATTTCTTTAAGATCTATTCTCTCTAGTATTATTCTTCTATCTACGCCTAGGTCTTCCAAGTGGTTATTTCCCCCAGTTTTACCCACTAAAATCCTGTGTACAGATCTCTTCTGCCCCATACGTGCCACTTGTCCCCTCAGTGTCATTCTTCTTTATTTGATGACCCGCATAATATTTGTTGAGGAGTATAAATTATGAAGCTACTCACTGTGCAAGCTCCTCCAGTCCCCTGTTATCTCGTCCCTTTTAGGTCCGAATGTCTTCGTCAGCATCCTATTCTCTAACACCGTGCACCTACGTTCTTCCCTCAGTGTGAGAGGCCACGTTTCAGACCTATATAAAACAACAGGCAAACTTATAGTTCTGTATATTTTAGTCTGTATATTGTTGGAAAGCAAACTTGAAAACAAAAGATTCTGGGCCGAATGGTAGCAGACATTTCCAGGGTTCAGTCTGCTTTCAATTTCTTCATGAAAGCAAAATATTAATTTACGGAAAATTATGTGTGTTATTCAGGAATTAGTTCTGTGAAAAGTAAAAGTGTTAAGCTCTATTAATTGATGGCCGATGCATGTCAGTGTTCTGAAAGTATTTATCAGCGGTGGCAGGCATGAGCTGAGAGGCTGCTGCTGTAATGTATTGCAAATCGTTCTGTGCAAATTACTTCAGTGAACACACCATTGGGCTCGGCCTTACATGACAAATATGCACTTTAACTTTATTGTCCGAGATTCTTTAAGTCCTTTTTATCTGTTTGTTTCCATCCTCCCTTTCTTTTTCATTTTTGTTTCGTACAATCAGTGAAACTCCTTTCATGATGCCGACTTTAACGCCCTATAAAACTGCCGAGTTGCACAGAACCTGCTGCTGCGGTTGGAGGCGGGTTCACATACAGTCGTGTTAAACACTGAAACGTTTGGTGAATATTTCCAATAGCGCGTGCTGTGCTGCATGTCTTGCTTCGAAAAATACTTGTTAGTTCCCATAACAGGGATGAACTTAGCATAGAATGGAGGAAATTACGTAAGAAAAGTGTTTGCGAAACAGAGAAACATGCAGTTTAGTGTAACTACAGTAGTAAAGTCAAGGGGGTGTACAAGGGACTGGATATTTCCCTCGGAGAGGGAAAATTATCTCCAGATGAAATGATTTCTTTAGACGATATTCAGAATTTAAAGTATGTAGTATTATGGAAGAATAAACCCCAATGTACTTTGGAGATTAAAATTATTAGTTGATTTAATTTCACGAAATGTTAATCATCATACTGTCACTTGGTGACGAGAACGTCTCTGACCTTGACCGCGTGGTTATGGTTCTCTTTATCTCCGGGCTACTCGGAAATATCTGCGCAGATAAATGGAACGTTGAAGACGTCCTTAAATTATAAAACAGGGAGTGAAGTACAAGTAGTACGTTTGGATCATGTTCACTAGTGTGACCCCACCTGAAGACGATCCAGTGGCTAGGCAGCCGAGCGACACAGACTTGCTTTCCCCTCCTCCTAGCCATTATATGCGAGATAATGGTGTTTTGTTTATTTAAGCAGGCCTGCTGATTTTGTCGCGTGAGCGGAGTGGAAATATATGCACTAAATACCATGTCCAGATGAATGAAAATTCTGACCGGCCATTGTCCGTGTCTTTGTGAGATAAAAAGCACCTCGCATTTTTTAAAATCATCCATTCATTTATCAGCGAGAAAAGAGAAATCAGAGTATCTAATTTAGAATCCACATAGTTACATTGTTCTTATCAGTCCATTTAGATTGCATCGACAAGTTGTGTGGGAATTCTCAGTGTCACTCAGGAACGTCCTGCTAAAATTTTAACCACCGGTTCTCATATTCAGTTGTCAACTATTAGTTTTTTAGTGGTCGCATGTGCAGGCTAAAAAAATGGCTTATGTAAGTTATTCATTGTACTTAGCCGTGTATGTGTGTCTCTTCTTAATGGGGTCAGGAGAGGGTCATAAACAAGGAATGTTAAAGATGCGTAATTACTGACAAAAGTATTAAGGCTCATTATGATGTGCAGACAGCAGTTGTGTGAATAAAGGGAATTGCTTCTGTAAAATTATTATTCCTTGTAATTCTTCATAGATTTGACAGAAAACAAAATAATTCAAATGTATTTGATTGAAGTTCATAAAACAGTGAATAGCAAAATTAAGATGAGTATTGGGAAATGGGTATTAAGGGCTTTTTTTTACCATATATGCATATATTCCTGTTCGCCCTTCTTTTTGTAAGCAGCTGTAATGTAATACAAAATTAATTACTAGTAACATGAAAAAATAGGAGATTAATTTACGTAAAAGAAACACAAACGTATCTGATAAAAAATTAAGGTAATGTAAGATAATAAGGAGGTAAAATTGTCCTTTCAGTAAATAAATTCACCTTGTTTCTTTTCAAGAATGTAAACCCAGTTTCCGATAGTAGTTTGTGATTTTCTTTAGTTTGCTAGCTCGGGGTGAGTACTGAAGGCAAGTAATACTATGCCTAATGTTTGTTACAGCAAAATTTATATACCTTGACACCCACAGCACACTTTACAAAATCGTCACACTTTGTCACAACACTTTTTGGCGTTTCCTGTCCTAGCGTAGTTGGTTTACCGGTTTCTTTTAAATTTCTTCCCGCCCTGAATGCACTGGACTCGGCAACACCTTCAGAACTAATTGGTTTCTGGACTTTGTCCATCGTCCGGAAATCTAAAATCACGACGTTTCGGATGCTGGATCTACTTCCGTCCTCAGGTGAAGGCGGAGACACCTACTCTGTCGGGTCCCTTAGACAGAGCTAACCTCAATCACTAGAAACACCTGTTCATTCTTACTTTCTTTTTAATTTTCTTTTTAGGCACGTTTGCAAAATTGCGAAAAGGACTTATCTTCGTCATATCTGTCTGTCCGTCCGTCTGTGTGTCTGTCCATCCGCATGGAACGATTCGGCTCCACTTGACGGGTTTCCGTGAAGTTTGATAGTTGGGCATTTTTCGCAAGAGAAAATTCAAGTTTCATTAAAATCTGACAATAATAACGGGTACTTCAATTGAAGACGTATGTACATTTGTGATAATATCTCGCTGAGTTCTTCTTAGAATGAGAAACTTTTCAGACAAACGTTGTAGAGGAAACCAATACACACATTTTATGTTCAGTAACTTTTTTCCGAAAATCGTGCCGTTTATGAGATAATGTGGAGAAATGTTGTAGAGCCTGACAGGCCACAGATGACAATATAATACGGCGCATGCACATTGCATGCTGGATAACTAAGGCTACAGACACGTACACACACTCAGAATGTGTAATACTTAATGAATTTCCACGACAACAATGGTTACGCGAACGCGCGTCAATATTACTTTTAAACGTACATTGCCTCTCTTGTTAGACATAACGAAGCTCTCATACTAGACGCTACTTGAGATGCGATGGCGGTACGATTAGCTTAAGACACGACTCCACCCTTTGTTTCAAATGCGACCTCGCAAACTGAAGACAATACGATAATAATATACTCAAGACGGGCAATAGGATACGATGTCGAGGCAGCATACGCGCCCTCTATCGCTCAGTCGTAAATATAATCATCACACAAGGCGGAAATCTCACGGGCTTTTAAAATGCTTTACCGTCCTACGTAAGCACGAGTGAGGAAGCAAATATTAAAGTTATGGAGCTTATTGCGGACATCTCCATTTTCTGTGACTGGGAAGGTCCTAGTTATTCAATAAAGGGCGAAATTAAAAACCTTCCTGTGTGTTACTGCATAGAACGATCTAAATCTTTGACTGCCCTAGTCTAAGTAAGGATGATCGCATTACGTACTTCTTGTTACCTCCTTGTTTAATAATCTTCACATCAGCCAGATAATAGATGTGTCTTCTTCTGAAGGGATGTCCATACTGAAGCAACACGTATTGTCTTAGTGAATCGCCTTCGGTGTGCGTGGTACGTATCCTGTCGTGTATCTATCGTATCGTCATCGCAATGCTATATTATGGCAAGTAGTGTCATGCATGACATCGGCCTGATGATATTTCTCCACAGACTTAGTAAGAGCCCTCAACACAATCGGCTTTTCTGGTGTTTCTAACTCACCAGGACTGACGACATCGCATATCATGATAACAGTAACTGGGCTCGAGGGCTCTGCAGTGAACAATCATTTAGTAAATAGATAATTAGATTAAACATATTATCTTGCAATGTAGGTGTCGATGACTCCTCGGAGCACACCATACGTGTGTTCGGATATGTTGGATGCAAGCGCAAGGTTATATTATATTGTCATGGCTCGACAGTCCATGTGGGCCTAGGCCTCCTCCGTGAGGTTCCTCGATCACATTCAGACACAACACTTTCGGTGGAATTCCTCTTGACGTGTGAGACGTCGCAGAGACCTCTACCTGACAACACACAACACTCCCAAGAGAGAGACATCCATACCCCCGGCGGGAATCGAACCCGCAATCCCAGCGTGAGAGCGGCCTTAGACCGCGCGGCCACTGGAATCGGCTGGGTTATATATTACTGATATTTAATTTGTCTGTCGTTATTTATAAGTAGTTAATAATTAACGGAAGATAATTCACGTAGTGTGGGGACTATTTTTCGCTCCGCCGTACGAGTGTTACGGTCGGGCATGATAACGGTGAATTCGCTCACTTGTGTTTAGGTATATTGAATGGAAAGGCAAGGTAATGTAATAAAGGATATTTAATTTACCTGTCACTATTTGTAAGTACTTAATAATTAACGGAAGAGAATTCATGTAGTGTTGGGACTTTTTTTTCGCTCCGCCGTACGAGTGTTACGGCTGGGCATGATAACGGTGAATGCGGGTGGGGGGATGTTGCAGTGAATAACCACAGTAAATAGACGATGGCGGAACGTGGGTGTGGATTAATACTCGGAGAACTCCGTGTATTTTTTGTGTGTGCATGTTTGAAGCAAGTGCTTTAAATTATGTATCACTATTTATAAGTATTTAATACGAAATGGCAGAAAACTCGTATATTATGGGGACTACTTTACGCTCCGCTGTACGAGTAACTCGGCCGGGCACCAATCGTAGCACGACACATGCTTGTGTGTAAGGGGTTCACGTTGCAGTGAATGATATTTGAATCGGTGTGTGTTGAGTTTATAAAAGTTTGACAGTGATAATATTATACACACATAAACGTCATTTTCGAGAGTCACTTGATGTTAGCGGTATATGTAAAACAGAGTTTCTTGAAAGCGTAAAGTGCAAGATTTACTGCTTGTGATTACGACAGCGGTTTCGTTGTGCCTTGGCCGAAGTTGCTTGTGATTTGCAAGTGTGTTTTCTCGTGTCTTTCAAGATGGCAGACATTAGTCATGAGAAGAAGATATTAGTTCTTTTTTTACGCGGTTATTTTTTCGTTTTGGACGAGAGTAGATTACGTGGTGTTTCATTACGCAAGTGTGCACAGCCCGGGATTCACAGCGGACAAATATGCAGGTTGGTGAAATGTGAAAGTTTAAATTATTACAAAGGGAAGGGGTTTAGTAGAGTTATTAAGTATTAATAAGTAGTTAATTAAGCAATAACGTTTAACTGTATTCATGGAAAACCGTATGTACTCTGAGGGGTTAGGACTTACACTGTGTTGAAATCTGTGGTCTTCTGGGTAATTACACGGCGTCGTGTGGTAATTATTTATATATATTATTTATATATAATTATTTATTGTTTATATAAATAATTACCACACGACGCCGTGTAATTACCCAGAAGACCACAGATTTCATCAACATCGCGGTGGAAGCCTGAAATCAAGGTTACACTGTGTTAATTAATAAATTAAAACATACTGGGGATATTGTTAAAGCGACGATAAAGGGGATGTGAAATAATTGCATACATGAAGCAGCTTGTGTAACTAAGTGTAACGAGAGAAACATGAGAGAATTTACACAGTAGATAGTCAAAATAGAGCAGTATTGTTCATTTCGGGAGTGAGGAAACGTACCATTGATGGGTGTGAACAGCCAGAAAGTAGGGGAAGTTGTAACTATTGCTTACTTTTATTTGTACATTAAATTTTAGGTTTTGATTTTGTACTTTCAGGCCCAGTTACACAGTGATAATGCCTGAGGTATAAGTAGTTGTAATTGTTGTTTATTTTTGTTTGCATATTAAATTTTAGGTTTTAATTTTGTAGTTTCATGCGCAGTGACACAGTGCCCGTGATGAAGGTAATGGTGAAGTCTCTGGCCATACCGTGAGGAAAAATGCGGGGAATAGAGGTACAGCTCCATTCATTCTTAACTTCGGCACTAGAGGGAGGTCAGTTGTCAACTTCACGCGCCGGCCGCTTTATTCCAAGGAAAGAACTCCGGTACCCATTGGAGGCTGGGTGGGCCTCAGAGGCGGTCTGAGCGTTTTGGAGAAAAAAAATCTCTTGCACCCGTTTCAAACATCGGATTGTAGAGTCTGTAGCATATTCACTGTAACGACTGCGCTATCCCGGCTCCCGTAATATCTGTTATCGTCCCTGATTTGCACTTCTCCCAGCCGGATTCACGAGTTTAGTTCATTCCGTTTTGTGATAAGATAGGACGGAAGTTTAATCACTGTTGTACAGTATAAATTCTTGTACAGCTCGAACATGGAAAAGTTCTCTCTTGTAAGTCATCAGTTTATCCTTAATTACTATATCCGTCACTTGGCATGCTACTATTTTCAACCACGCTACTCACACTACCGATTCCTCCCCGTTAGTTATACAATTTGTGGCATTAACTCCGTTGCTGTTTATATTAATAACGAAACATCTGCAAACTATTCTTACGTTGGTAGATGTTACTGTAGGGCCTACGCTATAAATATCTTCTTTCTGTGGTGCAGTACGAAGAAAACACACGTAGTGTGATATTACACCTACAAAAAAGTAGATACTACGTGTGGACCTGTTTGACTACAGGAAACGTACGTTAGGAATATTTACTATATAGTGAGATGGCAGGGAAGTCTTACCCTCTGCACCCTGTTGCATGCGCCTGACTGTTGTAGTTAGTTCATATGTGGTGAGATACGTCAGTGAAATTTTATGCATACTGCCAGACCTCTGTCATTCAGGCAGTAGTTAAACAGCTTTCGTAATAGTTGTCAGGTCCGTTTGCATCGCGTTCAAAATGTATGAATCTCAGTAGTGGAGCAGCAAGTGAGAAAAAATCGTGTTGGATTTCTGTGTTGCTTCCTTTTATCGCCCGTACACATTTCAGCATTACGGCATCTTTCAAGGCCCCAGACTTAGCTGCCCTTGAAGGTGAGTTGTGCGGAATACGCAGGCTGTATTGTCAAATTTGTCATCGTAATATATATGTTCCATGGACAAAGATGGAATTGTCTTTGTCGCCGGCATCGGGTCTAATTGCAGTGTCGATTTTTAGCTGTTACGGATCCGTTTCCTGTATCATTTTATGCAGTGCATTCGACGAAGCATTTGTAGGCTCCGAAGGATCGTTGTCGGTAAAGGCTTCGTTGAAGTAATGGTACACACAGAGAATTTCATTAAGATCTTTGATACAGTGTTACCATGTAAGTCGTTCATGTACGAAGGCAACACAAATATCAGAAACAATAATTATTCATTTTTCGATTACTCATACCTACTAACGCCCTTTGACTATAATCTGCTCGTCTTGTGTACCGTAAGTTTGCGTTTTGTTGCCTCATGTGTTGTCACTGGAGTCGGGATAGCTCAGTTGGTCTAGTGCTTAGACTATGAGGTGGGTAACCAAGAAATCGTGGCTCGATTCCTGGCAAAGGCAGGACCCACCCAGCCTCTCATTAAATGGGTACCGGCGTCTCTTCCCGGCGGTAAAGCGGCGGAGGCGTGAAGTTGGCTACTCATCTCTGTTGAGAGCAGAGGTTCAGAACTGGTGCAGCTATAAATCTACTCCCCCATATACATGCACAGGGTGATGTGTAACTTGTACGTTTTATTAGGGTCAGGTGAGGTTAGTTTAGGTTAGGTTTGAGGATAAGTTATTTTGAAATAGACCTACACGAATTAATGTAAGATTTACGTTTTTAAGATGAGCATTGTGTTCTTAATTTTCACATACCGTCGATGTGGCATATCTTCGTAATACATCACATCGTTATTGATAGGAGATAACATCGACGCCGACGTCGGTTTGGCGTTGTCTAGGTGTTTGTTTCTATACTCGTTTATGTTTTTGGTTTGCCTGTTCCATTCTGCAACCTGTTCTACATAAAACCCGTTATGAATTCTGAAGCACCTGCATTGATACCAGCGTCGTTGTCTGAGGATCTCATTTTTCGATTCCTCCTGTGCACGTTCTTTAACGTTCATTTATTCCAGGTGTTCGCTTGAGTTGGCTTTCCTTATTCGTCTCCGCCCCTTTGCCGCTTCTGTTTTACGCTGTTGTATTTCTGAGGAGAGCATCTAAATACATAATTTAAAAACTAAGAATGTATAGGCAGTAACAGAGAGGAAGGCCTGTGAACTGTGACTTTATGCTTACGTTTCCTAAAGCAATTATTGTGCATGTATCCGTCTCCTGCATTTTATTATGAAAATTATTTGAATAAATATATGTCAGTTTGAGGTGTTATCGTCGGTAAAAGGAGCAGAATATCCGAGGCTCCTGAATCTCAAGCTAGATACTCTTATTTTATTCACAACGCCAGGTGCACACGGCTGGCAAGTAGCCTACACCTGGCGGTTAGGGACTTACTGCAGTTCCCTTGTGTAAAGGTCACTTAGATGGCAGTGCAATTAATCACACTTAGTCCAGTAATCATAAAACAACTGTTCGATGTCATGCCGGTATTTATCGAGGTTTCATGTTAGTAAAATTTAGTAAACATATCATCAGAAAGTTTTAAGGTACGTGTCCTTCACTGTTAGTGATTTTTAACTTTTGATAGCTCCATAAATAGGCCTGTGTGCAAATTATATTTGTTTATTATGTAGTGAGACCATTGTGGCTCTAATTCGCGACTGCTTCCTGTTTTACGTTGCTTTTCACACGGCTGTATATTCATGGGACACATTACGTTTAAGTGAGCAAATTAAAAGTTACGATAAGCTTTATAGCATTTGTAAATTACGCTTGGTTTACGACAGTGGTCTTACTCTCGCGGCCATATGCGGTACCACACTTCCTTAATGAAAGTCGAAACTTGTTGACTACCAAGCTAGTGAAGCGGAATGTTAGTTGCAAAGACAGAAGGCGCGCAGTGACTAACAAAATTATTAAGGACTTTTTTTAGAGAGATTAGACGGTATATACAGTAGAATGAGTGAAATTAATACTGAATTACTCAGTGTACAGAACACTCAACACTGAGCAAAATTTATGTAGTCTTCTCCCCCCGTCCAGTGTTGGTAATTATTTAAATTTACTGAAGACAATATACAGTTTCATCTCATGTCTGAAAGCCAGTCAGATCCCGAGAATGTTTAGTAATTCAGTAACTTGTAGCATGCTGCCTATACAGTCTCATATGACTGAAACATTTGTGACTGTGTCATATTCTGAGGATTTTATTTTAGAAACATATTCTGTGAGCTATGTTTAGGTGTCTGGTTGCTTTATGCCTCTAATAGTTTAACTATTGTTTATTCCTTCAATATATTATGCTTAGTGTGGTGATTGTATCTTGTTGGAGAACATTTATTATGCTGTGAGGTATAATTGGTTTCTTCCTGATGTATTTATGAGTTATACACCGTCGTGATAAATGGTTTTTCCTATCCCTACTGTAATTTCTTGATCTCTTTACTTCGAATGTATTTTCTGAATTTTGCTGAAAGGTATCAGACAAGATGCCTTTATGATTAATATCAGTGTTAGGATTTTATCATTAGTGGAATGTATGCATATGTAAAAAACACACAAGCACACTGGTAATTAGGAACTGCTATCCTCGTCTATATAGACTGTGTGTATAGGATGTAACTGTTACGTAAACATATATGGTACGTAAGAATGCTTTCCTGTATATTATTTATGTATTGAAGTTACGAAAGAATGAACCACGTGATTTAGTTCTGAAAAAATCATACTGTATTTTTAAAACACAAGGTTGTACTTCATAAAACGCTTCTGTAGAAAGACAAACCATTTTGCTGAGACTTAAATGCACATTTAACTAGAAAGGACAAGGGGGAAATCGATCATCGAGTTTTCAAAGTTTCACTGAGGAGAACCACAAAGAATCTCGTAATTATCTTGCAGAATCGTTATGTTACCCTTCGGAATAACATGTTAGATGTTTGTGTAACAAGGTGATAAAAACTGTGAGGTGATTTTACAACAAAATACGGACGTAGAAATAAATATGAATAACAGTGGTACAAACAAAATTCTGACCTGCGTAAAAATATTGCTTTGATTTAATCACATCCTTGCCCACAATGTAATAGTTTCGCATGAAAATTTAAGTTTTTTTTGGGATGTAACACTGTGTCGTTGTGTTAGTTTCTGGAATTTCGAAGAATGGTAGTTCCTTCATTTTTAGGGTTCAGGCAGTCCAGTTCTTCGACCCAACGACACAGCCTTGAATGGCAGAAAGATTTCAAACTTCAATAATACCGCCGTGAGAACTTCATATCTCGCAAGTAGTTTCGCCTGCTGCGCAAAATATTACACGCGTAGGCCTACATACATGCATACGTACGTACATACATACGTAGGCCCACATATAGAAGCACGCATGCTTACATACATACATAGGTGCAGAAACGTACATAACGTAGTACTTGTATGCAGTGTAACAATTTTTCATGCAAGACACGACGTGTTTCTACTAAGACCTACTAAGAAGGCGAATATAGATAATTGAAACCAAAGTGAAGAGCAAAATGACAGACCTGCCAGATACGCAGTAATACGAAGGAGGAGGAGTATTAACTGTGTGCAGGTGGGAGACGTAGAAACGAGGAAAGATTGCTCGAATGCTGACTTGACAAAAAGGAGTCTGGCAGAGGTAAGGCGTGTGAAGAGCTGTGGCTGGTTTCTGTTTCTGCAGTGTTGACATTTCAAGTTCTCGGATGTGAAGCTTTGTTATCTGAGAGATACTTGTCGGCGTTCCTCCATCTTCAGAGCAGATATCTGTAAAGCGTCGGTCAATAAAAACGCAGAGGAACCCTAGCCAGGATTCGGTTTGAGGGTATTTCTCTTTGTTAGCTCAAATTTAATCTTAACTGCAGATGTATTACATCCTTCAACACGAAAGATTCATTGTAAAGAGTTCACACCATCGTTGACATCCATTTACACGACAGCTGTAAGGACTTGAATTTGACTTTGAAACTCTGTTAGGTTGCGTGGATTTATTACGACGAGAAGGAATTTGTAGGAAAAAGGGTGGACATGACGTCACAAATATTAATAAAAGGCGACCGTCGTGGCGAATTACAGTGGTAACAAGATCATGTAAACATATGCACCTGTGCGTGAACAGCTTAAAACATGGTCTTTCTTTATTGCTCTGTACAATTACATAGTCTGTTACGAAAAGCAGAAGGAAAGGCGGGTATCCATCTATCGCTACGCCTCCACTGGGTACCTCTGTCCCGCATTCGTACGCTCACAGAGCCGTGCTTTTTTTTTTTTGCGTTGCTTAATTTCATGTTCCAAAGATGGATGTAAATTCCGAGACGTCGATACATTTCTACCACACGTCAGGTGTAGTGGTTCTTCTGGAAAATTATGGGATATATGCGTGTAATGTCAAGTGAAGTAAAGCTGTTCGTGTGTACGGCATGCGGGTCAATGGAAGTATACCTCCACTCATTCTTAACCTCGGCACTAGTTGGGGTGAGTGGTCAACACCCCACCACTTTACCCCGGGGAACAATCCCCCGGTCCACACTGGTTAGAAGGCCGGGTGGGCCCCAGAGTCGGTCTGGACGCTTCCGAGAAGCGATAAGTTTTTGCCTCTGCCGGGAATTTAACCACGATTCTTCGATTGTCGAGCCTGTAGCATAGTTCACTGTACCGACAACGCTGTCTCTGCTGCTTTGTGTGTGTGTGTGTGTGTGTATCTACACACACAATAACACATTGCTCTATCAATATGAGTAGTCTCAACTGCGCACAGTAGAAAGAATGTTGTCTGACCCGCTGTCAGTTGCTCTTGTCTTGTCCGTCATTTCACGTTTCCACCGCTTGGACTTTCCAAATCACAAAAATAAAAATAAAGATTTCCTAGCGGGAAATAAAATATGTGATAAATTAAATAAAATGTCGACCTTCTTGTACGTGATCTGATCCCTAAGAGCCTCATGCACCGTGATGAAGGTTGTTACGGTCAACTCGGATTGCTACTGTCTATTGGACCGACGCATCACGTAAATTACTGGACCAGTCTGGCGGATTTTGTTTGTAATGCAGAATCGCTCGAACATCTCTCTACTTCGATCCCAGCAGTCCCTACGATTTTTTTTAATTTGAGACGGAATATCGTTTAATTAATTTTAGTAGGAAATCGTTATTGTGCATTGGGTTTAGGCAGTTATGTAGTAGTTTTTGTGCGTCATTTGTAAACGCTGAATACAAGAATGAATAACATAAAATCTTGTCTCCATTCGCACGTTTTATCTCCTGCGCTACTCAGGAAATTTCGATTTTATTTGATATTAGGGTGATATTAATTTCGAACTTTTTGGCGCTGTATAGCTGATTTTGGATTAATCGAAACACAATTTTACTTTTTTTTGTCAAAGTGTCTCAAAGTACACAAATGTATCTGTAATCAAAATTTTTAACTGCGATTTAAATATTTTCTTCTTGAAATGGAGAGACAGAGCGAGAGGCGTTTTATTTAGCGACTTTTTCAGTTAAGATTCGGTAGAAGACTGAAACATGAGTATTGAGCGTTGATGGAATTATAATGACAGGGGAAAGCTGAAGTACTCGGAAAGAAACATGTCCCATTGCCACTATATCTAACATAAGTCCCAAATGTTGATATTGATAACCACGTGATAATATTCGCTAGCGACAAATATTTTTAGCTTGTTGCTGTAGGAAAGATGGGAGTTGAGGGAAGTCTCGAGTGCTATCATTCCCACCATCAAAGTGACTTATTTCCATGGCCTAAGTTTAGCAGTTAGTGTTGTATCTCTCGCGCAGCTCGAAGCTCAGTCTCACCGAAGTGCTTCTATGCAGTGTTTTAGTGATTTATTAATCTGCAGTAGTTGGAATCATACAAACAGGAACGTATCTCGTAACATCTCGTGAGTTATTCTGCGTGAGTCAGGAGTTGAAGTCTGTATAATTGGCACAGAAGGTGTCACGTTCCGCAGCACGTCTAAGTACCGACACATTGCACTCTGACCTTTGGGCTGCATGCACGTGTAAAATGAGACTACTTTGTTTGGGATTTGGATTCGTTAAAGTTTCTACATTATGCGTTACATATTCTAGATTTTTTTTTATTGAAGGGCCCCGCAGCAGATGCTACGGACGCACTGCAGCCATGAAGGCTTATTGTGCAATCTTATGAGGAAGATGATGAGGGTTTTTTTTCTGCTTTTCCATTTTAATGGAGCACCGGTGGAATGAAATTCACAGGGAAAATCGAAGTACTCGGGGGAAAAACCTGTCCCAGTGCCACTTTGTCCACCACAAATCCCACATGGACCTACCCGGGATCGAACCCGGGCCTCCGCGGTGAGAGGCCGGCGACTAACCGCCTGAGCTATGGCACGGCCTTCTAGATTCTTGAAAGATACAGTAGTGTTACTTTTACTGGTCGGTTCACATGCGGGGAAACATCAAAGAGAGCCGTCCCAGGATCGACTGACAGAGCTTGGAGGTTTCTGCCTTACCGTGTCCGTTGTAGCCTATTGATTGGTGAACTGTCTCATATTCCTACATGATGTTCCATCTTCTAGACCTGGATTTCTGTTGCTGCTTCATGCATAGTGTCCAGTCCTCTAGACCTGGATGTATAATCCACCCTCATACGCAATGTCCAATCCTCTAGACCTGGATATATCCTGCAGCCACATACATAACGTCCAGTTGTCTAGACCTGCATGTATACTGCAGCCTCCAGTCCTCTAGCTCTGGATGTGCACTGTGGCCTCATATACAATTTCCATTTTTCTAAACGTTGATATATGTTACAGCCTAGTACACACTTTCAGTGTTCCCAACCTGGTGGTACATTGCAGCCTCATGTACATGCCCAATTCTTTAGACCTGGATGGGTACTGCAGACTCATATAATGCCACTTTCACAAGCAATATGCTTGAATATTGCAGGATATTATGTATCTATATGTGTACACTAGTATATGTACATACATGCACAATTCAAGTAGACAAGTAAGTTTACTGCATAGCCTGACTGGTAATATAATTTACTATATAATTGTAATGTTTTATAAAATGTTTAATGCGCAAGGTAGGTTGATTCATGTTGGCCCTGACAGGAACATAGGTAGCGCCACTGATTACACTGGGCAACAAATTTTAACTTTTCTTCGGTTACGAGCATCAAATCCACTTTCCTTTATGTAATTGGGTATGCTGAACATGAAAATACGCCTTAAAATGATGAGTTAGCTACAGTTTCCAAGAGTTGTGAAATTTTATAATAACATGTAGCATATTTAACACAATAATACTTACTATTCACTGCTGTCCGTCATCACTTCGGCTAAAGGCGTCTTTCTTAGCCTGTCTTTTGTATACAAGTTCTGGAGAGTCTCTAACTACTGTCCAGCAATAATCTGCTAACATAACTGGACTCCATTTCCCCTGATAACGATTTTCGATTTCCGCAATGGTCTGGTGAAAGCGTTCACCGTGTTCGTCGCTGACCGCACTGCAGTTTTCAGGGAAGAAATCCAGGTGAGAATGCAGAAAGTGAATATTTAACGACATATTGCAGCCCAATTTCTGATACGCAACCAACAGGTCCTCCACTATTTCCTTGTAATTGTCAGCCTTGGTGTTTCCGAGGAAGTTATTAGCAACCAACCGGAAAGCATTCCAAGCACACTGCTCGTCACCAGTGATAAGCCGGTCAAATTGTTCATCTCTGAAGATGTCTCGGATTTGTGGACCGACGAAAACACCTTCTTTGACTTTTGCATCACTCATCCTCGGAAATTTATCACGAAGGTACTTGAATGCTTGCCTTGACGAAATTCTTCATTAGGCCAAGCTTAACGTGCAGCGGTGGCAACAGAATCTTGCTTGGTTCCACTAAAGACGGATGTAGTACATTCTTTGAACCTGGCTCAAGACGTTGTCTTAAAGGCCAGTCCCTGACCACATAGTGCGAGGCCCTTGCTCGGCTGTCCCATTCACAGATGAAACAACAGAATTTTGTTTATCCTTGCTGCAGTCCGAGTAAGATGGCAACAACCTTTAAGTCACAACAAAGCTACCATTTATATTTATCATAGTTTATGCACTCCAACAGTTGCTTCATGTTGCTGTATGTTTCTTTCATGTGAACTGCATGACCGATTGGAATCGATGGCAAAATGTTGCCATTATGCAATAATACTGCTTTCAAACTCAACTGTGAGGAGTCTATGAAAAGTCTCCATTCATCAGGGTTATGATTGATGTTGAGAGCTGACATCAGACCATCAATGTCATGGCAGGTGACGAGATTACTTTTCATTGAAAAGAATGAAACAAAGTCTTTATGACGTGAACGAAATGTAGACACGCAGACGCCCTCACCAAGTAGATTCCACTGCTGCAATCTTGAGCCCAAGAGTTCAGCTTTACCTTTCGACAAATCTAGATCTTGCACAAGGTCGTTCAATTCGTTCTGTGTTATTCTGTGTGGCTCAGTACATGCTTCATCAGATATAAAATCTGGATCGCTAGAACTTGAGACATTTGTGTTACTGCATTCCTCATCTTCATCATCATCTTCGATTTCAAATGAGTCAGGCGGTTCTGGAATAGGTAGATCGTCTCCATGGAGCACCGGTAGTATAGCAGATGGTATATTTGGGTAGCTCAGTTTACACTTTTTCTTCTTCGACGTTCCATGTTCCAGTGGAGGAACCATGCAGAAATAGCAGTCAGTAATGTGGTTTGTTGGCTCACGCCACACCATGGGTACAGCAAAAGGCATAGAACGCTTCTTGTGATTTAACCAGCCGCAAAGATTTGCCGAACAAGAGTTGCAGCATATGTGTGGAGCCCAGCTCTTGTCCTGATCCCCAACTTTACAACCGAAGTATAGATGGTACGCCTTTTTCACAATTGGAGTTAGAGCACGCTTTTGTGAAGCAAATGTCACTTTCCCACAAACATAACAAAAACTACCTGAACGGTTCACACATTTACAAGGCATCTTAGTTTTCTTCGCGTTAAAAAACAAGATATTGTAACCGAGCACGGATGCAGCGAGAAAGCACACTGAAACTCTAAATACCACGTGGCACACCGTGGAAAAGGAGCGGGAATCCCCGACGATTAGCTAACGCGATCCGACGATGACCGACACCAAGTCACTGCAGTTGCGCTACGCCAGAACCGGCTCAATATATAGGCCTATATAATTTTGTGAATATGCAAGTACACATTCTTAGTGTAAGTATAAGCCTATAGCATAAATTACGGTTAGGAATGGTAATGTAGACCCATTTCAGTCTTTCGTGTATAAACAAAATGTAAGGAAAATAATAAAAATCGGTCACATTAATAAAGGCCTGTTACTTCAAAACAAGAGCTAACAAACAATTTTAAGCATCATATTCGTTCTCAGCGACCTCAAATTAGTTAAGATTAACTAGTTTCAACTCCGTAACATTTTCACTGTTGACCAGTGTTATATGATGTCATTAATGTCGGACCGCGTATAGTATGTCAAGAAATCTTGTGTTGACATATTTGCAATAAAATCTATTTGGTTTCACAAATTATATTAAAAGCTGCATGGCGTGAAAAAGTGTAGGATTGCATATGTAGGGCAGGAAATAATATGTTGATTCATCGTGGTATGGTTTAGTTTCGTGTTTGTGATTGGATAAGGTGATGAGCATATAGTCTCATACCAGCTGAGTGGACACTTCACTCGTCAATTAACTGTTGAATCACTTTAGCTACTACTGTAGTTGGAAGTCAATACGACCCTTATCAGGTTTCTAAGAAATACACGTATAGTGTAAATAGAGATCTCATTAAGATGTACAGGTTTTATTTGAACCACTATCCTGAATGATGTACGGTGAACGAATAAAAGAATAAGTCTGCTGTGCATCTTGAGAGCGGTTAACTAGACTGATGATAGCCTCTGTCGACAGTAAAATATACGATCTACCTCGATGTAATATAGGGATTACATCGACTGCTTATTAGTTATTTGAACAATAGATTTTAATGCATAATAAATGAATACTGAAGCCTGTGAAGGATTAAAAATTGCAAGAGTGAAAATTCCTTGTACACCAGTTAAGAGCATGCATAAACCTTCACGTCTTCCTTTCTGAAGTTTCGAGTTCTTTTCTCCTTTTGGACACCCTTATGATTCAGTAACTTTAAATAAGCGTACTTGGGTTTGCAAATACCATATCGTTGCGGTATGTTATGTTAGTCTGTTACCTTAAAGCCTTAAATCAAATACAGTAGTAATTATGTTCCTCCACGTTTGACATTTAAATAATCTGAAATTAGTCCTCGCAGTATATTTATATAGCTTATATATTTCTTCAACAGTTACTATTCACTATACGTCATTAACAGACTGGTCTTTCGAATGGAAAGGCACTGCTTTCCCTGCCAGATACGAACGGCATATTTATACACTGTGTAATGCAAATTACTGTTATTTTTCAAAGTGTTAAATGCTTTGAAATGTGTGTGGTACTGATAGCAAGAAGAAGTATTGATTTGAGTAGAATTTTTAAAAATTATGACTCTGGTACCCCTCTGTATGCGTGTGTAGTTTCGTAATGTTTGAATTATAGAAGAGACAGAATATAGGGTAAAAATTTGGTAAGAAATTTTGAGACGGTGGCAGAACTGGTACACTGGTGATATTATCTGCAATGACCTTCGTAATCTTCATCATACGAATATAATACAGTGACAGTCAAAAGGCACTGGCATGTTTGAAGAAACAGATGGGACCAGACACACTCACTACATCAGTTAATGACCCAGAAGGATATAAAATAGATATACACAAGATTTAACTTAACAGGGAATGAAATTTGCCTACTTATTCTTGAATTTAGGAGTTCGTTTTTTCATAATGAAAGGACTAAACATTCATGTGAAGCGAACAATCTTCACCTGCCTCCCTCACTACCCGGTAAAGAAAATTTGTTTTGCAGTTTTAAGTAGCTCAGGGTAACGCGTAGGCCTAATTACGTATAAAATAGAAATCGGGAGCCACCTAAAGACTATTTTATTTAGATATCTTTACGTTAGTAACGAAATGTGAACTTTGAAGGGACGAAAAACATCTGAAGTCCACATTAAACTTTATACTGCAATAGGTATTACGCAGTTCTGTTCACATAATTTTCCTTACAGACATAAAACCGTTGCGGCCGTGAGCACCTCAATTCGTGACCATACCACTAGCCATGTACTCAAAAAGCAGACATACCATAAGGCATATGTATGACTGGAAAAAATTACGACTTGTGTATGTCGTTACTGTGCTCACTTAACTTGAACACTGTGTTAAATTAAAACGTGTTTGCATATCGCGCGTTGTGAATGTCGTTTCATAAAACAACCGAAGCAGTTTTACAGCGTCTTTGTTTCTCTTCGTGAAAATATAAACTTCGTTGGCTACAAGACAAAGGGTGCAGAGCGTAACGAATGTAGCCATAGCTCGTGAGTAAATCAGATTCCAGCCCAATTACACCGTGTTTAACTGCGGTGAACATTGTGTAAGTGTGTAAATGCTTGAATGTCACTCCTCTCCCAAGATCCACAATGTGATTATGTACTGTCAGGAGAAGTATTGTATTACTTTATCCACCAAGGAATCTTAAATCTTTCTGTAACTACAAGGAACACGTGAAAAAATGTTTCACTTTGTATATCGTCAGCGTTGAGTTTCAGAGTATCTACTTGTCTTCTGTTGGGCTATCTAAGTCTTTGCTTGTACAGGGCTATGTAAGTCTTTTCTTGTACAGGGTGATCTCTGCAAACCGTAAACTAGTGTTATTTTTTTGTGGAGAAGGGCCCCGCAGCAGAAGTTACGGTCGCACTGCAGCCTTAAGTCTTATTGTGCAACCCTTGTGATGAAGATGAAGAGAAAGATGATAAGTTTTTTTTCACTGAAAACCGAAGAACTCGGGGAAAAACCTGTCCCAGTGCTATTTTGTCCACCAGTAATCTAGTGTTATTTCTCAGCGTAGATGTTACTGCGCTATAGTGGAAAGCAGCAGTCTGCGCAAAAAATCATGGATATGATTCGGCGCGCACTAAAGAGACACTGCCAGTGAAAATTCTATTTTAAAGAATCTTCAGTAACTTTGTTTTTTAACTTCCTGTGTTTTAGTTTATAAATATGCAATACTCTCGAGCAAAGATTTATGTTAGGAAGTGTGGACATTTTTTACGTTGTTATAACCCGACTATTTTTGATTACCCCTTCGCAAGTCATTACATGTCCTTGTTCAGTTTATGATTTCAAACGCTGTTTTTAGTCTAAGTTTTGACATTGCCATGGCCGATTTCCAGACAGGTGATAAAGTGGAGGTATTGAAGGTATTACCTTTTTATTCATATTAGCTTGTTCAAGATTTTTGAAGACATTAAATATAACCGACTTGAAGAGTAAAAAATTACAAGCAATATAATTAAAATAAGGAGGATCAGGTTGGTAGGATAAGTAGCACGAGAAATGAAGTGTCTACCGAGTTTTCGTTGAAAATGTTTAAGGAAATAGACCGCTTGGGGAAAAGAGGTGTGAATTATAGGGTAATTTTGGAACGAGCCTTAAATAGGGTTGGACTGCCTAACATGTATTAATTTGGCTCGGAACAGGGACCAATGGCGAGCTCTTAGTAACACGTTAATCAAACTTCGGATTCCGTAAAAGACTAGGAGTTTCTGGACTAACTAAATGGCTGTTAGCTTCTCAAAACACTCGTGTTCTCTGGCGTTATTAAAATTCTTTCACTTCATTGAACTCAACAAAAAGTCATAATAATGACAGATATTTAAGTGTTACATTTTGCCGAAAGGGGGAGCCGGGATAGCGTAGTCTGTATAGCCACTAGGCTACGGGCTGGATGGTCCGAGGCGCTAATCCCGGCAGGGGGAAAAAAAAGTTCTCTTTCCCAAAAACGTCCAGACCAGCTCTGGGACCGACCCAGCCTGTTATTTAATGGGTACGGGGGTAAAACCTCAAAGGTGTGATGTTGACCACTCACTTCCATCTAGCGCCGCGGTAAAGGATGAGTGGAGCATACCTTACTCCCCCTTATGCCTTTGTGGCTTGAAGCGGGACAATGTTACCTTTTTTTAAACCAGTAAGTTATGTTATATCCGATTGCGTATTTCTAAGTTTACTAGCCATATTTTCAGGCTTTATATACACGCACACACAAATGGAATTGTATGTTTAGTTTAGACAAACAAATTTGTATGCAAGTTCACACAGTTAGCTGGTAGAAGAATAGAACTTAGTTCTTTACGCTTGCTTGTCCTACGAGTGTCATAGTTCTTCTAGCCGCCGTAAAAAGTAAGGAGGGATAAATAGACGGCTGGGTGGGTAGGCCATCGGTTGAACAGAGAACTAAAAATAAATAACTGCTTGAGCTAAACTTCAAGGAAAGTCGATAATAGTTCACGGGGTCAAAATATTAGCCACTGTCATTTGGAGCCCAAATGTTTAAAACAACCTGCCAATGGATCATATCATGATGAGCTAATGAAATCAACTCCGCACACTTACACCCAATTATATCTACTTTAAAGTAATCTTTAATATTATCCCCTCATATACGGTGATATCTTCAAAGAGTTGAAAGCGCCAGCGCACTTAAAATATGAGCCAGAAATGGAAAAGAATAGACATACTCGGTTTTATTAAATTTGATTGTGGGCTATTTCCGGTTTCCTGTTTCATTCGGTCCAATTGCGAGGCTCAGAATTTAATTGTTAAAAATAAACGTGTTTTAATATTGCCGGGCGGAGTTATTGCGAACCCATATCGTAATCAACATCAGCTCCCTGAAGGGGGAAAGAGAGTGATATGGCGACAAACAAAAAGTAACAACTTGGAAGCAGGAATGTTGAGGTTAATCTGAAGGAGCTATCTTGATAACGTATTTCAAAGGGAGGTGCGGAAATTAGTAATTATTATACCAGTCAATTTAAAGAGGAACGGAAATGCTGGCGATGGCGTGTTTTGTATATCTAAGGCCTAGTTCTTTTTCTGTTGCTCTTTTCAACCTGATTTTCTTTCTTGTCTAAAATGAGAGTGTCTGTTCTGGTTTCTTTTTTTGTTGGGGTTCAATAAGGATTCTGATAAGTTATTGTTTTCTATCTCCTCTTTACCGAGCAGTCTACGAGAACAATGCAAATAACGAAGAGCAGAATTTGAGAGGATAGTCAAACGAGCGGGAAAAATGCCTGTAAGCAGTAGCAGTTACCTAATTGTAATGCGTTTGCGTGGTTGTGATAAAATTTTAAAATTCTCTGTGCGCGCAATTCAAGCTGGTAATACCATTAATTGCACTGTTTTCCATTTTCATTACTCACACGAATCTCGGCTTTATGACGTTATATTCAATGCTTGCTTTTTACAATTTCTGTGTATTGCATACTAACAACAGGAAAATATACGAATTTTTGCATGGATTATCCCCTTTAGGCGCGTTCGCAAAATTGCGAAAAGCGACTGTTAGCTTCGTCATATCTGTCTGTCCGTCCGTCCGCGTGTGTGTGTGTCTGTCTGTCATCCGCATGGAACAACTCGGCTCCCACTTAACAGGTATCAGTGAAATTTGAGCATTTTTCGCAAATAAGTCAAGAAAATTCAAGTTTCATTAAAATCTGACAAGAATAACAGGTACTTCACGTGAAGACGTATGTACATTTATGATAATATCTCGCTGAGTTCTTCTTAGAATAAGAAATGTATCAGACAAAAGTTGTAGAGGAAACCAATACACACATTTTATGTTCAATAACTTTTTTCCGAAAATTGTGCCTTGTATGAGATAATGTGGAAAAAATGTTGCAGAGCCTGACAGGCCACAGATGACAATATAATACGGCGCATGCGCATTGCATGCTGGATAACTAAGGCTACAGTCACGCATACACACTTAGAATGTGTAATACTTGTTGCTTTTTCCACGGCAACAATGGTTACGCGAACGCGCCTCAGTGTTACGTTTATACCTATATTGCCTTTCTTACAATGTATATTATATTATATATACAATATGTACTATATTATATGTACAATAGGCCTATATAATATGTAATATATATTATATATCTTATGCATATTATCATCATCATTCTGTAGTCTGTCTTACGACAGGTCCGTAGCCTCTTCCAAAGCGAGTTCTCCATTGAGTGCGATCTAGTGCTTCCTCTTTCAATTCCAGTATCTTCTCTTTTCCTTAAGGTCATCCAGTAGCTGCTTACGTCTTCTCCCTCGTCTTCTCGTCATTTCTATCCTTCCTTCTAACTTTCCTTCAATCACGTGTTTCAGAAGGCAGTTTCTGCGTAAGATGTGACCAATCCAGTTAGCCTTTCTTCTTTTTATTGTATGTAGGATATTCCTCTCCTCCTTCACTCTGTGTAATACTTCTTCATTTCTCACACGATCGGTCCAACTGATCTTCTCCATTCTTCTCCATCACCACATTTCAAAGCTTTCCAGGTATTTCTGATCTACTTTCCGAAGTGTCCACGTTTCAGCACCATACAAAGCTATGCTCCAAATGTAGCACTTTACTAGTTTCTTCCGTAAATTTAAGTCCAGTTTGCTGGTGAAAAGATTCTTCTTCTTGTTGAATGCTGCTTTTGCCATGGCAATTCTGGATTTAATTTCACGTGTACACCTTGCATCATTTGTTATCATGCTGCCTAAATAATTGGAATATTCCACATTCTCCAATTTTTTTTGATCTATCATAATTTTCATTGGGGATGCTTGCTTTGAGATTCTCATTACCTTAGTTTTTTCCACATTCATTTCCATTCCATAGCGTCTTCCAATTTAATTAGTCTATCAACCATGCCCTGTAGCACCTTTTCTTCCCTAGCCAGTAGCACAAGGTCATCTGCATATTTCACAGTGCGAATTACTTGTCCTCCTATTTTGAAGTCTCCAAACCCTCCCAAGAGCTTCCTTGGTAAGGTACTCGCTGTATAAGTTGAACAGAATCGGCGACAAACAGCAACCTTGTCTAACTCCTCTTCCAATCTTCACACTTCTCGTCTCCCCTTGGTCCAGTCGTATTTTGACACTATGTTCCATGTACAATTTGCTGATCAATCTTCTTTCGCGCCAGTCTATCCCAATTCCCTTTAGGATCTGCATTAATTTGGTCCAGTTGACACGGTCAAATGCCTTCTTCCAGTCTATGAAGCAAGCACACAATTCCTCATCTATGACGAAGGTTCGTTCTGATATTATTCTCAGCATCCAAATTGCATCCCTAATTCCATTTTCTCACCTAAATCCAAACTGATCTTCTCCAAGTGCATCCTCTTCTTCCTTTCAATCCTTCTTCTAAGTATCCTCGCTACTATCTTTGCTGCGTGCGCGATGATGTTGATTGTGCGATGGTCGCTGCATTTTGCAGCTTTGGGCTTCTTCTTTAAGGCAATCATTATAACTTCAATGAAATATCTGGACCACTCTCCAGTTACATATATGCTGTTGATCAGCTGTGTCATTAGCCTTAGACCATCTTCTCCCAACAATTTGAGTACATCTCCAGGTCCATCATCATATACTGTAGCCTTCTTCTCCCTTATCTCCTTAATAGCTTTTTCCACTTCACTTTGCAAAATATAAGGGCCTTTCTCGTCTTCATCTACTTCAGCTTCAGGTTCGACTTCCAGGTGTTCTGGTCGATTAGCTCGATCGTAGAGCTCTGTGATATACGTCTACCAAATTTGCAATACTCGTCTCTCATCTATTATTATATTCCCTTGAGCGTCTTCGATGCCAATGTTTTGAATCCCATGATTTTCTTTTTATATTACATTATATATATAATATATGTATATATTCACGAAACCTTTTTAATTAAGCATACAAAACGTACATAGCATGTGCCTAAATGATATTCACGACTTGAATCTTGTAATATTCAGAGCATGTTTAAGTTGCGTCTGATATACGAGTATGTACCAGCTGGTTAGATCAACTCAAAAAGTTTTAATTTGGCGCCTTTTTTGCAGCCTTTTGCACACACTGCTTTGAGGCACAGGTGCAATTTTTAGTACCGCAAAATCAAGTCATCACCAGAAAAGGCGTTGTGTGTGTTCACTTTACTTGAAACGAAATCTGCTCCGACAATACAGTCAGTTTCGGAGGAAGTACCGGGGCAATGAATAAGAAACAATCGACAGATTGGTACAAGCGTTTTGTGAACGAAATGGTGTCTGTAAATGAATTAGTACCGGTAGATATTCTGTGAGTAAATGGCCTGTTGAAAACATTACGCATTTCGCGCTTTTCGTATAAATCGGCTAGTAGGCTACTTAACACACTACACAGTGTGCCCGTTAATAAATAAGACTGCATTTATTACGAAAAACAACTGCTTAGCAATTTGTTCGAAATCACGTGGAAGGCCCATGGAATAACATAAGAAATATCCATAGATTGTTTTGGTTCTTTCAAGAACAATGTCTTACGTCCCTCTGTTTTCGACGATGCCAGGGGAGCTCTTGCGAGTAAAATTTTTTATGGAAGAAATTAATTTTATTTCCATTGATCCGCTGTTTCTGCAATGAATACATGAAAGACTCTGATATAATTAATCCCTTTCTTTACCTTCCTTATCATTATTCTTTAGACGTTGTAACATTAATTTTTCTTGATTTCTGCAGTCACTTTGAATTTTTATGCTATTTGGGGCCATTCTCAATTGTATGCACTTACTTTCTGATATGCTGCAGTAATGTAAGTTTTAAGCAAGAAATTTCCTTCTTGAAAATTCGTTGTAAAATGTATACTTCAATTAAGGTGATTTTCTGTTCGTGTGCATCGTAAATCGTGTATAGGCGCGAAAATAAGCTACACGCATGTGTCGAAACTTTCACGGTAAATCGTAGGACAGGATTCTGATGAGAAAGGGATTGAGGGAACGACATAATTTTCTCTAAGAATTTTCTCATACTTTCATGCAATAATTTTCAAAAACAATTTCTTAATTTAATCCCGATTGCATTCTGCTGTATAGGAACAGGATCCAATTTACTCCAAATACGAGTTTTGTACATGTGACAATAAAGGCAGTGAGAACTTGTTCTGTAAGTTAGTGTTTTCAGTCCAGTGGTAGGGTTTGGCAGGGTTAGGCCCAGACTCGTTTGTATGCGCTGGGCGTGAGATGAGTATTTTATTTCGTCGTGTGATTTTTCTTTTGCCTTTCGTCCTTTTCTGTTTCCAAGTGGCTGGTAGAGGGGGATGTCCAACACAGCGACTCAGTGTTGTGGCTCTTCTTCAATCGACGAAGGCTCAGATGTCCCTCCTCTTCGCACCTTCTATTCAGCATCAAGTTTTTAATATCATGGTAAAATGTTTTCATGTATTAAGCTGACACAGCGTTTTCCTATATCAGTATCTTTGGTTCACACACAAGCAGAAAGAAAAAATTGATAAATCGGAAAACTCAGCTCATGTGAGTGGGCTATCTAGCACGCATCAGGAACGAAAAATTGAAGCAAAATATGATACAGATGGAACTGTTTCGAGCGCTAGGCATATTTGAGAGGATGATATTAAAACGGATGCATAGAAAATAAGCTATAAGGATAGAAGTGAGATTCTACTGAATCACGAAGGGGTCCACCGTCCACTGTGTTTGCAGTGGCGAAGGCGCTTCGTCTTCCAAATGAGAGGAAATTTCTTGAATATCTGATAAACGTTTTGGAAGATTGTGCAGTAAAAGTCTTCAGTTTTATTTTTACAAAAACATGAACTTACGCTTGCCATGTCAGCTAATTTAAAACAAGAGTCGAACAAAGCTAAATATTGCTACTTATATGAGTTATAACATTGCATGTACTATGGTTTAGAAGATAGGTATGTTTTATTTAATGGAGTTTCTTTCGTCGGAGCAGAAATCTGACGTCTATAATTTCCCTTTAGTCGAAGAAACTTGAATGTCCGATAATTACACTCAGACTTCTTGTTTTAGCCAAGGAGAACGAAGCGCGGCTTCCTTACGCCTGGTCGTATCCGTGGTCTTACATAGCCTATCTCTTCTTCCTCTTTCAGACACTTAATTCTTCTAGCAAAGGATCACGCAGCCAAATATTTATACCGCACCCTGCAGTTCATTTCCCTTCAGAAACGGAAAGACTGTAATATAATTATAACGCACGGTTATGCACTTGGAACATTTATTCTAAAGAGGGCATTAAAATGATTTCCATCAATATCATCATATTTTTGTAATTTTCATTCATTAATACGGGCGCACAAAATCTTCCGTTATTTAATTTTAAGGCACATTATTTGGATCTCTTCACGTATGTCGGATGTTTGACGAAGCAGGGGATTGGGAGGAAAGCTCTACTCAAATGGACAGAATCTAATAGCGGTGGAAAGGTAGCCCTTCCTCACACATGCCTATTTGTTTGAGCACATTAACATATTATTGCCCCTTATACAGAATTGTTTTAATGGTAAAGTTTACGTATTACGTTTATGGTTACAGGGTAATATTTAATATAATTATACACGTATATATGTATGTTGTATGTATGTATGTACGTATTTATGAATGTATGTATGTATTATGTATGTGTGTATGTATGTATCTATGTATGTACGTACGTACGTGTGTATGTATGTATGTATGTATGTATAATGTATGTACGTACGTATTTAATGTATGTATGTATTATGTATGTATGTAAGTGTATGTATGTATGTGTGTATGTATGTATGTATTCATCTATGTATGTACGTACGTAATGTATGTATGTACGTATGTATGTGCGTATGTATGTATGTACGTATGTATGCACGTACGTTTGTATGTGTATGTATATATGTACGTACGTATGTATGTATTATGTAGTATGTATGTATGTATGTATGTATGTACGTATGTATGTAAGTGTGTATGCACGTAATGTATGTATGTATGTACGTACGTATGTATGTATGTACGTATGTATGTTCGTAATGTATGTATGCACGTACGTATGTATGTATGATTGTATGTATGTATGTAAGTGTATGTACGTATGCATGCATGCATCTATGTATGTACGTACGTAATGTATGTATGTACCTACGTGCGTATGTATGTATGTATGTACGTATGTATGCACGTACGTATGTATGTGTATGTATGTATGTACGTATGTATGTACGTATGTATGCACGTACGTATGTATGTGTATGTATGTATGTATGTACGTACGTATGTATGTATGTACTTACGTATGTGTATGGTTGTATGTATGTATGTATGTATGTATGTATGTACGTATGTATGTATGTATGTGTGTATGTATGTATGTATGTATGTATGTACGTATGTATGTATGTACGTATGTATGCACGTACGTATGTATGTGTATGTATGTATGTATGTACGTATGTATGTACGTACGTATGTATGTACGTAATGTGTGTATGTACGTATGTATGTATGCACGTACGTACGTATGTATGTAATGTATATGTATGTATGTACTCGTAATCCAAAGAAACGCAGCACAAATTTCTCTATTTTAATTTTCTGTGCTTGATTTTGTCACAAAACTACCCATATTAAATGACTACGTAAGATTCCTAACGAGTAGCGTCTTTTACCCAAAAGTTTAATTTATTTTATCCCCTTACACTTTTGCCGTTTTTACTGGAGGAGTGTCGCTCTGTTCGAATAAAGTCCAGCGGGAAAACTTCTTTGGAGGTTTGTTGATATTGTAGGTGTTTACGTATACGTGATAAAAGCCATTTTTAATCAATGTATGAGTAAACGATCACGTATTCAGATCACAGCAGCCCAGTGAGCGAATATGGTGATAAACGGATGGGAATTGCTAGTCCTACTAGAAGATGCAGTTTCGTGGAAGTAATGAAAATTTACATCCATATTTTAAAACGGCACCAAGAAATACATATTTAAATAAGAAACAAAATTTTATGATTGAGCCATCCGCACATGCCTTCGAGGAATGACTCTCTCCCAAGAGAGGGAAGGCCAGAATATGTGGCTGAGATACTGCGTAATAAATTCCAGCCTCGTTAACTTCCGAAACCCAATTAACACCACGGGATTCCATTTATGTTTTAAGTACTGTAGCTCATTCTTACTACGGTTTAGTAACACCTTGCATCCGAAGTTGTTAGCTTTTATTTTTATATATGATTTCAAATTCCCACCTGCAACCCTTGTCTCGACCTGCTTGTAATGATGTTCATAATAAGGGTCGAATTCCGTACCGTCATATAAATCAAAAAATAAAAACTTTCAGGCTTATAAACTGCAAGTGAAAGACAAATATAGGCTTATACGTATATTTTTCTTAGTTGCTTGAGAGTGGTACATTTTCATTTAAAATGAGCTCTGACCCATGGTGCTCTAAACAACAATGTCCGTGACGATTACCATTTCCTGGGATATGGTGCAGTCTTGTCTGATGGACATTTACCAGCATTTCTGAGGAACCTACTACCGCCATCACCTTGAAGATGAAGGTAAAATTTTCTTCCGGAACGATGGTACATATCTACCGGACTACGTCGCGTCACATTCCAGCAGACAGTAATCCTCATAGTCCCTGCCGCGAGAATCTTAGCCATTGAAATATCCGTATTGTACGCTCTTATTGCTACATACTGAAGTCAGGAAGCCTATGCCGTACGTCTGTGCGATAGGAGCCGTAAGAATTTAGCAAAATGATTTTGTGAACTAAACGTACGGGCCGGTTTAGCAGCGAATTCTGATTAAGTTTTATAGAATTGTGATGAACTCCATAGAGGAGATTCCTTTTTGAGAAACTAATCCCGCACTAAGAAACTTATTTAAAACAAGTGCACTATTCTATATTTTATTCTACTATCTCTTACATAGCTCCTACATGTTTCGGCGCTATTACTCGCCATCTTCAGGGAGATAGACACCAAAGTTTCTGTAAAACTTACACAAAATTAAGTAGGTCAGAATACGCCTATATACATTGTTGTATAAATAGTGCAGAATATCACAGGTTTTGGTTAAAATAGTGTACATAAATATAATATAATGTTGGTGAAACCTAGTACAGTTTGTTCACAAAAATGGTTAAAAATTATACGTATCTACGTTGTAATTAAATATGTGTACAGACATCCGTCTTTCCTTGATCCAAATTGCATTCCGTCCCTGTATGATGTGTATTTTATGGCGTGTGGTGGATAACTGTAGCTTCCTGAAGATGGCGAGATAATAACGCCGAAACATATAGGAGCTATGTGAAAGATAGTGCGAATAAAATATAGAATAGTGCATTTGTTGGTGTTACATAAGCTTCTAACTCTCACAATGCACGGAATAAGCAGTGTAAAAGGAATACTACCGCATTTACGGGTAATAGTGAAATTCCTCTCTTGTGAAACCGAAGTTTTGTTAATATTGAGCCAGACGAATAGACTGAGCAGTCCATACTTCTTTTAAGACCCGTTTATTTTATTTTCCCATCTACAACTACGTATTAACGAGCGATCAGTTTTTCATATTATGCAATAAGGACTGTGAAGTATAGGATTACAAGGTTTCGTTACATAATTCTGTCCGTATCAAGTTATGAGCTACACTGAGGAGGAAATGTAACAAACATTTATATCTGTTTCAGAAACTAAAATTTAACCCCCATAAGCAGTACGGAATTAAGACAGTATTAAGAATCGTGTCAAATGGAAAATTATTTACTTTGAGTGCATGAATTCAACGATTTCTCCGACGGTATTTTATGCAGGTAAGGGGGATTCTGCATTTTTTCTTAAGTATCAGTACTTGTTCATACCTTTCATTGTCTAAAGAGCTCTCTTAGCGAGTGTATTTTATTGACTCACCGACAGCAGTGTTTCATTTTAAACACAAAGTAGTAGCCCGCCACTATGTTTTAGGCCTATAAATTATGACACTCGCATGTTTTTATGTTATTCTCTTTAGAGGTTATTAAAGTCGATAGGAGTAGCTTCTTGTCTGGTTTCATTCCATTGTACTGGAAAAATAATTCACAAACACTTCCACTTATCTTTGGGATTATGACCGATGCCCCATTCCATTTTAATTTATTGTAATGTGTTGTCTTTTCTACCAAGCGTTAGGAGGGGGCGGTGATAAATCATAAATTGTAGCAGGTAATTAAGGCTGGCTAATATTAATTTGTTCATCGCTTTTTTCTCTAATCGAGATGTGTGTAGACACTCATACCTTGTTGTTTCCAATACTAATAATTCCAATTAGGGCGGAGCAGATTGTGGGCGCCACTGAAGCCGTGGAGCCTCGCAATAATTTTCTGAGTAATATGAAGAAGTTCCTCGGATCCTTAATGAATGCATATCGGCTTCTCGGCGAAGCAATTTGAAAACGAGCAAAATATTGACATGAATATTTTGCCTTGCTTTTTTCTTCGAGAATCGTATACGCACTAGTGGCCTGTAAGCGCGTAGATGCTGTTCCTGATGGAATGCTGCTGCATTTACATACAATGGTCCCTTAAACTATGGATTCTAGTACCTTAAGACACACGGACAGCATTTCTGGAACGTTACTCAGCTTGCAGCCTTAAACGGGGTTTGAAAGCTTTTTTATGTACAAAAGTAACATAAAAAAGTAAAAATAAACTCGAGACAAGTTGTCCATGTGTGGCCAATACGTCTGTCTTCGCAAAATTCATAGCATTCCATCCGACTCAAAATTCGAAAGAATTTTTGGAAGTTTTTGCAAAACTTATCAAGTCGCTGTGAACCTGAACTTACACGTCACACACACACACACACACACACACACACACACACTTCCTTCTTCCTTCTGTTAATTTCCCATTTTTACTTTTAATATTTAAAACACAGTAACACCTTATGTTTACCGCTTGCTTTGAGACGCTCTTTGTTTTTCTCACACAGTGTATATATGGGTTTCCTACGAATGCGGAAAAACACAGCTATTATTTACCTACATATCATTAACTGGCTCTCATAATCATGGACACAAAGTGTGTTTCCCATGAGTTGAGACTGATTTTTTATGTACGGTTTAGCACAACTTTATGCCTTACAGGATCATAGGCAGTAGATCAACCGCCTCTGTCTTTAGGTGGCATTGTCCAGACTACCGTGTCATGACTCAGAAGAACATAATGTACATTTTGACAGCCTTGAAAATTTCAGATCTCTGTTAGAGAAATATTTTTAGCTTTCAGTTTTATAGAGCTATATTTAAGTGAACGGGTCTGTCTTTATGCCACTCAGTAGCCCTATTTATTATAAGTATGTCTATCATAGTATAGAGCCAATTGCTAACGTAATGCTGTAAGTATACCATTTTGTTGTGTTTGTGCAACTATTCGACTGCTGTATTGCTGACATTTAAACTGTGCTTTGCAATGGGTCAGATTCTCATCTGAATGTTATTTACTGTGTGCATTATGAATTTATTATCTAAGAAGGAATTGTGAGTAGTAACGTCATACGGCCTGATTCGCGTAAGATGAATTTGGAAGTAAGAGCTGCAGAATGTACTTCTCAATATTTTGAAGATAATCGTAGGAATTAAAAAAAGTACATTTGTACCTGAAATATTTTGAATCACGTTTTATTTCCAAAGTTGTATGCTTGGCTCACGTTGAATTTAATGTGGTTCCTTAGGCGTCACAAAAAAAAAAAAAACTTGCCGCGCTGTGAATTTAAATGTAATGAATCATATGTACTCTTGCGACCTGACACTTTTCTGTTAGAAGTGTTGCCGACATTCACGGCGCTCTGTAACGGCTGCCACTTACTGACACATGGCTGAGAAATGAAGTATTGGAGTTTTAAGACCTTTTATGATACCTGCATCAATTTTTATTGGGTTGCATTTATATTTAAGCAGATTAAACAGTAAACAGAAGATGATACATTATGCATCCATCTAAACTTCCTGGAACGGAACCGGAAAATTGAGCACTGCTGGTAACAAAATCCCGTGACTTGGATGCGATTCAGTCCCATATTATCACATTCCGACATGTCTTCAGAATATGGACGCAGGCTACGACCTCCACATTCGGAGGATATTTGCGAATTTACTGAATTATTATTCGCGGGTACTAATCGGCGTCTCGCAACATTAACTTTGTGGTCTATAATGTTGTAATTGGCCCAATGAAGTCACTCGGTAGTGCTAGCAGTGGAGACCGTGTCATTATTTTCTTTGTTTAATACTTAATAGTGAAAGCAATTTTAAATTTGACGTTTCCATCGTTGTAATTTATTTCAAATGTGTAATTAATTACAGTTTGTTTATTTGCATTTAATACTCCATATTTCGTATTTTTACAAGTTGTTTTATTTTATAAGAAAAGCTGTTGATTGACAAGATCGTTTTAACTTGCACATTAACAGACACACCTAAGTAATCTATTTTTATTCGTAAAAACTAAATTACGTATTTGTTTCACTCTCGACTTCTTAGGTGCTAATTGCTTATGTATGTTACTGAAGATGCGAGTAAAATTATGCAGTTGAAGCGAAACTGACCACTCAACTTCCTCTTTTGTCGAGGTTAAGACTGCGTGGAAATATACCTCTACTCCACTATATACCTTCATGGTGTGCACAGGAGAAACTATAATTGGAAATATTTTTTTATGTAATTAAATATATAATTTGTTAAAATTACACACGTAAGCCTCATGTTGGTCGAAGAATGGTAAATTTACTCTTACGATTTTTCCTCTGTTTGATCATGTAATACGATTTCACTACCATACTATTGGCAGGAAAGTAATTTGCCTTCAGCTAATCAATTACTTACTGTTTGTTGGAACTAAATTTTTTTATTCGCAGCAGTGTTCAGTTGCAGCGTCCATACAACCAAACGGGACGGAATCAAGTCCGATATTACCTTTTTAACAACCCATTTGAAAAAGTTATTGCATTTCATCTCACGGTGGTAATGACTGTCGAAGACACTAGTTTATAAGGCAACTTTGTGCTGTTGGACCTTACGTGAATAATAATGAGCCTACATTTTTCTCTAACGATGTCCATTATTTCTTTGGCACCACGGCACAGACACATTTTTTAAAAGTTAAATTGTTGTCAGTACAGTTTTAAACTACACAGAACAGTTAATTTTCTTTTTGGCTCTGAACTTATTGATTTTAAATAAATCTCTATATGTATCCAGTTTATAATTTACTGCCTTTTCCTTAATATTTTCACATTCTTACGGCACGTTCTTAAACGCAACCCTTCTCATGCTTAGTTAGTCTAAAGGCATCTTTTTGTCAAATGAATTTATTCTTTCGTTTGCTAGCTAGAAATAATTCTTGCTATATATACTGTTTTATTGTACGCATAATGTCTGTCGTTTGTATGATAACATTTCTATCAAAACTATCACTTATATGAAAGTGAAGTTGTTACAGTAAACACATTTACTTGTACTATAATAACAAATAACACTTTACGGTCTTGCATGATTTTATACATCCAGGACTTCGTAAAGCCTAATAGACTTTTTCTGGTGTAAGGAAAATTCAAAATCTCCACTTCCAGCTTCGATAAAAATTCTTGCCTCTTTCGCAGAAGAATGTGTAAGGCAATGAGACTGCTCAGGTTAAGGATGCTTGTGGCTGCATCAGTATTGCAACGAATTAAATTCTAACTCTTCCATGTGAGGTCCATAAACACAACGTTCAAATTACCCGCGCACATGTAAGGAAAGGAAATTGAGGCCCGATGAAAGCGGTGGCTAATTGTCCAAAACACCACGTCCCTTCCCGTGGCCAGGAATGTGCAGTGAAAGCAAATCATTTTCCAAGTCCTGGGTATTTAACATCATGCACGAGCATGAAGTGTAATTTCTTGTTAAGACTAACTTGTAGAATCCTATTTAGTATTATCTAAAATTTCCCCCTCTGTAGCCTATATGAATCGGACCGACGCTGATACAGCATTTTTCACTCAGACATAACTCATGAATAATCTTCTGAAATTGTGACATAATTAGTAAAACACTTTGTACACAAAGTAGCACTTTAATTTTTATTTTAATTTTAACGGTAAATTATTTAAAAACAAGAAGTTTAACCCCTCAATGCCGACTTTGGTGCACTATACTGACCTTTAATTATTCACATGCTGCCGGCCCCCGTGAACTGTACGATCGTGAATGCCTTAAAGTTACTCTAAATTTAAAACCCCTTCGTCCTGCTCGGTAGTTGAAATTCTGACTCCAGCGTCATTGAAGGGTTCATATTGTAACGTAAAGCACAGGGTATATATTCCTGCTGTATGTCATACATAGTACATACAGAATATTTAAAATCATATTTTCTATAATGTACCGTGGACAGAACTTGATATGATATACGTATGTAGGGCTAGTTAACAGACGGTGTGACCGGTGATTGAACAAAACTGTTTCTCTGTGACCCAAGAAGCAGATTCAGTTCCCTAAACGTCGGGCGTTCTTCCTTGAATACGGGAAAATAAACGGAGTCCAGAAACCTAGCAGTCCCATACATAAATTACATTCGAACCAATTAATAACGAAACTTTCTCTTTCGGGTAAGACTCATTCCGTAAATGATGTTGCCCTTAGGAATCCTTCATTTCTTACATAAATATTAAAACATGCTAAAAGAATAAGTCATCTTAATGAGTGTTTAATAGACTGTAATATGACGTATAGCCCAAATTCTTAAGATAAGGAAAACGTGGCCGCAACTAATTTATATATTAAGTGTTCTGGCGCTATTTATATTCACAGAAGTCCCTTTCCTCCCGTTTCTTCGTACTGGACTGAATTTAATCATGTACATTATGACATCAATTTGTAAACCGCATTTACTTATAAGTTTCTTTTCAGCTTTTCGGGCCGATTATGTAGCGCAGTATAACGTTGCGTTCTGCACTTCTGCAGTAGGTTTTTCTGCAAAGAAGTTTGAACTTCTAAAACCCAAGCATGGCAAGGAGGCTTGAAATTTTCGGACGGCCATTGTTCCGCTTTGGTTTTTGTTTTTCTTGCCTATGCATGCATGTAGGAAAGAACTGGTCAGCCTGATGGACGTTCATACATTTGAGAAACTCGAACTGGCTTGATTGTCTCGTAGAAGGATGTGAGAATTGTCCGAGTGTTTCAGATACATGCCACCTGCATCTGATCAATATCTCTTGTTTAAACGCTTCTGAACAGGGAACTTGAAAGCAAGTGAATTGATACTGTACGTAAATAGGGTTATTTAGATTAATTTACATCTCAGAGTTTGTGTTATGTCCAACGCATAGGTTTAGTCGTACCAAGTTATGGTACGGCAGCCTGGTACCTAGAGGTAGTAATTTTGGCTGCTTAAAGGTTCAAACGACCAGATTCCCTTCTTTTTGCCGCTAATAATTTATGCGATTTACGTCTACCTGTTTGTCTCCTGATTCAGGTACGTATATCCCTATTATAGACACTAATAGACAAACGAGTTAGTGCAGTCATACTTACTTTGGCACGTGTCACGAAAAATACCAGCTTGGCAGCCGTGCGAATTTCTAAGGTGATAACAACACTGGCGCTATTCAGGGTATGGTGATCAGTGTTCAGAAACGTTTCTTACATTTTTATTTTGGAAAAGGAAATAACATGGCGGATATGCAAAAATAAATTAATGATAACTGCTGTGTCATTGTAACTTGACATGTGAAATTCGCAGAACGAACTGTTTAAATGTAGTTACTTTTACTTGTGTTACATTTTACAGATAACTGTAACTGTCTTAACTGGCCGTACTTGCTACCTGTTTTGCAGTGAAATCAACTGTCTTTGCTGATAAGAGTCCGAAAGATCAACATTGTTAATATCATATACCACCATTGATACAATCCTGAGCCATTTCCTTTCACCTGTCACACTCAAACTCCATTTCCTTGAGCTGCGTCCCAGTTTTATCCTCCCATCTCCAGCGTGTTCAAAATTACCGTTTTCAAGTTGTTTAAAATGGAAACCTACATTCATTGTTTGTCTCCCATCAGCTATGTGTTTGGTTCATCATGGCCACTTTATCTTGACTCTCGTGACATTACTAGTCTAGCTGTTTTAATCACGAAACTTTTGTTATGAGTACTGTATATGTTAATGACCTAGACCATAAAATAAGCAATTAATTTGAATTCAAAATGAACGAGTGCATCATATACATTTTAGAAGTTACTTCTAGTACAAATAGGCATTTGGTGTGGTTAATGTCATGGACTGCGATTTCTTGTTTTACGCGAAAGAGCGAGTGGGGGCATTGCAGTGCCATATTTCATTCTGAACGTAAAATGGAATGAAGCTCTAATGACAGCCGTTCTATGTTTGCTTGGTTTTGTGTGCATGTAGGTCTACATTGCACATACACCAAGAATAGTGTATTGAAAGTAGTATTTGTCTGGGCATAATTTTGCACCTTCTTCGATGTTGCGGTCGACAAATAATTTTTGGTGTTGATGCATAAGTAATGTTTAAGATCATGTATTTTCTTTAGATGATTCTTTTAATGTTGTCGTCCCAAATTTCCTTATTTCTGCGATTCAATGGCTTTAAGATAGACGTCAAGGTAAAGTTTCTCTGTCCACGCCATGAAGGCCTATAGATCCTTCAAAGCGTCGGTAACTGATTACCAGTCAACAAGACGTAACACCCCAGGTAAAGATAAATACGTAAAATTATCCCTTTACAGATCATGAAGATATGTAGGGGGAGTATATGTATAGCTCCACTCATTCTTAACCTCGGCCCTAGCTGGAGGTAAGAGTTGAATATTATGCCCCAGCCCCTTACCTTCGGTGAAAGAACCCTCATACCTAATGAATATGAAGCTGGGTAGGCCCTAGAGCCGGTCTGAACGTTTTGGAGAAGAAAGAAACCATTTGCTCCTGCCAGGATTCAAACCTCTAACCATTTATCACATAGCCTAATCACCATACCCGTAAGATTTTCCAGAAAAAACTGCGTGTGTATTATTTTGTTTTACCATGCGTATTTTGTGCGCAGTATACGATACAGGACAGAAACCAAATAAAGAATTGTAGAGGCGTAGGTAGATGTTGCACTAGCTTCTCTGTTCGCGCTGCTTTACGACATCTGCATAAGCCGTGACCGCAACAGATAGGATAGACTGGTTGAAAAATGGCACAGGACTGAGTCGTCAAGCATGGCACTTCCATAGTATTCAATAAGACCGCATTTTCCGGATGCTCTGAAGTAACTTTGAATTCCTAAGGCTGGTTTTCCGTTGTATTCTGTATAATATATAGACATTCTATAAGATGGAAGTTACATCCAGTGAGCGGAGTTCTTTGGAATTCTTTTGTGTTGTGACCACACGACTGAAACTAAAGCCCCGCATTCTTGTGGAATTTTGTGTCAGTCCATATCTTATCTTTGGGTTTCCTGTCATGTACTTGGATTTCGAACTGCTGGATTGGGGTCTGTCCTCTTGAGTGTTTGTTTATATGGTTTAACACGGTGATTGCAGACATCACTCAAATTCTCAGCGACAGTTCCCATCAAATAACACTGAAGCTTGTTTACAACTCTGCCCACAGTAGTGGGTTTCTTTTTTTAATGGAGATTTTAAAGCTTTAGACGACATCCCATTTCAGTACATCAAAGAAGCATATATTCTATCATTGTCATCATCATACCATGTAAATAAGTCACATGGCTCTTTCAGATTTACGTTGGATTAAGGGGATAAAATACACCTGGAATCTTCGGTTTATATTGATGTCGCAGCTTCAGGATTCGGTTTTCAGACATTCTTTCCAAATGTTCTGTTCATTCATTTTGATAGGGTTTGTTACCGTAACCCTACTGGTACATGTTAGTATTCCCATACCTTCTCTGTCTTCATTAAATTTATGATTCGTCATTCCCTTTCCTGCGACCGCTTGGAGCAACTTATTTCGAAGCCACATAAAACTGTGGTGGTGGTGGTGGTGGTGGTGAGGCGGCGGCAGCGGTAGTAGTAGTAGGTAGTAGCAATAGTAGTAGCAATAATAATAGTAGTAGTAGTAGTAGTATTAGTAGTAGTAGGTTTATAGTCGAATCAGATGATGGAGCTACCTACCAGTTAGGTCACAAAAGCTGTTCTCGCATTTTTATGGGAGAAAGTTCCGGTTAATCGAATAACAAAAGGGAGCTGCAGATTTTAAGACGGATAGATGTGTGTGTGTGTGTGTGTCTGTTATTCTGTGTGTAGGCCTATTTCGTGTTGATGAAAATATTTTCTTCAAGCTCAGACGAATGTTCACAATTCTTATCAAGAATAGATAAAATGTGAATGCAATAAGTAGAGTTTGTAGGAAAGTGATTAACTGGAAAATATTAACTGATTGATTGTAAGAGGGCAATGAAATAATACTTTTCTTATAGACCTACTTAAGGTCTGGAAGTGTCTCTTGAAACCAGGTCGGCTTGGTGAGACGATAGATAACGTGACCCGTAAAGATTGTGAAGGCATTTGAGGATCTCTTGAATGTTCTACATATTTGAGGGGTCCTGGGATGGGAATCAGCTGTTAATGAGCAAGGTGAAAGGCTGCCTTATTTTCTTGGAGTTCTGTTTGTACTACGATTAAGTTGATCCGAGGATATAAGGTCGTAACTGTTCATATTTTATTGTTTGATGAGAATGTTTGCCATTGTGTCATTAACCATACATAAAACTTCAATAGGATTATGTCAGATTGCTGTGGTGTATGACTCACTACACGATTCCCTGAGAGACACGTCAATAGAATGAGAATGCCTGAAACCGGAATAAAGTTTCTGCTGTGTCAATATATGCCGAAGTGTGAAGAATTGAAGTGATAATTTTAATCCTTGAAATCGAAAAAGCCAAGAATGTAAGACCTAAACCATAATATTGATGACGATGATAAGGATTATGATGCTGGTGATGGGAGAAAAATTGTCAAGAAATTTATTAGAATCGAAGGGAAGCACTACAGTTTCCTCGAAAAGCCATTGTATGTGTACATTTTGGAGGCTGTCAAATTGCCGGGACTCAAATTTGTATAACCCTGATTTTGAAGTTGTTCTCGAAAAAGCTGAAATTCCGTTTGGTAGTCTATTGCAACTTTTGTGACTTCTCTTTCGTTCTTGAGAGAGAAGTTTCAGGGAAATTATCTGATCTGTGTAAATTTACACTCCCTTATTTACCAGGAACGACAAAGCAGTGGAGGGAAATGCCCTTAGTTCAGTTTAAGGAGCTACCTCAAAACGTGAGTGCGTGTATAAGGATGAGTGGTATTCGAACTGGGTACCATCAGCATGCAAGTGAGGGCGTGTTTCGATATATGAAACAATTTTTTTTCTCCAGTCCAGTTTTCGCCCTGCATATGTGGAACTTCTAAGAAAAGTTACGTGACGTTTATAGAAGGGATAAGTGTATTTGACTTTCCATCGCCTGGTATTTGTTGAAAACCACCTGGCTCTGCTTCCTTCATCAGGTAAGACACACCATTTATGAAACTTAATTTTTAGGCCCGCTGGACGGAAGCAGAGTTTGTGCCAGGAACGTTTGGGTTTTTGACCAAAAGGGACAAAGGAAAAAGTCAAATACATGTATCACCTCAGGTGTTTGCGACATTGTTATAATTTATTAGCTCAGATTGGAGGTTGTAGGTGTGATGGTGTAGAGAAATGATAAAATGTGGGTGGCTAAACCATGATGTATTACACCCTTTCTTGAGTGAGGTCCACGCTCCAGTACTTGTTCCTCGGCACACCACGCCATATATACATCCACCGTGGCTAATGTGTTTGTGATAAATGTTGTTGGTCTTTGGGATAAAGGGCTGGGCACGATATTCATTCTGCCAAGATTCTAAATAGGCCCATTATAGTCTATTTCACTAAAGTGCAATTACCCAATGCTTCTGAACAAAAGTGCAACTAATAAGATTGAAATTCTTGACACATAGTAATGCATATCAGCTAAACTGGCTTTATTTCACCCCTGTGCAAAAAAGGTGGTCCGTATTGTGAAGTGGCTAAATTATAATGGCGTGTTTTTCCCGAAACACGAACCTTTTAAAATCATTACTACAGCGGTTGTTGCTAATACTGCTAGCGGGACTACAAAAACAAAAAGCAACAATATACTACTACTACTACTACTACTACTACTACTACTACTACTACTACTACTACTACTACCACCACGCCACCACCACCACCACCACCACACCACCCCCACACCACCACACCACACCACCCCCTGCTTCTGCCCCTATATTTTCTATACCTTCAGGTAACTCGGTCACTAACACGTAGGGTTAGTGCTAGGGTGACCTAATTGTAATTCTCCATATACATTTGGGATTTTTGGACAATACCACTTGTGGACTCGTGAGTTTGTGTTGGGTACCGGTGGTACCTTTACTTGGAACAAATGCAGAGAGAATGACAAACCGACTGATGACTTCCATAAATACGGAGGCAAATAATGTGCTTGGCACAGGACTGTCCGTTGTTAGTACGACTGTGACGTAATGGAAGTAACAGAAGGCTGGAGATCAGTGCGTAACAGGGGGTCTAATTTTTTACTCTTCCCCAAGTATTAGTGTAGTGAAAGATGATACGGTTGTGGGGCGTGTGGCACATGTGAGAGAAATGAAACACGCACGCAAGTTGTTGTTGGTCAGAAAACTGAATGGAAAAGACACGTGGGAGAAATGTACGTGGATCGGAGGAAAATATTAAAATGCCTTTTAAGAACGTAGGTGTGAAGTTGTGACTGGATTCGTCTGATTCAGGAAATGGAAGAGTGGCGGGCTGTTTTGATCACGGTAATTTAGGCTATAGAATTCAAGTTATTTACTGCAGTGAAGATTTATATTATTATTGTCTTGTGGATTATGACACCGTGTAGTTTGGTAGGTGGAGATCAGAGTTCTCGGAGGAGCATGCTCTCTGCATCTTCAGGTCACGCGTGCTCGTCATTTTGGAAACTGCACGGTGTCATGACCCACAGATCACAACACGATGCTGAAGTTTTGGCAACTGTACGGTGTCATGACCCACAGATCACAACACGATACTGAAGTTTTGGATTCCGTACAAAGACGGGGAATTATTATTGACCAGTCGAGGGAGAATTAGCGAAGGACTGTGCTTCCGAGAGTTAGTTTTATTTCGAGGAAAGGTAGTGAAAAAGTCAACCCAAAGCCGGTTGTGGGAGGTCTCGCAGCGTGTTTCTTTCGTGAGCATTGCTCACAGGGGTAACCGACACAGCGCTGAGATCTTTCCAGACATCTAAAACCGGGATAATGCTCAGTATAGATGTTATTGTCGAGTCCGGAGATTAAAACCATTGCACACACATCGCTGTACGCATAATCCTTTTTATTCTCGAAATGGGTTTTATACTACGCACTTTGCTATCAAAGTGCCGACAGAGCAACAGAGCCATCGGGGTCCTGACTTGTTAAGATGACAACGCTCATGTTATTTATGGACACCCTGTCCTCGCATGCAGTGGCAGTTGTCAAGATTTATGGCATCTCTTATAATGTACTGCTTTATAAACACCCAGTGGCGGACACGTGTGCTGCTGCAGCTACCAACGTGTTCAAAGAAACGGAGTCGGTGTCCTGGAATGCGCGGCCATTAAGTTTGTTGGTACCTTAGATCATTTAACAATGCTGTATCATCTACATGGATTATATGATGTGGGATGAAAGTTATTAACTCATTTAGTTTTTTATTTAAAACGCTTTCAAAAACTTAAGACTTTACAGTGTGGAGTTATTGGATGATTGTGAATTGGAAAGGACGTGGAAGGCAACTTTCATAGCCTAATTGAAGTTCATTCCCGAAATTTGCCTGGAGAGGCATTACACATCTTGAATAACAAACATGAATATGGCCTGTTACAGTCCACCATGGAATTATTAAAAGCTTGTAAAAAAGGATGGCACATGAATATTTTGGAGAATTTTTATATACAAATGTACTATCAAAAAAGGATCACTGACAAACGAACAATATCCAGGAGAGGAAAACCCCTATTCAAGTTCATTCTCCCTACCACTCACAACACGCATGCGTTCAACTCTACACAGTTACCCACGATACAACCACTGCACAACCAGTCAGTACAAATCACAACACAGGACACGTAAAAACATAATACAGGTATGTCATTCAAATTATAGCTCCTTTCTCTATATATATCCTTTATGATACCGTGTTTGATATAAAAATAACTACGATACTGATATCCGCTCATATTTTCACAGGATATATTCAACTTTAATTGGATAATCCGTACACTAAAAAACAAGACTACCATGAAATTCTAACCAACATATATGGAAAATGTAAATTTAAAATCTTTTTAACTTTTTACTTATATATACATATAACATAAAAAATATACGCAACCCATTCCCAGGATTTATATGCTTAAATTACTGATATTGAACGTGCTCTAACCCATCGGTAATAATGAAACCTGTTGTATGTGTGATATAAGATACGTTATTGGATGAATTAAAGGATGTTAAGTACATGTAAACCTTGGACCCCCTGATGATGGCTTGGTAAAGCTAAAACATATGCAGGGGCATTTGACTATACATGTGAAAATACAGTGCATATGTTGGTTTTTTAATCTTGTGATTTGTTGTCATAATGCACGGAGAATATATTGTGAAATTTAATAATCTGCATTTAGTTGCTACAATAAACTGAATACAATGATGTAAAAATGCACGGAATGGGCAGCTTTAAACTAATGGAAATTGAAATTGGGGCTCCAAAAATTGGGGGTTATTTCTGACTAGCTAAGCCTTGCATCTAAATACTAAAGAACTTTCCGACCTTAAACTTACTTGGAAGTATGTTTCGATTTGGAATGAGGTGACCCCAAACTGTCTTACACTGGAATATTCTAAGTCATATGCTGGCTGTAAAGAGAAACATTCCAAATTGCCAGCTTTCTCGCATTTCGAAACGAGAAAATGTAGTGCTGTTATAGCCGTTCCAAGAACAATGTAAGTAGGTATCCCAGCTGAAATGTGGAGATGGTGTGCAAACCATAGCTACAGCTTTTTTCAGCACATCTTTCTTAATGATGTCACATACCTTAAGCTGTGTCTAGAAGAGCAATATTTCGTTAAAACCGTTTTAAAGTAAGGAGGATTAGACCTAGTTGTGACGGTAAGAGCTCAGTTCTGAAAGATGTATGCTGCACAGGAAGACTGAGTAATGCTGTGGATGTTTACTGATTGCAAGCTGACTGCAATGTAGAGCGAATTATTTTGCTTGAAACAACGTTATACTGGTGAAACATCTGCAGCGGAAACTTCAGTTTTACACATTTCTGTACCTCTACAGAATGTTGCACTTCACAGGTCTGAATCTGAAGTTGGAAGCTGCAGGATTCTGATAAACGTTCATATCCACCTCTAAGACTGTAACTTCCGCAACTCTAAAAATCGTAATCTGATGGGTTATTATCCTTAATACCTCAGCATTACATTTATTACTTTTAAATAATGACGATATTTTACTGAGTTTTGTTACAAGTCCTATATTGCTTTAATTATTATCTATAAATTTATGAAGTAAGGAAAATTGTTTCCGCAAATACATTTTTCCGTACCTGTATTTTAGAATATATGCAGATATGTTCCTGTTTTATGAGGATGGAACACGATTTTAATTGTTCTTATATTATACACTCACTTTCGTCTTTAGGGAGCTGAAATATATTTATTTTCAAGTTACAATAAACTCTGAGCTGACAGCCAGAAGAAGCCCTACTCTGTGTTTACCTTTCTGAATAGGCCTCTTCACAACAGGTTGCAGTTTGTAGGCTAGCGCATAATTCATTACGTGACGTTACAGTTCGAAATTTAGAGTTAATGTTCTTTGACATGTATTGATGTAATCTAAATCTATTACACTACAGCATTCAATGAAGTCAGGTCTTTAAGAATTCATTTTTCAGTTCCCTGGAGGGAAGAATTTGCAAATACTGTAGCAATGAATCACGAGCGGGTGTCAACATGACGGGACTGGAATGAGACGGAGGGCAAACTCCACGCAGTTACACGTCACATTATGTTGATTTACTGTTGTATATACCAGAAAGGGAAACAAAATTGATGTATAGTTTTGAAATATACTTATTCGAAATAGTACTCTTCTCTGGGGTGTAGTCCTCGTGCTGCCGGCAGTTAAGATTTACACAAAGCCGTCATTTTAAATTAAAAGAAGAAAATCGTGAAATAACGTTTGCAGCTGTAATCACAGAAAAGTCGTATAATAAATTATTAGTGTATTATTTCTTGTATCGGCATAAATTAAAACGAATTGGGTGGGTTCTTATCCAGTTAGGCCTGTCATTTGTAACAGACCGTTAATAACATAAAGTATCTCTGACACCGCTTTTAGTGTTATAATTTGAGTAGAGACGCCGGCGAAGTTTTGAACAGGAAATGTGTGTCAGGCTCTGAAGAACTTTTAGTCTCCCTGTTATTAGTACTGACACATGTTCAGTATAATCTTGTAGGTTCGTAAAGTCTGTTCTCTGGTTTCATCCGTGTCGTTTTTTTGTCCAAATTTTTGGAAAATATTGAAGGTGCTGATACGGGCAAACCTATTTCCTTTGTGTTCCATGTCCCCCTTTTTTTATAAATGTTCACCATTCTCTCCTGTAGTGTTATACCCGTCTTTCATTACTCTTTGTTTAAAACGGAGGAGTGGTGGAATTTTAATATTATTGTATCGGATTTTTAGTTAATATTTCATTACGCTCACATAAAATAATACATTATCAAAATGAAGATGCGTGATTTCAGGCTTCCGCCGCTATGTAAATGAGATCTGCGCTCTTTTTGGAGTTCACGCAGCGTAGAATGGTAGTTCCGTACCGACGTTTCGAAACAACCTATCAGTCCCATCTTCAAGGGTCAAGCAGTCGGAGAAGACTGCTTAACCCTTGAAGATGGGACGGATAGGTCGTCCCTAAACGTCCGTACGAAATTACCATTCTGTGCCGCGTAAAATCCCCAAAGAGCGGAGATCTCAAAATGAGGATCTTCAAAAGTTTAACTTTTCGCCGATTATTATTACTAGATATTTTAATTAAAATATATAATAATAATTCGATTTTGTTACTGCGGCTGTCGTAAAAATTGTGTAACAGAGAAATCCAAATTTGCCTAGAAAGAGGGTTACGAGTTGCTGTCGTCTTAGGTCGAAGGTTTCCAAGAGACACGGACACGCATCCAAATGAGATACCTTATGCATCCGATCAGGGGTACAAAGTTTTAAATTTCGGGAAGTTATTATCGTAACATTATTAAATAGGCATTTGAATTCCATGTGCACGAATATGCAGGCCTGATCTGTGTTAAAGATTTGTCAGTGTTCCTTTCTTTCGGAAATATTGACCACAACTAAAAGTAAAAAGGAAGATGTAGTGGTAGTAGTGCGTTGGATAGAAGAAGGAATAGTATATGAAGAAAAGAGAGCAAGAACCAAACAATGATGTGTACCGATAACTGGATATGTTTTGTGTCCTTTCCTTATCGTAATTCTAGTAAACCTTACCCTTAACTCTTTCCGTACGCACCATGACTTAGATCTGGAAGAATTATGGAGGAGAACGAGACTTAGCATACTGTTTTGGAGAATGTGTTGGGGGTGCGTCCTCAAGTGGACTGCACAAACAGTCGTCACCATCCTGGAATGTTCTTGTAGACAAACATCTCGAAGTTCCTTGTGAAGACGCCACGCCGTATTTCGTGGAAATAGTCCCTTGGTGCTGCATTCTGCCTTCTTTTGTTGGGTGCCAAAAGTTAGAAACGGTGGTTTAGGTAGATCTGCATTTTTAGCAAGTATATAAACAGTGAAGGGTAGCAGCCTATCCAGAAGGCAATGCTTCCCATTTTAGCAAGTATATTAACAGTGCACATTAACAACAACTCAAGAAGGCCCTGCTTCTCATGTTAGCAACACTTGATTCAGAAGTCATTGCTTCTAATTTTAGCAACAACTCATAAGTCATGTTAGCAACAAATCATTCATAAGAAACTGCTTCTCGTGATAGCAATAATTCATTCAGAAGGTATTACTGCTAATGTTAGCAAGTAGGTAATATTTCGTAATTGTATTAAACTGTTCCCCGGTTCGGAAGTCAGCTACATCACAGGCAGCACTCACTGACTTATTATTTTCTTTTGATCAGTTTCTGCAGGTAAATTTGAACATTCATTCATTCATTCATTCTGTAGTTTGTCTTACGACAGGTCCGTAGCCTCGTCCAAATCGATTTCCCCATAGGATGCGATCTAGTGCTTCCTCTTTCAATTTCCAGTATCTTTTCTTTTCCTTAAGGTATCCAGTAGCTGCTTACGCCTTCTTCCTCGTCTTCCTATCATTTCTATCCTTCCCTCTAACTTTCCTTCAATCACATGTTTTAGAAGGCAGTTTGTACGTAAGATGTGACCAATCCAGTTAGCTTTTCTTCAAATTTGAACATACGACCGTTAAATAGCGAAATTTTGAAACGTTTACACCACATTTTATGTTTTTCACACCGTGCATTGTCGATAATCAAATCACAATATTCAGTCCAACAAAATGCACTATATTGTTTCCAGGTATTTTATGTTACAATATCTTGTTGATGACTCCTACGTGTTTCGATCTCTTATGTGATCATCATCAGGGATTCATATCAAATTAGTACTTCACAAAACTGAACTAGCAATCCATAAACAAATAACAAATATATAAAAAAGTCAATCAGTTAAAATGTAAACGCTTGTTGTGTAATGGGTCCTGGTAAACTGCGTTTTGGAGACTGCCTGCCTATATAAGGAAGAATAAGGCAGTACTCTCTTATCCTTCCTTACAGGTTTCACCTGTAAATTGCGCTCACTTTAGAGCCAATTTATGACATTACTGTGTTGAAATATAGTGGCTATGATAATATGGTGCATATTTTTGCCTTCTTAAGGCAAAAAAATATTGGTGTCGCCTATAATGATTCGTTCCTTGAGGCTGCTTTAAAGTTTTCGAGCAGGTAAAGTTAAATTATAATAATGTAATCAGCTTAAACTGGAGCATTAGAAGTTTGAACATCCGCGCTACTTCCAACACGTCTGCTGATTTTTGGCACAAAACATAGTGAAGGCTTTAATGTTCATGAATAACTAATAAACTAGTTTGGTGTCTGTGTATTTCTCGGAGGTAATTTCTTATTTTCTCGTACGTGTAGGCTACCACTGTGCTCCCACCTAATAATGTGGCGGTTGCCCTTCGATAACGTCAACTGGTTTGACTGGGTGATATCTACAGTGCACATATATAAATTACATAATCGAATCATTGCTAAGCGTGATTGGCATTCACGTCTGCTAGAGTGGCTCTTGTTCTGCTGGAGGTTCGTTTTTGTTATTATTTTTTTTGTAAGGCCGCATTCCTTCAGGAGTTCGCCATTATTGTAATAATAGGCTTACGATTATGCGAATTTTACATATTTAATATGTAAAATGCGTATTTTAAAATGTTTTCAGCAAAATTACGTATTTTGCAATCAGTGAGATAAATGCATATTTTATTATTTATAGGATTAGCCCTGAGTTAAAGCATGCATTTTACATACGCAGTATGCAAAATGCATATAATGCTAAGTCTAGTAATAAATATAAGACTTTGTTTTTGGGTACTGAAGTCTGAATCCTCCAGTGGAAGCGGATATCAGAATAAAGGTTGATTTCATCTTTGAGTTGTAGATTTTACATACGTACATCCCCATTTGCAATGTAATTTTGGTAGTAATTAAAATCACGCCCGATAATTTTTAAATCACGGCGCTCGCTAGTGAATGTTGACAGGTAAATTCTGATCACAAAAGAATAGTTTGTGTAATCATTATCTGCCTCTGTCTTTAGGTACGAGGCACCTACTCACTCGTGTCCATAGGAAGTGCTGTTCTCAATTACTTAATAGCAGTGTCAGTGAACTACCCGTAAATATGCACCTAGAATCAGTTTTCGTTGCTGAGAGATAATAAAAAATATGCCGGGATAGCGCAGTCCGTATAGCGACTCGTTACGAGCTGGACGGTCCGGGGATCGGATCCCGGTGGGGGCGAGATTTTCAGCACCCTCCAGAACGGCCCAGGGGCCTACACAGCCTCCTGTACAATGGGTACATTCCCGGGGGTAAAGCGGTCGAGTCGTGGCGTTGACCACCCACCCACATTTAGCGCCGAGGTTAAAGAAAGAGTAGAGCTGTACCTCTACTCCCCCTGTGGGCCTTCATGGCCTGTTCTAGGGTGAACTTTATCTTTACCTTTATACCATAAAAATTGCGGGAGTTCCGAGGAGGATCTAACACACAAAACGTTAAGTAGAAACTAATAGTGTCAAATCAAACCACTAATTAAACCCACATATAGTAATTCGGAGCAAAATAAAAATGAACATAATGTAGGATACGTTACCTGCCTAAGACTGGCGTCCTGTATGAAGAACTGTGGAAGTTTCAGGAGAAATTAAATTAAAAGAGATAAGCACAAAGAACCTATAAGATCGTACATTCCTCCCATGTTACTTTCTTAGCTACATGATAATCAGGGGGATTCATAGGGTGAAATTTTCAAAAGAAGTTTGCTAATTTTGTCATACACAGCAAGTGGGCTGATTCTCTCTTTTCCACTGTCTGCATCATTCCAATCTATACAATCACCTTCAAAGCTTGTTGGGCGAATTTAACACTGTCCACACCGTGTACGTGCGTATATTACAGCAATACAGGGCATACACAAAAGAATGGTGCGGTTTCAAAAGTGATACTGTTGATACCGCACCATTCTTTTGTGTATGCCCTGTATATATTAACACCAACTGATATACAATGTTAACATTGTGTATCAGTTGGTGTTAATATGTATTCTTGTTGGGTGAATTTAGATTTTTCTAGAAGAAATCTAGTAATACTAAGTGTAATATACCTTAGACAGAATTTTTAAATAGACTTAAAACATCCTGTCATGCAATATATGCAACACAAACTTCTGCTTCTCTTCAATAACTGTCATTCGTTTTTATAAGTTATATGACCGTTTTACTTGAAAATTAGCCTTTGGTTAAGTGGTCAGGCATACTGTTGGAAATTGCCTCTAGATGGGCAAGTTAAGTCTCATTTTATTGTTAAATACTTGCCAAGTTTTTCCTTTATGTGAAATACGTAGTTCTACCATCTGATACATGTGGAGAACAAAACTAAAAATAAACAACTTGGCGGTGATACGCATGTTGATTATGAAAAATCGTTAGTGTTTAGAAACCACCGACCACAATTTCGCGTTAGCAGTACAAACGCGTATACAACTAGATGCAGATCCCTGTGTAGTAGGAAAAAAACTCCCACGATATTTACATCCACAGAAATGGTTGCATCTAGCGAGACATGCAAGAAGTAGCCGTCGAAAGGGGCTGAGAAGAAATAAACCGACTTCAGTTGTCAGACCTCCTTGTAAAGAGTACTCAGGTGAAGAAAAATAAAGGTGCTTTGTTGTCAGTGCCTGAGCTAGATATTAAAGATAATGCAAGGACTCGGTGTGTACGGAAGGTGCTGAATCAGTACCCATGTGTCAGCAGGTACATCATTACGAATTTTGAAGTGGACTAAACACCTCCGACCCTGTTAGCAGAGCGTAATCTTTATCGTGTCCGTGAGCACTGCAGCCGTCACAGGAATCTTTCTGAATAGGAAGCCTGCAGAGAAAACATGGAATCTAAATTCATGGCGGATGCAGGCTTTTTATGAAATACTCTTTAAGATTTCTGTGACAGCCGTAATTCTCAGGGACACGATAAAATACCTTCTGTATATTGATTACCTCTTTCAAACACCAGATTGGAGACATGATCTTGAGCAGATCTTGTGGTAATAAAGTCTCACATTCGGACTTGCGAACAACTACAAGAGAAAACTCGTATATCTGCTAGACACTTGGTGACGTCCTACGCGAATTTCGTAAACACGCGTGAAGACGTTAGACCACCAGAGTGAAGGCGTTGAAATAAATTTGTGAGGGAGTTAAGTAGTTGGCTAGCTGGGTGGTTGTTAGTCTATGGAAATCTTTCCGCATAAACGTGCTTTGTAAGTGGTGTAGCTAGACAGCAGTGTAATTTTCTTTTTTTACAGCCATGCACCTTAAATACTAATCGTCATTTCTTAGATAATTTCGAAAAGTCGGTGAGACAGAATGCTCTTCGGGAATTTTTAAGCAACGCATTTGTGATATTGCTCTGTTATATGTGCGTAAATGTGGAATCTAAACCTATGTATTGTTATAACAACAGCTTACTTGTAAAATTTGCGGTCTGTGAAATAAATTAATACGAAACGATAAAAGAAAGTACTCAGTTGAGATACTGGAGCTTGTTTTTAAAATTCTGTGTTGAAACTAGATTGTATAACACTCTGCTACACTGTGTACACCACAAGAAGTTACAGGCACTAGATCCGTACACTGTCCTACGCTGTGCACACTGTAAGTTACGGGGACTATATCCTTTCTGGATCGAACATATGTACATTAGATGTTTGCATGCACGAACTGTCTACGTGCGTCGTAAACAACTACACAGGAGAAAATGTTCAACTATGAATATGGCAACAGCAAAATATTTATATTAGTATGTCTGTAGCTGCTAATACCTCTTTTTATGCATTGTAATTTACGTCCTTTTAACTACGTATGTACACTCAACAATTAAACCAACAAATGCACTTTATTTCTTAGTTATGTTCATTAACCCTACACATGTTCGGCTGCAACAGAGCATCATCAGGGGTTCAAGGTCACGTTCACTTTAACACTCACTGTTCCATTTGGTATCACCACTTATACACCACAATGTATGTCATTTTCTGTTAACAGTTAATAACACTCACTGTTTCCGTTTATACAACCTTATCTTTTAAATGTCTGGCGTAGGTTGGTTTCGTCTTGGTTAAAAACGTAAAAGTTGATAATACAATGTCGTTAAAAGTTGTTAAAAATTATTAAACATTGCTGGCAATTGGTTTGTATACAAATATTGTTGTCCGTGCCGTGTTTTCGTTATTGGTGTCTTGTTGGTGTGGCTGTCACTGACAGTCAGTGCTTGCTCTTTCAATTTCCAGTATCTTTTCTTTTCCTTAAGGTCATCCAGTAGCTGCTTACGCCTTCTTCCTCGTCACTGAGTCAGTGACAGCCACACCAACAAGACACCAATAACGAAAACACGGCACGGACAACAATATTTGTATACAAACCAATTGCCAGCAATGTTTAATAATTCATAGCAACTTTTAACGACATTTTATTATCAACTTTTACGTTTTTAACCCAAGACAAAACCAACCTACGCCAGACATTTAAAAGATAAGGTTGTATAAACGGAAACAGTGAGTGTTATTAACTGTTAACAGAAAATGACATACATTGTGGTGTATAAGTGGTGATAGCAAATGGAACAGTGAATGTTAAAGTGAACGTGACCCTGAACCCCTGACGATGGCTCTGTTGCAGCCGAAACATGTGTAGGGTTAATGAACATAACTAAGAAATGAAGTGCATTTGTTGGTTTAATTGTTGAATGTTATCAAAATGCACGGTGAGCACAACGTAAAAAAATATGTATGTACACATTTATTTGTGTCGTCGTCTCCCTGAAGACTGCGAGCACTCGCCGAAACAGGTAGGAGAGCTTATATGTACAAATAAGTTGTGATATTTTACGTATTGCATGTGCGGTATACATAATTACATCACACTGCACGGAATGAATAATATGGATTTTGTAGGCAAGAAGTCGAATATTATCTTGATGTGTGCAGGAAAACAACTGAAACACATACTGAATTTGCATAGTATATGATAAAAATAACTTAGCAGGTTGGTCTTTACAACGTTGTACGTTTAATTTTTGTATGATTATAACTCTCACCAGTATATTCTTGTAACTGTTTACATAGTTTGTAATGCCCTGTATATGTACTGTTTAAATGTAGAATATTCCCATGTGAAATCGATTTTTAGCGGAAATAATTAAGAGTCATCAGGAACATCTGACAGGTGTTTTTGAGGACTGGCGTATTCTGGTTATGAAGTCGAATTTTAAACCAAAACACTTCCCTTTCATTAGAATTTCCAGGTAATGATTCCATCAGCCACTGTGTCGATAGGCGAGTAGGGTTTCGGTTTGGTAAGATTGTTGACGAAAGCAAATCCCCAGCTTTATGCTGTTGAGCAATCCTTTAGTTACTACACATTGCCCCATAATTGTGTAATTTTCACATGAATAAGTTTTTACTTAGAGGCGGCAGTCATTACGTGTCTAGCTTGCAAAGGAGTTGAATAGTGCGTAGTTGGAAGGTCCCGTGCAATATGCGCAATTACGTCACCCGCTGTAGTCCACCCAGAAGGTGGATAAACAGTTTTATTGTTTTAGTGTGGTGGGGGCTTGTATGACGAGGCAAGGTTTCTCAACAAGCCACGTAAAGAGTTTATTTGCGATGCGACATGAAAATAGTGTCAAGGCTGATAAAATAATGATAACCATTAACATCACGGCTTTGGCCATCAGACCTGTTCGGACTTCATTACTGTTTAAAATTAGTTACTCCTTCTTTGTGTCCGATGCTTCTTCTTGCTGTAGATTTATGTTGCTGTATTTTGAGAGACATTCTGAAAATGTCGTACTGTCTGTTGCTTCAGTATGGCGTTGTTTTTATGTTAGAACGTTACAATCTTAGCGAATTTCTTTATTACGCTTATGGTCTAATAAAATATGAGCTTGTAATGTTTCATTTCGGCAGTCCGAAACCTTTCTGTTTGTCGCTTTTTATAGTCCATATATCTGAGCCATAAAACCACATTGGCGTGATCATAGTTTTATGCAACTTGAGGATTGAGTCTTTTCTTAATTTATGAATTATTTTTTATTGTACCCGTAAGCTGTTCAATTTTCATTAATTCATTCTGTAGTCTGACTTACGACAGGTCCGTAGCTTCTTCCAAAGCGAGTTCGGCACAGGGTGCGATCTAGTGCTTCCTCTTTCAATTTCCAGTATCTTTTCTTTTCCTTAAGGTCATCCAGTAGCTGCTTACGCCTTCTTCCTCGTCTTCCCCTAAGTCCGTCCTTCTAACTTTCCTTCAAGCACGTGTTTTAGAAGGCAGTTTGTTCGCAAGATGTGACCAATCCAGTTAGCCTTTCTTATTTTTATTGTATGTACGATATTCCTCTCCTCCTTCACTCTGTGTAATACTGCTTCATTTCTCTCACGATTGGTCCAACTGATCTTCTCCATTCTTCTCCAACACCACATTTCAAAACTTTCCAGGTATTTCTGATCTACTTTCCGAAGTGTCCACTTTTCAGCACCATACAAAGCTGTGCTCCAAATGTAGCACTTTACTAGTTTCTTCCTTATATTTTAAGTCCAGTTTGCTGGGGAAAGGTTCTTCTTCTTGTTGAATGCTGCTTTTGCCATGGCAATTCTGGATTTAATTTCACGTGCACACCTTGCATCATTTGTTATCATGCTACCCAAATAATTGAGATATCCACATTCTCCAATTGTTTTTGATCTACCATAATTGTCATTGGGGATGCTTGCCTTGAGATTCTCATTACCTTAGTTTTTTCCACATTCATTTCCATTCCATAGCGTCTTCTAATCTCAATTAGTCTTATCAACCATGCCCTGTAGCACCGTTTCTTCCTTAGCCAGTAACACAAGGTCATGTGCTTATTTCACAGTGCGAATTACTTGTCCTCCTATTTTGAAGTCTCCAAACCGTTCAAGAGCTTCCTTGGTAAGGTACTCGCTGTATAAGTTGAACAGAATTGGCGACAAGCAGCAACCCTGTCTAACTCCTCTTCCAATCTTCACACTTCTCGTCTCCCCTTGGTCCAGTCTTATTTTGACACTATGTTCCATGTACAATTTGCTGATCAATCTTCTTTCGCGCCAGTCTATCCCAATTCCCTTTAGGATTTGCATTAATTTGGTCCAGTTGACACGGTCAAATGCCTTCTGCCAGTCTATGAAGCAAGCACACAATTCCTCATCTATGTCCAAGGTTCGTTCTGATATTATTCTCAGCATCCCAATTGCATCCCTCTTTCCTTTTCCTCTTCTAAATCCAAACTGATCTTCTCCAAGCGCATCCTCTGTCTTCCTTTCAATCCTCCTCCTAAGTATCCTCGCTACTATCTTTGCTGTATGTGCGATGATGTTGATTGTGCGATGGTCGCTGCATTTTGTAGCTTTGGGCTTCTTCTTTAAGGAAATCATTGTAACTTCAATGAAATCTCTGGGCCAGTCCCCAGTTACATATATCTGTTGATCAGCTGTGCCATTGGTTTGAGACCATCCTCTCCCAACAGTTTGATACATCTCCAGGTACATCATCATTTCCTGTAGCCTTCTTATCCCTCATCTCCTTGATAGCTTTTTCCACGTTAAATTTTATGAAACTGATTTTTCGCATCACTTTTTATGTATATGAGACACCATCTAGGGAATTAAATATGTTAACAGTTTCGAACAACATATGTGATTGTTATAAGGCGTATTTCCTTTGAATCCAAACATTTCCATTTTATTTTTAGAGATTTTTAAGCTGCGTTTTATTGCGGTATTATGTAACTTACACATATCTCGTTATAAATTAACTTCTGAGTATGCAAATCTTTCCTTGATCTTCTAAAAATTATAGTGTATTAGGATTTTTAACACCCTTTTAATATGATACAATTTTTGCGAACCTCGTAGCTCCACAAATTAAATAATGATGATAATAGCCACAGCCGACTCTAGACCTGTGATGTTTCTCTGCTGTAGCTCCTTTCCCAGCATTAATTTTTATTTTGCATTTGTACAGGGCCTGCATTCTCATTTTTCTTTCCAAGTACTGGGATACGTAAGTTTCCAAAAATATTCCCTAAAATTTTCATTATGAAGTGCTAGATACTTCAGATGCCATATAAGCTGAAACACATATATCTTTTAGTCAGGTTTAGCAAACGTATTTCGCGATAATTAATGCTGTCCATTTTACCCCCCCCCCCCTTCCTAAAATAAGGACGATGCTAGATATTTTCCATTGTCCTGATATATGGTTATATTTCCAGCACATGGTTGTGCTTCACTAAACTACTACGTATGCCACTTAGTGTTTAGATTCTTACCTGCTTCCTCCAATCATTTATCGTGCGACCATCCGCTGTTTTTGTGACTAAAAAGTAAGTTTGTCGATAAACGTTTTGCAGTTTTTACATGACTTTTCTTCGTGTATTCTGTAATTTTTTCTTTCTTGTTTTTTACACTAGTGTTGCTGGTACGTGCTATAGTGTGTTGGTTTTGTGGTTGCCGCTATTCTGTCCAAAAAGTCTGTCACATAATATTTAAGTTATTTTTTTCAAAATTAGTTGTGAGTCGCAGGAGGCCGTATAGTGTGATCACTGATATCTGTCGGTGCAGGAGTAGAAGAAGGAAAGGAAGAAAAGAGGAAATATTTGAACTGTTTGTGGGGCGGGATAGCGTAGTCCGCATAGCGACTCTCTACGGACTGGGCGGTCCGGGAATCGAATCCCTTTTGGGGGCGAGATTTTCCGCACCCTTTTAGACCGCCCCTGGCCCACCCGAACTCCTGTACAATGGGTAGCGGTTCTTTTTCTCGGGAGCAAAGCGGCCGGAGCGTGGCGTTGACCATATACCCCCGTCTAGCGCCGAGGTTGAAGAGAGACTAGAGCTATATCTCTACTTCCTGTCCGGGCTTTCACGGTCTGTTCTAGGGCGAAATTTACCTTTTTTATCTTTTTACTTTGAACTCTTTGTAGTCTACTGTACGCGGAGTCACCATCTTTCGTGGATGCTATGTCGGTTTATCTATGAAAGTCTTTTTAAATTAATGAGATGAAGTGACCTTCAGTGACATACTTTATATATCGATTTTGATGACACTTATTAATTAATAAGACATTTAGCTTTTTATAGGATTCCTAAGAACTGAAATGTAAAAAATGACACGCTCGAGAGTAGCATTCCTGCATATATCAAGGGTTTTCTTTTACAATAAACAAACTTTTAGAATGTCACTGAAAACGAAAGTAAACAGTCAGTACTTGCTTGTGAATGTCAGAGCCACTGAGGCCAGTGGACACATATACCACTTACACAGAGAATGTAAGCATGGCGCAACGCATTGTTGACAGTGAGCTTTGTAATGCTGCGTCCGGCATATGTTTGTCTTTGTCCACACACACACGCATGCGAGAGCTTCCTGGCGCCACGGCCATCAGCAGCCAAATACAGGAGGCCTCGTCTTCACGTAGGAGGCTCATACCACTGACTGTCCATTGGAAAGCTGCGGTGACATTTTGCGCTCTTGCCAAGAATGAATGTCATTATTTTCGCGTGCATCCCAAATTTCGTAATTCTGCAGGCTTGTTCACTCTTGTTCCAAGTAACGTGTGAGAGTTTCGTCTAGAGCTAAAGTTGTGCTGTTTACCGTAATGGGGAATTGGAATTTATAAGTATGATACGGGATTATAAGAGTTGGGTTGTAAAGATAATTTCGCTCAGTAAGACTTATGTCCCCCATTTCAAACTGTTAGTTAATATTAAACCCCTATTTCTATGTTTTCCAGTTGCTGGCCTGAAGTCGGCTCCTTTCACACTTACGTAATTTTTCCGTAATTATTACAACTTTTAATCTTTTCTTGTTATAGAAAATTCCTCTAGACTTAGGCGTTGTTACTTTGATTGATTAAAAGGGATGGTACGAATGGCCAAAGGGGAAACAACACATACTGACCTTAACATCTCAGTTCCTTCTGGAGCTCGCATAGAAATATTTAACACTATTCAAGAAACTACTTGGAACAAAAGGATTGGATCTCCATTGATTGTGTAGACGATGAATTGACAAAGTGACAACGGTACAGCCTAAGTGGCAGGATGTTTGAAACGTAAAATTCTCTATTCAGTTTGTTGCTTATCTTCATTATGTTCTGGTACGACGTTACTGCATATAAGATTGTATACTTTGGACAATAAGTGTGTCGTAGTTTGCCTAACCTATTAGGCGATACTAACCCGAATATCTAAAATTCGGTTATGGACAGGAGTGATGTGAACTTCCGGTCAGAATTTTCGCCCGTTGTGTATGCAACTACATTGTATACAGAAATGTCTGCTTATTTGGAAAGAAGATGTTTGGACGCAAATAATTTTTATTAGTTGAGTTCTGCATATTTTATATTATATATTTTATATGTGATTGCCTACTGCATACTCATATATTGTAATTTACTTTGGAAAGTACATTTTACTCTTACCTTGGATAATGTTATATATTCTTAACTAAAAATGACCGTTGCGTGTATTCCCTTATGTTGGCTGCGTGTATCAGCTGAAACGTGTTTGAATAAAGTTTATATAGATATATTCCGGTGCAGTAAGCTGTAAAAAATTATTGTCTGTAAACCTCCGTTTTGTTGCGCGTTTAGGACCAGTGTGAAACAGAAGGAAGGGGGAGAGAGAAACTATATGAAAATAATCAGCGATATCGGTAGAAGGAAAGAAATAAAAAGAAAAAAGGAAGAAAAGTTGGGTGAGTAGAAAAAGAAGGACGCAGATTTTCTAATCAGTGACTGACCAGAAGTTCCGAGCAGAACTTACGAAGTCTGCGAGTACTTTCCAATTGCGCAGATCTGTAGCAGCGAACATAACAAATGTTTACTCATGTTAAGTAATTAATTATTTTATTTTCTTTCAAGAACGTATTATCTAAATACATGTTCTATGTTAAATTTGTCGGTTATAACCTCAAAATTTGCACCGCACCGCGTAACCGTGTTTGTGATTGTTGACTTGTTGACTTGAAAAAAACTATTTTAAACACGTAAATAGGGTCTAGATGTGTTTATGATATAAAACGTGAACAGCTCACCTTCATCTAGTGCAGAGACAATGAGTGGCGCTTTACCTCCGGTGACAAATATAGAACACGTATTGCCGTGGTGCTTAGGAAAAGATACGTAACCATTATACTTCATGTATTTCCCACCGACACCGCATATAAGGGATCTGACCAGTGGTAGACAAAATTAGGTTCTGAAGTTAAGGAGTATTAAAGATTAATTTTGTACGGTACTCCTTTGCTTTTCTCACACGTCTGCTTCTTCCCAATTTCTGTTTTGTGCGACAGAGGTTTCTGTGTGGAGGGACTTGCAACAGGTAATGCAGCGACGATAATAACGAGTCTTAATAACTACGCACGTCACGATCATCATCTCTCTCTAGACTCATCTTCAGACTAACTGCTAATTCACACTACTACTTTACATCAGTGACTCATCCTTCTCTATCGATGTTTCACTTCTTACCCCCCCCCCTTCATTAGCTATAACTAGTTCCTATCATTCACTTTGTCTCTTTCTGGCCTGAGGATCGCATACTAACGAGATCATTTCCTGATAACAGTTCATTAATACCTGCATATATTGTGTGGCACTACACACAGGCACCATTTACTATAGTGTTTACTTATCCAAAGTCAGTATGGAGGTGGCTAAAGTGTCGTTTATTCTCCGTATATTCTCTGACATCGTCAGGTCTCGAACCAAGTTTACTCGGACTCAGCAGGTCGGTAGTCTGAACTAGACAGGCAACGAGGTGCGTTCTACAACTTCTGGCCCCTAGTGACATACTACACTCCTTTTTATAACTCTTGTTGACTTTGCAAAATAAGTTCCATGTCTGGTGTAATACGCACTAAACCGACTTGGACAGAAAGCTGCAGCAACATGCCTGCTTAGCAGTAGCTGCTGAAATGTATATGTACACATTTTGTCGCTCTTATCAAATTGTCATTGTGTCAGTGGCAGGAAGGAAGAAGCGTTTGGAGACACCTGAGCCGCTTTAACAATTTGTTATTCCTAGTGCTAAAATCCAGTTCGCATCACACATCTTCATTGGGTTTTGTGACGATGTGTTAACATCCTTTGAGTTATAAAGTGCTAAAAGACTTTAATGAACAACTCTTACTCTCGAGCTTTAAAATTCTAACACACAAAAAAGTGACATTTCCAAAGGCAGTGCGTGTTATAACAATTTAGCTCTTCTGCTGGAGGGTGTTGGAGGCATCACGCGAGCCTCGTCGTTTTGTGAGGTGTTCGGAAACCAAACCGTCTGCCGCTCAGACATGTTTCTATTTACAGATTCGAATAATATCTCGATACTTGTACCATACACTTCCTTCTGCTGCTGTCACAACATACGCCCTTTATTTGTGGTGGTTTCTATGTATTGGCGTAATGTTTCATTGATTTTAAGGATACAGGATCAAGGAATCATAATTTTGCTTAGACAGACGTGAGAGGCTTACCTGTAAAGGTACTTAATTACTTACACAGGCCGATGGAGAAGAATAGTGGGTCTGTGCACAGTTTTTCAAAGTAGGAAGAAAATACAAAAGCATGAGAGCCAAGCTGAAGAGGAAATTGTAACATAGCAAACGTGCGTACTTACAGTTCTACATAGTAGAGCTAAGTACCTGTACCGTATATGACAGTTGTTGGTTGATATGATGCTCTATTTTTATATAGCGTTGACTGTTGTGTAATGAATGGAAATGAAAATAGACAGAAGTGGTTGTGGCCTATATTAAGGTACAGTTACTATCCTAGCTTTCATGTGAAGGGAAGAAGAAAAAATACCTCAAAGATCTTATAACCCAAATTTTTCCAAGCTCTGTGTCGCAGAATCGGGGATATCTGAGCGATGAGACGAGGGGTTCCTCGGAAGAGTTCTATGACAGAAGTTCTTCGCTCGTCTAAAATGCTGAAATAAAATTTTTCAACAAAGATATTGGTTAGGGTAGCTGTTAGTGTAGTCCAACTGAGATTTTATAATTGGAGTGTAGACTACATTACAAACATAGCCTAGCATAATTCAGTATTTTAATTTTTTTAATTTAATTTCCCATGTGACCTCATACCAATTAGACAGACATATTTGAAACACAACCCTAAGGCTTTTGTCATAAGTATTGCGACATACGCGTCCCGGTTCTGTAGATTCATGAAGATTGTCGTCATATGATGATAACAAGAATTCCCTGCCAATATTAACAACATCGATAATTAATTTTAAAATAATTTAGCCATAAATAAGTTCTCAATAAACGAATTAACAAATTGTACGTTTTCTTGCCTGGGTCCAGTAATTTCTTGTTTATTATATTCTCCTTGTTTCTTTTTTATTTTCGCTCTTAAAAACCTTTTTAACTTATTGGATTGTTCCTCCATTAAAATAGTTGCCGCTGAAACAAACAAACAAACAAACAAAATATCACACCACTTCAGAAGTACGGATGGAAAGTCACGGCCTTTCGTTGGTACAAAAACTAGAAGCCCAAGATCAAGGAACGTCAACCATAATGCAAGGAAATAACGTCAGGCAGCAAGAAATGCAAACATGAAGAGAGTTACTTGTCTTTCAGATTTTCATGCGTTAAAAAAAGAAGAAACTTTTTTTGATGAGCAGTATGTAGTAAGCAACAAATATTATCCACTAGTTCTTTGGCACTGTTTAAACTGCGAAGACATTAGAAACAAAGCTGTCGGCGTATGAAGATAAATGCAGGATGCTTTTCAAGGGAAACTTGACGCGCTTTAAAAATGTGAACACTCGACTATATAAATCAATAAATAAAGGCGAGGAAATGTAACAGAGGCATCGTACAGAGTAAGTTGCCATGTAAAACTCTCTGGAAAGACGCCCACAATTAGAGAAACTGTTATGTCTTATGTAAAAGCTATTGTAAAATTTATGCTTAATGAGAAGTCTAATAAAAAGCTGAGAGAGTACCACTGTCAGACATCACTGTTCCAAGTCGTATTCAAGATCTTGGCGTTGAGGCCGAGACGGAGTTAGTTTTTCGAATGTAGTTGTGTAATAATTGTCCTCTACAGTTAGGCGAGTCCATTGACATATTCGGTCTTGCTTGTGTTTGTCGGATGTTTGGATGAATGGATAAATCTGCTGAAGAGGGCCTGATCTTATGTTAATGCTTTCAACGCAATACAACTGGCTAAGAAATATTAAATTACATTGAAAGGGGCGTGCCCTGTATATGCGCCGATGTTGCCGTGACAGTGGTCGGAAAAGTGTCGCAGATGTGAGGCTGTGGTTACAGTGAAATCATATTCGCACTAGTCGAGTTCTCAATAATACGACCGGATTCACCCAGTAAAGTGAGTGATGTTTGATTTGGGCTCCTTCGCGCGAATACGCACAATGGTAGTTTTTAGCGTAGTCATGGATCCTGCTTTGGAGTTGTACTTTTACAGAAAGTTCTGTATTGAAATGTATTATTTTAAGAAGAAACAGTAGAACGTAATGGGCGAATTCTTTATTTAAACACAATGAAAGTAAACACTCGAAACTGTTTCAAGAGTTATCCAGGCAGCTTGAAAAACTTTATGAATATTATCGAATGACACCTGGAACGCATTCACAATCCACTATAATCAAGATCAAGAAGGCTTCACACGCATTCACTGATTTTTCCACAGATCACACGTCACAAAAATGCCTGTAACTCATAGAAATGAGCTGGATGAGGCACTGGATCCAGACTGTTCAAAATTATGTCAACACGCAGTGCTATAACTGCATTCGGAGGTGAGGTGTTTGTCTTGAGGAAAGTGCTTTATACGGTCTTCTGAGATTCGTCGGAAATTACCGGTTTGTTTGTGAATCACAAATTTGGACTGATGTGTGAGGAGTTCGTCGTGGCTAAATCATACCTATTTCACATATATTTTTACATGTCAGAATGAAGTGTCTGGAAGGAAACGGTGTAAGCATTTTAATGTAAGAGACAAGATCTCGTCGTTGTTACTGAAATTAAGATTTTCATGCGCAGAAGAAAGACCTCTGATTGCCTTCCGGCACTCTGTGACTGTCTCACTGACATAAGTTCTGTTCTCGCTGGGGATATTTGTACAGCAATGTGCCCTCAACTTTCTTGGACTTGGTCTATGTAAGATAGTTTATATGGGATCAGACGTTGAAATAGACATTAATAAGACTTGTTATGCGAGGTGAAATGACACTTTTAGGTTTGCCCTGATAAGCCCGTAACGCCCGTTCATATAAATACATCTTCTGAACAAAGGGGGATGTTAACACCCGTTTCGTATACAGAACGACGGGTTCCCTTTTCCTGTCCCGCCGGCCAAATGACTGAAGATTTTCATAATTTTACTTATTCCTTGTTGACTAATGCGTGGTTGCAGGCCTGTTTAAAGTAGGTCACGACCGATTTCATCAATATTTTTTCTGTATACAACCCATAATGACCCTCGTAATTACCTACATTGAAAAAACTATCGTTAAATAGACTAAACAAATAAGCATATCTACTCGTAAGTTCTGCGTGGAGGCACACTGATGCCTCGGAATCCATGTAAGAGTCCAGCAAAATGTTGAGAGATAGACAAACACGGACTGTGGAGACCTTTTTGTAATTGGGGGCCCCTTTTCAGACGATCTTGTAGCGTAATGGGCAGTGAAAATGGACAAAAGAGGCTTTCTTATCTGAGGCGCTAATCAACAACCAATTTGATAATGTTGCTTTGGAACAAGGAAACTGGGTCCCACGACGAAACAAAAACTCTTCTAAGAAAAACTGTTCACCTGAAAACAAGCAACGTACATACTAATGTGATACGATCAACAGTCTGTGCATATCTGTGGCCGTATTATCGAGACATAATTATTAATGACTGGGACCTAGAACCCTCCCTATTGTTTGCACTGCATAGCCCTATTCAGAAGTGGCTTTGTGTACATCTGTGGCCTGCAGGGCATCAGCATTGATTCAGACTTTTCATTAAACTTCTTTACCACTATTATGTCACATAACAACAGATGTTACAAAGCATTGGAAGTTGGATGCGAGATTGGCTATAAATGCTGACCACGTAGGCGTAGTTGTGGTGTAATTTTTCTTTAAATGCGTACAAGAGAATATGGAGACAATTATATAACAGGTTAATTGCTAATTACGCCTATAGTTAATGTAGCGATTAAGTTGTGTACTGAAATAATTACAGTGTTATTACACTGATTCCCGTTGGCTTAAAGGGAGCTGACGTGAATAGCTCCTATGCAGTACAGGCCTGTGTGTAAGTTGGCGTATCAGAGCGTTGCCGTCTCGGAACATTTTTGACTTCCTGTAGGGTAGATCGAATACCGCGTCATCTCGTCACAAGACCACCACTACTGCAAGTAAATGTGTTAACAGTTCTTGTAGAGGGCGAAATTCGTATCTCCATAGTCAGAGCATGCGCACCCTTGGCGCCGTAGGCAATGCAGCCATAGTGAATAGCATTTGATTTTGACCAAGACCGTTGGACTGAAATCGAAGTCCAGACCTGCTGAATCGGCATATTTTTAACGGAGGTAATTACTCTGGGACTGATGCACTTTCGCTTGCCGATAGAATGTCGTCTTAATTATATTTCGCAGGTAAATGTACAGTGAGTTACAATAAAATATAAGTGTTCATCTGTAGTGTCCTACTTATATTTGAAGTACATTTCTTCAATCCTAATTTTCCAGTCGTGAGTACTGAAGTGCTTTTACCCCTCCAGGGGAGGCCTTCACAACAAATTAAGGCATTTAACATCCCAGTAGACGGATTCTGAAGATAATATGGAAGTCGCCTGATATATTAAGAGAGAGCTGCTGTAGAAAGGTACAATAATAGTATGGTTATTTCTTAAATATAAACGTGTAATATCATTTATAAATATGATAATTCATAGTCGTGTCCAGTCAGCTGCTCTCTGACCCGGACAGCCTTGCTCTGGAAACCGGATTGCCTGTCCCGAACTCTTGACGACTAGTCTGTGTTACTTTCGAAATGTAAACTGAGAGTTGTTTGACATGTGGAATACAAATATTTTTATCTCGTTAGCAGGCTGTTAAATCTAACATTAGTTAGCAGAAGTGCATCTCGCCAATATTTAAGAACCAGATACTGTTTTATTGTCTATGAAACTAATTTGCAGAAACCTGAAGTGAAATACAAAGTATACCATCTTAACTGCGTTATTACCCAACAATACAAACTTTTGTGGCAAATATGTGACAGTTATTTTTTCTAATTGCTCAGTTCTGCTAAGCAATAATGACTAAGTTTGAAGCCTTCTCGGAGGTGACGCTGCGTCTTTGGGTGAGTAGTTTCCGAAGTTTCGAAGAATCGTAGTGCCTTCCACTTCATGGTCTATATGGATTGCTTGGCTCTAAAGATGAAGGCACTACGGTCCTACGAAGCGCCGTGAATTAATCACCCAGTTACACAGCGTCACATCCAAGAAGACTTGGATCTTCAGCAATACGGAAGGAAGTAATCCTGACCTGTTTTAAGGTACTTTTAATTTAGTCAGCTGGACAGACTGAGATCAATGCCGAAATCTTAATTGAGAATGATCTCTATTCTGGACGATATTCGAACATGGAACCTCCCAAATGCAAGTTTCGAGTTGTCACAGACGTGGAACTTTAATTGATAACAATAAAGTATTTTACCTTATTTTCGTATAAGCTGGTAAACAAACATTCTGTTACCTATGACTGCAATAGAGAAGAAGATTGCGGTGGGTTTATAGCAAAAGTGACCATTTGTAAATGGAACGTGAACTACCGCTTACTGATGTCAGCACCCTAGCCTAGTGTAATGAAGACAAAATAAAGTTCACGATAGAACTAGGTGAGGAGAAAAACCATAGTAACCGATACGGTTCTGAAGCAGGTACATCCCGAATCTAAGTCCAAAGCTCTGCTGGCTCTAATCTGCTCGGTGCGGCTCTCATACGCGGGGAAGTAGTGAAGTGACAGGCAATAGATCAATGGGGGAATTCCTTTCGCTGACCCGATTAATAACCTCTATAGTCCGCAACGTACGTAGTTTACCCTTGTTTAAAGAAGAGCATTGTTTTATCGGAACAACAGTTTTGAAACACCAAATTGTGTGTAGAGGCCTAATTGTGATGGGCCTTACGTTCAGGTCACGTGATAAGCCTGTGAACAAGGGTTCTTGTTGTTCTTTAAAATTTCTGTGTACAATGGGCGTGACAGGGGGCGTGAGTGAAGGTAGTGGGGTGGGTGTGTGAAAGGCTGTCTAATGATCACAGAGAGAATGTTTAACTGTGCCGGGGAAGTGAAAGTAGGTCCACCAATCGCAGGATGCTTATAGCTGGTGGGGAAAATGAGACCATTACGGCAGTGGTTCAAAGATTATTGCCTACGTTCTTTAATGGCGCTGTCAGAAATAAATTTTTGTTATTGATTTCAATGTAGGCCTATTTCATATAGTGTGTTCACTCCAAACACGGAAGCCTCAACGATGATCCAAGAGACATATTCTGAAAATTTCATATTATCTTAACGTAATATTAGAATTGCAGTCAAACGTCGAGGAGACAAAAAGAAAATTTTGCTCGAAACATTTTAGGGTAGGTGTGATACCATTTTTAATCAAAATACATGGATCAAGTGATCGTGAAGATGAAAAATCTGGACACAGACTGACAGACATAAAAGGCGTAATTTTTCTCATAAGTTTCTATGTTATGCATTGACAAGACGCGCATAGTAACTTTATACGTGCAGGCTTAAAATAAGAGGGGTTGGAATGAAAAATTAGGAGAGTGACGTCAGCTTCAGCTAACTAAGTTTATATCCTATCTTTCTATCGTCTTACAATATCCATTAGTTTGAAATTTTGATCGTGATAACTAGAGAGACGCAACGTAGATTGGGGGGAGGATGGTGTTCGACAGAGAATGAAATTCTTTGTCGCGAGACGTGTTTTCTTTGTTCTGGATAATAACAGGGATGATACTGCAGAATGTTTTGTGTCTTGGCGCCAGGAGCTGACTGCAGCTTCAAGAGCGGTCAGCATCAATATATTTGAGCATTCTAAGACACATTTGTGATGAGTTCTGTGCAAGAAATTTCTGAAATATAGGCATACTTTGTGATTACATCTGTATGCAAGTTTAATTGACAGGTTTCTTATCGGGGTTTTAATGAAATTTTACATCTGTATTCTGTAGTATAATGTGTCAAACGAAGTTCGAACTGATAAGCTTCCCTGTTGTGCATTACAGACTTTCTTTTTGTAATGGGTCATTTCATAAAATATCAGTAAGAGCCCTTTAACTTTTAAAATCGAAAAATAACCCTAATTATATTTAAAGAACCACTTCGTACCGCACAGTAACCGCTTTCCATCTCGATTATAAAAACCAATCAGTTAATATTGTATAAGCCAGAAGTCGCTGTTTGTTCTGAAACACAAAACATATAAATGCAAACTATTGGCAGAATGTAGAATTTTTTAACGTTAAACATGCTATTACGTACTGTAACATATAGGCTTTGAACTGCTCCTGCAAGTTTACAGGGCACATACGGTCGAGAATTAATGTTATGACACATGTTTGAAACATTCATCCGTACTATAAGTGAGCCTATTAAACAGAAAGCAACAAATAAGTTATAATTATGAGTCTGAAGAGTCGTGCCGTTAATAATTCCGATTTTTAATGACATGAGGGCCAGTGAAGTAGGACTAGGCAAAATCACGAAGAAATCATTAAGAACGGAAGTTAACGCATGTAATTCACTGTATTAAGCAGGAAGTACACGTAACATTCATGTTAAGTAATTATTGTGAAAGCATTTATACTCTCATCTGGTCGTTCCGTAAGTTAGTTATAATTCTGTCACAAGTGCTGAAGGAATTTAGTGTGGACGTAAATGATGGGATTGGAAATCAGCAGTATTGGGCTACTTCGAGGTATCATTCACTCTGAGGTGCCAAGGAAAACAGAGAAGAGCCTAAGAATGGCTGAAGTACGTACGTTTGGAGCATTTCATTTGATATCTTCCAAAAGTAACGGAAGACAAGGAAAAATGCATAGAGGGTTTAGGTAGAAAACCCTTAAAGTTGCTTTTGGAAGACCTGTGAGTAGATGGAAAGGTAGTATTAAACTGGGTCTTAAAGAAGTAGGATGGGGGTGGGGGGGGGGGGAGGTGTGGACTGCATGAATTTGGCTTATGACAGGAACAATTGGCGGTCTGTTATGAAATCGGTAAGTAACCATCGGTTTCCTTAAAATGTGGAGAATTCCTTGACTAGCTGGGGAACTATTAGCTTCTCAAGAAAGATTCTGCTCGGTGGAGGTTTTAGTTGGTGAGACATGATTCTGGAGTTTTTTCCTCTTGTAAAGCTGTTATTTACAATGTTTCCTTGCAAATTTCAGTGGGGGACCTACAACAGTTGATATGCTAAGCTTTGTTTATGTGATGGCTACACATTAGTAGGTGATGGCAACAGAGCCGGTATTAAACTTAGATCAGTCAGTAAATTTTGGGTTGCTTGGCTTTAAAATTACCCGCAACAACATTAATTCTGTTTCAGCCCGCCCGGAATATAGAAACCTCAGCGTTAAGCTGACCACTCACGTTCTGTCACGTTCTTCAGAGGTTGACAAGGCTTGGAATTTTACCTGCATGGCTTAGCCTACGTTTTTTTATTTTATAGCTCTTAGACAGAGAGACAAATTTTATTTTTATGTTAAGGACCATGTTGTGTGACGCCAGTTTGCCGACGATTCGGAAACATCGCAGTGTTAATAGAATTAAATATAAATTATTGTAGAGCTCTATTCAACGCAAAAGAGAAAGCGAGGCAATGCATTTTAGGCGCGTTTGCAAAACTGCGAAAAGCGAATGTTAGCTTCGTCATGTGTGTCCATCGGTCTGTATGGAACAACTCGTCTCCCATTGGACGGATTTTCATGAAATTTTATATTTAGGTTCTTCTCAAAATTCTGTCGAGAAAATTCCATTTTCACTACAATCTGATAAGAATAACGGGTACTTTACACGAATACCTATGTACAATTACAATAATATTTCGCTCAATTCTTCCTAGAATGAGAAACTTTTCAGACAAAAATTGCATATAAAATCAAAACAAGCATTTTATATTCAATAACTATTTTCCGAAAATCGTGCCGTTTATGAGATAATGTGGAAAAATATTGTAGAGCCTGACAGGCCACAGATGACAATATAATACGGCGCATGCGCTTTGCGTGCTGGATAACTAAGGCTACAGACACGCTCAGAATATGTAATACTTATTGCTTTCCACCTCAACAATGGTTACGCGAACGTACCTGAATATTACGTTTATAAGGCCATTGCCTCTCTTGTTATTAATTTGTCCTCTGTCGCCTGTCAGACTACGCGGCTTGTCGTCGTGACAGTCTGTGCAAACAAATTGATAAAAGAATTTGCAAGAAGATTATAAAACTAGCCTATTCACAGAAATGTTTGCCGGGGTTGTTAACAAGTATTTTTTGTGACTTGTAATTCTGGTACAACAATCTCCAGGGTACTTTCGGTACCGTATCATTACACTTCCTACAAAGGTGCAGGAATTAAGCTCCGTGTGCTGTACCCAACACCGGATGAAGGTAAGAAAAGAAAGAAAGAAAAAGAAAGGAAAAGAAGAAAGAAGTGTCACATTACTGTTGAAACGTCTCTAGCTCGTACCCAGACTGAAAGCCTTATACGTTTGCATAAAAGTACGGCATTGCATTTACAATACAGAAGTTTTACAGTCTTTAAATCGATACGTTGTAGTAAGTGCTGTAAATGTTTCGACATAATCGCCTTCACACTATCTCACCTGTTATAAGATAAAGGGCCTAAGCGTTCCGAAATTGAGAGGTTTGGCCTTCGGAAAATTCACACAACGGGGACTAAAAAGTTGTGATCTTGAAGTTAAGTGAAGTTGCCTCTGTGCTTAATTAAGTACCACGACATGAAGATATTAGGTTCGTACCCCCGTCGGATTGGTGTCTGTTCTGATTGAGTCTTTTCGTTTTTCTTTAATTATCTCCAAACGAACGACGATATATTATCTTAAAATCAGCCATGGCTATCACTTTAGAAATGCTTATAGCCTTACAGTTCACGATAAACTTGTCATAAGATTTTAAACTGCAGGCCCATAAATTCTGTAACTGAGCCTGCGGATAAGTTGACGTGTTTGATGTGTATTCCAGACTTAAAACTGATATAGGGCAGATTAGTCTACTAGAAGAATCTTGAATGTAGTATCTAGTGCAGTAGAGGAAAAGAAGGAAGCAGGATATTAGTTCAGATAACGAAATTATTCGCGGTAGAACGTTCATTTATTCAGAAATTAAAAATATTTCATTTGGATATTGCACATTTTATTTAACACAGAATTTTCAAAAGGATAACACAGCGTCATAAGTGGTCATTGCGACTTGCGGTATCAAGTCGATCTTTGTGACTTTATCGCGATGTGTACATAACACACTGTTTCATGCTGAAAACAAAAAAGGTATTCGCGTGTAGGCTTACTCAGTTCCGTTACCTCAAAAGTTACAAGAAACGACTTGCTGGTTACGCGTCCTTTTTTATATTCATCACTTCTAATATTCTCACATTAACGCGCAATTCTTTGAACATTTTTGTGATTAATCCCTCATAATACAACCAACAAACTGAATTCGTTTATTTCCGATTCTGTGGAAAATAACGGAGGGATCACGTGGTATTATTTCTCAGTAAGATTTCCACGATAGACTTCTTTAGAATGGTAACGAATAATGTCATGTGTCTCTTATCTGCTCTATGTTAATAACTTACAAATAGGCCTATGTTTCATTTTTAACAAACTTAACGTAAATTTTAAGTTTTGCATCACAAGTTGCTTTGCTGAGAAAAATATAGAGGGTCAGTTAAATAATTACGTTTTATCAGAGCTTGTTAGCTCCAAAAATAATTAATGAGAAAGAGAGCAATTATTCATTCGTATTTGCATCAAGATTAAGAAGCAAAACCGGAATGGTGTATTTACACATTTTAAAATTTACTGTGCGGATTGTGTTGAATATTAATAAAGTTTTTTATATAACACAAGGAATGTAACATCACAAATCTCAAATTGGAAAAAGGAGTACCTCTTACATTATAAAATGTCTCACCTACCGATAGAATTAAGAGGTAAGAAGTGATCGCTTGTACTAGAATTGATAATCACAGACACAAATCTTGAAACTGTAATCACCACTGTGCACTTACGTCTGGCAATCGAACAGCATACTGATGTCACGAGATTAGAAGGTGGTCTAGGTCAGGCGAGTCCAAGGAATCGTCGTCGAATACTATAAAGGAAGATTGTTCTTCATTCGTGTGTTCGAAGTCTGCTGGTGTGAGGCAGTGGTGACTGAGATCTGGGGGCTCTAGCACAGGTGCTGAGAGATATAGTTGAGAGTTTGAGGCGGAAGCGTGATGACATTGTTGATCTAAAGCTGGAGACAGCAAACGTTGTGAACTGAGGTCTGTGGAGGAATGGTTCTCGCAGAGGTCACCGAGTGAGGCTGGCGCCGCACAGCGAGCTGTAATACCTGATTCTGAAGAGAGGTTGTTCTGGCTAGGCGTCCTCATAGTTTTGTGGACATTATACGAGGAAGTAAGACTCTGATGTTTGTTGTCTAGTGGAGGAGTGCCTCTATGTCGACTGTGATTTGACGAAGAAAGGTGTGTCGATGTTGGTGGAGTGAGGCACTGTCTCATGAAGTCTGGGGCGGTGAAGTCGGGAGGTGTGAGGCAGTGTTCTTTGAAATTAAGTGAATCGCCGTCTGAAATGACTTGCTGGCTGCCACTGCTGCTGATACTACTACTACCAGTACTATTGCTGCTGATCGAGGTCGGCGGCAGCAGTGTCGGAATGAGGGTTTCGGGCTGCTGGAGCGCCTGGCTTAGGGCGGCAATGTACTTCATTGCAAGTCTCAGCGTGGTGATCTTGGTGAGCTTCTCGCTGCCATTGTCATGTTGATTTCGGTGAGAGGACAATGAGAAATGAGGCACAGCGCGACGGAGCGTCTCAAAGGCGGCGTTGATTTCCCGCATGCGGTCCCTCTCACGGGCGTTGGCAGTCTTACGCCGATACTTGCTCAGTGGCGGAGGCTTATGCTTCGGCCGTGTAGCGGACTCCGTTCCTGAACCGCCACTCCTCCTGGCGCTTCGTCTCGTAGCGGTGACTGCTGTATGGTTGGAGTCTTCCGTTTCGGAGCGTCTCTGGAAAGATCTTGGTCTGAGCGAATATTTTTCTCCACTACTGCTAGGTTTAATAGTTGACTTTACTCTGCCTGCTTCTGCAGACTTCTGTTTGTTGTCCTCTACAACGAAGTCTCCACCTGTGTTGTTATTGGAATCTAGGTGTAAGGGCGGAGGACATATTGCTGGTTGATGCTGCAGTCGTTCCTGGGAGGCGATGATGTCACTCACCACAGTGTGCACTAAGGAACTCATTGTCTGTTACGTGGACTGTATATGTGGTTGAGTAGGCACTGTAAATCACAGTTCCAGGTTTTTGTTTGTGTTGCTGAATCTGATATACTCTTCAAATTTCCCTTGTCTCTGACTTAAAGATGCTGTATAGGTTAGCGTAACATTAAACGCCATAATGTCCTTTTTTGAGATACCAACTTCTAGGTGCTGGTTGTGACATCCATTGCGTAAAATTCTCTGACAATTACAGAAAACAATTACTCGAAAATTATACATGAGTTTCACTGTGTATTCAACTCTAATATTATGAAGTTAATGGTAAACCCAGCCTTAATTTAAAGCTCATCGAAGTTGAACAGAATTAAAAAAAAAATATTTTTACTTCTCAGCACATGTTTTATGGAAATGGAATTCTAGTAGGGGAGTTTTTTTTTTTTTAGGGTTTGAGTTACTGACCCTACACGAAAAATGGCCCTGAGGCATCGGTTCGTGCGCGCTGAGGTTAACCTTGGCGGTCAGCTGCTTGTTTGTCCATGCCCCCTAACGGCACAGCACGATGAAATCCACAGACCGACAGCCTTCCATGTCCGTCAGGCGCTTTGCCCATTGCGCCTTCACTTCGAATATCATCATAAGAACTTATTTAGTATACGCCTTTCACACAGCTTCATATCTGGCACCCACAAATTCACAATCCTAGACAAGTTGCCTATAAATTGTCTTTTATTTTAATCTAGAAAATATGGTATTCACATTTATGTGGTTTTGTAACAAATATTATGTCACCAATAATATAACTGACAAAAGAACAGCCACAGTCTTTGCTTTCGCGTTCATTGATAGTATTTTAATTTGCGCTCATGCGGTACGGTAGCAAGTAATATAACACTGTAGGTCAATGATGAGGCGTGAAGTTCGCCACCCGCGCAAAAACACAAGGCTAGTCTTAAACACAACAGCCAGCAGATCTTTACCAACTGGATCACATCAGGCACCATAATTTACACATGTTTTATATTAAAACCAAATAACATGCAGAAACAAGAAACTTCTAACAGGTAACGTCATTAAAATTTCACTTTTATATTAGGTCAGTATTTCGTACAACACAAAATAGACACTTCCAAAGCCATATCTCTGTTAAACTAGGTCACAAATCGCTACATTTTCACATTCACTAAATAAACGTTCTGTAGAAAATACGCACAGATTTGTCAATCCAAGAAACAGGCTGGCTACTGAATTAAACTATCTTCCGTACAGCGAATTCCCGCGCACGGCACTGGGCGTCCAAAGTTCGTGTCGTAAACCAGCATCCAAGTTTCTGTGTTATGCATTGTATATTTCGAACCACAAACCACTCAGAAATACTTTGTAATTACTTTATATAAATGTTCCGATAAAACTTGCCTGCAGTCAGATCGAAACGATAAACGCACCTCTCTTAGCCAGTGGACCAGCGGTGACTGACGACACTCGTATCCAATGAGCCAGCTTAGCCATCCATAGAGATGCTGAGTTACTATTCCGTAGTAAGAGATCTGGAGCTACAACGCTGGCTGCAGGGTGCTGCCACGTAGCGGCCGAGTCTGAGAGCCTTTTACAGCTATCTTGATTTGAACGTTTTGATCGCGTTGTGCATTTTGGAAACGATAATATTTCTTCCGTTGAAGTTTTCCGACATTTCTCAGAGAAAGACACACCATTATCTCATATTAAACTAAGGACTTGAGAAACGCCACAGTAATCCGTGACACGAGTCTGTTTTAACTACATAGTCACATTAAGGACGACCTCTGATCGTCTGATGTTCTCTAAAACTACTTCTCTATGCAGTATTTCAATAATATTTAATGATTAAACAAGATATTAACGTAATAGCCACGTTCTAAATTCGGAATCGTGCACTTGAAATTGTACAGTTAAAAAATGTGAATGACTACTTTAGCACAGAATTTGATGGCCGAAATTTAATGAGTCTGAAAATAAATCCATCACAAACGTATTAATAGCCTATGCGAATTCAAATTAGGATGAAAATTTTCTTGAATTGAGAACTTATTAGGACTCATTCAGGCACCTTATTGTATTTCACTCTAATACAGGGTCAAGCGAGTAAATATATCTTGATGTTTTTTACTTACGAACAAAATTTCATATAATTTTTTTGGAATATTCATGGTCTGTCTCCGTACCGGGTGTCAAATAAGCAGTTCAAACGATTCAGTGATCACGTTATTGCTATAATGTACGGTTGTACACTCCTATATTTCATGTCCCTTCCTTGCTCTTTTTTCATATTCGACAAAACAAATACCTTAGCAAATTGTATGTTTTTCGAGGATCCCTTACCCGACACGTATTATTTTAGAGCCGACATGTGGCGGCTATACGACCACATAAGCCTCACAATATTGTTGGCCCCCCTCATCCGCTCTTATTGTTACCAATGTGAGATTGGAGTGACATTCGTATTACAGTTCACGGAAAAACAGCAATTCTCGAAGTGAAATGTGCGGAAGAACAAATGGATACGCAGATAAAGATGTGAGGTCATTTATTACACATCGTGCAAGAAGGCATAATAACAGCCTCCAAGGAAGACTTCTCTTCTTGGGAAGTTAGTAGTCATCCAGGCAGTCAAGAAATTCCCCGCGCTTATATGGATAACTAGCAATGGGCCAGAGTTTCATTATCGTGTACGCAATAGCCCGCTACCCAAACCCTGAAACAGATGAATTAATTCTCTACGCTCAAATTTATTTATTTATTTATTTAAGATTTATTTTAACGAACTTCGTAATGAAGTTTGTAGTAGTCCTGATTTGTATTTGGGAAAGTCTTGGGTTCATATCTGGATCGGAGACCGGCTATTCTGGCATTTTTCGTAGTTTTCTTCAGTCCAACCGGAAAACACCGGGAGTGTAATTCAAATTATGACGTGACCGCTGTCTTCCATGTCCATTATACTCTGTCACTGATCGTGTTTCTGTGAACAGCAGATTAAATACTGTGATTATTTCGAAGTTGAAAGCTGAATGTCAGCATAATCTCTTTCAGTGACTAGATTATCTCCAGGCAAATTCAGTAAAAATAGTAATTATTTTTTTTTGGTCAAGGACTTTTATTAGTTTTTTCTCAAATTACATCATGGGCTCATTTCAGTTTCTAAAGCATATCCCTAGAACCTCGGTCCACAAATCTAGTAAGAAAATGGTGAGAGTAGGCATGTGACCCACATGTAAACTATGACGAAGTCCTTAGTAGCAGAGTGGCGACGACGTAGGAACACCATGTGTTAGTGAGAGTGGAGGCTGCGCATAATCAGGTATAAATGGGTCGTTGCAGTGGTTTGTACCATAAAGAAGCTTTCACTGTTACGTAACAGGATCTATCGCAGTGTGTCATTAATATTTGTTTCTTGAGTGTTGTATTATTCTTCCTCCGCGGATAAATAAGTTAAGGAGTAAGAATAATTGGGAACATGCTTTAGTTTCAAGCAACTGATTAGTAGTATATTCGTACGTGTATTATGGCTGCCGGCAAGTACTTTTAGAAAGGAGATAATTTTTTTGAGGGATCCACGTATCTCACTAGCTAATCGAGTATCACAACACAGTTTTTAGCTGTTTTGCTTCAGGCATGTTTTTTGGAAGTACTTGATTCGAAACCTGGACCAGTGATCTCCTGTCCTTATGCGTTTTCCTCAGTCACTCCTGGAAAATGATTGGATAGTAACTCAAAATATATCACTTCCAATTTATTACTTGTAAGTATAGCATCTTTCGACGCTAGATAACCCGTGCAGGTAGAAAACTTCGTGTAATGAATCAAGAATGAGCCATCGATAAATGGAGTGTTCTTCTTTACCGAAGCGGGGAGAACTTCTGATATTAAAACTGCGTTATTTATGGAGTAATTTTCTTATCTCTTAAATTATGCGTAAAATTACTCCTTGTGACTAAAGCCAGTACACCGCTATGAATATGACAAAGCAGCGCATCTCCCACATTATGGAGATATTTTTGACACCGACAGAAAGTTTCAGGTTTGATTTTGAGAATAAGCTATTAATGTGTTCATTGCACATGGAGATTTTAACATCAAATATTTAGTTAACTTTTTGGATTTCTAAATGTAAGAGTTTGGTAGTTATTCAGCAGGCAAACAAATTTTATACTCTTATAACAACCCGGATGTTCGTGACTGTATTATCAACATTTCGTCATTTGTGAGTTATTTTCAGCAGTTTTAATCCACATCTTGATTTCTTTAATTAATAATGTAACTCATTTTGGAAACACTAAATCGATAAATTTGGTAATATGATGTAATATTTACTTAGTGCTGTGTAACACAGTATAATACTGTAAGAAATATATTGGCATAAACACGGTGCTTCCAACACAACTATGTCAAAACTCGTATCGAGTTTAAAATCGTACGGGAATAACAGACACGCTCAGAAACTTTGGATCGGGTTGTCACTCGATTATAATCGATAAGCTGATAATTATCGATTGCTAGAATTGTACAAAACTATGTTATCTTGCGGACGGGACGTTTTTCTAGGACCAAATCCTGTGAGAACAAACACCGGGCATTAGAGATTTTGAATTTTATTACTTAAAACAAAGGGTAATAACTAAACAAAGCCTGATTTGGTCGAATAATACATAGCTACAAAAACTTTAATTTGAAGAGGACAGTGTTTTGAAAAAGGTGTTTGTGTGTCTGTATTGTGAATGGAACTCATTTTACAGTTTTTAAAGATGTTAAAAATAAAGCAGTACATAAGCAAAAGGGGTGCACTCGTTTTTGTCGGTCAGAAAATAAAGTTATATCTGGTTTAGTCGCTGCACTACACGTACATTACAAATAGACAAAATTTAATTGAAAGCCATCTGCAGTTTTAAGTATGTTAGAATCAGCGAAGAGACTTTAGGTTGAAATGAGTGAATTCTTTGAAGACTAAAAGTAACTCCCCGAATTCCGAATTCCTTTTGTTGGAAGGTCCCCAGGTTTCGCAAATTTGTTTCTTTCTTAAGAGTAGCTTTGCAGTTGAATATACATATGGAGCACTTGTAGACTTATACTGACAAGCAAAAACCGATGTATTCGGAGAAAAATCTGTCCCACCTTAAATGCCACTTGGACTATGCCGGGCTTGAACCCAAGCCGCCGCGGTGAATGTGAAGACTAAAATGATTCTGCGTTATATATAAAGATACAGATAACTCTGTACTACCATTATATAAAACAATCTGTGAAAGCTGTTTACTGAAATAGTCGCAGTTTCTACAATCACATGGTACCCACACATTCTTACACTTTGTTGCCAAATGTGGAGTTTTTTATTGTTCAACTTGGCGTTACATATAATGGCCACCAGGCTTCAAAGGGTTAATTGTTCTCGTACATAAATAATTGTCTGTCGTATGCTAGTTCCATGGAACATTGCCGGTTATAGTGACTGCAGTGTATGTGAAATTGTGGCTTACGCCTGCCTTTAATCGATGGCATATTGGAGGTTGGAAATCGGCAGCCCTTTGATGGATAATTCAACACATATACATGCGCAATTACATAATCTCTTCGTAATAACACTTATGTCTTGTAATCAACGAAAATCAGCAATTCTGTGCATCGCTTGGCAGCTAAATAAGGTACCAAACTTACACCCATCGCAGCAAGTGAGAGCATTAGCAGACTGGCGCAAGACAGAAGCTTGGCAGTTACCTCATCTGAAGTCAGACACTGGTCTAGCACGCGCAGCATCCCAACGAGCACGGGCCGCGCGCTCAGTCTGTGTGGAGTGGTCCAGCGAGTCAGACTAGTCTGATATCTTCTCCAGCAGTTGAGTCGTCCGCTCGGCCTGTCCCACAGTCGGAGATACCAACGCGCGGGTACGACATTAGCCGTAATTCATTCCGGGAGGTTAGGTGGCGCTGGGAAAGTCACGCAATTTTGCGTTTGTGTAAAACATTTTGAAGAGCTGCAAATGCCTTATTGAAATGCAAGTTGCGGTAAAATTAGATTTATATTGTGCGATTGAACAGTGCAAAGGAAAGTGATTCAGACATGAAGAAAACGCGAAAGCTGAAAAGTGCTTGGAAACAAAGGTTCACAGGAAGCACGCGCTTTGTATGAGACAATGGACATGATTTTTAACGACTAAACTTCTGTAATATTATATGGAGAACTAACCGATTCAGGAATTTATATCTAATGAAGATAGACATATTTCGTGGTTTTTGTTTAAATGTAAGTTATACCGTAGATTGAAACAAATTTAACATATTCATTGGACTATGAATTTTGACTGTTTCTTGAAGTTTTGCCCTGTAACAAGACGTAGTTGTAACAGGTGACAAATGTGTACACAGCGCTTCTTGATGATTTACTACAACTGCTACTGCCACCACCACTACTGCTAGTAGTAGTAGTACTATAAAACTATACCAAAAGTGAATTTCGGTGTAATGTGGTGTCATACAGTGAACGTTTGTGATTATTAATATTAACAAGTCTACTGTTCATACCTGTTAAAAATAATATCTAACGTCTATATGAAACGGCGGCATCCGTCATCAAAGATAAGGGTAAGAAAACTGCCTTATTAGAATCGGCAAGCGTCCTGTCATAATTGTCATTGAAGTGCGTGGTTTATTTAATGAGACTCTTGCTGCAGCTGCAGCGCGGCTAAGTGTGTCTGTACAAATCTAAAATGATACTTTCGCGTGATCTGGCGTGAACCTGAGAACTGTCTGTATTTATTTTTTAAATTACTATCATTACTTTAAACAAACCACTCCGTTATCAAAAAAAGTGAGTAACACAAAAAAAATTTCAGAAGCCGCCGCAGTAATTACACTATTTCAGTCTGGAGATTGATTTACAACTTCCGACACCCGAAACGTGTTATTCTTGATGTGGACATTAAACAGAATTGCGTTTGTGTCCTGTGACGTAATCTTTAATGCACATCACGCAAACGTCAAAAAGTGCAAGAACTCAAGGTGATACGAGTTGCGGGTCGGAAAAAATATTCATCTTCAGTATCTGTACGGTGCTCGCGAACAATATCGCACTGACACATCTACTGGCAAAACAGGGAGGCTGCAAGTGAATTGACTATCGGTGTGCAGCTGCTTACCTTGCGCTTACGTGAAAGTGGCTGAAGTCATAATATTGTCGAGAATGAACTCCCTGACTCTTCTGCCCCCGCTCTCTGTTGGGACGGGTGTCCGGACATCCATGCTGTTTACACCGATAAATGGTAAGGATCATACCGACCCCAATAATAATGCTGGGGTTGCAGCAACAAGTACAGACAAGCAGGATGACGTTTCGTCAGCGCCGAAGCGCGGCGATAAGTACTCGCTGAGACCGCGGTCGCTGCAGAAACGGGCAGAGACGGAAGAGCGGGGCCGGGCCGCAGCCAACTCCAGGTCTAAAAGAGGTGAAGGAACTTCAGGAGCGCCCCGGCCAAAACAGAAGCCCCCGCCTCTGAGCAAGTATAGGCGCAAAACGGCGAACGCCCGTGAGAGAGACCGCATGCGGGAAATAAACGCCGCCTTCGAGACACTCCGTCGTGCTGTACCTCACTTGTCCTGTCACCAGAATCAACATGACAACAATGGCAGCGAGAAGCTCACTAAGATCACCACGCTGAGGCTCGCCATGAAATACATCTCCACCCTGAGCCAGGCGCTCCAGCAAGCCGAAACTGTCATCCAGATGTCCGATGTTCGAGTCCCGATACTTCCGTTTTCGAGCTCCGTCAATTGCAGTAGTAATAGTAGCAGTAATGGCAGCTTACAACTGATGTCAGATGGGGAGTCGCTCACATTTAGCGAACACTGCCTCACACCACCAGACCTAAGGCAGCAGAGTCTCACACCCCCAGATTTCACGCGGCAGTGTCTCACTCCCGCTGATCTAACATCTCCAGACCTCAGCAGGCACTGTCTCACACCTCCCGATCCGAGCCAGCACTGCCTAACACCGTCTGAGTTCAACAGGCGTTGTATGACTCCACCGGACTTGAGTCACCAGTGCCTAACTCCGCCCGACCTGAGCCAGCACTGCCTGACGCCGCCTGATTGCTTGACGCCGCCCCACTGCCTGACGCCTTCGGACTTCGCAGACCATTCGTTAACGGCTGCAGATTTTGGAGACTCTCTCACACCCCCTGACTTCAGCACGCACTCACTCACGCCTTCTGATTTTGGTGATCCGTGCCTTACACCTCCAGGGTTCAGCGACCTCAGACCGTGATATGTCTGTGCAGCTTGCTCTACTAGTGACATCAGTGGCTGCATTAGCACTGTGCGATGGTAGCCATGAAAGGCCAGTTACTCCTTAGGGTCTTACCTCTCACATTTAACATAATACACACATATATTACAAATGTTTTACAATAGCCATCCATATCTGTTGTACATTGTGCAGGCTTTATGAAGACTTCATTGCAGTGTTACGACCAGACGTGCATGAACTAATTTTTGTTTCATTCACAAGTGTCTCCATTGAATACGGATCTGTTCTCATCTTCTTCGATAAATGCGCTAGTTCCATTAACTTCACAGTTTATTTTATATTTCGGTGTGTATTTTATGTGTTTCAAATGTATTTTATGGTCACATGATAAATCGGTTTGCAGTGATGTTCAGATTCCAGCTTTGGTATAATCTTGTTTGTGACTTGAATTACTGTTTTTGGTTCCATCAGACGTAATGTAATATGCTCTTACGTCCACTTCGAATGCTAGCGTGTCATTTGTTTAAGAGCCACCGTACACGTGTCACTGCATGACTGTTGCTACAGGCAGGTCGCAGAATCCTGACTTTATTGATTAAAATACTAAACGCCACTGTGCGCTCCTTTTTCATTATTATGTATCAAAAATATAAACATAGATTAATAAAGCCTGCAGTTGATTGTCAGTTTTATTGACTGTCATAAATAGACACTTGTTATGTAATGGCAGTAATAGTTACGAAAGTAAGACATGGGAAATCTTACTCGCTGTTAAACAAAACATGATAAAGCAAATGAAGGAGAAAGTTTGAAAATGTTAATTTTTTTATCGATCTTGGATGATAGACATGTTTGGAGTGCATTACGAAGTTCGTTATACTTTATTATGCTAACACATGTCCTGTTTTTGACATAACTGTTACGCATGAAACAGGACAACGAGAAAGTCTTGTGGGTTCGTAAGTCATTGCAAAATATTGTACTGTACGCATAATTAATTGCACGAAGAATTAAATATTTACTAATAAATGTTTTACGGTGCCATCTTTTATATTTAGTACAGCATCATACATGAAGTGCCTGTTGCAACGACATTACGAGTTCTTTCATTTAACCTTTTTTGTACGTTATTATTTAGTATGCGAAAAGCGAAGGTTCGAAATTACGACTGCAAAGGCCTGCGCGGACAACACTAAAGCGGATCTTAAAGAAATAGGATGGGAATGTGAGGATAGGGTTAATCTGGCCGGCCTTTTTCCACAAAGTAATGGACGAAGAATACAATTTTTTAGATACGGCTCCATGTTGTTTGGTAATTTTTAAAGACGTTCCCGAAGAGCTCCATTCCTCCATATTTAGGATTGTCCAATAAGCTGCTGGGGTAATTGGCTACAGTGTATGTTTTCTGCAGTACCCTGAAGATGGAGATAAAAAGCTCCTCCGAAACTTCCGTAAGAAATTACCAATAAACACGGCGCCATGTTATAGAGATGGCAATCATGATCACACAGGGTGTTGGAACTTTGGGTTAAATAAAACGCGGAAAATTTCTTGGCAAGCTGAGCCTTCGTGGGAAAGACTGTGCTCGGTGCTGTAGTTAATTTATCTGTCCAGTGAACGTCTGTTTCATGTGAGGGGGGATCTTGTGCCCTGTCTGTATTTGTACGTGGCCGGTGGATAATATTCACTTGTCTCTGTTTAGGACTACATTCGAGTGGCTAATATTATCCTTGTGCTCTGATTACCATGCTAATTGGTGGACCCTACATTTTTCTTTGAAAAACGACATATAATAATTTGTCGTATTCAGACGATTTGACTGGTAACCAGATGCAGCAGACATTTAAGAATCTACTCCTCCCGATATTAGTTTGGTAGTTTCTTTCTGTAGACAAGGGAGCGAACTCGTTTTTTCGTAATAATGAAACGAAATTATTTGATCATACTTTTTTAGTTTTAAACACGAATGTCGTTTTCTTAACTTGAGCTATGTGATAATGGTTTCTTCCTCCTTTTGACTCAAATATAATGTAAAATCTCCTTTCTGATTGGAAAACAAAACGTTTTCCCACAGCCGATTCCTAATATTCCCTGTGTACCTAATTACGAATGTAGGCCTATGCGTAGTCTGTGAAAACAGTTGAAATTTTTCGGGGCGTGAATATAACGCACTTCCATCTAGGTCCGAGGCAGAAAGTGAGTGGAGCTCTACATCCGCTGCACCTTATCTTCATGGCCTGCGCGGGGACAACTTTACCTTTTACTGTTACAGTTGAAATTTTTACTGTGTCGTTTCTCTTTGTAAGAAGGTCGTTCAGACAAATATAAATACTCGTATTTATACTTATCTTGATATATTCCTGTCAACTGTAAGCACAAAGCAGAGAAGTTTGTTTCCATGAAGTTTATGTTAGAGTCACTTAACCGTTTAAAGTTTAGTGGCTATTATATATACCACCTGCTGTAAGATTAAAAAAATCTGCATTTTGTCCGCAACGAGTTTCGATATGTGCCGTATGGTTCCCACATTAATCAGCGATTGAACTGGAACTCATTATTTTCTTTCTGAGGTAGGAGGTGGGTTTGTATAGATGATATCAGATGAACGCTATTCTTTAAGGGGTTAATACACCTGTACGATTATTTACTCCTTACCTAATACAGAAGATTAACTTTTAAAAAAAAATTTAAGTGCTATTACGGTAACGAAACTATCGACTATATTGCAGTTGTTCACAAATAAAGTGCTGGACTATATACGTCCCATTTGTAAATTATTAAACAAAACTCTGTACTGTAGAAATTCATTGTTTTGAAAGAGAGACTAATATTTACTCTGTATATAAAGAGTAATTTCGAATTTATTTAAATTCTTTACAATCCCTTATCCTTGCAGCTGAGTTTCCTGGGCTTGCCAAACAGCTGTTAGGCGACCCGTCGCAGAGTATTTATGGGGCTGCTTTGTGTCGTGCACTTTGATGATCGCCAATTGTAAATACGTACGACATCAACGTCCGAGGATTATGCTTCTTGTTTTTAGTTACATCTTTCACAAGATGTTTATTTGTACCTGCCTTTTGTGTTCTTTAATAAGAGTGTGTTGTTTTGGATGTATATATTATATATTGTTTATTAGTTTTAGTGACGATATATTATAACATGTCTTGGTACTTTTTTACCGCTTCTACACACGCGTGCGCGCACGCACTCACACACACACACTTATATTTATATATTCATATACATATACATACCTATATATATTTAAGTAAGGATAAGACCGTACGGTCTTATCCTTACTTAAATACGTAGACTGTCTTCAAAACATTGTATACCAGGATCCATATTACAACAAGCTCTTACATTTAACTGGTTGACTTTTTTACATCTTTTATTGTGTACATGGATTGCTAGTTCGGTTTTGTGAAGTGTTACTTTAATGTGATTCCCTGATGATGATCCCATAAGGGATCGAAACATGTAGGAGTGTTCAACGTGATATAGTATAAAATATCTGTGAACAATATAGTGCATTTTGTTGGACTGAGTGTTGTGAGTTAATAAAAACTAAATTGTATAAGTGTGAGGTTTGAAGTTCTCAAAGAGATTTAAGTTTAGGATTCAGGTTTCCTGAGATAATTACGCTGTGTCGTGGGTCAGTGGTTCCTGACGTTTCAAAGGAACATTAGGAGCCACTCGCCTATCGAACTGCGTTACATCCCACAAAACTTGAAGCCTTTATACAAGTTCCTCGTTAGTAACCGTTCATTCTTCGTAGCGAACTTTGCACTTTGTTACGGAGCCATTTTTCCATAAGAATGATATCACGCCAGTCTTCACACTCACACAGAATTATTAAATCACAGAACCTATTTTCGCAGTTTCATGACTTCTGTCGAATGATAAGTTTTAGAAGTGAATATCAGTAAACATAGCGTCTTGCAAATAATCTGTAATTGTTTAAAATATGACGCTGTGATATTCTTGGACAGATTAAAAACTAGTGAGACCGAAATATTTTATGATGACTTCCATTAGGGTGAAAGGATCAGGGAAGGAGACTCCTACCCATCACAGGTAAAAGAATATCTTTTGTTATATTGCACATTCTGGGAAGGTCATCTGCTGGCCTTCGGTTAAAATTGAATTGTTTTTATAAGAATACATTTTACGTAACATTGCGCGCGTTCATCAATTTTGCCAGTAAAACACGCTGCTAATGTTACGTTGAATTGCCTTGCGCATTTTTTGGACGTAAAATGGTGAAACTGATATTTGGTGTGAGATTATTGGGATGATGTGTCTTAAAATGTTTGGAACTACTGAGGTAAGAAACACGAAAGGGAAGGGTGATGACATTGCGCCAGGTAAGCGGACAGGATCGCTTGACACGTCACACACACACAGACATGTTATTCATGTATCAAACGTATAAATGTCGTGCACCAACATCTCTACAAGAGTTTTCTGCCTGTCCGTCTCTCTTTCCGTCCACATACATTGTATTATTTCAATTAAGCCTATGTTGGGCTGCGAAAACCCCTTCTCTTCCCCAAAACAACATTAAGTGTTCAGTCTAACACAACTGTGATTTTTATTCACAAGCTACATGTTTCGGTCTAGAAATCGACCATCATCAGGCTAAAATAGTCATTAAAAAGCAGGTAAAAATGTAATATACAGTACATCATCATGTCCACGCTGTTTTATGAGATCCACAAATTTTACAACCATTTTTTTACAATAAAGATTTTTGCGCATTTTTTCGTTTGCACTTCTGCATATCGTTTCTTCAGAACAGAAAGTAAGTGCTGTTAATATTGGAAGTAGAAACGTAAAATCTGTGAAGGTAAAACAGGAATAGGCCACGTTATTCATTAAAGGGCCGATCCCAGTAACCGTGCGGTCTAAGGCGTGGATCTACGGCCGCTCGCTTACTGGGATTGTGGGTTTGAATCCCGCCTAGAGCATGGTTGTCTGTCTCTAGTGAGTATTGTGTGTTGCCAGGTAGAGGTCTCTGCAACGAGCTGGTCCCTCGTCCAGAGGAGTCCTACCGAGTGTGGTGTGTCTAAAATGTGTGTTCATGAAGCCTCGAAAAATGAGGCGGCCTAGGCCTCCAAGGGGCTGTCGAGCCATCGATAAAAAAAATTCATTAAAGGGGTAAAAACATATACTTAAAAAGAGTCAACTGCGAGGGAACATTTCGGTGGTGGGCGGTTATTGCCTCAAGCGCCATGATACTGCATTTTACCCATCAGTAATTGTAGAATACCCTTAATTCCATCCAAACCGTGAGCGGTGACAGCTCACTCAGGACGCCCGGAGGCTGTAGATTTAGCGTCCGAGGATTTATTTCTGGTAGGTGCACCGGGTGTTTTGGCTTCACAGTTATGTATAGAACTGCTCCTTTTTTTGTCACCTGGCTTGTCTGCTGTGGTTATCAGGAGATAATTCCCTGGGTATAAAGAGGACCAGAGCTTAGAGCAGACTGTTTATTTCCATTTGGGCGTTGAAATTAAGTTGGCGTGAATCTTCGTTTCCACCTTTCCTATACGCCTTCTTTGCGTAATGTTTATTTACGAGTCAGTATTCCTTTAATATCAGTTGTGGTTTAGCCAAATGCCATTGCAATTGTTAATAAGAAGAAAGCATGAAAGAGCCACGGCTATGACGAGTTAATAACATGTTTTATGCTGCCAAGAAAGAAAAAAATCTCTTTCAGTTGTTACATGATCATTCTGTTAGAATCTTTGCGGTACTGCCTGTACATAAAATAATTATTTTCCGCCTTCTAAGATTCTGTGCATCTCGACTTTTTAACTTTTTGCAGTAACACGTATTAAAATGCGAAATATTGTTAATAACAGCATCTGTCACAGTAATTCCAGGAATAATGTGTATTCATTAGCGTGTTATGAACAAGCATGTACCAGGAACGTTACCTATAAAAGCAAACAACGCAAATATTTTGGCAATGCAACTTTTGCGAAAGAGTTGAATTTTAATTAATTTATTTAACACACGCTTCCCTTTATGATTTTTGACGCCATTCTATATGTTATTATATAAGAAAGCATTTAACTTACGATCTTCCATCCCATTGGTGGTTTCAGGCCCGCTTTCTCCTGTTTCTTGGTTGGTTGGCTGGAACCATGATGATAGTGGCCACATAATTGGCACCAAGCCTTTCACATTGATCAATACAAAGTGTCCGCGATTTTATTTGGCCCTTCGGCACTTCACTACAGCAATCATTAAGAACACATGTTTTCTTTCTTCCTGCATTGCTGCTATTCTAAGCTTCTGGGCACGGAGAGGGCGCTTGTCTAAAGGAAAGGGACTTGCTGACGTAATGCATTATGCTCTGTAATATTGCAGCATCTAAAGGTAAAACTCAACAGCGGTGTTGCCAGCCACACGGATTTGATTGTTGAGCAGCTTATTTCACAACGCCATAACATTTACTGAGGTTGTTTATCGTAAAATAAAGTGAGAGAATTGGAACGGATTTGAGAGTGATTGGTCTTGGAGTACTTAACTGTATCATCCCGGCATTCGTCTGGAGTGACATGTAATACCACGAAACGTTGCTGATAGGCGTAACTGATCCATTATCTAAGACTCGAACTGGGCACCCAGTAAAGGTCAGACGCAATACCGCTTAGTTTTTATCTTCGTTGTAAACATCGATTAAAAAAAGACGGACTCTTTTAAGGCTTTAGCCCTACATATTTCTGGAAACAGGAAGTAAAGTTATACAATGGAATATTATGCGAGGTTTGAAGAAAGGGTTAAAGCACTCTGAATGTCGATATTGGGTGCGAAGTGTGGAGTTGTCAGCTTCAGGCTCCAACAGATTTTACTCGTCGATACGTGTTGATAAGGAGGCTGTGTGACCTCTCAAGTAGTTCCTGACAACAATAATGTATCATAAAATCCTTAGGCTCCGGTGGAAGGAAGACTGCGTCCCCATGCCCCACAATGTTTCTCAGACACCGTGTAAAGGAAAGATACCGGTTTTTAAATACCACTTCACGAACTGTAAATGCCGACGGCCAAAAGCGCGACTGTTCTGTTAATTTGGGCGTACCCACGCAGCGATAGGATGGTTCGTCATTTAAGGGGATTAAAGTCTGTAGATTTTGCGTGTCCTATAAGAATTGTATTCTGTCTGAAATTGCCTGAAGGAAGCATGAGAGCATGACCCCGTACAGTTATGTTACTTGTATGACACAAGCGAGATTACTGGATCAGTGAATCATAAACGCAGTGCAACACAGCAGACCCTTAGAGTAGGTTCGTCAGACAGGTATTAGCATGCGGCTTTTCTCACTCCCCTTCGATTTACAGTCATCTACACACACACACATACAAACAGCAGCACACCGCTTGCTACTTTACTGACTGGCATATAGACACAGTACGCCTACTTGTTTCGTGGTACGAGAACTGAAAGCTTGGTCTTCTGATATCGGAACAAAATGGTAACAATTACACAGAAATTCGGACATTCTACTCGTATAGGTCCTGGTATTCCTGCTACTTCAACAGCCTTGGAAAAGGGGATTGAATCAGCAGTATCGTACCTGATAGCACTATTCTGTACTGAATTAAGAACGTATAATTTGAATGTATTTATATTTTCAGAGTGCTTCGTATCATAGAGTGCATAGTTTCTCCATCCAAAGCAAACACATTTATTTTATTAACTCTTTGTTAGATGCCCAACATATTTCGATTCACTTCTGAATCATCGTCAGATTTACAATTCATAAAATGGGTTGTCGAGGGCCGTAATTTCTCCGAGTACGTGGGTGTTATTCTGCCAGTATCTGGGCGAGCGGTGAGCAGGTGGTTAAGGCATTGCGCTACAAGACGGGAGTTTCCGGGTTCGATTCCCGGTAGGTTCCTTGAAAATTTTCAAGTGACCTATTCCTTCTGTCCGCATTCAGTAGCCATGGGGGTCTACTCAGCCTCTAACAGAAACTAACCATCAGCAGGTTGTATACACAGCCTGATGATGGCTAGTTAAATACCCGAAACATGTAGCTGGATTTATTTTGATGTAAAATATAAGTTGTGCTCGACGGAAATGTAGTTGATTTATTATTTTGGTAGTGGTATTCGTTTTTCTTTCAGGTATTTACCAAGAGCGCTTCAAACCGTAAATAAAATGCCGGAATGTTATGAATGTAGAAGAAGCAACACTTAATGTATCTAGACATACACTTTGGCGTCTAATCCAGAATTTGGTAGCAAATGGCAGACGTGGCTTAGTTACTGTATTGTCCAGCTGTGGATTACTCTCACGAGTGTTCACCCACCACTGAATCTGAATGTATAAATAGGTTACTACACACTGAAGATGTGATTTTGAAACACCTTGTAGTTAATTACTTTTAGATGAGTTTCACTGGAGCAGTCCGAGAACATTGGATAGTGAAGAATATGGATAGCCGTGGAATTAAAATCCAATATAGCCCTTTGGTATGAATGTCCCATGATTCGCTGCATTGGTCCTGAAGTAAAGAGCTCGCTTTCTTGCTGCCAGCTATCTGTTGTTTTGTATCCGCCTCACCCCAAGCTTGATGTTCTTACAATTGGGTCCAAAACCTCCACGTTTGTTCCTCAGTGTCTTAATCGACAAGCAATTGCATAATTTATTGTAACATGTTTTTGTACACGGAATGTTTTACAACAGTATAAACCACAGAATATGTAGGCCTGTCCGTGCCACACAGCCAGCTACCGGCTGGGATGGAAATTTAATGGAACGCTATTGCTTAAGAAGAGAAGTGACTTGATTTGAATGGAATTACATGCGTCTGAGAATCGGCAATTCTACACACGTGCCCGGCATTTTAGGTGCTAGCGACTAATCTGAGGGAGAGAGAGTTTCAACCGACGAATCACGGAGAAACTAGGAGGGCCCGGGCGAACGTATAAAAATAATGTACTACGCTTTTTTAAACGCTTATGAAACCTTGAAGAAGATTCTAAAGAATATCAGTGGTTAAAGAGTTTTGGATGATACTGCACTTGTAAATGTTAACGTGATTGATAATAAATGATGAAGACTGTCATATAAAACTTTTGAGTTAAAATCCATTATCTTATTATACGCCCTAAATATTTTCGTGTATTTGGCCTTACTTAGATAAAGTAAAGGTGAAATAAAGTTCACTCTATAACAGGCCATGAAGGCCCAGAGAGGTGTAGCTCTACTCTTAACCTCGGCGCTAGATGGGGGTGGGTGGTCAACGCCACGCCCCGGCCACTTTACGCACGGAAACGAGACCCGATGTCCATTGTACAGGAGGCTGGGTGGCCCCCATGCCCGGTCTGTGTAAGGGTGAGGAAAATTTCGCCCCCCATTGTGATATGATCCCCGGACCGTCCAGCCCGAAGCGAGTCGCTATATATCGACTACGCTGTAGGTCTTACTTAGGGGATAATATATTGGAAAAGACGCCGTCGAATAAAATAAGCAACAGACAGACTCAGCCGTGGTCAAATTATTTAATTTACCTTTATACTAACTGAAGATTTTCTGCATAAAGAAACCACGAGTAACCTTTATCAAAAATTATAATCCTAAATAATTCTTCTCATATTATATTCATTTTAAGGCGCTGTTAGTCTTTCTGGATCTGCGATCAATCTGACTCGTATTAAAAGGAATCTGCTGTTAGAATATTCAAACGTATATGTAGCATTTTACAAGTCACACTAATGAATGCTAGGTAGTTCTTCGCCGGCAAGCGTAGATCATTTATGCGAAGGACAGTCAAGCTCAAAATACTTCGAGACATTGTATGCTGTCACGAATTGAAGCTGTGTGGTCTAGATAAGTGTTGAACTGTAGAGAAAATGGAATGAAATGAAAGAAGTGCGGGAAAAATTAATGCCGTGTGAATGTAGTGGTTAAGGGGAGGAATGTATTGAAGGAGGTAAGAAAGTAACATAGGAACATAGAAATACGGAGGCAGTTACCGTGTGCAGCAGAGATGCCGGTGTTACGCGGGAGGGTTCTATCACAGTACAAACAAAACTAGATAAGGAACAGAAAGAGAACAAAACGTAGTTGTAAGCCTCAATCCAGAATGTAAACTGTAACAATAGTTGTACAGTAAATCACCCGCAGTATGTAAAATAACAGGTGTGATACATTCTTCTCTGGCGTCACAATTCGGAGTCAAGGTCAGCTTTTCGGTGACCTCTTGAGTCATCGTCATTCTCTGATGACAAGAGACAGAACAGGTCTCCGAAATGTTGGATTTCTCTTCCGAATTGAAATGGATACTCGCCGGAGACGAGTTTATTGCTTCTGATTGTCGTGAAAGCAGGTAAAATATGTTTTGGGAATAAAACAAACAACTTGGGAAATATAGACTGATGGCTAAAGAATTCCAGGGAGTTTGCACCCTCCTTTTTGAAAATTTTAAACACCTCAGTGTTTAAAATAAAATTAAGGCTTCCCTATTCACTCTACTGCATGCATTAAAATTAAGCATGTAACTTCTTTGTGTATGCTTCGAAGTCGTATTGAAATATAGCATTACATGTACCGGTATTAGAAACAAATGTACGGTACATATTTATCGAAGTGTGCTAGAGATAAAGCTCAGAAAAGCACATAGGTCCTGATGTAAAATTCGTGTCATTTTTGCCCAATTTTAAACAAGTTTGGAAGGTATGGACAATTTTTCACTCTCACAACAATAAAATTACATGGAAATTAATTCCTCGGATTTCGATTATTTCATACGTACAGAGAGACCGGACGGTGCAGTTTTAACAGGAGGTCCGCAGGGTTGCGATAGCTCCTGAAAACTCTCCTAGTTATTTTCTGTATGTTAATGACTGTTAATGACATCGCTTTTACATTCAGTGCTTATATTAAAACTGACCTTCCAGATATAGGTTGTGAATGTCTGGACTTTCTTTAATCTTAATTCACCGTGCATTTTCATATATTTAAAAATAAACACCAACAAAATGCACAACTTTCAAGGCGCAGACCAGCTCCTTATATCATGATACTATCCAACGCGTTTCGACTCTTTGCGAGCCATCATCAGGGATCCTTTACTCTTATAAAGTGCTTCACAAATGCAGCATCTGTTTGATTATTTAAAAATATGCACTATCTGGAGCATGAGTTAAAAACACACGAGTCATAAACAAAGTTAAAAAGATGATTTGTTAAATAACTTATTAAAAACACTGTTCACACGTCTATTGTGTAAAGGATGTTCGCACTTCTAAGGGTTTCATGAGATCGCGCACTACACTGTACTGTTTACGATGGATTTTTGTAGCACGGCGATAGACACTCGCGCTGTATGTAGTGTTGTTTGTTGTCGTTTGTTTACTTCACGTTTCAGTGCGGTCCTCCTGATGTTGTAGTATATATAAATATAAAATTTGATATGAAGAAGAAGTGGCTCTGGTGCTGTAAATTCAAAGTTTATTACTTATTAAAGGTGGAATAAATAGATAATAACAGATAATAAAGTAAATGAAATATAATAATAATAGAAATTAAAAGTATAAAATTATGAAATTAAGAAATTAATAATAAAGAATGACATACCAGTATATTGTGGGGGTATGTCATTCTTTATTATTAATTTCTTAATTTCATAATTTTATACTTTTAATTTCTATTATTATTATATTTCATTTACTTTATTATCTGTTATTATCTATTTATTTCACCTTTAATAAGTAATAAACTTTGAATTTACAGCACCAGAGCCACTTCTTCTTCATATCAAATTTTATATTTATATATACTACAACATCAGGAGGACCGCACTGAAACGTGAAGTAAACAAACGACAACAAACGACAACACTACATACAGCGCGAGTGTCTATCGCCGTGCTACAAAAATCCATCGTAAACAGTACAGTGTAGTGCGCGATCTCATGAAACCCTTAGAAGTGCGAACATCCTTTACACAATAGACGTGTGAACAGTGTTTTTAATAAGTTATTTAACAAATCATCTTTTTAACTTTGTTTATGACTCGTGTGTTTTTAACTCATGCTCCAGATAGTGCATATTTTTAAATAATCAAACAGATGCTGCATTTGTGAAGCACTTTATAAGAGTAAAGGATCCCTGATGATGGCTCGCAAAGAGCCGAAAAGCGTTGGATAGTATCATGATATAAGGAGCTGGTCTGCGCCTTGAAAGTTGTGCATTTTGTTGGTGTTTATTTAAAAAAAAAAAGTCTGGACTTTATTCAACTGGCTGTGGATAGGGTCGAGTGGCTGGCTCTTTTGAAGGGGGTCATGAGCCTTCAGGTTCCACAAAAGGCGAGGAACATCTGTACGAGCACAGAGACTGTCAGCTTCTCAAGAAGGACTTGGATATCTTGAGACAGCTGGTAGCACCGCATTAGTGGTCAAATGATCAATATAATTCCGGCTTTTAAAGGGTTCTGGGTTCGAAACAAATTTCTCACGAATATCGAAATTAACAAACAAGAATATGTGAGTACAGCGATAACTTATGCTGAAGACGGAATAGAACGAACCTGTTACTGGTCATGTAGGCACAATATCAAGGACACGTCTGTGCGAAATGTCCAGTATTTTCGGTCTCGTGAATCGACAGAACTTTGTGTAGCCGTAAGCAAAAGCGCAGTTTGTTCAGTGGTTACTTAGGAACGCTGTATCGCCTGAATAAGCTAGTTACCATCAAACATGCTTATATGATAATTACGTGGCTTGCATGGAAACGAATGGGAAGGCGTCGTGACTTTTCCGACATCAGGCTTTTGACGTAATCCAAAGTGAACAGTATATTTTCTGCTTTAATCGCAACACCAATAAAGTTTTGGTCTCAGATGTGGTCTGCGTGTTGGTTGCGAGAAATGACCTTATTCTTTCAGCCGAACTGAATTAATTTAACCCCTATTTATGCATCCTTCCATAGAGACTAACAAGCGTGTGCAATTTACAGGTTGTGTGGGCCGAATATCATATTGACCAGGTTCCAATGAGGATGTCGATAATGTACTCTTTAACGTTGTTTAAAGTTTTGGATGAATCGCATTTAATGAATACAAATGATGCTAATTGGATATGCGATAAAGAAAAGCCGGCACCATCATTTAGTTTTGATCTCTCCACTGTTGGAGATGGGGTCAGACCCGTTGCCTCGTGACGTGGATGTAGTACCGGGTTCATGCCTGGGGCTTATTTCGTGAGCGATTATTGTTGGTATTGTTCGTTTATTGTTGATTACAATCATTACATGCACGCGCGAGAATGGCCAAGCCGAACTGACCCAAACTCGTGCCAGTGATACCCCAGCTGCTTTCTACACATTGCGTTATACACTTTATTTAGAAAATTACAAAGTGCGGGATAACGGTATTTATGTGGGAAGTTCTTGTTGCCTTGTTTGTGTGGAACTGTGGTGTGGCTATGGCTGCAGACTGTTTCTGTTTTTTTTGGGGGGGGGGGGGAACGGGGCAGGATGACTAATTATGGAATCAGCATTCGCTCTTAGGAACAAGGGGTGATCTACACTTGGACCGGACCTCCCATAAAAATCAACATGTTACGAAACGTTATGCAGTGCCACAGTCTGTTTGCTGCATCCAAAGTAACCGACTATGGGATTTCGAACTTGCGATTTTCGGGCATCAGTTTAGGTCAGGTTTATTGAAAACACTAGTACGAGAAATGGCAAGTTACAGGCCAGGCTTAGTGACACTACAGAAGTAGCGCAGTTGGTATAGTGACTGTTTACTGCTGGATGACAGGTCTCGATTATTGGCAATGGCAAGTTATTTTTCTCTTCACTACTGTATCAGTATTTTATCTGGGGCTCACTCCTGGGTAAAAGCGGTCGGGGTGTGAAGACAGTTACTCATTTTCATCTAATGACAGGTTCGAGAATGCGTAGAGCTATGCCTCTGCTTCCCATACGTCTTCATGGCGTGGTGCTTAAGGATAGGAATAACTGCCTAGGAGTCAGACAGGAGGAGATTGGAAATGATCCAGCAGACGATCATACACTTTATTACGGCTGTGGAAAAGTTCACCGTCGCGTAGGGTCAGAAATGATGTTCTGCACAGCGTACATATTTTTTTATATAAACCGGCGGAACTAGATAAGCATGTACGAACACACGATCTGTTCCCACTCTGCATCAGTGCCACAATTTGATAAATATGGGCCATGTTATTTCAACAGAATACCATCTTGCTACCCCTACATTTTACCGTGTTTTCTTGTACATTTATATAGCGGCTCGCAACAAACCAGTATGAAATTCATCCAGAAACACCACGACATTAATTAATTAACTAATTCTTGTGTGCCGTTCAGAAGCACTCATACTCGAAAAATGCAGTACTAGATGTGTATTTTTTGCCACAACTTTTAGCCTGGTCTCTTTTGTGCGTTCAGACTTGGCGTCTAGTGTTACGACATTCTTGTTTCTGTTAGTAGAATTTAAACCATTTCACAGATATTAATAAAAATAGTACACACACCTCGTAACGTTACAAGTAAAGCTAAATTTTCGTGTATGAGTCTCATATCATTAATATTAAACCCACTCGGAGAATTATGAAGTTGGATCAACGTTACAACCATTTGCGACTTCATGGAAAAGTTTTTCTTGAGAAGACAGTAGTCGTTCATGTGGTCAAGAGGGTACCCCATGTCTTACGGAAACCGAAGGCCCATTACCGTGGTCAGTAGAGCCACCCTCTGCAGCCTGTATATTGCATCCAGTCTATAATATAACACTATGTTTATTTACGACGCACTGGAACATTATCCTCTCATCGGGAGGCGATATGCCTTCTGAGACAAAGAGCATTGTTTGCACCATATGTTTAGTTAATCTGCGAAATGAAAGCAAGACTCCGTAAGGTATAATGCCTCTTGTATTACAACGTAGACTGAAAGCTGGTGAAATAATTTTATTTACCTCGTGGCTGAAGTAGTCTAACCTCTAATTTACATAACGAAATTCCTTGCAGCATCCTTACATTTGTCTACTTCTTCTAGAGCACTGTTTAATAACTTATGCAAATAATTCAAATGCCCGTAAAATTGGGCTCGTACTGTATAATTCTGTTTATGTTCCAAGGTGTCATTTAAATCTTAGATCCGAGGCCATCGATTACACGAGGCGTTTTTTCGCTTTGTGACAGGACTTGCAGTAGCCAGCGGCTTGTATGAGAAGTTGGAACTGTAATGAGAAAACACTGAAGTCTGCTATGTTCAGGTGTTCTGACGATCACTTCTGATTAAAATATTAATCACGTGTGAAAAATATTTACCCGTATGAAGCTGAGCTGGCTGGTTTTAGGAAGTAAATGATCTGTAAGGTTTTTATTCTCCTTGATGTTGTAAAAGGATGGTTGGAGGATATAACGTCTGAAAAAATATTGTTTTCACATAGAAATTTATTGTCGGTGTAACTACACTAGTCTGATTTCTCGCAATAACAGACATGAGCCAAAACAAGCACATACTGAAGGAAATTTTCTGTTTCATGTTTAGAGAAACATTTTGTTCAGGATTGTATTGTGCAAAGAAAGGATTCTTACAGTGGGACAAATTCTGTCTGTGCTTTTTTGTATTAATACCCTTCCTGAAAGAAGTAACTGAAATTACGTATTCTTCCGGAGGACATATTGTACGTACGTAACGGTTGATTTGGCATGCTATGGTTAAGTGGCATTCAATGTTAGTGAATTTTAATCATGCATAGAGATGATAATGGCCGTAAAGCGAAAGCGTCGTGTATCGAGTTCAATTAAAATTTGAGGAAGATATAGAGAAATATATATAAAGTGCAGTTAGACATGTAAAAATAGTGATTTTTACAGTGAAATGAGGTAAGATTAAACGTATATGGTCATATTCATAAAGTATATAGCATTTTAACAACGCACGTCAGAGGAATAAAGTCGCATGGAGAACGTAATTTAAGGTCCTAAATACACTGACCCGTAAAGTACTCCAAACGAGTCATATCAGATTTGCCCAGGAAAATTAAGTTTACGAATATGATCAGCATACCGAGTGTTAATAGTTTTGAAGGCGGAATCCGTCTAAATTGCATGTAATTTTCATTTCGCATCTCACAAGAAAAAAAGTTCGGCTTCACTTAAAAGATCAATCAGTTAATGGAGTTTGGAAAAATAATTGGCTTTGATTGTGGCGTTATCTTTCTTTGGCAAAGTGACAGGCGGGATACAAGATGAACAAGATATGCAAGATACGTATAATATTGTGGCGCGTTCGCCTAACGACTGTTACAGTGAAAACGCAAGAGTGCGTTTTCTGGGTAGGCTGTTGTTGATCTACATGTCACTGTGAACGACAGAAAATATTGAGTTTTGCACAATAGTGTTTTTGTGTAGAATTTATGTCCCCGGCAACATAAAACGTACTTCGGTATTCATGTAAAGTGCTTGATATTTTCATCCGATTTTTTAAGAAATTTGGTTTTATTGACAGATTTTCATAAAAAAAACCCCAATCCAAATATGACGGAAATATGTCCAGTGGTATCGGCAGTGATTAAGACGGACGGACGGACGAACATGACGAAGCTAGTGGGCGCTTTTCGCGACTATGCGAACGCGCCTAAAAGGGCTGAAAATTACTGAGGTAAGCAACGTCGGACCTTTGTGTGGTAGAATATGCATATTATTTTAGTATATGTTGGATAGGCTGGATAACATTTCTTTTTCTGTTTTAAAACTGACAGTAGTATTGGACACGAAAAGTTTTACAATGCACCATACACGACGTAGCGGACATGTATATCCATTTGCAGACTCGACATGTCTTGTTTACTGTTGGTTCTCTTGCCTCCAAATGCGAGGAAAGTAATGTCCCTAATTGAAGTTTAAGACAAGTTATTATTGGCAACTTTGCTGTTATCAGTGACCTTATCAAAAGCTGTTTAGAACCTGGGATGATTGGTTTATTGACTGCTACAGCAACTCTCGGGCAGGCTTCTCTAATGAAGGGAATTCGACTCGTTGATTTATTGGTTGAGCGAATCATCTTGGGTATCGCGTGACGCCTCGCGAGTTCAGCTAATGAGATACGTGGCCGTGTCCGTGCAATATATGCTTTATTTACACGTTAGCTAGGGTTGAATTTTCTGTGTAAGTACAAAATGGACTTAAGAACGGGCTGCAGGTTTCGGTGGCGTACCGTAACCAGTGCAACACGATCTTAAACAAAACGTTTTCGAAATATGTGCAATTTTACAATATGCTGAAGTTTATCTTTGCTTTGAATATATTTATTATTATGCTTGATTATTTTTGGTCCAGGTCTTTAGCTGCATAAGAATAAGAAGTTCTATTAACAATTTTATTATGGTTGTATGACTTATTATTCTGTGATGATGGGAATTTTTACTTGACTTAGGAATTTACAAAAATATTTATTGTTAGTAGTTTATACTGAAGTTGCTTCTTGTGACGGTCGTCTTCGAGACTGTATTTTCAGTTCATAGTCTGTGACAGTAATAAAGATAAAATCTCCTATTTCCCAACTTTCCATAGTTGTGAAGTCATTTGTGTAATGGTTTGGTTTCCTTGCTTCTTACCCTAGAGACATCTTAAACATGTTACCTTGCCTTGCGTACCCCCTGTGAGCTGTCGAGCCGCATCCTACTACCCACATACAACAGGAACATTTTGCATTTGCACATCCTAAATAACTGAAAAGTAATTAAATGTTAACCCAGTTTGTTTTGGATAATATTCCTGGGTATCACCTATAACGAATTTTTGCCCCAGTCCCGAATGCTAGGTTTGTTCCGCTTAACCTCCAGCTTGTTCTGATGCTTTGAAAGTAAGCATGTACATAGGGTCTAAGATGTCTGTTGAGGCGTATTTGTTCCTCGTGTCAAACACGGAGTTACAATCGGAGGTTTTTAATACACTGGAACAAGTCAAAACCAAGAAAGCCTGTTAGTCTGCAAGAAGTTCCAGCGAAGTGTGCTAAGCTCTTTCAGACTTAATTTTATTTCTTTAAAACTTCTGTATTCATGACCTCAACAAACTTTGTACTTTGCGGTTATACGATTTTTTTCTGGCCAGAAAAATCATCACAGTTGTGTCAGTGATGTGATGGAAGTTATTAAAACAGCAACGTAACGAAAAACAACTAATCACCTTCATCACAGGGTTGCACAATAAGCCTCAAGGCTGCGGTGTGTCCGTAGCATCTGCTGCGGGGCCCTTCTCCATTAAAAAAAACAGCAACGTACTTTCAGATGCATAGATTCATGGCACTTTTAAGGAATATTTGGCCGCAGGAAGAATGTATTTATAAAGATGGGAGTCACAAAGTGCCAGAAGATAATTACTCTGATGAACAACATAAAATCGTAAAATTGTTCTGTCTCGAGTGTCACTTATTGTGCTATGAATTCTGTTAAGAAAGTTCTACAATTCAATTTTCATTTTAAGCTTCAAGAAAAAAGAGGTTTGGCCTATTCAAAAAATATGCTATATTCTTTCCGAAGACCAAATATACTGGACATTTTCTGCATTTTCTTGTAGGACATCTTTTAAGGCATTCCAATCTTATCTTGCGAAATAATTGTGTGAGTTGACAAAATAAACTTCACCTTTTGAAGTTGCTGACACGTATGTCCTTGCCCAGTAGAAGTCAGAAAATTCTATGAAAGACGCTTAAAGAGTATCAAGATAAAGAGGAAAAAAAACCCCAGCGCTCGTTTCCTTAGTGCAGAAAAGCTATTCATGTTGTTTACTGTATTCTTTATTTCAGCCGTTCTCTCTCCGCTTTTGCATCATTACAATTTTTATAGCTTTTGACTTAGTACCGAGAAAATAGTTGTTCGAAACACATGCTAATAGCTTAAATAGGGATTTCCTTATTATTATAGTTACTTTTTACACAAAATTTACTTTATAAAAATCCTTTATTTATATAACGAATGTGATGTGTTATTATATGACTAAATTTACGAAAAAGGATACTTGAGTTATTAACAAATACCTTCAGTATTACGAGAATTCCCAAGAATACCAAGTCTTCATTTCGTCAAGTTAAAAGATAAATATCTGTTAATTTAAAATATTAGACCTTAGACTAGCAGAAGTCGAAAATACCACAAAACACACGGTGCTTCCTGTAAACGCCTGCGCTGTGACTGACAGCACTGTAGAAAACAACTTTCAATTCCTTTGCCATGTTTATTTGTGAAAGAATAATCAGAATAATCTAAAGAATCCATCAGCACACTCGAGCGTTATTGATAATTGGATAACTCATTATAAATTGAGTCTAATCCAATGATGAAGAAATACTGTGCCAAAGTTGCATGTCAAGGATTTACATGCAAAATAGTTGCAATAAAATTTACAGTCATGGTCTGTCCGATGTTATGAATTGAATGCTACGCCTGTGACAACAGTGTTGCAACATATAGCGAAATAATATACCCAAGCATTTGTTCACGTCACAAGATCAGCAGTTGCTATGATATTGATATTGGATGCACCATAACTGCAACCTTATTTAGAATATCGTAATTAATTTCTTGGTTTTATTATTCACAATAATTTTGCATACCAGATTTTTTTGTTATTTTTTGCAGCAAGGGTGATAAAATTTTAGGCACAGTCTTGCCTTGAATGACAATTAATAACCGTACAGTAAGCACTGCATTTTGTCGTTTCATCTAGTTTCAATATATGACCAACATCGTCTGTGTGAGCACTTGATACAGACTCGAGCAGTGATGTGCAGTTTCAGGTAGGACTCGCATTGGTGGGCAAGTTATAAGAACTTTTCCTGAAAACAACTGCAGAATTCATGAATTTATTACTGAGTGACGGAGTAAAGTAATTTGTCCAGGCGCTGACAGAAACACGCGAGGAGCGTAGAGTTAGCGTACCACATATTAAAACCTATTCTTTTAAATTATTATAGTAATGAAACTGAAGCTGTTGGGCCTCTAGGACATGCAGAAGGTTGTAATGTTTACCAGAACATTGTACTTACAAGACTGAAAAGGATACGGTTTACCCACAGTGCACGGCTTTGTGCACCAACAACAGAATTACTTTAGGCACGAATGATTCTTAATGTTGTACAGAGGAGATGTGTGTTCAACTCAGCATCATACTTGACGGGGATTAAGGAATACTCTTTTGTGCTAGAGTGGGTCATCTCCCACATTATTACACCTTGATTCTCTTTGCGTGTTTCGTGTGCATTCAAAAGCTTGATACTTGCTCTCAAGAGTTTAGATCGGTTCATACCAGCACTAAACATAACGTATGTCTAAAAATAGTATTATTTTTCTGAGTAATCAGTAACTAATTCATTAACTTAATCCCTGACAGGACAACCCTGTATTTCCACCCCGCTAATAGCAGTGCCTCCCGCTTGAAACGATTCCAAACCACCTAATTGTAATTTGCGTTGTCACGAAGGCTAACAAAACTCCTCTTTACTGTTATACTCCTATCTCACTTGTTTTCAAATGGGCCCCTTTGAAGGTGTATTTTCACGAATATTCTCTCTGATTTTCTTATTTCTTCTATCAGGAATACATTTGAAAAATTACAGTGTCCTTTATTACTTAACATACTTCGGCCATAATTACAAATTACCAGTTTCTTCGTTGTGTTGACCTTATTTCTTTCATCTGGCATTAGCTTGATACCTTCTACGTCATTATATTCCTGTATTATTTCAAAATATTTAGAAAAGATTTTCTTGTTTTTCTATGAGAAAATTCCCTTACAGACACGTATCACATTTATAGCGAATATTAATTCTAGTAGGCTGTATATTTTAATGTGAGTAAAAGTCTGAGATGTCACGAATGCACCTTTTGAAACTTCTGTGTCTTGTATATACAAATAGTTTTTATATATATATATATAGTGAGAAGGATATTAAGTACTAACGTGCAAGTCGAAAGGTACTTAGAATGAAGAAACTAGTATAAAGGTGTTTAAATACATAGTTACCGATTAAAAAATACGTTTAAGATAAGGATTAATTCAAATTGTAGACCACTGAGAGAGACTGACTCCACATAATGTATGTAATTGAAAAGACACTATGAAATAAGTTGAGAATAATTATCTGTAATAACTAGTGTTGACACTTAAGTATTATTTCTGTGAGGAGAGGCGACACTCTGAAAAATGTACGTATATTTGCATTTCTGAGGAGCCGTTATTGCAAATGGGAAGCAAGGCAAGATTACGTTCTGTTAAGTGTAATATAAGCAGGTCTGCAGCGTTGCTTAAATGGAAATGTAATAGTGAGATTGCACACCAGCTTATCTCCTGCACTTCACACGTTCTACTTACCCGATTTATTTACTGTGAAGCGCAAGTGGCATCTGGGATGATTCACTAGCTGTGGGGCATGCTGGATGTTTCGTATGAATACATGTCAATCTTATACTAAAAACAACATGTCTTCAAACTAACATTCAGGCCTTTCCTTAGAATTCTCATCTTACATAAATCCGGCTCTTAATAAGTTGGGAAATTTAAATCCTTAAAAAAATCAGCACTTCGATTATCGTCAATTTAGTTTTTTTTCGGTAATTTTATGTTCCACAGGAGAAGCAACAGGAATATAAAGAAAACTGGATAATGAGGAAATTCATAGCGTATAGTCTTATTTCTGTCAAATGAATCCCTGGTGATGAAAAGAGCAGTAGAAGGAAGGTGGGGCATATAGCACAAATAGAGAAGGTGAGAACTATACGTAGAATTCTGGTTCGAGAAACTGAAACACGACGCCTCTTAGTAGACCTAGTCTTAGATGAGAGAAAACAAAATGAAATGGAATTGAAAGTAATATATTGCGAAATTCTGGACTGGATACATGCGGGTCAGGACGGGGTCCGCTTGTTGGCTATTTAGAACATGGTAATAAAATTTTGGGTTCCACACAGGGTGCGAAATTTCTTGCCAGTGGATCGAATATGAGCTTTTCTAGAAGAATTCTGTTCCAAAGATGAGTTAGATGTAATGTTCACAGTTTGGTTACTAGTTTTACGGGTGTTCCAGTAAGAAGACTGAAAAGCTAACAGTAATGAAATTCCTGGAGGATTGTTCCTGGAATACATAAGAATAACGACGTACTGTCCCATCCACAGGGATCCAATTAAGCATGAACAGCCACAATGCGAAGATAAATTGTTAACTGCCACATTACATGGTTCGGTTTTGTGTTTTGTATGGATGTACACCAGTTTTTAGGCGCGCTTGCAAAGTCGCCAATTGTGCTTATTAGCTTCGTCATGTCCCTCCGTCGATCCGTCTGTCCTTCTGTCAGCATGTGTCAGCGCGGCTCCCACTCGACGAATTTCCATGAAACCTGAATTTTGAGGACTTCATGTAAATCTGTCGAGTAAATCAAAATTTACTTAAAATGGGGCAAAAATATCCGGCATTTCACGTGAAGAACTAAGCACGTTTTATTGTTGCCGGCGACATTAAATCGCCACAAAAGAGCTCTTCGAGTGACATGCAGAGCCGAGGAGGTATAAAAGTTACTTGAAGGTGCCGCAATGGTACATCATACGTACATTGCCTACCTTGTTCATTTTATGAGAGAAATACGTTCTGTATGTCATTATAGCATAAACTTTTAAATTTTTTCTAGCGTAATATCAAAAGAATTTCAAGGAAGACTATAAGTTTTGTTTTGTGTTTGATTTAGTCCACTGTGAAGTTGATGCTTCGTGAACGTTGCGACTTTTGAGGTTATCGCAGTGGTCGCTAAAAACTATACCACCTTCTGGGATGTTACACATTATAAACTTCTAGAAATTTACCAACATTCGGAGACACCGTACCTCCATCTTCAGAGTACGCTTCTGTCCTGAAGATAGGGTAGCAATTTCGTCAGAAACGTTTGTAGGTCCCTACAAAACTTTATGATGTCACATCCCAGAAGACATTATACTTGAACTGAGCCGTTGTTTAATGGATGTTTGAAGTTCTTGACATTTGCCTGAGGAAAACAACGATCTGGCGCCCGGATGATACTATCTAGTGTACACTGCTTTGCATTTGGAACCTCTGACGTGGAGATGAGGAATGTTTATCCCAGCTGTAACAATAAATCATATTCCTGGAACGTGCGTGATGGACAGCTGCCCCAGTTGGGCAGATCCTACTTGCTGTTGGAAGCAGAGAGAGGGTACTTGTCACCAGCTACCCACAGTATGATGGATGGGGCACGTGCCTTTCCCACTGGCTCTTTGAACAAAGTTATTTCATCTTACTCTGTTATTTTAACAACTATCTTAAGTTTGCTTCTAGTAGAATAGATATGTCCAGCGTGGCAAATTCTACTTCCTGTTCGAGAAAGAGATATAGTCTACTCCATGTGACTTCAGAGTTTAAGGTGTGGTCTGTCAACAAGATAGTACTATATAATCTGTATGGTCTTACGATTAATAAGGCAGCTAGTCCACAAAATGAAATAAACACAACAGGACTGGATAGAACTCAACATAACAAAGGGACAGCAAAGAATATACCCTCCCATCTCCATACTAGTTCATAAAACGTATCTTCCTATATATCCCTGCTTTTCTTTTCGCGGGGATAGCATGTGCCAATGGGGTGCTGGTATTAAAGGAAGGAAACTTGCGCATAAAATATGTTATGCAAATGTTAAATGTAATAATTTTTTTAAAGAATGAGAACAGGTTTCAATAATTTATACCACACAGATATTCTGACAACCATAAATGGGGGCGTAAAATCATGCACTGAAAGATATTTCCGTCACGCAACTCTGACAGAGAACTGTATATAGTAATGGACGGAAAAAATATTATTGCATATTCATTTGTTCTCTAATGAAATTCCGCTTCGACTGGAACACATTTACCGACGTTCGGAATTAAGGAACAGCCTTCGACACGTCGGTAACCGTTAAAACAGTCAATAGGACGTAAAATTAAGGAACAGCCTTCGACACGTCGGTAACTGTTAAAACAGTTAACAGGACGTAAAATTAAGGAACAGCCTTCGACACGTCGGTAACTGTTAAAACAGTCAACAGGACGTAAAATTAAGGAACAGCCTTCGACACGTCGGTAACTGTTAAAACAGTCAACAGGACGTAAAATTAAGGAACAGCCTTCGACACGTCGGTAACTGTTAAAACAGTCAACAGGACGTAAAATTAAGGAACAGCCTTCGACACGTCGGTAACTGTTAAAACAGTCAAAACGACGTAAATTAAGAAACAGCCTTCGACACGTCGGTAACTGTTAAAACAGTCAACAGGACGTAAAATCCCAGAACGCTTGAATCTCCATCAGCAACGCCGTGGAAACATCAAAGTCACAAAAATGCTATTGTTAAAATGCACAGCTATAACATACTAAATGCACTTATCATTATCATGACACTATTAACAAACGTAGTGTAATTACACCGCAGGGATCTGAAACTTTGCCGTCAGTCTCTTACATGTAATGTAGGCCTAGTTGGCTGGTATGGAATTTTTCCAATACAGACAAAACCTTCCCAAGCAAACAACGTGCCATTAAAACTTACGAAGTTCCGGAGTTAGAAGCGGATTCGTACATTCCTGATTTCGGTAGCAGATGGAGGAAAGTGGTGAAACTTACTACCCCGTCGTGTTGTCTTCTGTGACAGAGCCTTTTACCCATTGGAAGAAGATTTCGTGGGCCACATAGCCGCTCATAACGCGATAGGGAAGAGAAACATTCCCTTTAGGGAATTGAACCCCGACGGTGCAGCCCATAGTCTACACACTATACTCACTGAGCTTTACTGGGTTTTAGATTTTTCTACTAGCAGTTAAAAGTACAAATTTCAAAAGTACGAATCTAAAATGCTATGGAATTGTTTTCGCAGAATGTTATCTTTCTGTGATTCCTGAGTGTAGCTTGTCTGGCACATTGGTGTCATTGCAATTTACTGCCGATATTCCTGTACATTTTGGGGAAAGAGGAACAAGTTTCAGATATGCAGTGGTTATGGGCACGTCGGGAATTTTGGATGCTCTCACCGATCCGCCCACTAGCGCAACAGTTTACACAACCGAAGGCTTCTTATTTGCCATGTGTCGCGCTCAGCGTAATATGTGACAACGTTGACTTTATCGTGCTTTAAAGTAGGGAAATCGCAAAGGTTAACTTTCTCGGTTCGTGTCGTGTAGTAGTTCCTTCACACAACTTGTAATTTTCTTTATACTTACTGTTTCAGTTTCACAACGAGAAAGTTGAACGTTCAAGACTTTCAGCAAGATTCAGTGTGAGGCCTTAGTTTAAATTTAATATCAAAGGGAAAGGAAGATATGAGAATTGTGTTTAAGGACTGTGTTCCTCAAGGTGTTCCTTCCCAGATTGTTAACAAGATAGTGATTCTCAGTTCTACCCGAAATTACCTGAATTAAAATAATTTCCCAGGCTGAGATGTTTATCCCTATTGCCTTCTCCATTCTGCTGTAGAATATGCCATTATGTTTTTACATGACAACCGGAAAGGATTGAAATTAATGGGACACATCTGCGTCTGGTCTACAGTGATGATGTTTATATAATGGTCTGAAGGTGAGTGTTGAGAAGGCTAAGTAGATATTAATGTCTTGTCAAAGGAAAGCAGAACAAAATTTTAGATCCTGGAACCATAGATGATAAATCCTTTGAAAATGTGTCAAATTAAAATATTTTGGAACGACACTAACAAATCAAAATTTCATTCACGAATAGATTAAGTCCAGATTAAGTTCCGGGAAAGCTCACAGAATTAAGTACAGATTTATGTCGTAAATACTTGCTACCGTTCTCTCCAAGATAGTTTGTCTTCCGTTCTGCTTCCGAGAAAAGTAAATATACAGAACTGTAAATTTATTTTATATTGTTCATACCGAGCTTTGTCGATAATCAAATCACACAATATTCAGTCCAACAGAATGCGCTGTATTGTTTTCAGATATTCTATACTACAATATCGTGTAGGATTGTAAGGTTGATAACAAGATATTGTAATATGGAATATCTGAAAACAATTCAGTGCATTTTGTTGGAGTGAGTATTGTGTGATTTGGTAATTAAATTTTTTGTGAGGGTCAGAAGCTTGGTGTCTCACAATGAGGGAAGAACAGCGACTGAAGATATTGGGAAACAGGTTGCTGTTGAAATATTTGAGTATTTGGAACTAAGGGGAGGCAGTAAGAAGAGTATGGAGGAGAATACATTATGAGGGGCTTTAAGGTATTTCCTGCAGTAGTAGTAGTAGTAGTAGTAGTAGTAGTAATACTGGTGGTGTTAAGTGGGAAAGGGGTATTAATTGGAGAGCTCGATATTAAATTGAGAACGACAGCCTTCAGGCGTCAAAAATTCTCTGAGACAAAGAGAAATTCACAGAAAGGCAATGAAAACTGCAGCAGAAAACAGTAACAAAAATTGAAACAAGGAAAGAATGTTAAATCTGAAAAGAATGTGAAATGAGAAGATCGATAAAATGCAAACTTTTGGGTGATATTAAGAAGTTGCCTTTGTTTTACCCATATATCTAATGCATACTTGCTAGGCAGTGAGTTGTAGGTGGAGTGGATATGCATTGGAGAGCTGGTCGCCTGCAGGAGCTTGGACAGCACGTTTAATACTCACACTTAATGAATATTCTTATTGTAAAGTACTAGTGGCCGTACCGAAATTCACGAGTTTGCGCAGAAGTGAGGTCAAATACAGCAGTTTCAAAAGGCCTTTAATGGTCGACACATAATAAATATTAATATTACGATGTGTTAATGGTCTTATCGTAATCAGTGAGCTTTATACAAATGGCAGGTTGACTAAAGCAGCCTGGACAATGTGCTTAATGGTCCATACTTGATAAATAATATTGATGTATGATACTGCTGTCTTGTCGAAAGCGGTATGCTATGTGCAAGTATTGAATGAGACATTACATGTGCAATTTGCCAATAGCTACATCTTTCATCAGGGCAGATTTTTTTCGAAGAAGAGAACAGCGAAATGCAGTGGTCCTTAAATTAATAAAATGAAAGAAAGTTTAAAATAACTTCACAATATTTATTGAACGTATGCTATACCAAGTTTATTAGAGAGGCGCGCAACCAGAATTTTTTATTTGAGAGGGGGGGGGGGCTGAACCTGAGGCTAAATATAATTTGTTTAATTTTAAAAACATGTTATAAAAATTATGACATAAGTATAACTGTAACATAACATTGTTCGCAACTGCATTTATGTACATATAAACAGGGTCGGCCCGAGACATGTGGGCGCCCCGGGCAGGCCAGTACTTTGTTGCCCTAGGCCTAGGACAGGGCTGGCGAACCATTTTAACGGCGTGTGCCCAAATTGTGCATAATTTTCCGACAAATTATTTCGTGTGTGGAAACCTGAGTTTACTGGCACAATATTTCCGATTCTTTTAGTGACGTCTTAGCGCCCCATATAGGTTAGCGCCCCAGTCCGGTCCTGCATATAAATGTAACTACACGTTCCATAACTCGTTAACTAAATTTAAATCACAAGTCTATCTTGTTTTTAAGTTCATCTGGAACTTCTTACGTTTATTTTATTTTTCAAAATTCCAATTTACTAATCTTTAGTCGATTTCAGTGAAAGGTAAATCGCGTAATACGTTTGACATCATCGTGTGTACAAAATCTGATCTTTTTAAAAAAAAATTTCAATTTTTTGAGGGCTGTAGCCCGTCATTCCCCCCCCCCCACCCCACCCTCCCATAGCTTTGGTTACATGCGTGTTAATAGAAATATGTCCCGTAATTTCGGCAGAGACGGATAGAGATGACAGAATCAGTAGGCTAAGCAAGTTTTCATTTCTTTCGAAACGCAGCTGTAGTTGTGTGTAGGAAAGAAACCGGCTTCGTATTAAGAGGACGTTCCGCGGAAGAAAGCTGTCTATAGTGCGACTGTAATACTGTCGAGTCATCGGGAATTACTTATGTTAGAGACAAGTGCAATGAAGCTTCTTGGACAGGAACTGGGAGGAGACGCACAGGTGGGATGGATGACCTTACTGTTTGTATATTTCACTGAGTACTACCGATTGATCTCGTGTCGCTAAAGACGCATTTATTTAGCACAGAGTCATGAGCTTGTCTCCCGGTGGATATTCATAATGTTGTCTTCTGGTTTGTAACATCTTGTGTAGTAGTAGGTGGGTAACAAACACGGGGAAGAACCCGCTGGTGAACAGTATTTGTAAATAACTTGTGCCATTGATTTATTGTAGGGATTTCAACCGATTACTTTTTGTTTTTTTTTGTGAATCACTGTAGCTTAACAAATTACATCTTTATGGCCATATGTTTTAAACAGAACATCAAATTTTATGTGAAATATCTGTGTCCAGGTTAAGTATCATGTGTGAAATATAAAATTATGAATTGCGAGAATGTCAACCGGGTTACCTCAGCAAGGTAGACTCGTAACTTCTACAACTGAAAGAGCGTTCTAAAGTTACCTGAGAATAATTGAATCTACAAGATTTTCTCCGACGAGGATTGCTTGCAGAATATGGAAGCCAACAATGAAAGAATATTATCTACTGAATTTATTTAGATTCGTTGTCGAAAGTATGTAGATTATAAAGGTATTTTTACGATCGGAGCGGAAAACTACTTACTTTCAATTATCAGTGAAGCAGTGGACGTTAATTTTTAATGCAGTGGACGTTAATTTTTAATTTTGTGCAAAATTCTGAAGTGGTTTTTAAAAATGCAGGGATGGTTAAGTATGACGTTTCCTACTGTAATGCGAATGTAAATCCCCTCCTTACAAAGTAGATAATTCGTTTGACATAAGTTATACACACACATGCACACACGATATTCTTTTGTAAAGTGTAGCATTGAGAAATGCACATAGCTAAAAGGGTCAACCTTCAAAAGTATTTACTTTACGAGTAGCTAAATTTCCACATGCAATCCGCGTGCAAGAGACATGACCATACCTTCTGCAGCACATCTCGTTAAAGCTAAGGTCAGCCCAGTGCTTAATTAATCACACACCATGAAGACGCATGTTATGTAGGTACACCTCCATCCATTCTTAATGCCCATGCTAGACAGAGGTGAGTGTTAAGATTCATGGTGTTCTCGTGCTTCTTACTCAGGGTGGAATCTAGAGACGGGCCGGAAGTTCAAATGAAAAATTCAAATTCCTGCACCTGCTTAGAATCGCAGACATGTCGTCGAGCCCGTGGGTAGTAAATGTGGCAACAGAGGTATCCCGTTTTGTTACAATTCCTGTATCAATGAAATTAAATTTTGAATAAAAGTTCACGATCAGAAAATTCAACTTGCAGTTTTACAAACTCTGCAGTTTTATAAATGGTCATAACCTTACTATTAACAATAACAGAAGCAATAATTAACTATGAATTTTCTCACCTTCAAACTTGTATTTATGCTTTGGAAGTTCAGAATTCGATTCTCGTCAGAGACACGTCATAACGGACATTTTCGGAGTTCATCTCAGCGCATCAAAGCAAATGTTTTATAATGTTAAACTATTTTCTTTGCATCCTTAGCTAGTGTCAAATCCGCACTTCAGTAGGCCTACTAATGACACTACTTTATCATTTTATTCTTACTCTGCTCTTATGGGTTGTTATGGTACGTGAATGCTACAGCTTTTCCCACATATTATTAGTTACATAATTAGGTTAGATATGTAACCGTACATGGCAGTTCAGCAAGTAGCAAAGTCAGCAGTAGTAATTGTATAAAATGCCTTAGAAACAAGACACGGTCTTGAAGATTTTGGAGCGTGAAGTTACGCATTAAAAGTCGACCGGAGGCCCGTAATGCCATTACGACGACGAAATGTTCCTCTAGTTTCGAACCTGAGGATGAAATTTGTGTTTAGAACTTAGCAACATGTCCATCATACAGTATCCTGAAGTACGCGATGACTTGACCCGGACTGCCGTACAATCTTAAGGGTAGTATAAGCCAAGTGTTGTTTACAGATTATTGTATTTATGAGTGTCAATGAAAGAAAACTCAGATGGACAGTGTAATTGATAGACATTATAAATTTCCCCTTACCCGACCCAAATAGAGAGAATCTTAAACTGTGTAGTACGATTGTGAACTTACCCATTGCATCCGAAGAAGTGGACTTCAGTTATTAAATAATGGCTGCTACAAAAGGCGCAAACTTACAGTGTAGGACCATAAGAGATGATGCCAGCGCCATCGGAAGTTTTGAACCTCTCCATAGTGGGTGGAGCGGGGTGTGTGGGCTAGACATTTCCTCCCGTAGGCAGACTGAGGACGCAGTAGGGCTGTTTGTAGGCGAAATACTGATGGTGTGAAGCCCCTGAAATCGGCCCAAGCTGCATCACGTTTTGACAGGGGACGAACCCGTCGGTTCTACCCTACTTCTTTATGACCCATTTTAATATTATCCTTTCATCTGAGCCGAAATCTTGCACGTAGTACAGTAGTCAATCTTTTCTTTAGTTTTTTTTTTTCACCGAAGCGCTGTACGCATTTCTCGTCTCCCCAGATACGTGCAGTTTCTCCAAAATTTGTTACTTTTTCCTGAGCACCCTGTTCTCGAACTCCCTCGACTGACATTCTTACCTCAGTGTGAGAGACTAAGTATCACGCGTGTATAAAACAACAGGCAAAATTTTACTTGTGCATAGGAGTGTTTCATTAAAACTGCGTCATATTGCTTACCGAGTTTATTTCTGTTTGCTGTAAATGTCTCCATACCTTTCGGCTACATCCTGCCACTCCTTTGTTTACCGCATTATCTTTGTCCTCTCCGCATGGCTAAACATTCATCTGTATGTATGTCTATTCATGGCAGTTGTCACTGATTTTCTTAATGAAGTTTCACGTTTTTTTTTGGGAAGATTCCAGATCAGTACTACAGCGCCACTTATGGTATGCTTGCACAGTTCGGAAACTATAAATGTATAGGGACAACTGTACCTAGTTTATTCAGGTCGAACTTACGCGATTTTCACAAAAGCTGCTTGTCATATACAAAATATGTAGGCCGTACTTGGCACGATATAAAGATCTCATAAACACACTATTTCCATGCCGATAATCTTTACTGAAGTACAGGGAAAGTAATATTTGACGCTTCATAACGTAAGTAGATTTGTAACAACATTTCTGGAACGTGACCGGACGGACTGCCCATATTCATATGCTTTCTGCGCGTTCATGTATTGTTTAAAGTACGTTACATTTAATGACGCGAAGAAGATAACGGGAACATCATGATAGTATGATTACAAGATTGCTATCAGCAACAAACACACATTGAAGCCAATGAGACCAGCAAATTAATATACTTAGCACATTACTTACTTTCCAGTTTAACCCTTTAAAGACGAAACGTAATCTGCTTTATTTAAAGACCCAGTTCGTACCGCGCAGTAAACACTCTCCATCTCGGTTACAAAACCCTATCAGTTAATGTTGCATAGGGAAATAATCGCCGTTTGTTCTGAGATCCATACAACAAACATAAATATACTGTGTGGACAGAACGTAGAACTGTTGAATATTAAAGCTGATGGTAGGTACAGTGAACGTTAGGCTTTAAAAGGTTAAAGTGCATATTTCTACTCTAGGTTGATATAGATTAAACTGAAGCTATATGCTGGCCATGATCTCTCTTCCACAACCGTGTTAATTCTCAATTGTCAATCGTTAGCCATAAGGCCTGTGTTTAAAAAGCGACAGATTTCTGTTCTGTCAATACTCTTTCATTATGTAATAATTCATTGTCCTTAGTAGCTAGAAATAGACCAAAAGATGGCAGCAATATACAGCGAGGAGCTGTAAGTAATCTTCAGTTAGTATGGCAGTCTCGACTGTTGTAGAAAAACTGTCTTCCTATACCTCGTATTTAGCAACACCACATGCTCTAGCAAACTGTCTTTCCATAACTGTGAATATTCTGCGAAATCATGATTTAACGTATCCCTCGGTGGAGATCGGCTGATGCATCTTCTGTGGAAACCGTAGTTAGAGTTGAGAATTTTCAAATTTTTCGTGTCTTGAAAACACTTGTGAAAGAATTTTATATTTTTCATTAACTAAGAATAAATATTCAGATTTATAACTTGTACTATAGTATTGAAAACAAAATATAATTATTATTGTGGTCAATATACTAATGCTAGTTGTCAAAACACTTTTATTCGATTTGAAATTATTCGTACACGGGGCTACATATTTTGTTACTTTGAATTGTAATCTCACTGTATTATGCCTGATGTCCGTTCAGTTTCTGACTAATTGTGTTAAAAATTTCCAACCGGCCTGTTAACCCTTGGGGAGACAATTGCTCGTACACAGGGTGCTTACTGTGTGTGCCCCAGAGCCTGTGTGGTAATGGAAGGTAAGTCACACTATTGCCGGGAATTGAACGCGTGTCCCCAGTCAGTATATTAAGGCATTCCGAATTACCTTTAACTAAAGCATGAGTTCGTCGTCTTAAATTCATTTTGCCTTTTTCAGGATATCTTGTATTTTTACGGTTCTGTGAAGTTATTACAATTTTATTAGCCCCTAAGGTATTGTGTCTTGTTTTTGTGCCGAGCTCGTTAATTTGCTTGACCTGAAAGCAGCACTTGTGTACGCCCGTGGCAATTCGCTTCATTAGACAATAAAATGTGTTTATTGTATTCCGGCCGCGTCATCATGCTTCAAGCACTCGATTCCAATAATTCCAACCACGTGGAATTTTGCAAAACGGTGAGGGTTGGGTTGTATGAAAGTCATTGGCCTGTGTCGGCGGTATTCAAAGTTTAACGTTCCACGAAACCTGTCCTTGAACACTCAGAATACGAAAACTTCCGTAAAGTTTGGTATTACGGAGTACGTCAAATTTAACCGGCTGTAAGTCGTCAGTGATTTTATTTATTATGTTCAAATCTGTGGCAGACCACACTTGTTTGTTGTAATTCAAACATTTAAGTTCAGGATTTTCTTATTTACAGTGCTTTTAATTACAAAATTTGGTTTTCTAAATGGTTGACTTACTCCTCGCTACCCGTGAGCAGTGTATTATGGGAAACATTTTTTGTCTGTATACTGAGAAGGCTACAGGCTGGGCGATCGAGGAAACTGGGTTTGATGCCCTGTGGAGGAAACAGACTTCTTTGCTCTGAAACCCACCTGTACGCCAATCAAATTGTTTTTGGGGTATCTTTCTTGAGGATAATAATAATAATAATAATAATAATATAAATAATAATATAACCTTCAGTCCCACCATGTCGTACATGTTTCTTGGGAATAACTTTCCGAATTTGTCACTCTGCTATTAAATAAGGGTGTATAGTATTATTGAAGTTGTATTAATATTATAATACAAGCAGCGTGTTAAAAGTTTAAAATGCTGCCTCCAAACATCTTGAGAAGATGGAATTTCCTTCGGGGTTTAATGGAGTGGAAAATCCAATATGTAAACACTCCGTTTATGCTCTAGGACAGTACGATCGTTCATGCACCGTACACGGAGTGTTTACATATCGGATTTTCCACTCCATTAAAACCCGAGAAAATTCCATCTTCTCAAGATGTTTGGATGCAGCATTTTAAACTTTTAACACGCTGCTTGTATTACAATCTGAATACGGTTTTAATAATAATAATAAAAATAATAATATACAATAATTTAATAGCAGAGTGACATTATTTTACATATTTCAAGCATTTGCGATAGACAAGTCACATAACAACGCTGTAGGTGTGTATAGTTTTGAATATTACGATCGACAAGTCACATAACTCCCTGAGCATGGCAACAGGTTGTAACCGAAACATATAGGAGTACTTTTGTAAATCAAATATTGGTGCAGTTGGTAATAAACTTGTTTATGTTTGGCTTAATATCTTTACGCATTTCACTCGCAGCCCTTCTTCAACACCTGAGTACGTCGCATGTGCCCAGTTTTACCATTCCAACCACACTTGACGCAACTTTCAAAAGCTGTGGATTTCGATATCTTACGGTGCAATAAATTTAAGTATGTGAGATTTGATTTTCTCACGGCGGTAACCGTGAAGGCTAAGCTCTTCTCGCACGAGGAAACACATACATCGTTGGCATAAAATTACCTGAGGCATTCATGCAAATCTCTGAAGTGACTAAAGTACCCCTCTCCTCCGAAGACAAGCCTTCAACTTGACTTTTTCCTCTGAACCCAAACACTTTGATCGGCGTGTTTTGTATGGTAGAAATGCCACTTTAAGTACCATTGTAAATGTTACCTGGAGTGAAAATGCATTTGCCAATCAATGCTCTGTTGCATTCCATTGTGTGAACAAGGGATGTGGCTTGAATTGAAAGCCGACAGAGTTCTGGGTGCCTCTACATGAAACACATAGAGCCAGCTTTACCACCAGTTCTTTTTGGCCTTACTGAGATTACGGGATGTATTGTTCCTGCCCGTTGATCAGGACGCCAGCCTTTTCAGTTCAGTGTGTATCACAGGTCACAGGTACGTGCGCAGCGAGCACATATGGAAGTTGCGGGTGAAAAACGAATCCTGTTTTAATCCCTTTACCCAGCAATTTAAAAAAACACGGCTTTCTGCTGAAACTAAATTAATCTACAAGAATTATACATAGCCTGGAACAAAACACCATGATAGGGACTGTGCATGTAGCACGAATGGGAGATATAACAAATATTTAAAAATTGAAGACGTAAGACCTAACAGGAATAGACCACTTGAAAGACGGTGGAGTTGGCGGTTGTAAACAGAATTCATGTTTTTGGGATATGTTTTGAGTGGAGGCCATACTGACTATGCTAATGGAATTTGAGGTTACGTAGCAGACGCGTGACATTTTGATATGCTCCATGTAGGTATGAGAGCGAAGTTTATTCTTCGTTGTGAATAAGTACTGTAATTTGATTTTACAAGACACCAGAGTTCCGCAGAGGCTGTATGGTCCAATGACAGAATAAGTAAGAAGAAGTGGAAGTCACGTAAAGAGTGGCTTCTTAAGTTATCCTGCTCACATACTGTCATTCGGAACCTCCAAGATAAAAACAGATGCACTTGTGGGAATGGACATACTGAGAGTAGAAGCGGTAAGTGGATACCTGCTAGACTGAGAGTACTGAGCTACCGACAGCGTCATTAATAAATAATAAATAAATACATAAATAACATGGACGGATAATATGGATTATTACTAATGAAAAGCATACTTTACAAACAAAGAGTTTTCATCCGGCTTAAATTATGTCAGACCGCTCAGAAAAATTGCCTCAATATTCGCTTTGTTATTATTATTGAGAGATTGAGGTTATCCCAGCGGTGTTGTTCAGGATACAGGACTTCTGGGATGTGACGCTGTGTCGCTTTGTGTCTTCCGACGTTTCGAAGGAACATATTTCCATGATCGTCAAGGGTTGAGGGCTTGTCGTTGTTATAATTATCTAATACCCCCTCTATAAAGCACCAAGCAGGAAGCATAATGTAATGCAGATGCCGTCTACATACGGGTATCTTTGTTCTCCACTAAACGAGAGTATCGATTAGTAACAATTCTGGAGATAATTGAGCGATATCTCGCCACAGTTTTTAAGTGACATTTTGAGGCTAAATAGCCGTCCGCCGCGAGCAAGATCCGGCTGTAATATAAGAGCCCACTTTACCTGTTTCCTGTGGTTACACAGTGTTTAGGCCTCTTTACGCACAACGATTGTCTCTCGTCATCGGTGCTGACCGACATTAGAAATATCTTGTTAAAATTTCAGATCGCTGGATTTTCGAATGTGCTTTAAGTCAAAGAGGATGTGTTATTATCCAGTTGGTTGTTGTACAGTCTCTTCCAGTCTGAGAGTTATTGCGGGGAATTATGGAGGACGTGATATTTAGGTCACGTTTTGTAGAGTGTGTTTCCAAACAGGTCAGTTGAATCCCATTAACAAGATCAGCTTTCAGGAAACTAACACATTAAATAATAATAAGATAATAAGTTTAAATTGCTTTGTGTATTTAAAAATATAACTGACGTTTAGCATAACAGTAAAATAAACTGTAACTATTGACAGAAATTTAAAATGGCAGCCGGATTGCATATCAGCTCCTGCATTACAGTTTGGATAATAAAGTAACTCCCCTTGCACACTCCCTCAGATTTCACGCCGAAAACAACAACGGAGGTTACTGACGTTTTTTTGCTATGTCTGTATTCAAGTGCCAAGAAGATGAACCTACATATACCACTTCCACGATTATCCACTGGCTTACTTTCAACTCATTCGAAACTAACCGACATCTGCAGCCGGAAAAATGTCATTAAACAACTTAAGAACCAAACGAAAAGCATGTCACAGAAGCACAGAATTTTTATGTGTGGCTGCAGCAAATTCAATTTAATTTCGCTGCAGGTTAACGATACGTTCACTTGACTCCATGTGGCATTATGCATGCAGAGGAGTGTCCATGTAATGAGGGAATCGACACACCGGCACAATACAGTGCGTTATTTGTTTTGAATAACAAAGGCCACAAATACATGCATGAGTGAGCGCATAGTGAACACTTTGTCCCTCGACAGTGTTTATGGAATGGTGATGACTAAGTCTCATGGGAGAGGTTGACAATACGTTACTCTCTTAAAGGACGTGCAAGACAGCCATTAGAATTTTATATGAATTGAGAGATGTCTTCCTTCTTCTCTTTGCTGGTACACACAGTTTTTGTTTACTGGAATGTGAAAGACCGTGGTCCTGTACAAATTTACCTCGTTCTAGCTCCCGAGTAACTCGGTGAAAAGGCTGGTTACCGGCTGAACGTGCACTGTTCTGTTTCCAGCAGCTGAAGATTCTGATTCTTGGTCGGCCTTGGTCGGCCCAGCTTTTTAAATAAAGGTTTATGAAGTACATTTTTAATAAAGCACACAAGTGGGTCAGTACTTAAAAAGATATAATGATATTTGAAATATTAAAATATTGGAAGTAGAAATCCTGATAAAGGAGCAGCCTGTGATGAATTGCAAATCCTGATAAAGGAGCAGCCTGTGGTGAACTGCAAATTAAACGGCTAAAGATAAAGACGTTCCGAAGGTCTGTGTTTGTACAGACTGGCTAATATGTGTCCAGTAAGTTTTAAAGGTTTAGATATCTTCACATCAGAGTAAGTTTATCACTTCAGGCTGACGGCAAGTACAAGTGGTGTGTTTCAAAACGTGATGGCTTAGAGACCTACGCGGAATTTGTGATCTGTACTGCACCTGACAGTTCTGCACTGTTGTCAGAAGAGCATTTCAGGTCGTACTCCAACAAGTCGTGTGAAATTTCGCCGCAAATGATTACTTTAACTTGAATAGTATACAGATATCATTTCAGCCTTTTATACGTGGATAATAAACGTCTACAATGATACAGATTTCCTTCATGAAATTCTTAAGAGTTAGCTAATCACCACCGCTAGACGTGATGCAATCCTCATGCGGGAATTAAGTGATCGGCTTCTGACACAAGCCTAGGGCTTTGGAAAATAGTGTTTACGAACTTCATACTAATACTCTGTCGCACCATTTTATAAAGCACGCGAAGCACTCTCTAGAATATAGATACAAAACTTGCATTCATTAAATAGCGACACCGAAAAAAGCAATATCCCCAGCTGGTTGAGGTACGTCAGAGAATAAAGATCTTCACAAACATAACAAGTTGAATCCCACCAGCAGCCGTCATTTTAGAGGCTGAGCTAATTATAAGTCTCCGAATTTATCTGATCTATCCAACGACTGCTCGATATTCCCTACGTAGTGGTGGTATTCTAATCGTCCTTAATGGCCTTCCTCCCTGTCCACATTTCTTTTGTTTCTTGTCTGAAAACTGTAATAGTTTTATACTTCTCCTCTTTCTTCTTATAACTCGTCATTTTGGACGTCAATTTATACATTCTTTGTTCTTATTTTGTTTCTTCATGTTTTTATAGCCGCAGTCAGCGTACAGTCACAGTCGAAATTAATTTGGGATTGAAACGAGTTTAATTTCTTTTTCACATTAAATAAACTGGTCTTTTATTGAGTGTATAAATCGGCATTAATATCCAAAGCGAGATCACTGCCCTGAGTTTCGATAGCTACAATTGAAGGTAGACAAAAGCTCAAACAATAAAGGCTGGTTGTTTTGCTTTTCAGACAAACATAACATTCGAATTTCGCTCGTAATTTAGATCACAGTACAGTATTAATTTTATTATTAGCATAAAATGAACTAATTATTCAATTTGCAGCATATCTATACGCAGCATACGTAACGTTGGAGCAGTTTTTAAGCGTCTTCCAAAAAAAAAAGCCATTGCTGTTAGGCCTAAAGAAACAAATGACGTACATGTCAGGTACGATCGATCTATCTGATGTAGGCTGCGCCTTAATTCGAATTATTTCTTTACTGTCGACGTAATCTGTTTTTGTTAATGAACGGAAAATTGTGGAAGCATTTAAAATATCTGATGCGTAATATTTTGGTACCTACAAGTATTCCTTCGGCAGACATATTCCTAAATCTCCAAGATAAATATTCATATTCTGTCGTCGAGATGAGAGCCTACAGACGCTAAAAGCGTTTAGAATGATGCACGGTTGTAAAAATGCGTGTAACATATACATTTTGAATGCCGATATTGTTTTTCCTATTTCAGGAGTTTGCACAGATGTCGTTACAGGGCCTGGAATTATAAATGTTGTAAATACATTGGCGTGACAGTGACTGTACAGCGTTTAATGGGGGATAAACATGTGTAAAAACACACAGACGTCCGGCGCACTCGAAGTCTGACTTACCTGTTCTAGATAACCATAAATAGGCTGAAATGGCCGCAAAATTATTCAGTCTGCGAGTTTAGAATTTCTGCAGTCACTAAAATTCCTCAAAGGTGAAGATTCTAATTCTGATACTGACATTTTTTAATTATATTTTTGGAAATATATATAATACTTAGACGTTAGACTCTAATTGCTAAAAAGGAAATGTTTAATAAAGGCTGAAATCTTATATTGTTAACCAAATTATATTTGGTGAATAGTGCAAATCATAAAGCGTTTCTTTATACAGTTTTCTCCAGCTTGCTCTTACTATCCCCGTCTCCGGTACAAGAGACGTCGCAACATAAGTAGGGGCATTATTCTGACAACTCTCGCTAGTCGCTTCACGTCGTTTCTCTGAACATACAAAACTTCAACATGCAATGAACAACGCGTTTGTTCGGTGTGCCGCGTGTCTGCAAGTATAAGTAAAACATTTCTCGACATCGCTTTTAAATAGCTTACGTAAGTAAGACCATAATATTAATTGTAATATTTGTACACTGAACTAAAATGCGTCGAGTCCGACACACGGCAAATTAGAAAAGTGGAGAGCCCTGCACTGCCTGCCGTTCGCGAAACAATCTGAGAGTTAAAGCCATTTGTCATATAAAATAATATCCATCTATAACGGTGTAACGATAAAAGCCATATACTTATTACGAAAGTTATTAAGACAATTTAGAATATATTCGGTATTTTATGTCATCCTGTAAATTATATCTTTATTTGTTACTATTATTGCTTCTGTTGGATAGAATCAAGTCGGACAGAAAGAATAATCAGAATAATAAAATGGAATTCCACTCTCCTATTTCTTAATGGCTCTAATTAGTCACTGTCGCAGTATAGGCTATTAGCATTATTTTTTTTGAGCTGACAGGATTGAAGAAAGTTCTGGTGATACGCCTTCTAAATACGAGTGTGAATGGAAAGAAGAATGTTTTCTCGCAATTATCCATTTCGGTCGGATTTAATAAATGAGCAGGCCATTGACGCTGACTGCCTTCAACGCTAAATGGTTCATTTTCTTTTCTCCGCATTTGGCTTTTCTAGAGTTTATGCTGTAGCCAGCTATCTACGAATGTGAAAGTGAGAAAGACAAACATTTATTAGGCTCCGATATTAAGAAGTATGATGTTTCCGGGAAGTGTGCATAAAATGTTGTTACCTGTCACTCAAAAGGAGCGCGATCCGTAAGAAATGCCTTGTGTACGAACTTTATAGGCCTACTATTAAGGTCGTTCAAACGTGGAAGAAGTTTGTGTTCGTGAGCTTTTTCTTTTCCATTTGTGTGTCTGATGCCGGGTATTCTGAGACTCGTTATTTTCTTCAGTCCCTTCACGCAAATGTTAGATCACGGCCACTTCCACCTCTTCCATCTTCATCACTCATATTTTATCCCTCCCTTTTCAGGTGTACAACGCATGCAGTTTGCAGGGTGCTCTTACAGAGAAACAAAAACAATGCGAAAGGAATTTGCTAGGCAATGATCGTATCGTATGTTTACTATCCAGTTTTTGTCAAGGTTGGAGCAGTTGATAAAGAGAGGCATTTCAAACACCTTTCGAAACGAGGTGTCACCTTCTTCATTGGTGGTCAGCGTCACTATTCCGTGTTGTGGTGACAGCAAGTTTACCTTTCCTCTGCTGGACGTTTGGACCAGCCTACACTTTATTCTGTATCGTCCAGTATTGGACTGGGTCTGATTAGGTCCAAAGTATAAAAAAATAATAATTTTCACACCTACTGTGTGAAATACTTTGCTAGCAAACTTTCCCAATATCTTCCTCCAAGATAAAGTATAAAATGTAATGCAACGCCGATTTAAAAACAGTAATTATCTTTGGCTGCTTCTTGTCTTTCTCTCTTCTTCTTTTGTTTTCATCTCCTGTACTTAATTATTTTGTTGTCTTTAAAGAAAACCCTCGCCAGCCGCAAAATTGGCGTTCATGAAAATCGCTGTGATTGGCAAAACCGTGGTATTGTGAGAAACTGGGGATTATGGAAACTGGCACCGCCTTTAACACTCGTCGAAGGTTACGTTTTCCAACTTTCGTAACTGAAGAAGATGTATTTAATAACACGTTCAAAATAAATTAGACCTGAATTATAAAAATGTGTAGCAAGGAGACGAACCTGCGGTGTTAATCTGCAAGGTAGAAAACAGGATTTGAATGTGATAGCAGAGCTGTCGTCATAAACATACACCCATTTGTACAGAAGCCACCGAATTATTCATGGCATATACATACAAACATGCAAGTATACCTAGGTTGGCAAAACTGGACACAAAATGGGAACTGCGAGGTCTTGGAATGTGATTTGCTAGATTAGATTTTACTGTTTAGATTTAGTAGGCTAAATTGGTGACGGGATGCGCCCAGACTGATGTGTCTGGCCACTCTGTTTTGATCCGAACAAAATGAATTCTCAGAAGAGGCTAAACACGACACACTCCGAAGAATTATAATTATAACCATGCATTCAAGGTAGCAAGTCGGACTTGAATTCGCTTTGGTGACAGCACAGTCCTTTATTAAAGATGAATAGATTTTCATTATAAGGTCGTAAAATCACGTATCAAATTGACGATTTTGGTGGCAGTCTTATTCATTGCCATAAGAAATTTGATGACTATTCTTTGCTCAATTTCTTGTATCAAGCGTGATTGCGGCAAGGTAAAAAAATCCACTTAAAATCTTATTACTCCACACTACATCAATGTCACGTTGCGTGGTTTGGTGGTGGCTAGTATATAGGTGTGTTTACTTTGGTAGTCAACGGTCAAGGTCAGAAGCTGCCCGCACTGTCTCGTTACTTAATACCCACAGCTCTTACCATTATGTTCTGTATTGCAAGTATCCCCCTCCCCCCAATGGCTCGACAGCCCCTTCGGGGCCTAGGCCGCCACATTTTTCGAGGCTTCACGATTACACTTTTTAGATACACCACAGTCGGTAGGACTCCTCTGGTCGAGGGACCAGCTCGTCGCAGAGACCTCTACCTGACAACACACAACACTCACAAGAGACAGACATCCATGCCCCGGTGGGATTCGAACCCACAATCCTAGTAAGCGAGCGGCCGCAGACCCACGCCTTAGACCGCACGGCCACTGAGATCGGCATTGCAAGTATTACCCTAGGAAAAAAATTCCTAACTAAAAATAAATGTAAATGTGATTCACGAAAATGTTATAAGTTAAAAAATGAATATCCGAAGCATTGTAATGAGCGGTTTATTGACGACGCTATTTGAACTGCAGAATTTCTTTTTATGGAGAAAGGCCCTGCAGCGGATGCTGCAGAAGCACCGCAGCCTTAAGGCTCGTTTTGCAACCCTATGATGAAGATGATTAATTTCTTCCGTTTTTCCGTGTAATGGAGCACCGGTGGAATGAAATTCACAGGGGAAAACCGAAGTACTCGGGGAAAAACCTGTCCCAGTGCCACTTTGTTCACCACAAATCCCACATGGACTAACCCGGGATCGAGCCCGGGCCTCCGCGGTGAGAGGCTGGCGACTAATCGCCTGAGAACTGCAGAAGTTACTAAGTACGAAAAGAAATAGGGGGATCTTATATTACTTAACGCCACTGTAAACACTGCGAATGTTATTGTCGTCACAAATAGTGCGGGACGATTTCGCAGTTCCAGTTGATAAAGGGCTGAAGAGGAGGAGGTCGTGACCCATTTTAAGGCACTAGGACAGAAAGAGGAAAAGCAAAGACTGCTTTAGTCAAAATAATTTTGCGCCTCGGACGAGATTCAAGCTAGGCGCCTCCTAAATACAAGCCAGGAATTTTACCGTTGCAGCGAACTTGCTCGGTTGTGTGAGAAGAGAAGGTGAGTAACCTGTATGTGATGAAATGGAATGTACAGGGAAGGATGAGGTCATGGCATGAATGCAACCCTAAAACACGGTCCTCAAAATACCTCAAGCTGTTGCCGCTTTATAAATTTGATCGGAATGGAAGTAAAGAGTGTCATTATTGTATTTTACCTGTTCGGTAGTCACATGATAGGAATGTCTGTATTGTTAGCACAGGTCTACGTCTTCGTAGTAGGAGTTGACAATCTTGCAAGCCTGTATCACGTGTAATTAATTGTGTTTTTATTGCAATTTATCTTGCATGAATCACTATCATAAATATTACTGCTGGATTTTTGTTGTTGTTAAATATTGGCTTACCATCTCTTTACACCCATCAAAAGAAAAACACCTCTTATTTACAATGTTTTAGCATGTGACTGCACCTTGCAAATAAAATTCATGTCCTACATACACACTGATGCTGGTACAGTACAGTCAAACTGTCTGTGTAAGAGTATTAGACATTGCCATAAAGGTGCAATACGACGTTCAAGTTGACTGGCCACGTAAGTTTTAGATAACGAAATTGTTGTTTGCTTGCTTGCAGTATTTATTTCCAGTAATTCTGTAATAGCGTTGAAGAATGTTGTTACAATTACGAGAAGTTAAGCTATGAGGAACTAAACAAGATTGAAGTAAATTGTGGCGAGGAACGCTCGTAGGAGCAATTATCAACCACATGAACGGATTATAGGTGTGTCAGACTTCAGTCGCTCGACTGATATACATTCCTAGCACGCAAATTAAAGTTAGGTAAAGACAGATTTGTCCCTGTGCTTGCAAACCGTGCCATAAAGACGTATTGGTGAGTAGACGCAACGCTCCACGCTTTCTTAATGTATGCTCTGGTTCGAGATGAGTGGGTAGCTTCACGATCCAGCTGGTCTTCTCCCTGGGAGAAGGTTCCACGCTACTCATTGTATAAGAGGCAGGGTTTGTCCCTGAACTACCTTTGACCATGTAGAAGGAGAAATATCTTTAACTTTGTCATGAATGGAAGCCTGTCGACTACACCGTAGCCAGTAACGTCATTGACTGAGCTACCGCGGCTCACTAAATTAATACCAACGGCGTAAGTATTAGGAAGTAGTTCATTCTGGAAATAACGTCGCATTTTGAAATATGAAACGTCTGTGAATTGCCCAGACCAGCTCCGGAGACGCACCTGGCTTTCTGTCCAATGGGTACCGGGGAATCTTTCCCAAGGGTTAAAGCGGCCGGGGCATGAAACTGTTCCACTCACTTCCATGTAATGCTGAAGTTAAGATCATATGGAGCTGTACCTTCAGTCCCTCATATGCCTTTATGGCGCGCATAGGGATAACTTAAAGTTTTTACTGTATAGATATCATAAATAGCGTTTCGCCTATGCTTGCTGTGCCCATATGGTTTACTGTCATATAGGACTGCCAGGGAAAGGATTTTCGATATGCGGTAAGTGTATAGAAATTAGTGACATGTGTTCTCACTGAATACATTTTCCATATTAATGTTTCACCATGACGGGTTACCAGCCCGTCCGTGGCTGGTCTGATGGTAAGTCTTCGTACCCAAGCCCCCTGGCAGACCTCTCTCAAGTGGAGTTTTCTGCAGTGCTGTTGGAACGGTTATATTCTCATGACTGTCCGAAAGCCTCTTTGGTGGGAATAGGGTCCACTGTTTGTAGGCGCGTTTGGCGTTTAGATATGAGTCGCGCCATTGCTGTTACGCCTTTGTACTGTGACATGTGGGCTTTGAATAAGAGAAATGGCATGGATAAAAGTACTGACTTTACTCCTGCGATTTACAAAAGTGGACCAACAAGGTAATACGGATATAAGAGGAGAATTACGTAAGTCTTTTTGAGGAAAAGTGTGAAAACATTGAGAAAGAAATCAGATCTGTGTATTTCCAGAGTTGCCTCCTACTGGCAAAGACACAGAGGCGGTTTTAGGAAGAGATAGAAAGGCCAGTTTTTGGATACGAATTTTTGGAAGAGACTGTACATCGAGCAGGTTCGTGTGGCGGTAGCATCTAGGCTCTCATTCTAGACGTTATATTTCAGATATCTTAAAGGGCACCGGCTATTGTGACGAAGGTTTTCCTGGCTTTCCCTCTGTCACTCCGGGCAAATGTTGGTATATTACCTCGACTGCGCTACGGGCGATTTATTCCAAATCTTTTCCAGTTTTTTATCACCATTTATCCTAACATGGACGCTATGTAACCTGAGATACTGACGGCGTTGTAAAATAAGACAGTAAAAGCCTTTATAAGCTTAAAAATCGAGTAGTAGTAGTAGCAGAAGAAGAAGAAATTTTTAATGAAATAACATGCCGATGTAGGCTACAGGAGTTGCATTACTTTCACACAGTGCAATTACTCGAATTTTCAGGCACTATACTCTTTTCGAGAATTTCTGCCTTAAGCTGTTAGGAATGATATTCATCTCGGAGTTAGGGAAGGTGCTTAACCTGAGTTCAAGAGCCTAGTTTCCTGTTTGGTTATCTAAGGCAGTGGTATTCAACCTTTTTTGTTCGCGTATCCCCAGATATAATTTCTCTTCAACTTTGTACCCCCAAAGTTGTTGGTGCATAATTCAAGTTATACATAGTCTATAATCTACATCTAAAATAAGTTAAATAAATGACATCCAAAATAATGTATTAAATAATAAGTTTTAAATGAGAAAAAGGAGAGTCAAGCTATTAAATAAATATATTATATGCACTATGTGGAATAAAATGAAACTAGCCGCCCAGGTAAGAATCGCATAAAGGAGAGAGAGAGAGAGAGAAAAATGGCGCTCCCAAATCACATGCCCTTATGTCCGGGTCTCTTGTGGCTAACCCTAAATCTGGCCCTGATTATTCAGTGTTTGTCATGAAATAATATATATATATATATTTTTATTTTACGTACCCCCTAAAATGTCTCCGCGTACCCCTGGGGGTACGCGTACCCCAGGTTGAATACCACTGATCTAAGGTTATGTACTTAGCAGTTGTTATGTGAGTTTCAGTGAACGGTTGTGATCGCCGTTTCAGCGACTCTGCCTGGGATATACAGTGCTGTAATGGAAACCATTTAAGGGACTTGAATTAAATTTCGTATGACATCACACAAATATTTAGAGGATAATTATATTATGATCCATATCGCTCCATGAACCCACACTTTACATGAGACAAGTAGAACATTATCCGATTTATGAGGCCATATCACATTGCTACATTAGTTAAATGGTACATGCACCTAATTAAAATCTGTTAACTTGTATTTCAAGCATATCTTCTTATACGGGGAAATAATTAGGTATTATTTTATGTAGCATAACGTTATATAGCGGAATGTTATGTAGTGTAACACAATGAAGTACTTTCTTTAACATAATATTATGTTGCATAATCTTTTTATTACTGTTCCGTTTTGTCATCAATCGATGCTGATCTGAGAAGTATAATATCTTACAGTTCAATAAAATTTGTTTTATCAACTACAGACATCTATCCAAAATTAATGAACATTAGTACTCTCATACACACGAATGTGAAATTGCGAAGAAGCAATTTGGACACTGTTGTTAGAAGCAGAAAGATCCTAATTTTCAGCTCATTATTTCGATCCCTTAATTTAAATTGAGGAAATCACCTGTGTACGGCAAAGACCCCAATTGTCTGCCATGACGCTACACCCATCTACTGATGTTTATTCAACAATATATGTGCAGAAGTAATTATGCCCTAGAGCTGACATTTAATCAGAAGATGGCTGCAAGTCCGTGCTGAGTGCTTCGTCTAAATATATCTAGTGTTGCATTATTGGTCATACTTATACCATTAATGCTATATGACCCACAGCAATACTGCAATTTGCTATTTTATCAATCCGGTTATTTCATCGTACATAGTAACTGTAGATTAAGTTAAGGATTTGTCCTACTATATGAAGCTCTCCTCTAAGTTTTCTAATAATAAGAGAAATAAATGAATAGGTATGTCATAAACTCGCGTTGTGTTATTAAAGAGCGAGGTATAAGTTGGATGGTTAGTCGGACTTTTGTGACTCATTTCGTAAATAAAATATATTGGCTGCGATAAGAGTGGTTGTGCGGGCTACAGTGGTTATGGTTTCAGGGATCTGGAACACTTGAATCGAGGATGCGAAATCCTCTCAAGGCATACATTTAGTGCTTATGTGTTGTGTTTCCCTGTGAACGAACCATTTAAAGAATCATTATTTTAGAGTTAATTCTGAATCAAAATAGAAAATTTGACCTAATTCTTGAAAGTTTAAGAAGAGGACAATTTTTGCGGGATTTGAGGTTCTCACAGCGGTGTTGCTGAAAGTCTAAGTCTTCTGGGACGTTAGGCTGTGTCGTTGGGTAAAGTCACCGACCTTTCGGAGGATAATAATTTCTTCATCTTCAGGATCGAAAATTTGAAACGTCTTTAACTATGTGTTCAAGAAAACAGCGTAGCATTTGAGAAGGCTTTGCTGTAGACATAGGTTTAATTATGTGGCTAAGCACTGGAATGTGTCAGAAATTGTCAAATACGTTTTCTGTTAAATTGGCATCTATAAGGGAGTCTCAACACTGAATGATCTGTCCGCTATACTGATGTCGGTAATCCTTTCTCTCTCTCGCCCCTTCCGGTTTAGCGCATTTCAAGCTCTTTTAATTAATTTACTGAGGGGCAGGCCACAATCAGTGCAATTATGCTATGCGTTCTCGCAATCGTGACAGTCTTAAAAAACGAGAAATTAGTAAAAATAAATAATTAAGAGAAAAAGTTTCGCTATGACTCTAATGAATGGTTACTTAAATATTTTATACTGCCTTTTTTTTTTCTTTTGCCACCACCACCCAAGTTGACTGGCTGACTGAGTGCTGTTGTTACTATGGACACATTCCCGTTCCTGTTATGTCAGCCTCTTCCACACGTTTAGCTTGTCTGTGTGAGGTAATGTGTTTGATGCCTGCCGGCGCTGAATTGTCTCCGATTAAGTTTGATAAGCTCTCATTTTGTATCCCACATATATGTGTAATTGTGTCCCAAATTCTGACAATTTCGACTATGTGCATACCTCACACTTGTCTACGTACTGATGTAAATCGTAGGAGATTCGCTGGAGGGCACGCTAATTTGTTATAATGAACAAATGAAGTTAACCACACACCGCGACTTTTCTTTATTAAGGCGCACTGGAAGAAGACGCCAATTTGCCATGTTGGCTAGAGCAGTGTAATTATTTACTCGTGAAAGTTAATTTTATGAGTCTCATTTATGCATGCATGTAGCCTAATTATGCGTTGAGTACTTCAAATACACAATCTGTCATCCATTCTGGGTTCCTGTTGCTATATCACGCTCTGCGTTATGACCTTATTTATCCCGACAGGTGAGTTCAATCCTTCGATTATACGCATTTTTTAAGTTACAGTTGGTTTTTATAGTGGCTGATGTGTAGGTAAATATGTCAGGAAATAAGACCTAGTTAAAAATGTATGCCAGAACTTACATAGAAAGTAATGCGCAGAATTAATGGGACATATTTGAAATAAGCCTTCTATCTTTAGACAGACGCATCTCAATCGTCACAGTGCGCCAATAATCAAGATCTACGCAAGAATTTAGGTATTGAAGGTATTGAGCTTTCAGAAACAGTCGTGATAGGCGTGATTTTAATAATCTACTTATTTTTTGTATAGTGGTAACTCATTACAGTAAGCCTTACTTACTTTAAACAGAATCAGTCATAGTTTTATGTAAATGATTGAGCGTTTAAGTATGGGAGTCAGCAAATATGTGCTATATGAATAGTGTAAAGCACATAGTGTATAGTGTGATCGTTAATAAAATAAATATGTAATGAAAGACGATGATGTTACTACTACTACTACTACTACTACTACTACTACTACTACTACTCACTCATATTACTAATAATACTAATAATAATAATACTATAATAATAATAATAATAATATCTCGAGCTCATAGCACCTGCCTTCAATTAGGCAGCACGTCAATGTATGAATAATTGTCCTTCAAAGAGATAGATGCCTATGTTAATGACAGCTGCAAAGCAATGTTTTGTGTCTTGATTTTATATACGTACTTTGGGAAGGGCAATTAAACATTTATTACTGCGCATAAATGTAGCCGCATTGTATGACGTCATCAAACAAAGGATTTACTAATTACCAGTGGCAAGAGAGAGAAAGCAGAAATATGAGGACCAAAACTAATGTGGTAATTGAATTTTACTCTTCCAATTTTCCATTCTTCACGCAGTGGAATGACTGCCATTGATTGCATTGTTTAATTATATGTAACTCCACGGAGCAGAGTCCTTGAATAGCTGACTGTCTCTAAGCTGATGAAGACGTTCTCTCGTTCTTATATCCCCCGAATTTGCGCTACCGTTTTCACAAGATCCTGCAACTGGTCCCTATCCTGAAGCAGCTGAATCCAATTCGCGCCCATGATATTTCTTCACGCTTCGTCCTGATGTTGTGTTCCTTCCTGTATGTCGGTATCCGAAGTAGTCTTCTCCCATCAGAACTTCGGACTAAAATATGGTATAAACTTCTCACCTCGACCATACCCGATTCATACCTTTCCCGTCACATTATCTGTGATGTGTTGAGCATAAGAATATTTAATGAAACTTCATTGCACAAGTTTCTCCATCTCCCTGTTAATTCCCCTTTCTTAGGGAAAAATTGTCCTCAACACCATTTTCTGATATACTGTCACTCTACAGGCCTGTTTTTTTCTTAGTGCTAGAAACCAGGTCTCACACCCAAACCAAACAACGATTTCTAACGAATACCTTTCGAATACACATTTATACCAGCCTATTTTATGAAATTAATTTTGGCAGAACGAATGCAGCAGAACTTTTAGACCTCATTACCGAACTAAAATTCATTGTAGAAATGAAGGAGAAACATTCTTATTTTAGGGTCATCGTGTTTGGTAAGGAGATTTAGGTAAATACTTAACAAAATAACAGTTCAAAAAGTGCGCGACAGTAGGCTTGAACATAATTTCTGAGTTCCTTGTGTGTACAGTCATAACTCAATAGCAGTGAAATGCAAAGTCACGTATCCATTGGCTGTGCGTTATAATCCAAATAGGCTACCAGCTCATAATAATAGTTGGGTGTCGACTTGTACTCGGGCAAGTTTTCCATTACGTCACTGCTCATAGAGCGAAAGCATAGGCTGTCCCCAACAAAGCCTTAAATTCCTTCTATAGCTCAATACGTGTATACACCTAGTCCCATTTGGCGGCATGGGATAGCATGTGGTGAAGGAATTGTAGGAAATGAGGAATAATCCTCTGGTCCCAGCTTCATAGGAGGAAGAATGAGAAACCAATGAGTTTGGCGTTCTTGATTCCGAGACATTTTAATCGGCAAGCACGATGTAGTTTATAGCCTTCCTATAGAGATGTTCAATGCGTGACTTGGAATCTCATGCATGTCCCCCTTTTCTTTATAAAAATACACTCTACGGAACCTTACTCCCTATAAACGTCCCGGCTGCGACTCCTAGCTCCTGTCGAAACATTACCTGAACAGTTATCGTATACTGATTATTCCCAGTAGGTCTGCGGACAGCAGTGGACATCACTACACCGCCCGACACGACGAGCATCACACGCTGCTTGTGGACGAGATGCCTTCGGATCACATAAGAATGAGACAGATGTTCGTATGCATACTCCGTACAGATCATATACAACTGTGGATTTATACTTGGGAACTGCTCACTATCATATAATTTTAAAACCACAATACTGTAATTTTTATGCTTATCAGCTTTGTATATACTTTAGAATTTTAAAATTGTAAACACCAAATACGGGCAGTGTAATACCAAGACTAACGTGTTGGGCTTATATTCCTTTGTTCTAAAACTCCCTGAGGATGGCACCCCTTTGCCGAGACATGTAGGATTTTAATACTTTTTAGGAATTGTATTTTATTACATGAATTTGTTGGTTGATGTAATAATAATAATAAAAATAATAATAAAGTGGACATATTTGTACAATCACAGTATTTTAGTTCCTGGATTGTCCACTTACACTAAATTACAGAATGTAGTAGGCTTATCGATTCCTGTACCACTGCGCTCATTACCCATTCAGCCACAATTCAGTAACGTTATTAGTGTTAGGAACAACGTCGTTAAAGCGCAGAGGAGGCGTAGAGCTAAAATAACAGCTAAAGGTGAGTGTTCTGGTCATGTTTAGTTGACTTCAAATGTTCCTACAGCACATTGACAAAGTGGTGGCTGGCTTTAAAGTCCGTATCGGAGTTGGGGGTGGTAATATAAAATATTTCTAACCCTCTCTCGGGATTCAAAAACTGACCAGTCCGTTTGCTTGCGTACCTATTATTGCAACACTGTGATTATTGTAGAGTCTCATTGTCCAAAACAAAGGAATACCGAAGAATGTGATATCACGCAACTTTTCTATTAGACCTGCGTACTGTTACAGTCATGGAGCTGCAGTGTCTTGTCAGGAAACAATAAAGCTCACGATATTTGGGAAAACAGACAAAATGTGTGCTGTATAAAACGCTTATAAGGCACGTGCTGACGTCTCACGAGAAAAGGTGAAAATATATTCCTAACCTTTGAGAGAAGAATACTAAGATGTGTCTATGGACGATTAAAGAAAATGGTAGGTGGAGAGCAAGGTTTAATCATGAACTTTATCAAATAACATAATAGTTATGGTGATCAAAACAGAAATGTTGAGGTGTTTGGGTTACGTCTGTAGAATGCAGGAGATAGACGTTAGCAGGAATCTAACGTTTAAGAAACCAGAAGACATTAGACGAGTAAGCATAGGCCTACCTTCTATTAGGCGGCTGAATCCAGCGGAAGGAAATCTGAAGATAAGGGGCTTTAGAAATTGGAGGCGAAAGTCTCAGGGTCGGGACCAGTGGAGGGCAATAGTAGAAGACGCCAAGTTTCGTGATGGACTGTGGCGACACCAAAAGAAGAAGAAGAAGAAGAAGAAGAAAGAGAATCCATTTCTTCTGTAATTACCTTAAAATATCCACTTGAAACTCAACATTATGACCACAAAAACGCGGTTTATATTGAAACCAGGGTTGTGACGTCACCCGCAAACCAAGCTCTGTCGTAATCGCGGCAACCCTGCAACCATGCAAACCCCGGTTTTGATGTCACTCACAAACTAAGCCGTATCGCAACCATGGGAACGGGGAAAAATTAAAACTTTCTTGTGTCTCTCGAACAGTCACGCCAAGGGCATTATATAAGGCAGGTAATGAGATAGACCTGTATGAGCTCCCTCCAGTCTTAATACTTTTGCGATTTATAATCACCTTCGCATCGTATTGGACGCTGTAGCCTGCCGCGAGTCATTATGCTGATGCTGCAACACGAGAAGGAACCTTTGTGAGCTCAGTCGGCTCACTGACTCAATAGCTCCTATTGCACCAGACGCAGAGAAATCGATCGCCTAAGCTAGACGATCGTGAATTGAATTAATCCGGCTCTCGTGTTCCTTATTAGGGCATCTGCCTGCATTACACGGGTTTACATGGCGACTGTTATTGTTTCTTGTCAATACTACAAAAGGCTATATATTACACAGTGTCATACACAAGACGGCGGTGGAGAGATTCTGAGTGTCTACATAAATGTAGAATATGTAATAATTTTACTGTAGGTTTACATGCATGGGAGCCATTTAAAGGTGGCGTTGGAGTATCCTATAATTCAACATACATGGTTTTCTATGTTACATTATTTGCGAGAACATTCGTACTGTAGTTACACGGCAGGTCATTAGAATTTTAGAGCGTATTAGAATTTGAATTTATATTACCAGATAGAACATCACGACTGAGCTTTTGTTTGTAAAATTTGGAATGTAAAATTCATGTTGTTATGTAATATGTTACAGTAACATGTAATCTCTCACTGAAGAAATCCATAGAGTAGAATCCCACCTTGATAGTAACTCATCTTGCTCAGACTTTCTCAGCCGTTATATAATCACAAGTTTCATTATCTCAATTGCAGTAAGCCGCATTTGGACGCTATCCTGAGACAGGTGAATGCAGTCCTGAGTTATGGCTCCGGATCTGTATTTTTATGTTTAATGTTGTCTTATGGAGGAGGAAGGGTGGGGGATAAGGACTGAATTGATCTGGCTCAGGATATGGGCAGATGGCGGGCTCTTGTGAAGACGGTAATGAACATTCGGGTTCGATATGATGCGGTGAATTTCTTGACAAGCTGAGGAACTGTTTTCTTCTCAAGAAGGATTCTTCTCCACGGAGATAGCTACCTACCTAGTAGGTAGTTAGTTCATATTATCTTACGGTGTATGTTTAGACCTGCTATATCTACGAAATTTGATCAACTGCAATTTTGTTCCTCTGGGATGTGATGCTGCGTTAATCGGGTTCCGACGTCTCTAGGGAACGTATTGACCTTATCTTCAGGGACGAAATGGTATTCTGTTGCTTTATTTATGTATTTGTATTGGTTGTCATATAAGTAATCTTTCATCAAAATTAGTGCGTATTTGTAATATTTGTTGCCATTTGGAACTCTTCTTAAAACCGGGCTTATACGCCCAGTATCCTGGATATGGGACCCCAGGTTATTTCAAACGTTAGTAACCAATTAGACGAACGTACGATATGATTGCTTAGCAAATCGCAATTAAAATTATTACTACCGTCGAACACAAGTTGGCAGCATGATGGCCGTTCCTTAGAGTTTTTGGCGATAATTTCCTTCCAATGTCGTTACATATCCTACATTAACTTTGCGGCATACAAGTAAACTAAATTTGAAAACTTGAAACTTACAGTTTGGAGGACTGCAGTGTCATTTACGCACTTCACAGGCGATTCTTGTAGTCTGTAATCAGTTTAAAGAAATCAGTAACTGACTATGCCCGTTCCTTGTAATCCTGCGGCAATAAAATCACTTTCTGCGTTTGGGCTCACAACAAAAGTTTATTGTTCAGCAAAAGAGCCGTTATTTTCCGCTTCACAACCAGCGAGATACAGTCTCTTTACATTCAGTGACGGCAATGGAGCGAACAGAATGTTAAAGACTGCGATGTAATCGAGAGAACACCTTGGCAACTCTTGAGAAAGAAGTGTAGGCGGTGGCCGAAACACAGTCGGAATGTCACAGGTGAAGTCTGGATTCACGTTGCAAAAGCATATGCTAGGATGCACTGCTTACAGCCTTTATTGCAGATTCTTGTCTTCCTCCTCTTATTTGAATATACACAGGGGAAGTGAAGTGTCAATTGCTAAGTTTATGTATGTCTGTTTTTACGTTAATAATATTTGTGATATCGCTTTCGATCACAGCAATTTTTGTAATTTAGACATTTTTGGATTTGCAAGGATGTGCAGCTTTGTTTGTCTACATGAACAGTAAATAATATTTTGCTACAGTTCGCATGTTGTGAGGTCTGAAGTTCTTTATGGATCCTCTTCAAGTAGATGATCCTTTCATAGCTTTGATTTACATGTCAGTAACCTAATATTCTTCTTGAACTAACCTAAGTTGGAGCCAGAAAGTCCTCGGAAAAGTCGGTACCTGTATACAATTTGCATGGCGTTGTGTTGTAGGATGTGAAAATCCTCAACTGAAATGAAGTTAAAATGAAGGTACGTGGATAGAAAGGGTATTTTGGTTGAAGAATCAATATAGTCTATAGTATTTCCGGCTAAATTGTCTGTATTTCCAGATCCTTGGTTCTGCCTCAGATTTAGGAAATTTTTAACTTTTCTCTTTTTCTTTCTCGAACATTCGGTGCCAACTGCGGACTAGAAACATCTTATTTATTCCATATATTTCAGACTGTATAAGGTGAGGATAACAAGCAATCGTGTTGGGAAATTGCTTGTGATCGTCAACAGCAATTTCTTTCGCTACACTATTAAACGAGAATTATGAGTTTTGGTTACTGTATACTTTTCTTTATTTTTCCACTTGTGGGAGGTGTACTGCTAATAAAACAGGACAAAGGAATTTTTATCTTCTTGGAAAGGTCCAGAAAGGGTCCGGATCTCACGCAGCAACCTCTTCGGTGTTTACTGGTTTTATTCTCGGGGATAAAGCGGCTGGGGCGTGAAGTTCACCACCAAACTCCACCTCCGGTATTTATTGTTTTACACAATGGGTGCAGCTGTAATTAAGAAACTTTACAATGCTTTTTAAGCAAACTTATATGCCGCGGAGTTTCCAAGATAAATACAACAAGTTTGGACTTTCAAAACGAAAGGAAATGAGAGCAGCAGTGCGTACAGGGACGCCGTGTCGACGGCAGTATATCTTTATTTCAATTATTTGAACAGTCAAATTTGAAGGATTCCGGTCTTCTGGAATGTGACCCTGCGTCACCGGGTAGGAACCTTCGAGTTCAATAAAATTCGGGAAATATTTTGACCCCTGAGGAACTGTTAGATTCTCAAAAATGACTGCTCGGTGGCGTTGGTTAGGTCTATATTAACCTCACTTCTTGGAGTTTGTGTTTCTGAAAACTCGTCAGTCCAAGACGTTATGAGGGATGACCTAAACTTATATTGTTATGAGGACATAATTGGCATAGTAACTTATATTGATATAAGCACAGCCATTGTTTTAATTTAACAACGACAGGAAGTTTGAAAATTGTGTTGTTTCCAGTATGAAGAAATTAGCCTGGAATTAAAATTGTGTGTCAGTTCTCTTATGCGGTCGGTTAGGGCAGGGAAAATGCTGAGAGGATGAACCTCTATATAGAGAGCGTATTAATGATGTGGTTAGAGAGGGACAAATTCACACGAAAATGATCTATTGATGGATCATGATAGGGTGATAAAAAAAGAGATTAACATGTTAAAATTGAAAGAGAGACTATTTGTTACTAAGGTTAAGATCTGACTAAAGACTTCCAGCTTACCAGAAAATAGACTGGATTTTCTAACTGTGGTTGATATAAGGAATCCTCTCTTCTGCTGTGTGACGGCCATAGCGTGTCGCAGTGTCTGCATGCACTTTAACAGTGAATCTAATTACTTGCAAGAGACCTAGCATGTTTGGACGATGTTTGTGTTATATTCTGCGAGTCACTTAACTCTTTGAAGCCCAGTGGTAACTACATGTACCGCCAAGTTTAACATTGGAAGTATCTGAATTTTGCCGGCACAGTGTTATTATTTTTTTCTGCATTTTATATAGTCTTAAAACAAACAGACAATTTGTTATAATCTTAACAAACATTGACACAACATTACAGCCTTTCTAATCAAAGCATACTGTGTTCTCTCTGAGGTACAAAGAGAATTTTTATATAAAGTGCGGATTACTTCCCGCCTTTGAAGTGTTAATTTGTAATTTGGGTAAAATGTAATTATGTGCAGGGCAATGAATTGTGCAACTTTTAACAGCGAGTGTCATTACCTTTAGGACAGTTACTGTGCAAATTTTAACAGCGAGTGTCATTACCTTTAGGACAGTTACTGTGCAAATTTTAACAGCGAGTGTCATTACCTTTAGGACAGTTACTGTGCAAATTTTAACAGCGAGTTTCATTACCTTTAGGACAGTTACTGTGCGAATTTTAATAGCGAGTTTCATTACCTTTGGGACAATTACTGTGCAAATTTCAACAGCGAGTGTCATTACCTTAGGACAGTTACTGTGCAAATTTTAACAGCGAGTGTCATTACCTTTAGGACAGTTACTGTGCAAATTTTAACAGCGAGTGTCATTACCTTTAGGACAGTTGCTGTGCAAAGTCTAACAGCGAGTGCAGGACACTTGTGTGTGAGATTGTTATCAGATGTCGGTTGTTAGGCTCTTCTCAGAGTGTGGAGTATTTACGGCTAGTCCATTGCTGTGGCCCATTAAAATCGAGTGCGCAATTAGCTGCAGAGATGCACGACTTCGATATTGCGCTGACCTGTCAGAGTCGATTAATTATCGATTTGAAAAATCTGAAACTCACCTTACTTCTATGCATTGAGAATACTCCAATATGAGTCAACACCAATTTCTTCGTTACCTACATATATTTACTTTTATTTCTGTGTAATTATTATGCTTGTAATTAGACCTAGGCAGTAAATTTCGTCTTATCTAAGATAGTGAGTAATGCGACTAAGCATTCCGGTGGATCTAATGCAATAATTTTTCCATCAGCTTTCTACCATGTATTGTCTGTAATACACTGTGGAAACAAACACAGACGCGTTTCTCTTATACCCTGACAAACAATCTGCCTGTCTCTTCTATACCTAATTCGGCAAATGTCTTTTCGTTATCTTTATCTGAGTTACGTTGGAACGGAAGCACCTAAGAGTATACTGGCGTACAACTACTCACTCGAAAAATAATGCTATACTTATAACGAGATAAAATAATGGTATCCCCGCCGGTGTCTGCAGGAGTTGGGGTAAAGCTCCACGCAGTCTTATCTTCGACACTAGCCTTCGTTATCCGTGCTGTGTTGAAAGCAGAGCCGTTTTTGACGTGATGGCGAAAACAAGTCGTATTTTTCTTAGCAGGAATAGAAGCCTCGCGTTTCAGTACATAGCCGATCACATCACCCAGTTATCGCCTATTCGTTGCTGTAAATGTGAGTACTAAACAGGTTTATGTTAGGAATAGCGGAGTGTTTCTTAGAACGTCTTGCATCTGATTTACTCTGGAATTATGAAACAGAAGTATCAGTAAGCAGAACAATAAGCATTGTCACTGGAACGTATCCATATGTCGTTGAATTGAAACGACATCACTGCTATGAAATCCTCTAAGATCCAGTTTATCCTGATCACTGCACCTGTAATTGGAAATCAAGGGAATGAAACATTCAATTAATGATTGCAAGGTTTGTAAAGGCACGTTTAGAATCGTCATTTTTCACAGCCGGAAATGCCTAGATTAGTCAGTAAACCTGCTGCCTAGGCGTTGGACTACAGGGATTCGTTTCCCGGCAGAAACAGGAAGTTTCTTCAAGCCACTAATATCCAGATCGCCTCTTGGTCCACCTGACCTCTTATCTTAAGGGTTCGAAGGTGCACAGAAGAAAGTAAATGTATGCATAGAGTCTGTGGCAGTGTATCTTCACGTCTTCCATATGCCTTCGTGGCGTGACAGTTTGGCACAGGGCTAACGTGGCCTTACTTTGGCCTGTGCCGAATTTTTTCCCCCATTCTTATTTACTTCTTTTCTCTTTTCTGTCTTTCTTCCCTACTTGCGTTGTTATTTACAAACTCACTAAAAAATGAGAACGTTATGCTGCCTTACAAACGCGATGTGAGTATAGAGCACTAAGACGAAGACTAAGTCTAAGACCAAGACTACAACTTACGTCTTCTGTTCGACTCATCTGCTATCATTATTAATTTCCCAGCTGTAGAACTTAAGGAACAAGCAGATAATTTATTGTAGCGAAAAATATCTGAATCCTTCATAAAAAGAGGAGTTAACGGCATGAAGTAAGAGACTTAAAATGGGGAGTAACATGATGTCCTTGAAGACCTCCTGGTGTTTAAATTAAACTTAATAGAAATATTGAAAGAACGATTAGGTTTCTAACACTACCATTACCAAAGTATGTTCTTGCCTGTGTGAAAGTTGGCTTGGAAAAGAACCAACAGCATTTTTGTACCTTAAACTGCATCACTGCACGAGGTACAGTTTTAAACGTTGATTCTAGCTATGGCAGTGAAATGCCTTTTAGTAACACATTCATCTCGAATTCTTACCTGTCCATGACACTTCAACAACATTTAACGATGTTATATGTTTCTGCATAACACATCGTTATATTCATCTACACAATTTTTTACACACAGGCACGCGTGTGTGCTCGCGCGCGCCCACACACACACACATACACAAAACACACACGGATACATAGCATGTATAATATATTAAATGATTTCCTGGAATTTCCGAGATGTACTCGTGCTCCCTTACCAGCAAAAACAGATTTAGTTACTGATAGTCGATCGACTACTTTGACATGTCGATTGTTATCAAAAGTCGTGAATCTCGATTTGCTATTTGCACGTTTCATTTCTCTGTGGGTCTTCCGCTTAACTTATTTTATCTGTGGAGTCAGGTTAGATGAAGAGACGACGGTATTTGTTGAAACAACATAAATAAACTTCCCACACATTAGAACTTATTGGGCAGTACTTTAATCCTTCTTATTTTACAGTATTACTTCTTGGATCCCACGATATTCTATTTTCTGTTTGTTTCCCTCTGTCTCTCGTTGTTTCACGGCCTGTTAGATACTGGAAATTATCAGATGTCAGGAGATTCAAGAGTAAGATAGCTGCGTGAAATCTCGGCTGGCGCGAAAGTCCTGCATCCATACCCGCCAACACATGCTTCAGTAGGCAGTAGAGGTTCAAAGCTTCCTATAACGTTTCCGCAGGACTTTACTGTCTTAAAAGTTCGAGAACATAGAAGATGAACAGGTTTCGAAGAGGAATAATTAGGCCGTCTCATGTGACAAAGAGAAATTAATGAGCCATAGAGCAAAATAAAAATGAATTATAACACTTTGTTTCATATTTGATACTATAGGGTTACGCTAACAGCATCGAATACTGAAAACTTACACAATCAAAACACAAACAGTAAAATAAGTGAGATTTTTTTGCAACCCGAAACGTTTCGGTCATATTTGATGACCTTCAGAAGGCCCATCATTGCAAACACAGTCGCAATGGCAAATTTCACGTTCTACAAAATTCAGATTCGGTGGTTGCCTATCTACATTATTCAATTATTTATCTCCATTGAAATTAAAAACTTTTGCCTCGGATTTCAGTCTCATAAGAGCATAAACTGCAATCAAAAGTCCATAAAATCTAACAGTTCTCGTTAGTCATGAACTAAGTCCATAGAGCGGCGTCCTTCTTCAGAAGTTAATAAAACCTCAGGAAGTGAAGATGTTATAAGACAGGAAGAAATGAAGTTCTCTGAATTTTATGGAACTTTGAAGTTCCTTATCCTGCTCACAAGAGCACGCAGCTTGTTCCTTTCAAGAAACAGATAAATCGATTCCAGCCCTCCCATATTACTGATTTAAGATAGTTTCTAAGATTATTCTCACATCTGTGGCCAGGTCTTCAAATACGTCTCATTTTTCAGGGTTTTCGACCAAAAGAATCATGAATTTCTATTCTCTCCCATGCGTGCAACATGATTTGCTCACTCTATCCTTCTCGATTTAAAGGACCTAATAATATTTGGAGAAGAATACAAATCGCGAAGTTTCTCGTTGTGCGATCAAACTTGCGTACTAAAACCAGCTGCCATGGAAAATATTTTTATGGCTATAGACGCTGTTAATATTTGCATATCATATATATTTAACCCACTTAACTATATATTAATTAGAGCTAGTTAACACAGTTACTGCATATTTATGCTGTCCTTAATCTTGTGGATGTCCGAAGCTTTACGGTTAGTACGGTTACTTATTTCCTTTCGCTGCTATGCTTTCAGATCACTTTCGTACTGGTAAAATGTCTTAAATAGTTCAGATAGTGCGAATGTAACCTATATAATTTAAGCTCAATATACTCAATTGTTAAATTTCAGTGGGATGTACCTAGCAAGAAGTGAATCTAATGATATGACACTTAACATCAAGAAGTTTTCAAATGACTTAGGATGACACGTAATTTCTGTATTACGCGGATTGAACGATCCACTTACAGTGGAATGCACAAGAAGTTTAACAACATTCTGTGATTCCCTTAAAGCATATTTGTTTGTACATATATCATCTAGTTTAACGTTCGGAGACTGTTCACAGCGTTTAATTGAGGGATTCGTACGATTCTCAAAACAAGCAGATTATTTCCTTAACAACAACTGGCTGTTCTTTCTAATTGAGCAGTAGTGTGTTTACTTAGACATGGGCGCATAATGTTAAATACCGTCGTGCTTCAGCGGGTTAAGAAATTCCTCCTAACTAGGCGTTCTTTACGAAGTAAAAACCTATTATGTGGATACCACTTATTTCCATCCGTCTGTCCGTCTGTGACTTATTATCAACGACGAAAACCTTTGTGGAATACTGATGAAGTTCTTTGACAAGGTTTCCGAACAAGCGTGAGTTTTGTGAATACCGGCTTGGTGGCAGTCGTACTGTACTTGAGAGCGTAAAACAATTTGTACCCGTACATTCTATGTTTCTTGACCTTGTGAGGTCCGAGACAATCTATGCAGGGAAGGCGTACTTTTAAGTGTGAATGAAATTACAATTACGCCTGTACAGTGAAACTGTGACGTTTTGAAGTAATGAACGCTTTTATAAGGTCTGTGTATGCGTGATGTAGTATACCACTTGCAATCTTGTTTTTGTCTTCTGTTCATCATTTGATTTTTACATCATCGTCTTATTATACTGCTTTGGGTAATTGAATTAATTAAGAAGGCTCACGTGCCTATCGCTTACCCTTTTAATTAGAACTTTGCCAACCAAAGCCTGAGGCGGCCACAGGTAAAGAACGAGCTAAAGGCAACGGTCAAGTACTTTTTTCATTGCGACTCAACCATATTCATTGCCGAATTCTTAGTTCCATTGCTTGTAACTAGAACTGCTTTCTAAAGTCCGTCGCTTATAAAACGGAAAATTGTCCCCTTTAGATATTGGCTGTAGACCCCTTTAATTTTCATATTCCTAATTCCACCATAGTCACTCTTGTCTTTCAACATTAGTGTAACGTTTAATATATTCTGTTTTCGCCCAAATGTATATCCGCATAATCAGTTAAGGAAGCCTTTTCTGAAATTTTGGCGGTCCAATTCTGATTTTAATAACGTAGCTAATTTTATTAAATTCTTTTGAATACCAGACTCACCCATCTCCCCTTATTGTTGCTAAGGATCTAATAAACATGTTTTCCCGAATTAACAGTTAATCCATTTTATTAGGTTATCCTCGTTTACGTTAGTAATCTGGAAATAAAGATAAACTATATGCTATTTGTTTCTTCTTCATCCAAAAGTGGTATGTAATGTATGTATTTCTCTTGTTAATACGTAATATTGCACTGCCCCTCCCACCACATCTCCTTAGTTTCACATCCGCAGAGATATTCGCAGCTGACTGACTGACTGACTGACGTCTTGCCTCCGCGAAGCAGTGTTTTTCATTTATCTGTTCCAAAAATAATTCGCCCCTTAAGGAACTTTAAGGTTCATTACTGTGTTTTGAAGACTGTTGAAACTTATGAATCCAGTCAACTTTAAATTCTGTTTCTTTGAATTACAGTTCTATATTTTGCTCCCATCTACTCCTGTGTTTAACATGTTCCCTAGATTTTCACATCAAAATTTTATATGCATTTTGCAAATCTCTCGTGTGTTGAGTATTTTCTGAAGGGTAAAGTGTAATTCTTACCTTCCTGTCATAAGTTATGTTTCTCAAGTCTCTCGTTAATTTGTTAATTTCGACAAATAAAGTAAAATGTGGGCATATTTTTTAATCGTGACATTTCTCCATGAGGCTGCAGGTCGTTTGCTTTGCACCCCGTGTCATTTATCAATAGAATTTCATACTACGGAATAGAATGGTTGCATTTATGATCTCTTGTTGATTATCCATAAATACATCCTTATTCAGTCTCCCATAACATTCTTTCAAGTACTGAGTAGTGTCTATAGGCTATAGTGATATAATACGTACATGTAATTTAATGGTGATTTTTACTGAAGACTTTCTTCGTTTCCGTTAGATTCTGTTGTGCGGTTGCCTTTCGCGAAGCAATAATTTCTGTGGTTTGTCGTGTGAAGCTGCGACGTAAATAGTTATGAAATCAAGGAAAATTTATAGTGTAATAACAGCACGGAAACGAATAATGATACGTACACACATACATAAATACATGATTGTATACATGCATAAATACATAGAATACGTATGTAAGTACCTGCGCGTATACGTAATACATACCGCACTTCAGTGTTACTTTGCAGAATATTTCTCTTCATTTCCGCAGGTGTTGCGCTTATTCTTGTTCTAAAAGAAAGAAGTTTATTTGAATACACTGAAGTAAACACACTTCTGTTCAGTCGATTATCACACAACAATCTTCGTAAAGACAATGACCATTCGGTATTCATCAGAGGTATTTATTTCAGAACGCATTCAGGATAAATTACATGCCGTTGTAAAGGCAGTTGCACTTCATGAAGTTTAAGTTGCTGTGAGCGGTAATGTACCGAACTGATGGGTCATCCCATTCAAATTTTATAAATCGCGAACAAATATTTTGCGAAATTTGAAATACACTATTTTCATTTGTGTTTCCAGATTAGAAATTCAAACTGGACATAGCAGTTGCAGACGTTGATTCATAAATATGTTACGCGTGGAAGTCATAAGAAGGACAAGGCTTATTTTGCCTCGTATTTCTGTCATACATGATGTAAAATGCATGTTACGGTAAAGCATATAATGCTTAAATAATTTCGGAATCTGTAACAAAATTAATATTTGGTTTACACAATAATAAACTACCTCTATGGAGAAGAGTCATTTTTGAGAAGCGAATTGTTCATCAGCTAGTCAGAAACTTCCTCGGATTCAGTGTAAAATGAACTTTCTTTAACTTGTTCGCAAGATTCTGTCACTGGTTTTTATCCTGAGTCAGACGAATCCGATATTACATTACTTTTTTTTATTTAACTGTCTTAACAGAGGTTGAATTGTATTCTGCATAATCGCGTATAATTTTCTCCCTTTAACTGAGATTATTAGTTAAGGGAACTCTAATGTATTTTGTTGTCTTGTGTTTTGTTCATTCAGTAATTTGGTTCTCTTTGTGTGTTTGTTATACTTGTGTATTATTAGTGCTGACTTTGTGACTGGCCACTAGGCTGTTGAGTCAGCGTAAATAAACAAGAATTGAATTAAATTATTATAGCGAGGTGTACGGTTGTAGGCTAGTTAAACGGGGAGGATTCTGGTTGCAATTTACTGAGTTATTAAATCATATTCTAGTTTTAATCCAGTGTGGACTATTGTACGAGTGACGAGTGACCTGTTTGCGATATAAACTTTCTTGAGCTTCTGTGAAAGTTTACATGCCTCCAATTACCATATTTCCCGCCTCATAAGAGACATTTTTCATACAAATGTCGCCAAAAATCACTCTGCGTCCTAACACTGGTAGTTAAAATTATATTAATTCCAGAAAAATACCTTGGTACTTACGAGTGCCTCTTACCACTTGTTGTGTCTTATGAGACGGGAAATACGGTATTTTAGGATAGAATAAATTCTTCAGACTCTTGTAGTAGGAAGAATAAAGGAAACTAGTAATATATTACTCTAAGGTACGTGGAATTACTGACAGTGTGGTGTGATGTAAAGCATCTACGTATTTATTATGCGACACTTCAATAAACTAATGCTGCCACTCTCCCTAATGGTGATAAAGCCTGAACGTATTTGTAGGATGTTCAGTTAAAACTGACATTTTTTACGTACTGTAGCTTATTATTTTCCCACCATTCTGTTCGAAATGCGTGCCGACCGGATGAGCCCATGTAAAAGTCGCAATATAAAATTTGCAAGCTTGTCAATTTTATCGCTTTGCCAGGTCCGTTTCTGACGATACATCTACGAATGGATAGTTAAGCTACATAGTTGATATATGTTAGGTACAGACTCACTGCACGCAGCTAAAATGTTATTAGCCGTCATCAAAGCGTAACTGAAACCTATACGTTCGTACATTTTTCTTCAGTAATGGAATGTTATGGGGTGTTTATGGATATACTAGCGTATTCATCGTCAGATATGTGAAGTATACGGTGAAAATGCCATGAGTGATGGAATGGTTAGGAAATGGGTTAGAAAGTTTAACGAAGGTCGTGATAACGTTCATGACGAGCCGCGGAGCGGCCGGCCGTCTGTAGTCACAGGCGGCCACGTTCTACGAGGAGGGGATACAGAAACTGGTGCCCCATTATGATAAATGCCTTAATAATGGTGGAAACTATGTAGAAAAGTAGTTTAAGGTATGGCGAATCTGATAAAAATAACATATTTTGAAAATAAAGTTTAGTTTTTTTTAATAGCCTAATGGTACTTACGTTCCGAATATGCCACATATGTAAACTTGAATCTGAATATCGCTTCACTTTATTAGACGATGATGTGCCAAACCACACACCCTGACTTTGACGGTGGGTTTTGGCAGTGAATTGTTGTCAATTCCAACAACCCCCAGACGAATTATTACCCCCTATCAGTTGTCCGTGATGGCTTTAAATATATTCTCAAGCACCCACTTATATGACACCCGTCTCCTCCAAGGGAACCTCTTAACACTAAAAAGTGACTTACAGGTAGAGATATCTAATATTACTTTTATTAAAAGACCATTTAAAAATAAGAAACTCGCCAGACGCAAAGAAAACTAAACAACAAGATTGACATATTTCATAAATATTGAGCTTGTAGTTGGCCGTAAAATCCTTCTAAATTTGATAAAATGGGCATTACTGAGGTAGGACATAACGGCTTCTGGCAGTCAGCGACTGGAAGAGCACGAGCCGAGTAAACTCGCTGGGAGGGTTCTTACTAAGAACGATTCTGTTTTTTAAGAATTACTAAATTTCTGGTTATTAACGTACTGTGAACTTGAGTGCTGCCTTTATATTACCTGTCCTTTGTAAGGTAAATATTTCGTGATGAGTCGAATTACGCCCGCGTCTTAGTTTGACGAGGAAGTAACGTATGTAAGTACTTTACGTAATGGTCGTAATGACTCTTCCCAGATAATAAAATTGTGTGAGGGTAACAACGACTCAAGAACATAATTGCCAGCATGTGTTATCGAGTACAGAGAATGGATGAGAGGGCGGAGTTAAAAATTTGAAAAGCTGACGCCAAAGAGTTAAATTCGCTTTCTCAGATGACTAAAGAGCTTCACTTAAAAATATAGTTATTAATATATAAAGAGGAATACAAAGAATAGTTCTCCGTAGATGAAGCAATTCAAGACAACCGAAGCATGTTACGCCTAATTGCAGAGAGAATGGAAGTTTACATTTGTCCATATCCGATTCTGAGACCGATTGAGATTTGAACAAGTTGAATGACAAAGACAGAGATGAAAAGCGGAAAAGGCTTCAGTCGTTCTATATACAGAGTAGTCGAGAAAGCAGAAGAAGTGTTACAGATGACTTTGCGAGTCACTGGAAAGAACAAACACATAATAGACATGTATATTTACATAAATATGTTTAATTTGGACAGGAATTATCAGGCTTAAGAAAAGATTAACTTTACTATAAAATTTTGAATCCTACGGAAGACGTGCACATTCTTGACTAGATACGTTGCTGTGAGCTTTCGGAAAATAATTCTGCACCAAAAAATTACTAAGGGATTATAAATATTTATATTTTCTGCACTTAAGGTAATTGAATGGACAATAGTTGATCAGGGTCCTTAAGATATTTGTTGTATTTTAACTGAGGGTCATTGGGAACTCTGTGCTGGAGTTCAGTAAACAACGATACAGGCTCCGATTCTCTGCAGTCGAATCCAGTTTTTTTCGGATTATAAGAAAGACTCATCATGCAGGTTATGGAGCAGACTCCTTCTTCAGGCGATGGTGTTGTGTAAGAAATTGCCTGCCTTTTAAAGAACCTCGAACGTCCAAAGCAAGGACCAGCCCGATGAATCCGGTCCATATCTGCATATTCTATTTGTGTGGGATTCATTATATTATTATCCTCCCATCCATGGCAACACGTGTCTGTTGTGTTCATACTTTACAACTAAACTTCTGTCTTTGCCGTTCATTCCATATAATTCCCTGCCAATTTTATCGTCCTTGATTTCAGCACTCTAACGATATTTGGTGCAGCTTACAAAAACATAAAGCTACTCTTTATTCAGTTCTGTGCAGTCCGCTTCCTTTTCCAAATATTCTGCACGTCACGTTTTTCTCAGTCACACTCTGTATAAAGTTTTGCTAAGTTTTCTGTACCATAAGTTACGTACTAAGTAGGAGAAGGAAAGACAAAGCATTCAGAGTTGATAGGAAGCATTTCGAGACTTAATTTGCATTTGTGTCCGCTTATCTATTTGTGTAAATGACGAACCAATAAATTACAATATAATTATTTGCTTACTGCTCATAATATAAAAAACAAAAACGTTTCATTGTGCGTGTTTCATATGGCTGTGAAACGTGGAATCTTATATCAACGGAAGAACACAGACTGATTGTAAGTTAAGTCAAAACCAACAAATGCACAAGATAATTAACAAGTATAAAATGTATTTACAACCCCTACATATGTTTCGGCAAATAAGTTGCCATCCTCAGGGAGTATCTATCAAAGAATTACAAGTAGGCCTAAGTATTTCATCCAAATACACGATAGGTAGTTTTACAGTAGTGAGACGTGTAAATACATACTTGTAATTCTTTGATAGATACCCCCTGAGGATGGCAATTTATTTGTCGAAACATATGTAGGGGTTGTAAATACATTTTGTACTTGTTAATTATCGCGTGCATTTGTTGGTTTTGACTTAATCCACGATAAAATGCACGGTACATACAACATAAAAAACAGACTGATTGTTGATTATTTCTACCAATAAATGCACCAGGTGCATTTGTTGGTAGAAATCATCAATTATACAAAGATGCACGGTGAATATAAAGTGAAGACTGATTGTGTTTGAGAACAGGATGCTGAGAACATACTTGGGCCTAAGTGAGGGGGAGATAACAGGGGATTGCAGGAAATTACATAACGAGAAGCTCTTTGGTTTTTCCTCTTCATCAAATATTATTCGAGTGATCAAATAAAAAATAATGGCGTGGAGGGGCATGTGGTACGTATGGGGGGAGAGGGGAGATACATGGAGGGTTTTGGTGGATAAATCTGAAAGCAGAATCCCACTTGGAAGACATAGGCGTAGATGGGTGGATAATACTAAAATGGATCTGAAAGAAATAGGATCGGATGGCGTTGACTGGATTAATGTGGCTCATGTTAGGGACTAGTGGCGGGCTCTTGTGAACACTTAATGCAACATCGTGTTCAACAAAATGCGTGGAATTTTTCGCCTATCTGAAAACATGTTAGCCTCTCAAGGACTGTGCTGTGTGGAGTTAGTTGGATGGACGGTTGGTTTGTTAGTTTCAGAATTAATATTTCTTTCCTTCAATGTGTAAACCAAACATCAGGCTCTGTCTTCTATACCATCCTTAGAAGAACCCAGTGACTTCCCTGTTGAATTTGTTTTGCCCCGTGGCGGGATCTTAGTGACACTACTGTCTGTGTATCGTAACACTGTAAACAGACGGACACACCAAAGAACTCACATCAAGTAGCTTATCATGTATGCAGTGTGTCACATTTACTGCCTGCTGTGGTCATACGTCACTAAGGTTAATGGGACTTTGCAAGCCAGTATTGTCACACCACGAGAATATATTCTGTGGCAGTCCCTATCACAAATTGTACTTGCCATTTAACAAACTGACGTCTCTGCTAGCCCGAGAAAATTTTTATTGAAGTCTGGTTTCCCTTCGCGTGCAATAAATCACGTCCTCAGGAAGGAACGATGGTGGAAAATTAATAAATGCCGTACTGATACAGGCTGACTAAAACGCGAAGTACGGTAGACATTGGCCAAGTTGCGATAGCATGTCGCCAAGCACGCGGTGTATTCAAATATAATACACAATTTTGACCAGTTTCCTGAAATCTCTTAACAGAATATCAGTATCAGAGTCGGGGTTCTCGCGACGACGTCTGTGTTAAAAATATTATATTCTTGGTTGTGAGACCGTGTAGTATGATAGACAGTTTCAGTGAAATCTACTGCCTTCACCTTTTACCCTAAATATGGAAGCAGATGGTAAATTTGTACAAGACTACACGACCGCACATCCCAGAACACGGCAACCTTTAGAATGTCAATAGAATAAGAGTCGGTTAACGCATATGAAGACTTGTATAGGAATGAATTTTTAAGGTATACTTTTCAGCAATTTTCACACAATTTCCATTGCCTTTTGAGGAAGAGGCAAAAATGCTGAAAACATGTCGTGAATTTCGCTGTCGCCAGCTACTCTCGCTTTTATAGTCAGCTGGTGGCCTGGTCTAGTCCGAAAGTGACGTGTGCACAGGTGCTGCTTCTTTGTGTTTGTGTTTAGTATCCCACTGCTCTTGGTATTTGTTGAACGACGCTTTGTTGCATGCAGCAGTTTTCTTTTATCGACTGAGAAGAGAGGATGATTGCGTTTGGTGAACTGCGAAGGCCTCAGTAAAGGAACATGGCCTGTTTAAAGACCTTCTCGTGGAATTAATTTGGATAGTAATACCTTTAAGGATGCTGTATCAAATGATTCGGTTACAGGACAAAAATTAAGAACGGTAACCTGATTATGAATGGAGAAATGTGTGGTATGTTTTAACCTCAATTTGATAGTACAGGTTAGAGGGACTACGGAACAGGAGCAAGAGATTTTTCTCTTCTCAAAAATCATCCGGTCCGGCTCTGGGGCCCACCCAACTTCTTATTGAATGGGTACCGGGGTTACTTCCTGGTGCTAAAGGGGTCAGGGCGTAAAGCTGACCACTCCATCTAGTGCCGCGGCTAAGAATGAGTGGATCTTTACCTCTATTCACCCCATATACCTTAATGGCGTGGACAGGGACGGTTTACTTTTACTCTTGAGGAAAGAGTGTACCATATGCCGTGAATTCCGCGCACGGCTATAGGTTGCAGAGAATTTGAAGCTTGCACGCAATAAATGAACGTATCTGGTCTTGAGTCTCAGTCATACGTTGTGAGTGTTCCTGGTAATAAACTTGTGAGGTTTCCTTGGAGACAGTTTCTTTCTCAGTCACGAATATCTTTGACCTCACTTTTTGAAGTTACGTTGTGCCTCTGACAGTATACAACATCTTTGATTATCTTACAACCAATACAAGTAATAGCAGTCATAATTGTAGCTCTCAAGTCATTGTGTAGCTCCATTAAAAATAATATGTTCTGAAGTTCTACCTCAATCTCAATGTTTATATTTATTTTTAATGTCTTACGTGAGGTGAAATTCTGCACTAAGTCTTGCGTGCGAAGCTATGTGTGCAAGTTCGTGGAATTATGAATCTGTAGAATGCAATACAAAACCAAAATGTTGTGCAGTTCTCGTAATTAGTAGCTGTGTTCTCAGTTCAGTTCTCTTGGCTGCGTATATTACAGCACTTAACGACACAAGGCAACAGGTGGATGGTGCAGGTTACATAACCACGGAGCTAGTATTGTTAGGGAGACTGTATAAATAAAAATGAGTCAGGACGTGATGTACAAATGGTGTGAAGTAACAGGAGTTTATAGCGAGATTTCCGTTGAAAAGCCGCCTTAAAGAAAGGTACTTCATAAATATCAAAGTATATGGCAAGAAGATAATATACCTGTACGCCACTTAACGTTGAGAATGGGTTCCATAAATGCCGCACATATATCGATTCCCTTAATAATTATGGTAGGAGAATCGGATGCGTTTCTGTTTTAGTTTTTGTTATAACTTTTTGTTATAGTTTTGTATTACCAAGAAAGGGAACCAGAAGTTAAAGTATAACAATGCAGGCAATGTGTATATAAATGCAGCATTGAGGCGCTTGCCCCCAACCATTGTTGCCGCGTAAAAGCAATACGTGTTGCATATTCCGAGTGTGTGTTTGTAGCCTTGGTTATCCATCATGCAATGCGCCTGCACCGTATTATATTGTCATCTGTGGTCTGTCTGGGTCTACCATATTTTTCCTCACTATCTCATAACCGGCACGTTTCTCGGAAAAAGTTATTGTTATAATTTTTTGTGTGTTGATTTTCTCTACAATTTTGTCTGTAATATTTCTCATTCTAAGACGAATTGAGCAAGATATTATCATAAATATACATAGCTCTTCATGTAAAGTACCCGTTATTCTTATCAGATTTTAATTAAACTTGAATTTTCTCTACAGATTTTCGAAAAATACTCAAATATCAATTTTCATGAAAATCCGTCCAGTGGGAGCCGAGTTGTTCCATGAGGACGGACGGACGGACAGACATGACAAAGCTAATAGTCGCTTTTCGTAATTTTGCGAAAGCGCCTAAAACGCTCTAGTCATGTGTATTTGAATATCCGTCACTTGTGGGATATTACGCCATTTCTTCTGGTAAACATTTACCGACGCTTCGAAGGAACGTAGTACCTTTATCTTCAGGGTCAGACATTCAAGAAATTATCCCTCTTCCTGCACTGTTTGACCCTGAACATGAAGAACTATTCTTCGAATTACGACTCGACACGGCGTAACATACCGAAATAATTTCATCTTGATCAACACCTGTCTGAGAACTTCAAATCTCCTTTTGAATGTCCTTACAACTTACAAATATAAAAAATAATCGTTTAATTCTAATAATTAGTTTGTACACTCTTAAATATCTCAGCCGAAGATATTCTCAGAACCCTTTGAACAGTGTTGGGAACAAATCAAGCACTATAGGAGCTTCATTCGTCGCTCATGCGAGACGTGAGAAGTGCATACACAATTTTAGTTGCGAAACGTTAATGGAAGGTACCGCTCGGGAGATTAGGCAGAGACAGGGAGTAATACCACACTGGATTTAAAAGGGACAGGGTAGGGACAGGTGGCGGGCTCTTGTGAGTGCGGTAATGAACCTTCGGGTTCCACAAAACGCGGGGAATTTCTTGACTAGCTGACGACCTGCTAGCTTCTCAAGAAGGACTGTGCTCCATGGAGTTAGTTAGTTAGTTAGTGTGTGTGTGTGTGAGTGTGGACTGGAGTCTTATTGTTCAGGATACGTGCAGTCGTTGTCTCGTGATCACGGCAAGAACGTAAACCTTCGAGTCCCATAAAGACGGGGAGTTTCTTAGTCGTGACTGACGTTCTGGACATTGTTCATAATTTGACCATAATTTCTGTCATGATTATAACGATATACCATTGTCAGAATTCTGTAAAAGAGAATTTCTTGATCAGCTTGGCGACTATTAGCATCCTAAGAAGCGTTCTTCTCGGTGTGATTGATGACTTTTGTGTAATTTAGCGCAGAACAGGCGACGAATTCTTGCTAATACTGACATTACCTTACAACGGGATTGTGTCGGATGTGTGCGCCACGAGTTGCCAAGGCAAGTACCTGCGTTACGCAACAAGCAGCGTGCAAGTCACCGCGTCGGTAGCCAATTATTCCGTATATGGCTCTTACACACAGCATGACGTAGAGCAGTACGCTCGTCTTCACTCCATACTTCACGCTTCTGAAGACGTGACTTTAGACACTGGTAGCCTATCCCGGCTTCCAAATATGGCGTTTGTTTACATGGAGGTGTGAACCTTTGCGTTACACAAAACTACGTTCCTGCGAGTATGTTTAATATGAAATAAATGGTACAGTTGTCCCTCTTAACAACCACGATGCAATTAAGGCGTATAATAGAAGCGGAAATACATTTACACGCATTCTTGATTTCCACACTAATTGGAGGCAAGTGGGCCGCTTCAAGCTGTTGCCTGGAGAAATAATCTCCGGTATTTTTTGTAGGAGGTCGGGCGGATCTGGCACTCGATCTGTACATGGTGACGAAGAAACTAGCACTCCTTCCGCGAATAGAACTGCTGTCTTACAATCTCAGATCATCTGCTCCACTGCCAGTATTTCTTGATACATACGTTTTACGCCTATATGTTTGGACAATTAACACTTGTAACGTAATAGTGTAAAGCATAGTGATTTATTTTAGTGTGCGGTGCTACCAGTAGAGATTTAGATGTTTTAAATTTGTCATATACTCGTAGTATCTCAGGAATTCTGCAATGTCGCAGTACTTGTAAGTGCTAACATACAGAAATATGTGTTAGTACAGAAACTGTAGCAGTGTTGGTGGTGTGTGAACATACATTACTTCACGCTTAAGAGCGTCAGCGGATGTTTCAGGCGCGGCCACACTGTTGTTACAGTAAATTCTGCAAAATAAGGACACGATGCCATGAATCATGTGGTTAGTCGCCGGCCTGTCACCGCGGAGGTCAGGTTCGATCCCAGGCCATTACAAGTGGGATTCATGGTGGACAAAGTGGCACGGAGACAGGTTTTTCTTTATGAGTATTTCGGTTCTGCCCTGTCAGTATCACTGCATGAATGCTCCACATTCATTCATTTATTCATGCATTCATTCTTTCTTCTTTTCATTCATGCATCGATCATCGACGCCATGTAAGCTTAGCAACTGAGAGCGTCGTTAAATAATGCGCTTAAATTTTTTGGAAAAAGAGTACCTTAAGAAAATCGGCATACTTCGATGATGTATATTACGCTACAGCACAATACTTTAGGGCCCTCTGACGAAGAGGGAGTAGTAGTTGATTTATTTATCCACATTTTCAGTAGCGCAGACCCTGTGTCGTCGATAGGCAGGCTATGTTAATGTCTTTTCCACCTAACAAGTAACCGAAACTACTATTGTGGTTATTACTGATGGCTGGAAATTCAAAGTTACAGCTTGTTGATAGATATCCGAAAATTGTTAAAATTTGTTGAAGGCGACAGACTCATGACACATGGGCGTGATGGATATCATAAGTCTGTTTTTTTTCTGTATTAGAAATGTGTTCTAAGCGTTGAGTATTAAAGTTAACTTTGCTTCACATAAAATTAAACAGGAATTACAAGTATATCAGGCAAATGTTTGTCTGTACGATGACTGATAGACATCTTTCCTGTGGCTGATTTATAACACATGATCGAAAATTGTGTCAGTTTTTGAGCCACACCACTTTCTGTTCTATGTTTAATGCATAGAGGCGTGTTTTATAACTGACTCTTTCGTGCTACAAAAGTTCTTAACACAGCATATTGTCTCCATGGAGTACAGCCCCTCTTGATGTGCTGATAGCCCATGTTCTAGTCGAGAAATTACTGGCCTTTTATGGAGTAGAAAGGTTCACTACTGTGTTCGGTATAGCGCGCCACTGGATCCAATTTTGCGACATACGAATATCTCTGTCTTAAGTGCTGACTTCGCGTCACGTTTTTGTTCTAAAGTACCTTACGCATTTCCGTTCTGTCCTATGGAAGTTACATAATCCTCCATAATTTGATTACCCTAATGACAGTTAGTTAATGGTAAATATAGAATGTTTATATTAATTTGTGTCGTTTTCTGTAACCAAATTTTTGTTGCAAACCTTTGCCCAGTTAAGAGGAAAATTACTGAAAGGGCGGACTAATAGCCATATACACAAGTGAAACTTGCTGATCAGAGTGAATTAAAATAACAGTGATTGGAATTGCCTAGAAATGCAACACGTAACAGCGCAAGTAGTATCAGTCACTCAAAATTTCACTACGGCATTCAATCCACACCTTGTATGAAACAACTCGAAGGGACGTAGAACCTAGTAGGCTACTGCTTACATTTACGGCAGTAGTTCTTTACTCTTCAGAAAGAAACAAAAAACAGCCAACACAATAAGCAGGCCTACAAACTAATTCCCTGGTAACACATTCGAAACTTTAAAACTGCTAAACCTAAACCCTTCACATGATATTAAAACAACTGACTTTGTATCGTATTGGCATAATTACTTTAAGACACATTTTTTAATTGGTCCCCCATCTCCCTTATATCTTCCAGTTGAGAGCTCTGAAAAGGGTTTGGTAATGAAGGTTCTGTTATTTGCCTCTTTTAATAAAGTGGCGACTACAAACAAAACTTGAATTCAGTCACTGGTTACCATCCACGAAGTATTCTCAGACTACAGTAAGTTCTATTTTACTACCTTATTATTACAGTTTTAAATGCGCCTCTAAGTAACATATCTGCGCTTTCTGGGATTTTACGCAGCGTAGAATGGTAATTCCATACCGACGTTTCGGGAATACCTATCGGTCACATCTTCAAGGGTCAAGAAGTCTTTTTGAACTGATCAAGGGTCAAGCAGTCTTCTTGGACTTCTTGACCCCTGAAGATGGGACCAATAGTTTGTCCCGAACCGTCGGTACGGAACTACAATTCTACGCTGCGTAAAATCCCAGAAGATCGCAGATTTCATTTACATCGCGGCGGGAGCCTGAAATCACGTAAAGTGTCAGATGTTCTTGTTGTAATAACTTGCCAGTTACTTCCTCTCTCTCTCTCTGTTGTGTCCAGATATACTTACTGTTTTGTTTTAAACTAGGCTTACTTCCAATTTATGATAATCCTTGACTGTAAGAAACAAATATTGACACAGTGTTACCTCTGAAATATATCTGGTATATGTAATCGTAGATACTCTGTTTATTCACCTGTTGTCGGTTAACGAAAATAAATTTCTTCATGAAGCTGCTATTTTGGAACCTTCATTCTGTTTAATGGCCCTGAAATACATCCTGTCGGAACGCTGTGGCACACATATGAATTCATTAGCCCTTTTTCGCAGTAGCAAGTCAGTTCGATTCCATAATTTTTCTTCTTCCCTGTTTTACGACTAAAGAATTTCTGGTACATCATTATTAATCACTCAAGCATACGAATTTGTCACATGATCAACCAGTTTTTTTAGAGCCTAGGATGCCAACACCTGCCCAGTTTTCAACGGATCGCTTTATAGGCCATGTCTTATTTTCCTTCGGCTTTTCTTCAGATTCTGTAAACAACTGAAGTACATTCTTGCAAAATGACTTAACAAATCAGATATGTAATTATTTACTTTAACGTGAACAAAACTGCATTTGATGTACTTAAACTTATTTTACATTTTAAATATTAGTGTGATACAGAAGCTCACAAAATTATAATGTGAGTTTCTCAGACACTGCTCAGACACCGCACACACCTCGGTAACCTCATTCTCTTTTCCCTTCATAGCTTAAAGACAAACGTTGCTAATCCGTCTAAGTTACACACATACGCCACTCTTTCGAGGAATATGTTACCTGTTGCTTAAGACGTGGGCAAGGACGCGAAACTTTCTCCGTACGGCATCGTAGATAATGAAATTTACTTTTATGCATGATACCAGTCAATTAATTGAACTAATTACACCATCAATTAACCACCTCACTCACGTTTAGTTATTCGATTGGCCAGTTTAGTTGGTCTCGCCTCGGCAGCGAAGAGCCAATTGAATAATAATTACACAGCCGAGACACGGCGCCTGTACCAAAAGAGCTGAAAGAACAGCTTGCAGCTTCAATATATTGAGGTTACCTACATCGGCGTTTCTCAACGGTGGGCCATCTATGGGTGAAAGGGCATTCACGGCCATGTAACATTGTGGCAGACATTATATCCAGTGATGTCATAGACACTTAGTTTCCCAGGTTGAAATGTAGAGATGTTTAAGAGTGATAGAAAAAATTACACATGCGAGTCGGTGTCATTTAAACCTCAGTAGTTTGTATATTTATCATGTTGTTATTGAAATGATAATATTTTCTCTTTATAAGATAAGGATGGTAACGTAAAATGATTTGGAAAACCCTCGTAATGAGCATTCTCGTGTGTGTCAAAGAAGGACACAGATGAATGGAAGTGAGTAGAGGATTATAAAATTGACATAGTTGCGATTAGTGATTGTGAGGCAAAGTATTTTCGCAAGGGTTGAGGGATTCAGTTTTCTTATAATTCTCGCCCCAGGAGGCCGCATAGCCAATGATGATGTGTTGTGCTGGATGATCCAGAAATCCCTGATAAGTGGAAATTAACAAAGAGGCCCAGTATATTTCACTACTGCATCAACTGACAACACTGTTTTGAATATAATAACTAAAAGAGTGAAATGTTGGCGTATTTTTGGTTTGTTTAGATTATATGTACACCATGTTGTGATGAAAAGGGGTTAGACATTGCATCAGGGAAAACAGGACAGGATATCAGGTGACAAATTAAGTTGTTGTCTTTCCATGAGACACTAAGATGTAACGTTCTAATATCCGGAAAATCACAACATCCGGCCACCTTTCCGTGTCGGAGGCGCCGGATGTTCCAATTTTTACTGAAGTTACAACTCAGTATAAGAACAGTAACGCTATAATTTGCTGTTGTTCTGTAAGGTTTATATGTTCTTATAAGTTTATACGTTTTGTTTATATTATGGTCGTTTATGTTATGACACCGTGTAGTATCGTGGGTGGTTACGAAATTTGGAGACATTTCCTGTCTCCATCTTCATGGTAGGATATGCGTGGAAATTGCGTACTGTACGCGTAGAAATTTTGTATAGTCTGCACGCATAACACTAAAAAACCACAATGTAAATTCCCACCGCCATGAAAATCTGATGTGTTATATTTCTTGTTCTAGGTTTCCACACAATGTAATTCGCTCTGATGACGTGTCACAGCCGGACAGCAGAGGGCAGGGCGTCGTCCGGGCTTGCTGTAGCAGCTGAAGGATCCCGACCGTGCGAAAGGTCAGTTCATCGCATTACTTTCTCCAAATAACAATTATCAATGTGTATATGTGGAAATTTAGAGCTGCTAAAATTCTTAAAATCTGCGAATGATTAAAGTAACAATTATCTAGTCCTCTGCGTATCGCGTGTCTTTCCTTTTAAAATGCACATGTAAGAGCAGAGCATAACAACGAGAACTTCATAGAAGGCTCTTCAACTTTAAGCATCAAATTTCGTATACTCTTATTGAGCGTAAATTATTTTATTTCTTAGAATACCTTCGTAGTAAGCACATAAACTGGTCATCCAGGCTCGCACCTTTCCGACGACAAGTATTGTGTTGGGTATAGCGTCCAAAACGAACATATGGTATAAGCTACAACGAGTAACAAGGGGTTCCGTGTTATTTTTCCTGCTTTAATCCTTAAAGATTCATCTATAGAAATAGGAAATACTTCTCGGTTACAGTCTGAATGTCCTGGACTTTGACTGTTCCTTTAGTCAGTACTAGATGTATCTTTATATCATCGTTTTAACGTATTTTAAACTGTCAACAGAAAAAATATTATATAGAAATTATTCCAGCACTCCGTAAGGTTCGTAATTCGAGAGGTTGGAAAGGACTCCTCAGACAGACTATTAAAAACCTTGAGGGTGGGCGCAAGTAACAAGAACCTGATTCAGACACGCGATGGGGGCTATATTTTCACGTGCTCGGTCTTGACGCAGCTAGTAAAGTTCCCAGATAAGGTCGCATATACCGGCAGAGAGGAACTACTGAATTTTTATTCAGAAAGATGTGTTCAAAATGAAGGGTAGTGTGGAGAACGTGAATGACATTTCTTTCTCGTAATGGTGACATTGTGTTTCGAAAGATGTTTTTGTGAATACCAGAAAATCGCACGATGAGGATCGTAAGCGATAATGTAGTTCGGTAGGTACAGGAAAAATACGAAAATACTAAGGCGCATTTTGCCAGACAAATAGATCTGAGGATCTTCTAATCGAAATCACATATGTAGCGAGACTTGTGAATAGGCATTTCTGGAAATACTGCATACAGGTGTTCCATCATGCTCATTTTCTTACTACAGCAGTATGCAGTGTTCAGCTTATGATTTCTTATCCGGGCGTCCAGGTTGGTGGAAAAGCGTGTAATTGGTAGCCACGGTATACCTTTTGCATCCTGCAAGAACGGCCTAGGTCTGTAGACTTTGAAACTTAGACAAAACGAATTGAATAAATGGCACCGTGGTTGGCATTTTTCTGTTTATTTGGAAGGTTTGTCACCCTTTTTCTACACACATTCTTCAGAAAACTATAATTTTGTATGTTTTATATAAACTGCAAAAATCATGTGAGATTGCGAGATTTGAGGTTCCTACAGCGGTGATGAAGAATGTTAGTCTTTGGAGCCTTAAAGTCTTATTGGACCCTGAAGATGAAGGCAGCAAGCTCTTCCGAAAGTCGGGTAACTATATATCTACATGGCGTCATATCCAAGAAGACTTGAATTCCTGATAAGAGATTGCTTAACAGCTACACATTGTAGATGCCAGAAGGCCATAATCTTCAGCATGAACGCCGCAGAAACCACAAATCTCGTTCAACATCTTGCCAGGGAAATAGCCTACATTTACCAATTAAAATAAGATACTCTACATGATTTAAGTTAATAGAACAGTAAGAGTTGTACGTGTATGTTATTATGTATTTCGAAAACTGTGTCCCCTCACCGGGCTACTCTTTAAAGTTCTGGGAAACAGGACGTTAAAAATAATTGTACTATCTGTTTGTAGATTTCTGCATCGTTAGTTTTATTTTGAGAAAAGGACACAACTCACAGGTACTTGAATATGGAGTAATAACGAAAATATTTGTCTTAAAGAATGGTGACGTAAGATAAGCATTATATCTCCAGTATACAGTAATGTACAGTACGGTACGGTACAGTACCTTTGCATTGGGAGAAGGTAACACCACTGACGTTACAGCCACGGGGTTACACATTTACGATAAATCTTCGTTTCCAAGTGACTTCACAGCCGTGTTAACACTAGGGTATGGATGTAAGGCACTTATGTCTCGGCCAGCGATCTCCATAACTGAGATGGGGCTTGATCGATATATCATCTATCTATCTATCTATATATATCGCCCATCTGTAAATAATGAAACATTTGTTGCTTGTGTTTGAGAATTATTTTTCACGTTGTTACTTGAGAAATTAAGGTTCGTTGAAAACTTGGGAATTCGACGTGGTCACAAAATACTCTGCATAACACCGTTAACTAAAAGCGCCCCCAAATGATGACAGTATGAATTATTCTGCTTCTCAATTCTGTTATTGACATCATCCCGCTGTGCTAGACTGTGGCTTTCAGAAGCTTGTCACCCGCCCTAAAATAAAGACGAGGCCCCACGTGACTAATGTTCAGACGTTAGAAAGAATGTCTGCTGAGAAGGAGGTTCTCCGTCTGTGATCAATCTGAAACATAGGTGCAGAACGCTGTTAAAGAATGTATCGTCATTCCCTCATGTCACAGAGTACTACACACTTCAGCCACTATTCTTTTCATTCTCAAGAAGATGACTTATTTAACTACAAGAACTTCTTTGGACCAGATTATTTGCTGTCTGTCGTCTCTCTGTCCTGCGACATACACAAAAACACTTTCTCCATCTCTGTATTGGTACCATTCGTGATAGGAAAATATGCTTCACACTTTACTTGTTATCATCGTCATCATCATCATCATTACCACCACCACCAACAACAACAACAACATCAAGAACAACAAATTTGATGCGCCTACCTACATTGTTTTGTCACGTCAGCATCGGAAAAAATATCATATTCCATTCTTTGCCATTTTATATTATAATGCAGAAAAGAATGACAAAAGCGGATTGATTTAAGTAAAATTAAAATAATTTTCAGTATTACTCAGTTACTCCCATACAGAAATCTCACGTTGACCTCTACATTACTGAGAGAATGGGATTTAAAATTCTGACTTTCGGGTTATTCTTTCGTGTGCTTTGGCCGGGACGCACAGACACGTGCCATTGAGCCTACATGTCGTACAAAGGATTATTTTGTTTTGAAATATAACTTGCATTATTGATTTCAGTTTTTTCCTTAAAACAGGCTGTTTTAAACTTTGTATTATACATACCGTGCATTTCATTAATTAGTTAATAATTACATACCAACGAATGCACTACACTGTTTTTATGATTTCAGTACCTACATATGTTTCGGCACTTTAGTGCCATCTTCAGGGTTGCCGTCGAAAGTTCACAATCCTAATGCATCGGGTTCACTTTCACAATACATAACTCTTGCAAGTTACCATCACTGCACTTCACTGTTCGTAGTAATTGGTTCTTCTTCTTTCATGTTATTAAAATTGAATCATTTAAGATTTTGGTTGTCGCGGTATAGAATAATAAAAGTTGTTAAAATTTATTAAAATTATTTTTTGACACCTGGCTATGTATATTGGTTTTGCGATCAATATTGATCCTGTCCTTATGCTATGTTAACCGTCCTATTGTGTCGTCACACGACGGCAACCCTGAAGATGGCACTAAAGTGCCGAAACATATGTAGGTACTGAAATCATAAAAACAGTGTAGTGCATTCGTTGGTATGTAATTATTAACTAAAGGTTGTTTTAAATCTCTGACCTAATATTTGCTAATTTTCTTGAACGTGCTTCCTATCAAAGTGCAAAATGGGGAACTAATTCTGTCCCTTTGTCTCCTTCAGCTTTTGTTTGTTATAGTCACCAATTGCAAGTAGAGCCACCTGCAAAATCACACTAAAAAATTGACTAATAGCTCGCGTGCCTGTCACGACTGTTAAGCTAATATTATTAAAAGGAAAATAAATATAAATTAGAAAAGAATAAAAAAGGAACGCGATGAAACAAGTATGGTGTTCACACCTCTCTCGTGAAAAGAGATGGTGTCTTGTCCGTTCTTGTATGTGGGAGGTGTTGCAACGCTGACGTGCCTGTCAGGATGCGGCCAACGCATTCGGTGTTAGTCGCTCTGTAAGAAATTAAAAAAAATGTTTTAAATTCGTGTCGTTCTCCTCTTCTCTTCATTTCTAACATGTTCGGTTTGGTTGACTAAGGGATCAAAAGGAATAGTTTTTTTGAGTAGTTACGTATTCAAGATTCTAGTCTTCTGAATTATTGCTGTCTGTCTCTGGGTATTTTAATTCCCTGTGTGTCGAAGTATTGTAGTACCTTCATCTGCAGGATCAAGCATTGCCCAACGACACAGCGTAACATCTCGGAAGATTCGAAACTTCAGCAACGCCACCGTGAGAGCCTCAAATCTAATATTTTTAGGCATTTCAAGATTTTGATTCCAGTGGCTGTGAAAAAATTAATAGAAAATTTGACGTAACTTGATAGTGATGGTAATAAACTAGAATTACTCGTACTTAAATATACACAGAAAATAGAGTGGCAGTGAGAGAGTAAGTACGCATTTAAATACAGACACACCCCGGCATACGCAGTTTCACTTTACGCAATATCAGATTTAGGCAATTTTCAAAGTAAAATAAAAGGAGCATTTCTGAACCGTGGCCAGATTTTTTCTTGCTGGAATGAAAGCATAAGAAGAAGAAGGTGGCGGAAGAATACTGCTGGGCGAAAACACAGAAGGCTGGGCGGTCATGCTGCAGTCGATCAGGTTCCAGTGTGTTGGAGTTTGAATTTGAACTGGATACCCTGGGATATACATATATTTGTCCATATGCCTACTCAGATCGCAGTTGTGCCGGATGTCGCGGAACGTAACTATTGCGCAAGTCTGGGAGTGTGTGCATGGACCGTATGGTCGAACAGAGATAATGGATGTTGGAAAAAGGAGACTAAGTATGTCATCTGCCTAGTTCATGATGATTTTGATGAAGCATAACAGTATATCGAGTGTGTGCATGGACCGTATGGTCGAACAGAGATAATGGATGTTGGAAAAAGGAAACTAAGTATGTCATCTGCCTAGTTCATGATGATTTTGATGAAGCATAACAGTATATCGAGTGTGTGCATGGATCGTATGGTCGAACAGAGATAATGGATGTTGGAAAAAGGAGACTAAGTATGTCATCTGCCTAGTTCATGATGATTTTGATGAAGCATAACAGTATATCGAGTGTGTGCATGGACCGTATGGTCGAACAGAGGTAATGGATGTTGGAAAAAGGAGACTAAGTATGTCATCTGCCTAGTTCATGATGATTTTGATGAAGCATAACAGTATATCGAGTGTGTGCATGGACCGTATGGTCGAACAGAGATAATGGATGTTGGAAAAAGGAGACTAAGTATGTCATCTGCCTAGTTCATGATGATTTTGATGAAGCATAACAGTATATCGAGTGTGTGCATGGACCGTATGGTCGAACAGAGATAATGGATGTTGGAAAAAGAAGACTAAGTATGTCATCTGCCTAGTTCATGATGATTTTGATGAAGCATAACAGTATATCGAGTGTGTGCATGGACCGTATGGTCGAACAGAGATAATGGATGTTGGAAAAAGGAGACTAAGTATGTCATCTGCCTAGTTCATGATGATTTTGATGAAGCATAACGGTATATCGAGTGTGTGCATGGACCGTATGGTCGAACAGAGGTAATGGATGTTGGAAGAAGGAGACTAAGTATGTCATCTGCCTAGTTCATGATGATTTTGATGAAGCATAACAGTATATCGAGTGTGTGCATGGACCGTATGGTCGAACAGAGATAATGGATGTTGGAAAAAGGAGACTAAATATGTCATCTGCCTAGTTCATGATGATTTTGATGAAGCACAACAGTATATCGAGTGTGTGCATGGACCGTATGGTCGAACAGAGATAATGGATGTTGGAAAAAGGAGACTAAATATGTCATCTGCCTAGTTCATGATGATTTGGTGAAGCATAACAGTATATCGAGTGTGTGCATGGACCGTATGGTCGAACAGAGATAATGGATGTTGGAAAAAGGAGACTAAGTATGTCATCTGCCTAGTTCATGATGATTTTGATGAAGCATAACAGTATATCGAGTGTGTGCATGGACCGTATGGTCGAACAGAGATAATGGATGTTGGAAAAAGGAGACTAAATATGTCATCTGCCTAGTTCATGATGATTTTGATGAAGCATAACAGTATATCGAGTGTGTGCATGGACCGTATGGTCGAACAGAGATAATGGATGTTGGAAAAAGGAGACTAAATATGTCATCTGCCTAGTTCATGATGATTTTGATGAAGCATAACAGTATATCGAGTGTGTGCATGGACCGTATGGTCGAACAGAGATAATGGATGTTGGAAAAAGAAGACTTAGTATGTCATCTGCCTAGTTCATGATGATTTTGATGAAGCATAACAGTATATCGAGTGTGTGCATGGACCGTATGGTCGAACAGAGATAATGGATGTTGGAAAAAGGAGACTAAGTATGTCATCTGCCTAGTTCATGATGATTTTGATGAAGCATAACAGTATATCGAAGCCACGAACTTTGATAAATGTTGCACCACTTCGTAAAGAAAGAATTACCTTACAGTCTCTCGGACCTTTGCTAAACGGTTTGTAGGGACGAATGCAGAAAACTGCGTAAGGGAGCATCAGGAATCATCAGATGAAACAGAAGAATGCAGAATGATTTTACATAATCGAATTATGTATACCACTGATGACGAGCATTAACCGAAACGTGACGTTTAGGTTGAAATTATTTTGATATTTTCTTTGTACTTCCAGTATTACAAGCCTTCAGCTAATAATTAATTTGTGAAATTTATTTCTTCCATTACTTTTGTATTTGTCTCAGACCTCGATTTCTTAACTACTAACATCTGCAGGACCTCGAAGTGTCATTTACTGTTCCGCTGACTGCTTCATATCCTCGTCCTAAAAGCGTGATAAAAATTAGAATGTAAATGTAGTATCCCACATTGTTACGAATATTAACGTTTTCCCTTCCGTTTATTTATTTAAACAATTTGTCTTTAATTGAGTCGTGGTTCACTATACCGTTATGTGCGTTAATTTGGAAGTCCCATAAGGTTGAAATTCACAATTACTGCACCCATTACTGCAGTGTGTGCGTGCGTGCGTGCTTGCGTCTCTCTTTGTGTTGTTTCAGTCGAGCCATGACTGCCATGCAAATAAATCTTAGCTATTTTATTGGCATACCTTGGTTGTCTTATTTGTTTGTTGTAAAAATTAAGGCGTTCTTTGAAATTTCTCTGCCTGTGCTGTGTTCATCAGTAACATTATTCCCTGCCTAGACGTTTAGAAGCGTCTGTTTTACACGTCATGCATTTTACGAAGGTTTTAGTCTCGTACCATTATTTTCGTAAACGAATGAACGTATAAACCGGACACAAATTTGCTCGATACGCACTGCATTATTTATGAGCCGATGCAAGACGCTTTATGAGAGAAAATTTAAAAAAGGACATTAGTCTGTAAATGAAGCGCACGCCATTAAATAAATTAAAACGCTGTGTATCTTGGGGGTGGTTTCTCACATGGGGTAGCTTGTGCCACTCCTTCCTCAAGTACAGTCACTTTTATAGAACTGAGGGGTTAGCCCGCAGATATGTATGGTAGCAAAGCTCGAACTTGCTCTAAGCTAAACCAATTACCGATGAAACACTGTGAGGTACGTAGGCCCACATAGCGTTCGCATTGAAAAGAGATACCTGTAATATATTCAATTCCTTTGACTCGGGGCCTTAATTAAGATTGTATGCACATAGAGACGAGGTGGCCTCCTTGTACGGGGAACCATGACAAATTTAGCATGCTACAAAATTACCGCTCACACAGTAATAACAAAAAGTAACAAAAGTTTTTCATTGCATAGTTTCTGTTTGACAGGAGAATCGTGTGTTCATTAAAGCACTAGGGGTTCCTTTTGGTTATTCTGTAACCGTCTAGCCCCTCCCCCACTTATGAAGCCCTCACACAGAGCGTACAGGGAAACTGTTTTATGAAATTGTTGTGTGGGCCCCCTTCAGGGGAGGGGGATTACCTGGCGAAGCACTGCCAAATGTGGGGTGAAGTTTTATTCTTTTATTTAAGTAACAATGATTGTCGTTTGCAAGATTTCACGCTTTCGAAATCACTGAGATATCTCGAAGCTATACTCGAAACCACTGGACACTTGGCATCAGAATGATCGCTCTCCTGTAACAGACGTCACAGGGAAATGTGAGACACGGGCAATACCTGCACATCTTTGTGAAGAAGTAATTTCGCGTTATGAAAAACAATCAAAATCTGATTAGACTTAATTCATTTACATGTAACACGAAATTGTTAGCGATATGAATGCAGTAAAGCAAAGAGCTGTCACAACATAGGTTCTGAAGGATAACAAGAATGTGGAATATTAAGGATCTCCTGTGTTTCTCAAACATAAATTAAAAGTAATAAAGCTAACATAATTCTAGTGAATAAAGTTCATTGTGTCTGTTTGCAACAAGTAAGTATATATTTTCACATCTACTTCACACTTGAATTAGATCTCTTCTATTTGAGAGGCATGTGACAAAGGGGATGGGGGCAATCGGCAGTGTTCATCTACAGAGCTAGTGTTCGCTGGTCATTATTGTGTTCCCACACAGCCTCTGACTCTGACCTACTCTACGAGGATCCAGGAATTTATTTATTTTACATGGGCACTTATCCTATCTTTGTTAATTTGATATAAGTTATACTTTTATTGTGTCGAAAAGAGGTTGCCGACCCATACAAGATGGTGTGTGCCTGGAGTTTCTCATGCTTTAACCTTAGCGCTGACCTCGACTGACCACACGGCAGGGCAGCAGCAGAGACAACGCCCCCCGTGATGGATCGACTCGGCTCTGTCTTAATCCGCCCCTCCACGGCCGACACCAGAGCAATAACAAAAGTGACAAAGAAAAATTTACGCTGCAAGAAAATGCACGTGGGATCCATTATCTAAGGTTTGCGGTCGACGACGATCTTCCATTCGTCATATTTGAGTGGATACGTGTACTTTAACCAGTTGGGCACCTGGCGGCAACAGACATGCACTGTTAAAGCGAGAGTGGCTACATTTATGGGAGCCTTGGCGCTTACCACCTCGTGCCATCACCTCTGTTAAGTAGAGTAAAAGGTAAAATTGTCTATGAACATTGATAGTACAAGCGGATATATTAATAATATTCTGCGGACAGAAAGAAACCTAAGTTTTTTACTGGAAATATGAATATTAGTTCAAGCTTCTGTGTGAACGTAGGAGGTGCGGACACAAGTTTACATGGCGTACAATCTCGTAACTTTAAAACGTTGGAATACCTCGCATACAGCCCTACGCTGGCGCCGAGAGATTATCATCTGTTTTCAGCACTGAAGCGAAACCTTGGTGGCCACAGATTTAAAGAAGAACTCGACATGGAAACAGTTTTGACACCGTGGATAATAATATAAGAGACGGATATGTATCAACAGGAAACTTTGAAGCTCATCTGACGATATTAAAAATACTTTAATTGTGGCGGGAACTATGTGGATAAGTTGTGGAATAGCAGTAATACAAATAAATCTGAACTGTGTTAATTGGAGGTAAACAAAGATCCCAAGGTATATGCAATATGAACCTATTTTCTGACCGCCGATCATGTAATAAAATAGATCAAGTAATATACATAGCTCCGTCATGGAAATGAATGTTAATCAAATGGATATGCACAGACGTGAGTAATGTAAACCTACAAATGCATTAATGACAGGTTAAGTCAGCAGTGCCCTGGAGTAAGACTAATGATTGAATCAAACACACCTGTTAGAGACGATATAATATACACCAACCATACGAAGGTATACATGCGGGTATGAAAACATCAGAGATGAAACTGGATATAAGACTACAGAGACGTCAGAGATGAAAATGATAGCAAGCATGGGGGATATAAACGATGGAATTTACACGACACTATGGAGATGTCAACGGTGAAATCAGAAACGAAATTACAGACGCGTGAACAATAAAAAGGGAAAGACACGACTGTGGCGACATCAACGATGAAATAAAACCTGAACTGTACCTCAGTGACGGTATAAGACGCTGACTATGGAAATGTCAGTGGTTGAATAATACACGAACCTATTTAGATACCAGTGACAAAAATAGGGTGGAATGCACAAACTCGTCAATGATGAATACTAAGCACGGAACTTACGATTACATCGACAGTCGGATAAGGCAGGTAAAGAGTTGTTCGAATGGCGAGTTAAGAAATACTGTTAAAGAAATGTTACGTGTGGAATGAAAAATATAATTACGATGCTGCAAAGAGAAGTGTGTTTTTCAAACTTATCAGTGACACCTTAAGATTAAAGAGGACAATTACGTGACATATTAAAGTTAGTAAGAGGGACATAAAAGTTGCCGTAAGTAAAGTTCAGGTTCTGTTGTGCCTTCCGTAATTGAGCTTGAATAATTTGTTGTCTGTATTAGAACATTACAAACGAAATGAAATCAAAACAAACTTTGAAAATATAAATCACTGCAACATGTTGAGGGGCTTGAAACGGAAGAGTGAAGTAAGAAATATATGAGGAAGCACATGCGATTTAGGGAATGAAACATTGTGTGAGATTAGAGGTTATCAAAGCAGTGTTGTTAAATGTTTATCCGACACAGACTAATGTCCCAGAATTCTTGAATCTTCAATAAAGCACTACTACATAAAATTTCGTAGTACCTGTATCACAAGCGAAACGTAGAAATATGTCGCAATATTTACACTGTTTTGCACTATACTTCCTGACACCTCAGTGGGAGTTAAATATACGGAGTAGGCCTACGTATAGTATGTAATATTTATGCGTGTCGTACAGTAAGAATGTATGCATCCTTCAGCCAGTGTAATTCATAATCTTGCTTAGGGCTACATGTCGTCAATCTGTGCTACATATACTTAGCTACTGACAGTGTCGTTAAATAAACATAGACAGTAAATTAGCTGCTGAATTTTTCAGCTAATTCGACCCCGAGGTGCAAATATTCAGTACACTGAATAAGGCCCATGGCTCAAGTTACAGGGCAGAGTACCTTGAACTTTTGTTACCGCCTTCATAGCGATCCAGATACCCTGCTTCTGTAAAGTGTTAACGGATGTGTTACTTTTTTATTTTCAACGCTGCATTAATTGAGTGTGCTGCGTTAATTTAAGCGAGTTCACTTTCCTGTCTTGATACTTTATCTTTCCTATGTCTGCCTTTTTCTTGCAGAAAATAGAATAAAATGAACATAGAATGGTGGCCTTCTCTTTTGATGTCACTTAAAAATATGAGACAAATGTCCCGTAAGTTTTAGAGTTTGACTTGTGCCAAAGGTATTAAAGAGGCTGTTCAGCTGAATATGGTTTATTTTCTGCAGATAAAACGTTAGAAAATTATGACTTAGATTCGCTGCAACTTAATCTCGTATCGTTGATCCTAACGTCACGGTCAAGAATATATTAATAGAGGCCACTGAAGTATACCTAATTGGCCACGTTCCAATGGCAGTAAATACTGCAGACGTTTAATTTAAAAGCCACGGCATAACAGATGAATAGAACATTCCAAGTAAGAATGAAGAAAAATAAAATATGTAAGAAAAGATAATTTTTATAAGGTTCATCGAAAGGTATGTTTTATGTCCTATTTTCCCTAGATGACAAGGGATATAAAATGCCTTGGCTTTAAGAAAATTTTCTTGTATCATATTTCTGGTGTAAGGTTGATATTTTTTAAAATGATGTATTTTTTTTAAATATAAATTATTTCTGTAATATTTTAACGCTGTTATAAGAAGGAATATCTAGGTACGTTGTTAACATTAGTACCTATATTGTTCAGTGTATGAAGTTCTCTCACTGGAACCAGGCTCAAAAGTGTTTAAATGTCTCTTCCCATTTGTATATCTGGTAGCTTCAAAACTCTAAAAGAAATATTTAACAGAAGACAAATGACAAGTTCTCCTTCGTATTTCCTTCGAGTATTTAAAAAAATGTTCTGTTTGCATTCATTCCACGCGTGTGAGATGTTACTGATCCGATGGAATGAAGTATCATTGTCGGTTTCAGACGCTACTTGTTATGTTAGTAATTGTCCTGAAATATAAATGAAAACAGTGTTGTCCTTTTCAAATCTCTTCCTAAAATCACATTGAAAGACAGGAAGACATACAAGATGAATATTCCAAAATAAAAGTGTCAAAATATTTTGTCATTTGCTTGACGATATAAATATCAATATATCCACTATCCCTTAAAACTTACCTTTGGGTGACTGAAATAAGACGGTAGGTATTGATCGTGTGTTGTGAATCTTTCAGTGTATAAGTTAAACTTTTATCTGGAAAGGAAATATTTTTAAAGATATTATTGTCCTAGTCTCCAACGCAAGGTATGGAATTTTGGAAACTGATAAATACATTTTTGAAATGTAATCAACAAACGAACCTATACTTACGCTATGTCCGTCTATTCGTGGTCTTTTATCAGCCCTTCTGTCTCCTTAACTCTATCAAATGAGTTTTATGTGGAGAAATGCTGCTGTTTATGTTCAGTGAAGAGATACACATTCACCTTACAAAACACTGCTGCACCATTTGCCACGATACCATTAACCTTGGATGGAGTAACCAGCACTCCGATAAACAATAGGAATAAAACTGTGACAGGATAACACAACGTGCCAGCGATTATTGCAGAAATAACAACAATCGAACTCTGCGAAGTAAGAGGTGCCCTGGGGTCTGCAGTTGTTATTGGTGTTGTCAGCTCGGGTGCTGGAATTAGAAAGCTCCGCGGGTAACTTTGCTTTAAACGCTAATTCATTCTATTGAAATTTGGTCCGCTGCATTGTGATATTCCCTCTCGAGCAAGAGCTGTTTCAGATGAAAGAAGCATCACTATAAGCAGAATATTGCTTGTGATTTCCGGCGTATCTGTTGTCCTGTTGTGAAAAGATACGCAGCACAAAGTACGGGGAATGTTTATGAAGAATGGTCAGTTACATGGCCAGATTCCCTTGTGGTGTTCCGACAATATAAAATTGTTTGCAGGAATAATAGACAGTTGTATCAAAGGGTCTCGGTAAGCATTGAGAAAGGCGTGCTGCTTCGAAAACTTGTATGCAAATTCTGTCATTGATCTCAAAGGAATACAGTTGTGAATTCCACGAGCAGACACGGTGGTCATGTCTGTGTCATTCAGTGCAGACAACCATTCGTAACCTATGGTAATCGCTTCATCAATAGAGAAAGTTGTGACTCGTAGACTGTAACATGTAAAAGACAGAGATTTCTGAGTTCACTGGAGAAAGAGTCCGGCACGTTATCGATTAGAGTTGCTAAAGTAAATTGAATATAAAACATGAAATCGCACGGGTATGAAGAGAATTATTATATTCCTGTTAACTAAAGAAGTAGAGTTGCCCGCGTTAGACTGAAAATAGTAAAAACAAACGAAATAATATAAACAAAAAGTTACACTGTTGATGAAATGTTGACTTCTGATCCTACATTTTTCGGGTTCACAGCCATCTTCACGGACAACTTCAATATCGATATCGTAGGAAGCTTCTCAAGGCCATTACATATATATATATATATATATATATATTGATGTTCCCCTGAAGATGGCTGTGAAGCCGAAGCATGTAAGATTGTAAATAAACATTTAATGAATAGTGTACCTTGCTGGTTACATTATGTAATTTAAGTGGTGTACGTGGTAAAGTGTGTTATGAAACCGTAACATGCCTTATATTTTATAACGATCGGAGAGCAGTGCCACATGAAAGGTGTGATAGCCGTAATAGAGAAGGTGTGTGTTTATATTTTTTGTTTTTTCTATGGCTCGACAGCCCTAAATGGGCCTAGGCCTCCTCATTTCGAAGTTTCACGATCACACACATTTAGACACACCACAGTCGGTAGGACTCCTCTGGACGAGGGACCAGCTCGTCGCAGAGACCTCTACCTGACAACACACAACACTCACAAAGACAGACATCCTGCCCCCGGTGGGATTCGAACCCACGATCCTAGTAAGCGAGCAGCCGAAGACCCACGCCTTAGACCCACGGCCACTGGGATCGGCGTGTGTATTATATATATATATATATATATTGGTGTGTTGCGACAGTATACATTTTTTTGCTCGAGAAGTATAAATTTTAATAAATATCACAACACGAAAACAATAGCAGGGCACTTTGACCTCTTTTAATTGACACATGAAACATAGTATACTGTAATACAGAAAGGGTGAATTACTCCTACTCGTCATTAAATTCGATTTCTAGGAAGGACAATGTGCCGTCCCCCATATATTTTTATTTTGCATCGCCGTGCGTCGAATGTTGATACGGCCTTATGGTTTACACTTTACACATTTGTCTAAGAGACGTAAAGGACATATGAACATACAAATAAATTATTGGGGCTATGTCACTGTATAACAGAGAGATTCGTAAAATGCGTGCGTATAAAATCTTCTGTGTTATGTGCAGAAAAATATGCACGGGCTGTACAGGATTAAAATCGCCTCTCGTGAAATGGGAGGTCCAAAGATGCATTAGTAAATGACTAGAAGAGAGCAAAAACATGGTTATCAGCCCCTTCAGGGCTCTAAAATCGGAATGACCATGCTGGTAAGAGGCCGGCAGCAACTCTGTTTGCCCTAATCACTAACTCCGTGGATCAAACTCCTTATTCAGAAGCTAGTACTTCCTCAGCTAGTCAAGAAATTCCCCGAATTTAATGGAACCTGAGCCGTGTACACAACAGCCCGCCACCTATCCCTGTCCTGAGCCAGATCAATCCATTCCACACCCCTCCACAGTGTTGGCTGTGATCCTTAAACCCTGCAGATATTGGCCGCTTTTTCCTCACCCACGAGACGACACGTTGTCGAATCGAGACAGTCACGATCTCATTATGACATTTATATTTGCTGGACAATTGAGGCCGGTATTGAATTACCTATATTGTTGTACATGAATATGTCTTGTGATGGCTGCAGCATAGGTCACGCGATGAAATGGCTTTATTTGGTTTTGCAGATAATCAGTTTTTAATATATCTGTAACAAAATTACGGATTATGTAAATACGTGCATCATTTATAAAAAATAGCTCCATACCTTTTACGTACCCAGACAGCTGAGCGTTCCCTACGAATACAATTTCACTGTAATTGGACCTGGTGGAAAGTAAGGTTTTATTGTCCGTATGTCCGTAACGAACTGCTGAATAAAATGGACAAAGACAGATGAAGTGACGTTAAAGGTTCACATTTATCAAGTTAATACAACACCCTTAATTGGATATTGCTCCCCGTTGTATTGGCTTTGACAGTTAATCATTTAACACCATCGTAACTAGTTTTACTGGTCCACTCCCGAGAAGAGAATTCGTCTAAAATAACTCATCCTGCTCGAAATCAAACAACCGGACACCTGTCACAATTAACTGTTCAGCCCACGTTTGCATGTCAGGGTTGCCAACTGTTGTGGCCCAACAGTGATATACAAACTGATATTACAGCCCGTTACCTCGAATCACATGTGGATCTTAATTAAGGGAGCTCTTCGCAGTAGACATGCTGTTTGTGGCTTCGTTTTACGACGATTTCAGTAACTCAGACTATACAGAGTCGATGAATTGGAAAGGAATTTTAAGGAAACACCCATGGCGTAGTTAATGCATATACCGGTGTTTAATAAAAAGGGTTGAGGAAAACCACGACAAACCTCAGCGTATATAGTCGACGATTCGATTGAAATTTAAACCAAGCATCTCTCGACAGAACTGAGGCATTTAGGGTTACTGCTACGTTAACTCATTCCTTATTAAGCTTGTTGTAGGATGAAATTCATGCCCATTAGACAATAACTGTCATTTCTAAATGCATTCTTACCTATTAAGCTACGTTGTACACTCTAATGCCTGCTCTTTGACGTGAGTGTTCATTCCCGTATATATTAGAAGACCACATAAAGGGCAATGCATAAAGCGATCCATGTCGCTAGGTGACAATACAAATCTGTGGTTTAAATGCATAAAGCAGTATTGAGAAGACACGGCTATGCTGTACGATGATCGTGTAACCAAATGAATTTTGTGATTAAAATCACGATTTTTAATTCCCATAATCAAAACTTGACTGAAGTAAAAATGCTTCATTATTTGAGATTGTACCTGTTTTAGAATTTTATGCGGCGTGGATTGGTAGTTAGCAACCGACATTTCGGGACAACCTGTCGGTCCCGTCTTCAAGGGTTAAGCAGTCCAAGAAAGAGCCTGTTCTTATTGTTGGACTGCTCTACCCTTGTAGATGGGACCGCTAGGTTATCCCGAAACGTCGGATACTAAGTACCAATCTACGCTCCGTTAAGTCGACGAAGAGCGAAGATCTTTGTACAGCGCGGCGGAAGCCTGAAATAAAGCATATTCCAATATTTGTTTCTTGCTCTATGCTAACTTACATGTAGCCGCAGTTATGTTAAACTGCATATTGTTGTGTTTTTATAAGTATGAAGCATATTAACACTTCGTGTCGAAGCTTCGCCTAATGTAGTTTTGCAAGTAGTTACAAGCATTAAGCACGATTGCTTTAAATATATGTAGTAAACAGCAAACTCATTACTTCAGAACAGTTTATTTTAAGAACAAATCCAGCGTTTAATTATTGAGGCCAGTTTTGTATCAATAACTTTTGTACACCCTGCAAGCAATTTGAAGATGGGTTAATAGTAAACCAAACGAGAAGGAAACGAAATTCAGACCGCCTGTTTATACTACATCTTCATATCTAAATTTAATCATATTCTAATTCGGTCAGTCTTTTGGAAAATGAGGTATACTGCCAAGTGGACATGATCTTACTCTTGTGCGTAAATTTGCTGCACTCAGGGTAAAACCCACATAATTGTGGCTCAGAATCGTGGAATGTTAAAGGGACTCATGAAAACCAAATCTGATTAAATGTCGCTGCTGCTTGCATTCGTCAAGTCAAGCGGTTAGTTAGTTGTCCGCTTTGGTGCAGCAGGCCTTTTTCCTGGTGAAAGAAAACAATGGCTTCTTGCTGTAGCCATTAGCAAGAGCTAATCCACTTGATATTGACATCTTGCAGCAACTATACAGAACAAAACGGGCTACTGATGGCACAGCATGACTTTCCAATCCTTATTCTATAATTAGGCTGTTTACTGGGTTGTCTTATTTCAAGGATGTTGCCTACAAGGACGAATGCTCCTGTTTGTATAAAACGTCACTGGAATGTGATAAGGTGTGTTGTAATGGCTTGTTGAGAGTCGAAAATAAGCTAAATGGAGGTTAATATCGCGTAAAGTTGCTCTGGAAAGCGATAGGCTCTTCTGTATAATTTTTCGGATCTACCGAGCGCTGTTATGTAACAAGAGTGACTGAAAAAGACAACGAATATTTTACCGCTTCGTAAATATGATACAGAAATTTTACTGTGAAGATCAGTGCGTTATCCAGAGTAATATTTTGAAACCAATATGGAGAAATAACATGTACGGTGCACGTTTTTAGGCTTTGGCAGCGGTGCAGATGACGTCTCCGTTCTTTTGGGACGCGGCGTCGCGTCACTGGGTGATTGGCGCCCGACCTTTCCAGAGAGCATAGTAGACTGCTGTTCAAGGGTCGAAATGTCCATGAACATAAAACCAAAATTGGATGTGACGTAGATTCACACAGGATAGACGTAATTCAGAATTCAGTTGTAGGTTCTCTCGGTTATCCTAATGCTTTCAGAGATATGACGAGAGGGAGTGAGCTTGTTATGGATGATGAATCGGAAGGAACCCGCTGGAAAGCGGTTATGACAAACTTGAATGAACTGGTAGGACTAAGAACCTTGAAGAAAGACCTCGGTGAATGTAACAGTTGTGATCTACCGGCTGAGATATGAAGTGACACGAACACAAGTGGACGCTGCACCGCAAAGATAACTCGATCAGGTTAAGCCCGTCATCACACCATTACTGGCACTGATAAGTCATGGTCAGACTGAATTATATGATGTAAAGGCTTTGTATGCCGCAAAGAATGCGGAAGGAGATTCTTGCAGTACATGTGGCGGTTCATTCACAGAGTCTGTCAGTTTTGTATATACTTGTCAGTCATTTCTTCATAGTGCCTGAGGAGCAGTGGGCCTCTATTAAGTATTCACTAAAGCACAACAGAATATTCAGTCCCGTCCAACATGTTTCGAATTGTATGTACCACCAGTAATTAATAACTTGCTGAGTGTGAATGTATTAAATGTGAGTTCAGGCTCCCGGGAGCATATAAGTTAGGACAGAGTTCCTAACCATCACTAAAATTATTAAATTTATATGGTCGCGTATCAAAGAATCAGATCTCAGTAAAAATCACTGTATACAATACATTCTTATATGGTGCTGCAAAACCACAAGGGAAAGAATTGGAAAGAATTAAACTTCAGAGACGAAAGAGTATTTTATTGTTCATGTCAGTTGTATCAAATAATTCATGCACAGTTTGTTAAATGTGTTTGCAACAGACACGTAATATCTTCCAGAGGTACAAGTGATAATTTACCTTATAATGTAATTAGTGACCGATATCCAGCACAACCTGCCTAGAATGAATATCTGTGACTTCCACAGAGTTGTTGATAAATATAAAAGTCTTCCGCGATATGACACTATGTAAGTTGACGTGAGTGACATGTTTCGGAGGAGTTTAAGCCGCCATTTTCAGAGCAACTTTCTTTGAGTACTCTGACGTTTCTTCAGCAAACTCGTCCGAAACGTCTGCAACTAATTAGCCATCGACACGGCGTCATATCCCAAAATGTTTGCTATAGAATGAATCCATTTTTGTACTGAGTTTCTTAAAAACAGTTCTGGAATAGTCCAAAATTTCAAGAGGAGTACAAATAATCTCCGTGAAACTCTTAGGAGGTCCCGAATGTGCTGTAGTTACAAGGACTGCAAAGTCCATGATTCAAGTTGTGGCCAAGTTTTTGGCAACAAATAGACAGATGGATAGTTATCAGGATTTTGGAGTACATTCTACCTCCACCTTCAGGATAGATTTCTACCCTTCTATTTGGAAGATGAAGGCAGTATGTCCCTTCGAAACTTTGGTAGCTACCTACCTGACTGAATGTTGTCACAACCCAGAAGACAACAGTAAGAATGTAGAGTCTTTAACCTTGATACCTTTATCTGTACTTCTGACTTTTATCGCTTGGGTTGTTGTAAATTTGTTGCAAAATTCTACTTTTTTTCAGACGTCCAAAATTTTTCCTGCAGAAGAAATGTTCTGATGCATTTCTTACTGAGAAAGTTCCTGAAACAACCTACGTCGTTCGACATGCTTCGCAGTTTCACATGCCCCGGTAGTTACCCACACCCTTAAATATGTTTTCCTTGTCATCATATTGTTTCAGGAAGGCTTTTACTAATCCCTTCTCTCTGCTAAAATAACTGCAAATCCCAGAAACGTTTAAATACCATCTTCTGATTTGAAAGAAACCTAAATGAAGCATTTTTTAAACCACTGTCGTAAAAGTTCCATGTTTTACGGAGCTTACTACAAACCACTTTGTTTGCAGTGATGTTATACAACTTTTAACCTCCCAGCTGACGATAACATTTGAGAAATATGGATGCCGAAAATTTTCACCACTGAATATATGAATTTGTCAGTATTTTACCACACGGTTTTTAAGGAACCGATATTAGATGATGATAGTATTGCCTGCACGTCAGCTCTTGAAATGATATTGGTGATACTAGGAAATTAGGGACTATGAAGGTGATATGGCATGCAGTAACGTGACGTTCATTCCAAGTTAAATGAAATTCTGTCAGTTGTTTAAAATTTATTAGGACACATATACACTACAAAGTTGTACCGTAAACGCTGCCTTTCCTTACGTAGGAAAGTGAAGTAGAATAGATTAAAGGCCTTAATACACAAGACAGATGTGAAATTGCATGGGATTATAAATGCCTCTGCAATTGAACTTGCGCGGTGGCACCATTTGTCATAATGGATATGTTATCAGTGAATTGGGACCCACCCTAAAGCTTGCTACTTGTTCGATTGTGTATAAACGAAGCGGAAGAATTTTTATTCACGTCGGCTATTGCTCAGAGAACTCGCTGATTGGTGATAAAAATCTGTTGCTTAAACATTCAAGTCTTCTGGGATGTTATGCCGTGTCGACTGGTGATTAGTTATCGATGTTTCGGAGGAGCGTGGTGCCTTCATCTTCGAGGTCAAGCAGTCAAAGAAGAGTTGCATGTGTTCTTTGCTGTCTCTGACGCCTCAAAACCTCAGTGACGAGCAATATTGCCGTTCCTCTGCGTTTTGCTCGGAGTGTAAAATTGTTCACTTTTCATCTCTACGATTTTACATCTCGTTACATGAAATTCGGATTCCTCTTTCCTGCGGACGCGCATTTATAACCAATTAAATTTGTGAAGCTGCGACGCACTTTGAAACGTGCCATTAAAGAAACTGAGTACTGACATACTGAGTTACTGGTACAAATGCTTTTTACAAAGCCTATATTTCCGCAGTGCTGCCCGGTGTGTCGTAGTATGAATGCGACTCGACACAGTCTGGACTGTTCGGGCTTCGAACTCCGGTGTTGGCAAGAGATTTTCTCTTTTCCACACCCGTCTAGACCGCCCTGGGGCCACCAAGTATTGTCTACAATGGGTGCCGGGGCTCTTTCCCGGTGGTAAAGCGGCCGGGGCGTGGCGATGACCGCCCATCCTATTCTAGCACCGAGGTTAAAAATTAGTTGAACTATACTTCTACTCCCTGTGTGCCAGCATGTCATGTTACGGGAAGATTTACCTTTACCTTTATTTCTGTAGTGAAAAACTCTTTCTGGTTAAAAGCGACAAACCCTTTATATTGCCTATTTGTCTAGCACGTTACACAGTGCAGAAGGCTGGAGTTTAGCGAGTTTTGACGTCAGTAACAGTCAAAGGATTAAGAATAATTTCCGTGAAAATTGCTATAATGGCAATATTTATATTTATGTGTGTGTATATATATACATAAACTGTAAAGTAAACCGTATCGAAATTTTGTAAAATCGATTGAAAGAATAATGTCAGATTGGAATGATTCAGCAGCTGGAGTTTTAACATCTACTTCTCTGTTTATGCCGGCGATAATATGAAATAAATATACTACTTAGAGCCTGCCTTACGATATACTTGTATGTATTTCCATAAGCTCGGTATTCACAGAATAAAGTTACTAGTTATTTTCCGAGGTTCTCCCACACGATTCAACATCAATCAATAGTTCAGACCAACAAACCCACTAATGATTATTGTAAGTAGCTGGGCAGGCAACGCCCCAATTGTAAACTGCTACCTGTGGGAACGGAATGGAGGAGTGAGGCGATGTTCCGTGATTTGGAAACAATTCGAGTCCGTAGTGGGTGGCACGACCCACTGCACCCGAAAGGTCAGTGTTGGGCAATCCTGAGCTAGTCTTACATGGACACGTCCTGTCAGGCCAATGAACCGAGCACATTGCTGATTGACTAAATAACTGTCTAAATAACGAAACGACAGTTTACTTACAGACTGAAAATTCAACATGACTAATTGCAAAATTTGTCATCGGACATGATAGGTTTATTTATCAACTTCTGTTAACTTCATGTTTACACAACCTTTGTGGTTCTTTATAATGCAGTTTGACATTAGCTTCCCGTATTTTTTATTGTAATTTTCAAAACATTTCCATGAGATTGTTTTCCTGGCGTTCATCCATTCGATATACTTGATCAGTCCGTCATAGCATCCTTCATTTTATTAGTCTAAGAACACGTAATAAGTTTTAAATGTTATGAAGTTTCTCAATGAGCAATTTAGGTAGGAGGTACGAAAGCATATATTGACGGTAGAAAGTCATAACACCAAAGCGTGCAATTTGACACAAACGTGTGGCAATTTTATTATATTTATTTATTTATTTATTATTATTTATATTGGTGGCATTATGGAAGGTAAACTTTTCTAAAATATAAAAGACCAGCCTTGCTTGTATAAAGTTTGTTTTTAAATGTATGTTGGCAAACATAATTTGAGTTTCTATCACTGGAATGAAAGTTCAGAACCTAAGGTTGGTGTTTTAAATGATTCTGTTCTAGCGTATTGGGCACGCGGTGGCGCAGTTGGTTGAGGCACTGCGCTACAAACCGGAAGGTCGCGGGTTCGATTCCCGATGGTGTCATTGGAATTTTTTATTGACATAAACGTTTCGGTCGCACTATGGCCCTGAGATCGACTCAGCCTCTAACAGAAACGAGTACCAGGAATATTTCCTGGGGGTAAAGGCGGCCGGTGCGTAGGGCTGACAACCTTACCACCTTCATGTACCGATTGTCTAAAAATCTGGGAGCCTCAACCTCCTGGAACCCTCAGGGCCTGTCCAGGCCTGTAATGGGATTGCTTTTTTTCTAGCGTATTACGTACCGTGAATTCGTGCAGTCATGTTGTTTTGTCAATGGTGTAATATGGTTTCAAGTGTGTAAGACGCGAGATTTCTTAATAAAGTCACTAGGGTACATATGATGCAATAATAACAATTTGTATTGAAATGTATTGCTTTGGGTATATTTAGAGAGGTTGATGAGTGAAGATTTGTAAAATGCTATGTCTCAGAAAGTCGACAATTCGCTCCCATTCTGTATTATTCCGACCTATCTGTCAGTACGACAACCGTACAACCAAATGTGGGAGTGGAGCCCCCTCCTCAGACGCTGTGTACGAATACATCAAACGTACATCCGAGCCGTTTCCTTAAACTTTTAAAAAAATTTTGAGGTTGTGTTTAACAGCAGTTTTCACCAATGAATATCGTCAGTATGCACACCACCGTATCGTTGTTTACAATGTCCGCTCCCCACACATTATAGTGCAGGTGGCAATTACGCATGTAAGTTATTCTTGCACTATGATTGCAGAAAGATCAGCATAAAGGGTGTATGGGGTATCGATGTTGGTTGCTAGAGTGTAACACAGAACTAAGAAGCAGCACTGATGGTGCTTGTTCAGCGAGTTCACTTCCGTGCAATACCTGAATGCCACTGTTTGCCCCGCCAAGTTACATGTTTGATGGATCGAAGCACATTAATTCCTTTGAGATATAGAGAGATATAATTCAAATCGTGTCTCGTTTGAAAGGCGTGCTCTATACTTTTTGTTATCTTCGTGATTTCATATATGTCGGAAGTAAGGCAGGGTCGAGCTGTTCCTTGCGTGAGCCATACATCAGTCATGAGTCATCGTCGGACTTCAGTACACTGGATTAATTTCCAAGAGAATATCATTAAAAATATAACATATATACAGATAGTTGGCTATTATATGCTTACATTATTTTCACAGATAGAAATTGCCAGGCATCTCACGACTTCAATAATACCCACAGTTTGGCAAACTCTTAATTGGGCGGATGTTTGCCAGCCTTCTATTCTTAGTTTGGGTTACGGTTCATCAGGCTCTCAACATATTGTTCCACAAAGTCTTACGTTTGGAGATGGTGTCTGTTCTATTTATTGTGTGGGGCCACAAACCGCTCCTGGTCACCCATGTCTTATTTAGATGAGAGGGTGAATCTGTTAAGAATTTTCCTTCCTCAAAATCGAGCCACCACACTCACGAATAAAGGATATTATTTCATAAAACTTATCCTCTCAGGAATTTTTCTGACACTTGCACCTTCATTAATTATAGGAGGTACTAATGTCTTCTTAATTATAGCACCTTAGACGTCATTGTAACTACCAATACCTTATTTATTGGAACAATTTACACAACAATGGACCACCTTCTTTTATGGCGTGTCCGTAATTGGCTATGCTGGTATTGAAGCGAATTATCATCACCATTATCATGGCACGTATATGTATACATATATGTATACACATATATATATAAATGTACATATATGTAAGATCATCACAAATCTCACCGATTCGTTACTGGACCCGTATCCAGTCAAGTGTAGTCTGGCTCTGTATATGAAATCGAGACTGTGGAAGATGCGTCTTTCCTTCTGGTAAGACGCAGCAAATACGCGCTTTTCCATATCGGCACCGAGTGATTATATCGGAGCAGTATGCAGTACCAGACTGTTGCTCTTACTTAATATGGAAAGTCGGATAGACTTGGAAACTGGAAGGATTGTTTAAATCAAGGGGCGACCAGATTTAGTAAGAAGCTTATCTCAAGTTTCATCATTCTTTATGCCTCGCCTTTAGACACAGAATTTTCATTTCCGGATATAAAAGGAACACCGATTATGTGATTACATAAATTTGCGCACACCTAAACATATAATTTACACTGTTTATGTAAATCTCTAATAAAATATAGTAGCTCTAGTTATGAATGGAATATATCGGCATGAAAAATATAGTGGGGTACTATTATTCTAAGAATATCTTTAGAGTGTGTATAATAGACTACTTCTATCCTGAAAATGAAGGCACCAGATTTCCTCCGGCGTCATTATCCAAAACATCTTGATCTAAATGTTCACCTTCGTGAGAACCACAGATTGAATATACGTTGTAAAGTTTGAATATGTTCTTTTGTGGATCATTAATGAAAAACCATGTGATTAGTGTCAAGAATATGGATGCATGTAATGGATCAGTAAGCAGATATAGGTAACGACTGTGGTTACTCTTAGTACTATTGAATTGAGGAAAGGATCACAGGCAAACACGAGCCACTCATTGAGATGTGACATGGTTCCTTCGGAAGCCCCAAAACACCCAATACTAAATTTTACAGATGTTAAAACTGTGGGAGCACAGAAGAGCTCTTGGTGGCAGGGCTGTGGCACATTGACCCATTGTCATACACACTCAAAGCACTGCTGCCACTTCAAGCTGTGGCCGCACAAAACAAATGGCTGCGGATGCTTGGCTCTCGGTATCTGCACCACACAACAGCATGTTCAGTGCTGTTAACGCCTGTTTAGTGGCGGCGACATGCATACGTGCTCCCTGCTTTAACAGTATTTTTATTGAGCTGCTGATTTGTGAGCCGTAACGAGTTGGTACTTGTATTTAATCATAGTTGCCCAATTCGTACGCTCATTGTTACCTACCCTACGCGGCAATGAGTAATGTATTCTGAAAATCGAAACTTGACATGTATGTAGCATGTAATTTTTTTCCCCCAATTTTCCCTGAAATTTCCTTCTCGCACAGGACCCCTCAGAGTTTTATATCTTTGTTTCTGTCACGTGAAAACCTAAACATTAAAACATATGAAATATAATTTTTTCTTGCTATCTTATATGGGTGCAATACCTCGTAATTCATTCTAATGAAAGATGGGTTGACGAATCGAATGTGTTTGAGAGCTGGTTGCTGCGCAGAATATGTAAATCTAAAGGATATAAATTACGCGGACGATGGGAAAAGTAACTTTAGTTCCGTAATGTGCACTCTTCAGCAGATATTGTTAGGGTGATGACATGTCTTATGCGAGGAGGAGATAATATTTGCGTACAAAAGTTTTGTCAGGAAGCCTAATGGGAGCGAATTATTTATCTGTCTAAGCGTAGATTGGAGGGTTTTAATGAAACAGGATGTGAGGGTGTGGCCTACATTCGGTTCTCTCAAAGCGGCTTCTTGTGAACACGTTAATTTTTGTGTTCCATAAAAGGCGGACTTCGTTAGTTTAAGAGACAGGCTTTTCCGCGGAAGTAGGTAAATAATCATAGCTCACACGTAGACTCCAGGTTCTCATCGCGGATATGCGAATGAATTGCAGTGCTTTTCTTGTGGGTTTTGTAGTGGACGTGGTTGTACTCGAGCAAGCGTTTCCTGCGAGTACTTCAGATCTCTCGAGTCAGTCATCATCGTATTAATGTTCCGTAATTGTATCACCAGAGTTTACCAGTAGAAGTATAACTGGGGCTCCAGATTTAAACTTGTTCAGTCTACATTTATTCTCATTATCGGTATAGGGATTCAGTGTCTCATACATGTGAAATTTGAGATGTTGTAGACAGATGAAATAGCTTGTAGGAAAGATTGTTGTAGTAAAACAGTTTGTATGAGAATATGTTTTAGAACGAAAAAATATCAGATTTTAAAAAGCTGGAATTAGGCCTAGTAAAATTGAGAATATCGTAGAAACTGTAGGCTGAAGCACAAATACACGTATCTTAATATATAGGAATGGTAGTCATCACATATATTGTGAGACAGCTGGGATATGAAGGAAAGCACTTACAGGCCTAGACTGTGTTGTGAGAAAACACGCAGATATTGTAGAAGAAGTTCTGGAAATGCATACTTGAAATTATACAAAACAGTGCATAAGTATTGCTTGTGGTAGAACAAGAACATTGACTGACAGATTGAAGCAGAATAGGTCCTTAATGCATCCCGAAAGTCTTAGATTAGACGCCACCTAGTATTGAATTCTGAGAGAAATATGTCCTGTTTTGTTATTTACGATCGTGAACCGTTGACCTTAGACGCGGAGGAATGTTTTATAGAGCCTTGTTTGTCCTTTCTTTCTTTCTTTGCACAGAGCCCACTATATAGTCTGAGAGTTAATGTGCTTCCAGAAAAGTAATAAGCGGTTTGCGGAAATGCTGTTGAAAATTATGTAATTGAGAGAAGCGGTACAATGGCATCGTGCCCTGTTGATTGACCCTAGTCATCTCTGTGGGCCGTGTGCATGTACAGGGTAAACAGATAGGCCAATAAAACTTGCTGTTCCAGAGAAACGTAATATCGCAACTGAGATTTTATTCCTGCTTGGGTCACTGCCTAATCCCTTCACACAACTTAGGGGTATTCATGCTTAAATTAAGTAAGTGTTCTTAGTTGTGATATGTTTTGTATTAAAACCAAATATACATGACAGTATTTGTCGTTTGTTTTGTATGGTCGGTTACGTACTGTGAAGTTTGGGGGCAAGGAGACAAGCTGCAAGTGCCAGGAAACAAAATACTTATGAAAATATTGGGGACTAAGAAGAATGACGGATTTGAGCAGTTTTGGACATTAGGCCTATATGATACTGAATACCGTTAGCATACTAAACCTAGAATTTAACTAGAAGGGGATTACAAAGATTATGTACAAAATCATGGCGAAGAAATCCCTCGAGAAACTCCAATATGGAAGACTGAGGAAGTGACTGAATTGTTACATTAACATAGGGATAGATTTTCAAATTTGAGGTGAAGGGAATAAGAAGAATAAGCTCAAGGTGGTGTGAATGTGTTAGCTTTGTTATCAGCCGCGTTGAACTTTCCTGTTTTGATATTGCAGTAGTTTATTAAATTTCCTTTTATTTGGATAAATAGTTTAAAAAATTTTTTCAGTGCCGAAAATTTAATTTTTGTTCACTTAAAATACTAATTTCTCCGCAAATTTTGCCGCCCGGGGAGTTGCACTAATCGTCTCCCACGCCTACGCCACCGCACGCTTTAAGTCAATGACAGCTGACAGCAGTCGTTTACACAGCGGCAGTGGCGGGCAAATTGTTAAGCCGTGCAGGTTTCGTAGTTCAATGTGATAGCTAATAGGCGTTAAGTATCTCAGTCGGGCCGCACCCCGGGGTCAGGCGGGCCGCATGTTGACCGCCCCAGATGTACTCATAGATGCATAATAAGACAAAAGGAAGACAGGTGGAACATCATAGGCTTTTTGAATCCATAATAGATTTGGTGTGGTATTATCAGCCACTACGTGTGTCCGCAAATTGCTACTACTGTTTCTGTCGGTATGAACACTCTGTATAGCAGTTTACAGTATCATCCCTTTCTGAAGTGAGTAAGTGTGGAGTGATTAGGCAGTGGAGACTGCAATGGATATTGTCTGCGGGTGGCTGTTTGGCGATGGAGGGCACGTTTTGATCTTAGGGTCGCATCACGAGGTGACCTTTTATACCTATGGCCTTCAGTAGCTGTCGGTAACCAGGCAGCATTCCCGCAAGCTTCTGGTAGTCCCAGACAAAATTGTACTCGCGTTCGACAGGAGACTATGCCGCTAGGGCAATAGAGTGGTTGCGCAGAGCCTGACTGCCTCTTTCGGAGTCCAGCGAAAATATTGTCTAGGCACCCGAGGCTTATGGGCTGACAGAAGTTAAGTTTGAAATTAGCAGTATACACGTAATACTTAATGCCTTTATCTGAAACTTTTTAACTACATAACCGTAATTAACTAGTGCTTGAGAAACGAATAGTTATTCAGCTAATCAAGAAATATTCGCCATTTGTGAAAGGCGAATTTTCATTACTGTGTTCACAAAAACAAGCAGTCTTATGTTTCTGTAAGTTATCCCTGTGCTTAATTAAGCACGAAGCTTGGAGGCTTATCTCTACGCATTATGAACCTCGACGCTAGGTTTATTGAGTGGCACACGTTAAACAATTGAAGCTGATGTTTGTTATTTTACTTCTCCTTCTTCATCAGCGTCAAGGTAGACCTTAAAGACATTTCTGGTCTGATAGGAATCCTCTTAAGTTGTTACAACGGCTTCCTAGCGTCCGACGGGAACGTCTGTTTGTACCACAGGCTCGGACATGTAAGTTACAGCGTGTCGAGCTGCTCTGCTTGAGTTCATTAATGCAAGGTGTTTGTGTCAATTCTTTTTCCGGCCTGCAGTCTTCTCCCGTGAATCGAATATTTGTAGCACATTTCGAAGAGATTGATTTTTCATGTCAATTCTTAAGGTGTACCAGCAGCAGATGGTGCTGAAACTAGTAGGGCTACTTGTCAGTGGAGAGAGAGAGCATAGAAGACGGACTCAGCCAGAAGCTGCAAGCATGGATCCTGACGTTCAGTGAGAGGAAATATTCGGTGAGTGTAAGGAGGCTGTTGTGTGTTTGCTGTGTTTAGAATTAACTGGGGAAGATTAATAGCTAGGAAAGGTCATGGGGACTGATTAAGTTGCAGCTGGGAATGACTGTTGCAGTGTTAGTGGAGAAAGGTTACCACAGATATGTTCAGACATGCAGTTGAGAGGTACCCGGCCGTAACAGGTCGGAATTGAGCAGCGGAGTTCATGTGTGTGCGTGCGTGTCTATGAGAATTGTGTGTTATGTGGCGTGTGCGTTCCTGCGTGTGTGTGCTATGATAATTTTGTGTGTGTGGGTGCGTGTGTCTATGAGAATTGTGTGCGTGCGTGTGTGTCTATTAGAATTTTTTGTGCGTGTGTGTCAATAGCAGAGCCGAGACTTTTACAGATTCTGTTGTAACTGAGAAGAATGCTATTCTTACACAAGTCTGAAACTTTTCCCATGACCGAGATACGCGGAGGGAGATTCGATAAACGTAAGGGGATAGTGTTAACCACAGATGACAGACACAACTTTCTGTATAACGTGCATATCTCGCCGTAGAATCTTAGATGAATCAGTGAGAGTAGATGGTAACTTTTTTTTCCTGTGGCTCGACAGCCCCTAGGGGGCCTAGGCCTCCTCATTTTTCAAGTTTTCACGATCACACACTTTAGAAACATCACACTCGGTAGGACTCCTCTAGACGAGCGATCAGCCCGTCGCAGAGACCACTACCTGACAACACACAACACTCACAAGAGACAGACATCCATGCCCCCGGGGGATTCGAACCCACAATGCCAGCAAGCGAGCGGCCGTAGACCCACACCTTAGACCGCACGCACTGGGATCGACAGATGGCAATATAGCAATACGAAATCCAACGTCGCCTGTTTCAGTAACACGTATAACACAAAAAATACCTTACCCAAACGTAGCTTGGTCCAGTGCAGTACATAATACAGCAATGAGATTTAATATCCATTCCGTACATTTTATATCTATATTTATAGTCCGACAAATGTACAATTTAATCACATTAACTGTTTAATCACATTAACACTGCCTTTTGGCTAAGATCAAAGAATAGTATTGTTCTCATCAGCTTAATAAGGACCAGTATATTAAACTGATTTTTTGGAAAATGACGGAGTGCTAGGGACTTGCTCCACCTCTGTCACGGGTTGGCCCGGTATTGCAGTACCTCCGGGATCGGCCCACCTAACCATCCACTCAACCAATGTAATATCCACATTCAGGGGTGGTAGAACCACCCTTAAATCATTACTGTTGTTAAATCTATTGTATTTCTTTTAAACATTTGTTCTCATCAGCTTAATATCTGATACGTCCTGAATCGCAGGACCAGTATATTAAACTGAATTTTGAAAAACAGTGTTACACAGTTAATGTGATTAAATTGTACATTTGTCGAACTATAAATATATAGCAATAAGATCTCGAACATGGAATTGGCACTGCATCTATATGGTATGGAACTCGCCTAATTCATTGCAGTGTGTTTCACTGCGGTACGATGCACAGCGTCACGTGATTGGTTGCAGTTGGTAGGCAACGGTATAATTGGCGGATTGAGTGAACGCACGGCTTGTCTGAAGCATTGCATTCTGTTACGGACCTTATATAACGATTATATTATTATTATTATTATTATTTACTGCATTGGGTTTTACCGTGGCAGTAGTCTTCCTATACACATACAAGTCACCCGGTGGCAGTAGTCCTTACACTAGTACACACAATACAAATGGACATATAAATATACATAAAAATAACAATACAAAACAAACTATACACAATTACAAAATAAAATACATACAGTAAATACAAGTACACACATTAGAACACCGTACACACATTACAGAAACATCCACACCTTACAAAAGCATCCACTCCTTACAAAAGCACCCACTCCTTACAAAAGCTTCCACTCCTCGCAGATTGCGCCTGTAATCTTTTGTTTCCTCTGCGTTTACGTACTTCCGGACCAGGACCTTTACTAACCCCTGAAAGAGGATTCGTGATTTTCTTTATGAATAGTTATGTTTCCGCCGAATAAATCACTTTCACTTTCTGATCTGCTTGATTGCGTGTATTTCTCAAAGAGAATGGGAAGACAACAAAAGAGCTGAATCGGTTTAGACAGTGATAACATCAAGTCGGACTGCCACTGTCTCCGACTAAAGCCTGCGGACACTGACTGGCTTTCTGCATATTTTCTGAGGACGACTGGTACCTAGAAACGAGTGTGTTGGTGATGTGTTTGTGTTCTTCCATTTACGAAATGTGTGCAGACGCATTCACTTACGTCCGCATTTTAACAAGTCGATGAGATTCGGTGACATAAAAATGTCTTTGCTCTAACGAAGTAGAAGGAAACTAATAACTTGCGGCAGCCTCTTCTGTGAAGATTAGCGCATAAATAACGAGTTATCCAATCAGATAACTTACATGTTTACGACTTTACTTTTATCCACTGTATTCTCAGTTTTCAAACTTGGAAACCCGTCAGACAGTATATAATGCGTCCATACTTTACGCATTACGCCATTACGGCTTCTTGTAGCTGATAATGTGCTGACATGTGGAAAACAATGCATGCCCTCTCTCCATCAATATGCCTACCGTTGCTGCTGTGATGACTTCTGTAAGGTAAAGTGTCTGTGTGTAGTCCATTACGCTCGCATCAGTACGACTCAGAAGCAACCTTTGTCGTTCCGCCACGTTGATTTACGCACAAGCCGAGTCGTTCCTGCATTTTATGTTTCTAACCTGTGTGACTTCCCACTCTTATTGAACGCACGGTGCGAGAATAAGAGGAAACTGCGTGAATTCGACAAAATTCCATAGACAGAAAGCATTTTTGCTTATTATATAAATGTTTTTCATTGTGCCACAACTTGCTTTATTTGCATATGAATATGCTCCCAGGAAAGAAATACGAGTTGCCTATGTGATATAATATCGTCCGTCTGCCTCACAGACATGTTTATGGCCAATTAAAATTAGTATGAATATCATGCCACACCAGTGAACCCTGACTTCGCAAGTTTTAAACCCCTTATCATTGTTACTATCAGCAAATATGATTGTGACAACGACTTAACCTTCTGAAAAATAAAATTAATTTACATTGTGTATGGAAAATAAGTTCGTTCCTCACAGAGAACAAAAATGTGCTTAAATTAGGTTAGTCGGAAATAATAGCTGTTTATTGTGGGAATTGTAGAGGCGTGGCAGTAATTATACTAACCACTAGGCCTTAAAGGGTTAATGCAGAACCCCGTATTGTGTTATGTTGACAGCTACATTATGTGCAGTCATAACGTGATCTTGGTCATATCGGTGGGCACAACAGGACAAGTGAAAACAAGGGATACAATTAGTATAAATGCTGCAGCTATGTCGCAGCTTTCCCACGTCCAGTCGATCATTGACTGGATGGCCAGGCACTCCGTATGAAACCAATAACCTGAGTGAGGTTCGTAGCTTATTACGCTTGAGTATTAGGAATGCAAATGTCTTCTGTATTCATTTCCTGTATGTATTTACTTAAAATATATTAATTTATAACTTAATGGTTTATGCAGTAAAGAAGTAATTGCAATCTACATATACAGTTTTTTATGTAATAACATTTTTTCCTTTACTGTATGAAACATATATATGATATATTATATTATATATATATATATATATATAATGAACTTTGTATGTCTTATACCAGATTGGGTTCTAAAGTTGTACTGATGTCGTTGTGTATATTTCAGAATATAACTTATGTGGAAAACTGTGTTCGTAATGTTTCATTTTAGGCGCGTTCGCAAAACTGCAAAAAGAAACTATTAGCTTCGTCAGGTCTGTCTGTCCATTCGTCTGTCCATCCGCATGGAACAATTCGGCTCCAGTGGACGGATTTTCATGAAATCTGATATTTGAGGATTTTTCGAAAATATGCCGAGAAAATTGAAGTTTGATTAAAATATGAGAAGAATACCGGGTACTTTACGTGAAGACTTACGTAAATTTATGATAATATCTCGCTGAATTCTTCGAATGAGAAATTTTTCGACAAGAGTTGTAGGGAAAATAAAAACAAGCATTTTGTATTCAGTAAGTCCCCCCCCCCCCCCGAAAATCGTGCTGTTTGTGCTGTTTATGAGATAATGTGAAAAAATATGGTAGAGCCAGACAGGCCACAGATGACAATATAGTACGGCTCTTGAGCTTTGCATGCTGGATAACGAAGGCTACAGACACACACTCAGAATATGTAATACTTATTGCTTTTTCACAGCAAAAACGGTTACGCGTACGCGCCACAATATTACCTTATACGTAAATTGCCTCTCTTTTTCTTTTATTGTTACTATTAACGCTTAAATAAGGGACCTGTAAAGTATCGGCACAGCTGCCAGAAATTCTTCAGACGTGATTACTTGTGGACTTCAATAAGTAATTTTGAAATTCGAAAGGCGAGAAAAGTTTGCACCATCAAAGCAATGTTGCAGTGACTGTATAGTCCTCTGGGCAGGGTTGCTTGACATGTATAAACAATTTACGTCAGAAAGTCTCCTCCCAGCTGTTCCACTCTAGACCTGCCCAAACAGCCATACACATTTCCATACGAAATATTCCATTCTTATTTTACAAGAAATTCGTTACTTCGGATTACTGCTAGGTTTAGACGTAGGTCGACTAGAATTTGTTTTGTCTGGCTAAGATTCTGGTGTTTATTTTCTTGCGTATTATACAGGCCTACACAAATCTTCAGTATACAATGTTTAATCCTCTTCTCTGCATACTGAGATGCAGATTACGTAGGTTTGCATATCACTGATTTTCACACATCTTTTCACACTCCAGGCATGTTCAGTGTATAACAATTCATAGACAAATATTTAGGGACAGGAAATTAAATGAGAATAAGGCGAAGAAAGAGGCAAATCCTGTGAAAAGAGAGGAGCAGAGAAAATAGAAGATTATCGGTTTCATGATCAAGGTTTCTAACTGCATAATGTTTGTAGCCTGTGTTTCGTCGAATGGTGGTATGATATGTGGAGGGTGAATTGGGAAGAGAAGTACAAGAAGCGATTATGGCCTATTTTAAAGCAGTACTACAAAATCCTTCTGAAAGTAAACAGAAAAATGCTCATGTGGGACCAACTTTCAAACCAGGGCCTTCCAAAATCTAAGTAGGAGTTCTGGCTGCTCGATTGTAACTCTCGAGGAGAAGAGGAAGAAAATAAAAAAAAGAATATCAAATTAAAACACTGGAGCAGAAAAGGATACTTTGGATCTACTTTATTCTAATATATTCGCTGCCTGCTGGAGGCTGTTTGGGAACGCGATAGAGAATGGAGGTGAAGTGAAGTATATCTCGAGCAGCAGGAACATTTTATCTGGATTTTCTGTACATTATACGATCAGCGTGCATGTCGTTGTTTACTGAAGAAGATGGTATCAAAAGCATCTTTTTCCTAGCAATAGACCATTCCGTGCAACAAGGCGCTAGAAATCTACAGTGTCACGTCCGAAAGTTTCGTATTTGGTTTATTATAGTGATAAGTTCACAAGGGTAATTTCTCAGGAGACAAAAGTAAAATTCTGTAAAGCGCTGATCGGTAAAAATGCGTAGCAAGTAGAAAAAAAGAGCCTGAAGGATCAAATCTGCCTAGTACTAATTTATATATTAGGACTGTGTGCTGTTTAAATTACTCTTATTTCATCAAATCTGCGTCAGTAGCAAACTTATTGCTGCGCTGAGAACAATGCTTTTTAAAACGTTAATAGATTTTAAGGTATTCTACAGATTTTACTGCTTTTATGGAACTTGAACGTTAATTATCTTATTCACAAGGGTCCGTTACCTTACTTTTCCCGAACCAACTCACATCTTCACTTCTCATTCCGTGAAGATTCATTGCAACTCTTCAAACATATGTCTAGTTTTAAAAGTAATTTCCTCACTGCACTATAATTAAGTACTAAAGAGTGAAAAACTGCAGCTGGAAAACATGCAGTTTGAGGTCTTTGCTCTTCTGGGATGTTACGCATCGTTGATTGGCGGTTAGTTGCCCAAGTTTCGGGAGAGCCAGTCGGTCCCATCTTCAAGAGTCAAGCAGTCCAAGAAGACTTCATGGACTGCAGCTATTTTGTTATTGCACGAATCTATTCTTTTATTCTCTTCAATATGATTCACAACGAAGAACATTAACAGCTACATTACATTTATCAATAATTATAAAACTTAAATGAAAATGACTACAATGTGAAGTCAAGGTGGTCATTTTACCCGCTATGAACGTATGTTGTACTCAAATTAATGACCATTTAAATGCTTTATTTGTTTAATCTTAATTAATTCACTCATTACTTGTACAACGATTTGTTTCGTATGTAATTGACTGGAGGAATGAGTTTCCTTTAATATTCGTCTTGTGTTTTTTTAAAGGGCTCAGGGTTTAATATTTACATGAATTAGGTGTCTGTGGATCTACCAAGTTCTTTCTAATACACTGAACACCTCTTCATGCCTGCAAACACATACGCCTTTTTCATGCTAGTTGACACCAATATTCTTCTATATCTGTCTTTATAACGCTTCAGGCCAGTGTGGCCCAGGAATTCACTTTTCTGGCTTTACGGATTTTTTTGTGGGCGTTTTGTGGGAGTCCCTGGACGGAGTCAGCAGTAAAGTCTTGTCTATACAGGGCAACACAAACACAAATCGAAGAACACACACACACACGAGAACACCGATGCCCCAGGTGGGTTCCGAACCGACAATCCAGTGTTTCAGTTGTATAAAACGGTACAAGAATTAGACCGCCCATCGTCTGTGATTGACACCTTGTAATAATATACATTTGTAACTAAATGCTTTAGTAACCTAAATATGCTTGATGTGCTCAGTTTAATCATGCTGGGAATTAATGTGTATTCCTAGATAGGGAAATGGAGTGTAGCTCCAGCCTGTTTTAACTTTTAGCAATAGATTCTTACTCTATTTTATTCTGTTACAGTGCGAGATAACGTTTTACACACCTAAGGAACAAGATGTAAAATTGCTTGCTTGCTTAGTCGTCCTCTTCAACCTTCCGGTGTGGAGGTTCACACGAGGGATCTCCATGCAGATCTGTCCATAGCCGTTTTCCTGGCCTGCCTCCAGTCCACTCCTCTCTCCTGGAGTCCTCTCCTTACATTTTCTTCCCACTTCACTAAGATGTAAAATTACTGTTGTAATTTATTTGTATTCAGACAGGGGTTAAAAATAGCATATTCTGAGTTAAAATATTTCCTGAATACGGGTTATTTTTATACTCACACTCACCAGTCCATCTTATCATAATGTTGCACAGAACACTACATAGAATAGTATAGAATAAAATAGAATAGAGTAGAATACACTGGGGCGGGCACCACAGCGATCCTTGTACCTCGACTTTTTATATTTTGTGCAACCTTGTTCTTAAGCATTCAGCACCACTGTACTTTGAACAAATTGCAGCTCCTTACTTGACGGAGATGTCGGCAAAGTCACCTGGTTTCAAGAAATGATGACCCAGGTGCCTAAATCTTAATACCGACCGTGCCTTATAGTCAAAAAGAACACGTGAGGCCGTTTCAAATGCCTGGTTGTATCTATCTCACCCGCTAGTGTCTACCAGCCCCAGTCTAATTTCAGAAACCTACATAAATCCAGTAGCAGCTGGGTTTTGTTAAACAGGCTGGGAAGTTATCTTTCGACATGTGTGTGCCTGTTTCGAAGGTAGAAAAGCAGACACTGTGTTATTAACTGTGGATAAATTGGCGCGGGCAATTTTAAGTTATGTGAAACGAGCCCCTGCGTATTATGCGATGTCCATGACTGTAGTAAGCATTTTAGTGTCCGTCTGGAGGAGTGCTTTCCTAAAACAAGCTGAGCAGTCTCCTTGTCTGTCACAATTTCTAACATCCTCATGTTAGCTAAGGTATCAAACTTCATTATTTACAAAATGTAACTTGAGCCCTTATTACTGTCAGACGTTCTTAGCTATGTACGCTCGTGTCTCCATGAGTTGACTGTTATCGAGTTCACGTTACGTCGATGTATCGATCATGGATTCGAACTCTGACCTCTTTCCATACTGATGTTATCGTACGCCGGTCACGGTCGCTCTTCTCAAAATGTATGTTGTAAATGCAAAGTTGTTGCTCCTGTTGTTTGTTGTCCGGGCTGCTGACTTCGGACATGGCCAGATTGCGGGGCCATTGCTCATATGGATTTTTTCTGATGTATTTAACCATAGTACACTCAAAGTACACATAATTCCTACCATTTATACACGTAACTTATTGAGTAATAATGCAACACAATTTTTATTAATTTCTGTGACTTTATTTAGCACACATTACGCTGCTTTTTATATCTGATTCTTTACGGTGTTGTATAACAAAACTCTGATTTAGAATGTGGACTTTTTATCTTCCCAGTTTTTGAAAAACCCCAAGCTTAGGCGTAACGTTGGGGATCAAGGGGGCACAAATGCCTCCCCCCCTCCAATATGTTTTCTACCTAAGAACAGTTTCTTGGCTATGGATTTGGAGAGGGGCAAATACAAAATAGAAGTATTTTTTAGATGATTATTTGGATGGTGTAAAGACGGAAAAAGAAGTGAAAAACCTGTGTTTTACGGGACGCAGAGTAGAGGCATCTGAATTCCTAATACCCGTGATCGATTTTGCCCCCCCCCCCCCCCCCCCCCCGGCAAGTGTTATTAGCCAAGTTACGACTATGAACACGAGGTTTACATAATGACCTGACGAGTTAAACAGAACATGTTTCCAAAAGTTGTGTTTTGAGAAGTAACACTTGTGTAAAATCAAGAACTCGGATATTCTGTGTTATCAGTCAGAGCAACTGAGGCGCGCCGAAACACAGTACAAGCCTTGAAGTACTGACATTGCACAATCTTTCTTGTGAGCCTATGTATGTAGTATACCACGTAACGAATTTAATTAGCATCTTTATCTAATAGACTTAGTCCGTATAGCGACTATGCCACGGGCTGGAAAGCCAAGAAATTGTGGTTCGACACCCGGCGAAACAAGAGAGTTTTCTCTTCTCCAAACGGTCCAGTCCGACACCGGGGCCCACCCAGCCGCATGTTCATTGGATAACGGGGATTACTTCTCCGGGGGTAAAGCGCGCGGGGCGTGAAGCTGACCACTCACACCATGCGGTGCCGAGGTTAAGAATGAGGGAAGCTATAACTCCATTCTCCCAATTGCCTTCACGGCGTGCACACGGAAAAATTGACCTTTACTTGCCGTGTTTAGGTACAGGAACTATCAGTCTGAAGAAGGAAATAAGCCAGCCATATAACCCCATAGGCCCTGTGTTTTTTTCTTAACATAACGTGGGGGAATTTCAGGGTCGTTCAGAGCCACATTTGTCTCCGTACGTTGGCCTCCTACGTATATGGAAATCGCAGTTGGGTCAAGAAAGAGAGCGATTAAAGGATAAAGCGCGCTGAATGTAAATTATGAGGTGATCAAGGATCATTCTTATGTAAGCACATAGTGTTGGGTGTGGAGGGTCTGTGTGTTTTATGTAATGAGCAAAATAAAATTTATACAAACAGAAACATGTAAAAGGTAGAGAGGCAGTGGAGAAACCCTTCTGGATTATATTTGATTCGTTTCTTTAAGGACGTGGGTTTGCTAAATTTTGATTCCAGTTCTAATCCTGGAATTAAATTTCAATGCAATTTATTCTGCCGTTATTTACGCACTCGTAAGCATTATGTATGACGGCTTTAAATTCGGGTTATCCATGACCGCTAAAAGCCACAGTCGCACTAGGCGGTACAGGTCGACGCTGCATCACATTCTGAGAAGTACCCCAGCAGTGAAGGCTCTAATTTGCAACTGGAACCAGACTTTTGGCGCGACATAACATGGCGCGGTGCGGTCTGCGATGCAATAGGAAGGCCCCTGAGGGTGATACTAAATATTGTCAATTTAGTAACCGACAAGCGCGCCACATTTGATATCGAAATATATTATTCTTGGGTTAGTACGTTAATTGGAAAACGTAGCCTTTAACCTAAGAACTGGTGTAATACATCTTGTGCGCTCTGTGAAATGCTCACTCATATATTTGTCTAAACGACCGGTCGTCATATACAGCACAGTACAGACTTGGCAGTCCGGGCTGTTCTTATAACCAGCACGTAGTCCAGATTGCTGTAATAGTCAGCTTGTGAGCACACGCTGTACAAGTTATCTCTTTGTGACAGTCCGTTAAAGAAAACTTTGTCTTGTGCGACTGATGCTCAGTGTTTACTTTTCAGTATAGAGATACCTGCAGCTTTCCTGTTGTCTTTTGTTTTTTCGGTCGCAGTAGCCTTCATGTTAGTCTGATATTTGTCTGATATGTGAGATTCCTAATGTGTGCAGGACTGACTGAAGTGCGTTGCCTTTTCCTGTGGCGATTCTTCCTATCAACTTATTTCTATGGCTGCTTTATCCAGGGTCGCCACTTGAGAGAAAAACCTGCGTGGTTACAAAGTAAACCCTTCGTCGATAAGTTGGTGACTTTATGTTGGTATTCCAATAGATTACACTTCTTAGTGGGTGTAGGTGTTAATGTATTGACCCCCACAATTCGCTGTTCTAACCGGTCGCCCGGCCACTGCAGCGACCGCACCATAGCCGAGTTGCCGGTCGCGAGGGGCTACTTGTCCGCCCATGGAGTTGGAGGGGCTTGGTCTCCGGGCCTTGAACGAAAGAGTATCTGTTCGCTCATATGTAGGCCGAAGACCAAAACCATCACCGGACAATTGTCTGGGCGCCGGATGCCTAGCGGCAGCTTCCATTGAATCGCCCGGGTTAGACGAGTCCTATGTGCTGGCTTTACGCTCTCCGGCTGCTTGGGTTACGTTGTGGGAGGATTGAGTCCCCCTTGCCTGCGTAGTGTTGGTACTCAATGGTGGGAGGCTACATAGATAGTGTACTTGAAAAAATTGTAAAATTCTTCCAGAATCAGTCAGGCAATGTAGACCGAGTTCAACGTGCTTTTAATCAGTACTACTTTATTTCAAACAAGTTGGCAGTGCAAGTGTATCAAAGTAATTGGCTTACGTTCTCTCTGTTTTAATTACTTCGAAAACCGTTAGAATTGTACATAAGTATGTATTTCGTACTTTCTACAACTTTTGTTCCAAACATTTTTTGCCACAATTAAGTTAGGGAGTGAGCTTGAGATCTGCCCAGAAACTTGTGTAGGTATGTTTATAAAGTGGTCTTCACTTATACCACTTTAACTGAAATAAACTAACCTTTAGTCAAGACCCAAAAATATAAAATTTTATGGAAATTTGTGTCGCGATTCTCGTGGTGTTCATGCGTACAGATGGAAGATGCAGCGAGATTAACAGGCGCTCCCTACGGACAACAAAGCACCTAAAAACGTATTAAAATTTCATAGGTCTTTTAAACGTTATGTTTTAAGTGCATCTTTCCATTCCTCTATTACTTCTTTGGAGTACAGAGATATAGGGCCTACTCATCACACAATTAAAGTCCACATTAATGCACGCTTACTCGCAAAGAGCACGCGCAAAGATAAACAGCCCTGATTGTTAATGGGATGGATGACTTCGCATCTTCTGTACCGACTCATTGATATCAATATAAAAGTGGAAGCTTGGCCATGCGAAGTCTGCCCTTCATATGTAGGCTGCTTGGCTGTCTTGATCGTTACTTGTTCAATAACCTCAGCTTCCAAATAATTTTATTTTCTTTCATTGAGTTTTAGAATTGAGGGAGGAACTATATGAAATCTTTAAAATAATTAGTATTGATTGTTTAAAATTTGAATTATTTAATAACCTCTTGTCTGCCAGTTGTAAATGTTGAAGATTTGAGGTTATGTATGTATGTGCATATGTGGGTATGTATTAGTGTATGTATGCTAATAGTGCATTCGATACTCACTCGGCTGCAAGTTCAGTCATCAGCACCAATCAATGGCGCTGTTCTTTTATTGGCGTTGTTAATGGTTAAGGCCTCCGGTCAGAATTCTTTCCATATCATAACTCTGGGCTAAGGTTATTTGCCATATTAATTCTATGATGCTCATCTTAGGGCAGTTCATTGAACCGCGTTGTGTTACATGACCTCGCGGTGAGGCAGGCCATGTTTGGATGTTACCGCTCGTCCGCGTGTACTCAGTATGCACGCACTGATCAGAGGGTTTTCTTGTGACAGGTCAGGTAAAGCTTGTGTCCGCGATACACAGTTGACAAGCTTGCAGTGAGAGACAGCTTTCCTAAACACTGGTAATGGAAGCAGTAATGAACAAGTCTGAAACTCTTGATTCCGGAAGTCAATACATGTTTAAAAGAGGGAAGCAGGCCTTACATAACGTCAATGGCTTGTCGCTTTATATTATATACTATTATATACTACTGTACTATTATACACAACTTAATTCACATTGGCTACCTCTTTAGAGCACTGTTGTTACTGTATGTTTAAATTGCCTTTTTGTGCAGAAAAGCTGTATTCGAACTGTGACTACCGTATTTCCCGTGTCATAAGACGTGTCACAAGACGCACGCTGGAGTTAACGAGGTATTTTTGTGGAGTCAATATCCTGCGTAGTCCGGTGACGGGGTTTGGCATTGACCACCCACCCCCATCTAGCGCCGAGTTTAGGAATGAGTAGTGCTGTACCTCTATCCCGCTATGTGCCTGCATAGAACGTTAGGGGAGACCTTTACCTTTTTATGTCCGGTGTTAAGACGCAGGGTAATTTTTGGGCGGAAGGTATGGTATTTTTATATGTGTTGTACATTTTATGTTCCCGTAGAGGAATAGGAAGTGTATGAGACAAATTTGCAGAGCCCAATATCCTGCGGGGGTTGACACGATATGAACAGTTGCCTGCTCTACACTGCTCACACATGCCACGCCGTAAAGACATTACTTGCAATGAATAATGCAAAACCACTTACTTATCAACAAATTCTGAGCTGAGTGACGTAACAGGACCGGTAGACACACGTAAGAATTTCAGTGTCTGTAAGTTTTATAGAATAAATTTGGCACACTGATATCACGAATAGAGGTGTATCACAAATATTTTAACAATTTCTTAATAAAGTGATTAAAAACGTGGTAGTAGCAGACACAGAGCCATGTTAACTATGTTAACCAGACGAACACGGTTAATAGAGCGCTGCGCCAATTTTTGGAAGAGAATTTGATTACACATACAACACAGCGAGCGGGATAAGCATATTCCAGCGGTGCAACAAGAAAACCAGGCTCATGTAATCGTGTGTTCATTGTGTGCTCCTGAGAGGCAGAGCTTTCATTTAAACCATGTGAACCCGGCTGACATGGTTAACACAAAGGCTCCGCGTTTAGGCAGCAGAACCAAGGATCAGGACCTCCATGTCTGCTATGGGACACGAACCGAAGCCTGTTTTATCCACCTCAGATCCACACCATTAATCTAATTTTTCTCCTACCTTCTTTTCGATCTTCTAACTTGATGTGCGTGAAAGTTTCCCACCGAAATTCCATTTTCCCACCCCACTGCTATGCCCAGCCCATCGTACAATAGCAACAGTACTCTGTGAGCTGCATAAATCACAGACTCCCTCGTTATGTAACGGGTCTCTGAAATTTCTCACTTTATTCTTTGTAGGTCTATATATTTTCCTGAGCGCTTTGTTTTCAAAAGATGTAATTTATGTTCTGCCCTCAAAGTCAGAGACCGTGTTGTACTCTTATACATTATTGACTCGAAAAATTATTGTTTTGTATATCATGATCTTCAGCACTAACCAGTTTCTGCATTCCAATATTTGCGTTTTGGTGATTAGTTTGATGCATTGCATTGTTTTCTTTATATCAAAAATCTTATTTTCTTACTGACGTGTAGTCGCAGATAAGAGTGTCTGAATTTACTGCTGTTTTAATTAATGGCAGCTAACTGCTGCTCAGTAGTCTTCAGAACAAGGTTATGAACTTGCTGGTGTTGGCCTACTGAAAATACGTACTATTTTTCGTTAACCCACTACAGACGAAAATTAAGCTGAATTTCATTTTAGTATCAGCACCACGCAGTAAACCCATGTGCCCCGCAATTATATAAACTAATGGTCCTTCAAAATATATTATACTGGTATGTATATGAAATGTTTATTTTTCGTTGCTAGTATCATTATCATATTAACGTTTTAAAGCCGAGTGGTGTCTGTACGTACCGCATGCTTTTAACATTAAAAAACTGTGCATTCAGTACGCCGAATAGTGTATTTATCTCCGTATGATTCATAAAATAAATGCCCATTATTTTCATAATCAGCATTAATCATTTGGTTCTTCTAATGGACAAGAACTCTGTTCGCTGTAAGTAGGGCCCAAAGTCTTTTGTCATATTTGGATAAATGTAAGTCGTCAACGAGGTCAGAATGTGCTGCGTTAAGGCCTGTTACCTTGACCTAGCCACAAAGAAAGAGACCTGCTTGTCTTCTATCCTGGACTTTCTTGCGAGCGGCTGTCATGAGCATGTCTGCGGGAAAATAGCGGTCGATTCCTTAAAATAGGTCACAGTTTTTCTTTCAGTTCCTTTCACCCAACCTTTCCTAAATGCTGAGACTTATTAGTTAATTTTGTTTAATTTTGAAAGATTTTTCAGTTGTGGAAGTTGTATAGAGTAGCACGAGGTTAACAGGCGGTAACGAAATGCAAGGATTCGGAAGCGCGTGTTGGTGGCCTATTTCAAGGTACTAGCCAGTCGTTCTCCTAGGAAGACCAAGAATAAGAAGGGAAATTCTTAATGTTTTGACTCGATACAGATTTGAAGCAAGTAGTCTACTCTGAAGACGAGATTAAAGGATTATCGCTACACCTGCTACCAGCTGAATTATTTCCATTTCGCGTTATGGAATCTGTGCCTTTGACAGCATTTTTAAATAAACCAGGAAGACACGAAGGAAATACACGATATGTGGGGAAGGCGATCGATAGGCGCTGAACCTGTCTACAGACGTGTAAAGTCACTTATGTATATATGAAAGTGTAACAATAGAGTGATCCCGTATGTAAGAAGAATAAAACTTGGATGCTAGTAGACAGGCCCTCCTCGTACGTGATTTCAGGCTTCCGCCGCGATGTAGATGAGATCTGCGCTCTTCTGGGATATTATGCAGCTTAGGGTGGTAATTCTGTACCGACGTTTCGGGACAACCTATCGGTCCCATCTTCAAGGGTCAAGAAGTCCAAGAAGACTTCTTGAATTCTTGGACTTCTTGACCATTGAAGATAGGACCGATAGGTTGCCCCGAAACGTCGGTTCAGAATTACCACTCTACGCTGCGTAATACCCAGAAGAACGCAGATCTCAGGCCCTGTTCAGTTAAGGTTTGCTTCTGCGGTTACAAGTAATTCCACAATACTACCTGTGTTCTGCAATTTATCGCATTAGTCACTACATTCTTACTATACCTCCCATTATGACAAATATCTCATGTGTGTGACAGCATCTGCAACCGTCAGCCATAGGCAGAGTTCAATAATCCGTGCATGAAAATTTTTCACTAGTGCTCATTGGACACAATTGTTTTCTCTGAGATAGTATTGCAGTATCTTTGTACGTGTGCCGTTAGAAACGGGTTCCTGGACCGGTGCCGAGAAGCTGTCAGCTTCTCTAGGACACAACTAATTAATCACACATCGAGTAAAACCTCATTAGCACATGCGATTAGACTGTACTGTACGAAGTTTTCGAGTTTTTGTGTATTGGCGTGGGCTAGGACCAGCCCCTCACACTGCTCAGTTACGTAATTACATCACATTGTGTTACAGGTGTTCACGTGCAGACATTTCTTGGCTGAGTGAGCAACGCTTTCTGAGCTGTGTATGTCATATAACACCAAATGATATGTAATGACTTTGAATCATGAATTGTTAATGACGTTAAATAAAGCGGTAGTGACATATTTTGAGATATGACTGAACATGTGCCTAAAGGGGCTTAGGAACGTCTGAGATATAGCTGTACCTAAGTCGTGTATCTAACCTGGGACTCCTGTTACAAAGCCGGAACTCTAACAACTGCGTCGCAACTTTCGGACCGTAAAGTCACCTGAGGTACAAAATTCAAAGGACATCTTACAGGCCACCCATCACAGTGTTGTGGATACAATAGTGACTTTCACTGCTGGGCCCACCCAGTTATTACAATGGACCGAGCTTCTGCTGACATTTCCTGTTGCACGTACCCTCACAGCTATGGGCACTGTGAGAAGTCCCTAAAACGAAACGTATGGTGGACGTAGAGAGGGAAACGCCTGTGATTCTTTTCAAACAGATGAATATAAAATAGTCATTATTTAGAGATGAAACCCTCAGTGACTCAGAACATTTAAAAAATGCACGGCTGGATAATTATGATTTGTGTTTTGGGTAGTTCTGAACTTGGATTATTTTATTTTTACTAAGTTATGGACATCTAATGGCTTCTGAGACATCTGAAATAAATTTTATAGATCGCCAACACTAACACTAGCTAGGTAGTTCTGGGAATGTTCCTGCCACTGAACACCCGATATTTTGATAATGAACTCACTTGCATAACGACGTACATCATTGTATGTACGGAAACGACATTGCACTACTTTCGGTCAGTCAGCACATCATTGACGTACTGACTAATAGAGTGGCGATTTTTTCATCTGAACGCGTCAGCGTGGTGATAACGATCTGACATACTCGTGTGTTAAGGAGTTGTCTCTTTAGGCTCTGAGGCCTTTGATTTACCATCCTCAGTTCTTCGTGGCCTTTCATTGTTTTTGCACACAACTTTTACAGCAATACCTGAACTGCGTTACCACCTATTTCTTTCAAACATTTTTGTTCAGATTTCTCACACATCCGTCATACTACCACTGAAGGCTGTGTAGACAGACTTGACATCTTACTACGATAAAATAAAGAAAATGTTCCTATCCAACGACAGTATTTCATCTAATGAAGAGAACGAAGGAAGAGACCGTGATTGTTCCGTGGTCAAATCACAGTCTGAAAACAGATCGGAAATATATTTCTTCTGTCTATGAGCATAGATTAGGGAAACCGTGTACATTCCCCTAAAAAGTAATTAAATTATGTACTGAAACCGCGGGCTGTATTTTATGCGTATGGCTGCAAGTTGTAATGTGATGCACGTAAGAAAGTTTCATTCCACATGGCGTTTTTGTCCGTTTCGCAAAAGGGAGACTAACACTCAGATGATGGGAACACGTGGGAATTACAAAGTTACTAGGATTGTACTAATTAAAATGGAAGGTAACATTTTCGTGAAACTGGCTTCCTAAAACCTGTTAATTGTGGTAAAATATTTGGTTATATACAAAACCTTGGCCAGGTATTTCAACTAATAGGCCTGCATATGTCAGCACTCGCATTAGTAACATTCCGGATCTACAGTTACTCTTAATTAAAATTTTTAAAGCGTGTAATTTTGATTGTATACTTTATAAGTGAAATTTATGAAATGAAAGTATTCGCGCATTATATCTGTCCACATATAATACACAAGAATTCAGTATTTTATGATAAGCCTATTTCAAAACGGAATGTTGGCAAGTACAGAATGAAAACCTGAATCCACTGAATCAATTACCCGCTCAGTGATTGCTATCTCATAGGTAGAATAAGGTCTGTGGCATTTGTAAAGCTGTGCGTCGTCTCACCGACAGTATGGGATCGATATCTTACAATACCCATCTCTTATTAGTGGCAAAACAGCAGTCATAAGCACAGACTCCTGTGTGCGGGGAATTGTTGCGTCCGGTCGCTGGAGAAACTTGCATGTTGCGGAACAACGCTAATGTTATTCATTGCTTCACACGGGTGTGAAACTTGACCTGTCCCCATCAGTGAAGGACGCAGGTTTAATGTGTCTGAGGTAACGATTCTGATTAAAATATTTGAACGTAAGAGAGGAAGAAACACGAAGTTGGAGACAATTACACAAGAAAGACACTCATAATTTGTACTGTATGAGTATCGTTTCTGTGTTCAAATAAAGGAGGATGAAAAGGCAGGACACGTAGGATGCATGCCGGGCATGTGGCTTTTGCACAGAATGTTTTGTCGGAATCCGTCAAGTAATAGAGGTCGGACGGTTATGAACTCTGCATAATACCTTCACTTCATATACTGAGTAAACACAATACATGAAGTATAAAATTGTTAGTACCCTTCACTTCAGAGACATTGCTGCTAAGTTTCGAATTTTACTTGTGTCTGTGACGTAGGGAATCGACATACCGTCTAATAATTCTCTAAGTCTTCGTGTCTGTTTGTACTCCTCATCAAGTATTACTAAGGTGATAAATTCAAGGAGGATAAGGTGGGCTGGGAATGTGGCACGTTTAGGAAAGAATAGAGTGCGGGCAGGGTTTTGTGGAACCGAGGTAAGAGAAAAGCCTGAACCTAGGTTAGTAGGCGGGTTATACTCTATAAGAAATGGATCTGAAAGAAATAGGATAGGAGGACATTAACAGGATTCATCTAGGACAAGTGACGGACTCCTGTTGACACTGTATGTTTTCCGTGAAAGGCGGTGAATTTATTGACTAGCTGAGAAACTCGTAACTTCTCAAGAAGGACGCGGCTTCATGGACAGTGCTCGTGACGATGGTTAGTACGTCGTACCAAATTCTTTTGGACTTGTCCTTGCCCTACGTACATTTGATGTCTACAATCTGATAAGACTGAGGAATGTGGCTTTGAAAATTAATTTACCCTGTAAGGACAAAACGTAATCTGGTTACTTAAAAGCACAGCTCTTACCGCGCAGTAAACACTCTCTGGTTCGGCTACAAAAATCTGTCCGTTAATGTTGTATGGTGCAAAAGTCGCTGTTTGGTCTGAAATACGTACAAAATACACAAATATATTGTGTGGGCAGAACGTATAATTTTTTAATGTTAAAACCGGTGGTGCATAAAGTAAACAATAGGCTTTTAAAGGTTAAGCAGCATTAGAGTAGGCCTACATGGAACGGGAATGAATAAGTACTGGGTGTATTAAGTCATTCTTCTAAGTTACCAGTATTATCTTGTCTTTCATGTTGCAGTCACAGACCCTAGGGTAAGGGCGTCATAGTCTGCTGAAATGTCTTAGCAATAGAATTGTGAGCAGTGGCAGAGAAAGGGTTCGAAAGAGGGATATTGATAGAGACGAGCGGCGACTGGGGATCGGTAGACAGCATTAGACGTTAATATACCTACATATATGTATGTATATGTAGAGATACGCAGTTGACAGTAGTTGATTTATCACACCTCGGTTTTCTTTTATATTGGCGAACGTCCTAGTGTATTCACAATGGGCCTACTGTGATTAGGTTCCCCCCACTTCATTATACTGGCAACTCTGCCGTGATCGTTTTTTACATAACCTTGGTAGTGGCAGCGGTCGGAATGGAACCCTGGCAACACTTGAACGATTTATACCCCCGATCCCTGTCACAAGTCTCGCAAATCGAAAGCGTAACGAATGCCAGTAATGACACGTCGTATTTTCAGTAAAGTCAAATACCAAAAAGGGCGACTACATCTAGCCTGCCTCATAGTACGGATAGTGCCCAGTAAAGTCACGTTGTATCCAGTGTCTGTCATACAACTAATGAATTATACAAGAATGGCCTCCTTGAAGGATCCCTGAGACTGAAGATCCCGAAATGCGTAGGCCTGCCCGTTATTTTGTTCAACGTTGAAGGGGCCACGCTCACATTAGCCATACGTGCGTCTGTGTGTTAAAAGCTTGTCACCGAAAAATATACGTAAGTGTGACGTATTAAACAATTACAGGGCACCTTCCGTCTCTGCTAGACGGCCGAGTAATTAGAACGCCAATTGACAGGCTTGAAGGAGATAGAACACAGCCTCTAACGAGTCACAGAAGTGTGGCGTCCTTTCCCGTATCACGACATTCCATCTCCACAGACTTCCTTAAGCCCGGGAGCCACGAGAGGTACCGGCTGTTCCCAAAGTATCTGTTATTGCATTACTAGGCAGTTATAATAAACTCCATCGCTGTTGTTCCACCACTCATACGACCAAGACTTGATCTGTGATTACTTCATTCCGACTGCAAGACAATAGTGATATAAGTCAGTGGAGTTCTACATCCATCAATCACCTGTTTTACCCACGCACAATGCACTCAGCTGTATACGCTATGTACCTACACGTTTCCATTCAGTGCGCTTATACCAGAATTTCCATGTACACGGTTTGTGTTCATAAGAAGAATTTACGAAGGAAATATTAAGTTAACAATAAATGATTTTCCGCGCTTCGCTGCGGAATGCTGTGTTCAAAAAGTCTGACGTGTTTTTATTTTCTCCTAGATCCAGTAATTGCATACAGACGGCCGTTCGTAATCGTCAGTCTGTGTCGATCTCCGACTGTCTTCACTTCAATTCGACAATTCAGTTCTCCAGAACCATCAACGCTTCGCACATATTGGTTTAGTTGATTTTATTCATAGTTTTAACCTTTGCGGAGCTTAATCTAACGTGTGTTTGTTAGTGGTTACATTTCAGCGCCTGACAGTATTAAACTCTCCGTCCGTCAAGAATTTTATAAATCCGATTTATAGAACTTGCGGATCTCTCTATAGCCTACGTAAAATTTTGCTACTGAATTAGATAGTATGTCTGTGGCGTATAGAAATTTGTTTGTATACCCAGCGAAAACAGGTTATGATTCGAAAGTGAACTTATTTGTGTTGATATAGATCAAATGTGACGTAGGAGCGAAACCTGGCAATGTATTCCCGTCAATGGTTACGGTCAGGAATAATGAACCTATAGGTGTGATACCAATACCTGTTGTCTATAGCAGCAACAATCCGACCGCGATTATAATCACACTATGATTGCTTTCCAATCAGTGTCTGCAGCCATGCACACTGCTTCGTAATAAAATCAGTTAGTTGCAAAAGGGAATATGTCGGCCTTTCTGTAGTTGAATTTGTGCCCCTTTCTCACTTACCGATTTACTATTTAAGTGGCGCGCATAGAACCAGATTGCGTACTTATCGGTGACCAGTTAGTTGCCTTGCCAAAAATTTATTGAATAATGACTGACTACTAAGCGCCATGGTGGAAAGCCCTTCATGTGAAACTGATAGCAGCCTGTGACTTATAAATAAAATTCCAGTTCTCTGGTGAAAACAGAAGGCTGGTCATGTAATTCACAACAGATCACCTTTAGAACCTGACCTAAGCCAGCTGAATTCAGTCCACATCTTATATCTATTTCTTTAAGATTGATGGATTGAAAAAAACCAGCAGTGCGATTTTGTACCGCCAAACAGAACCGATCACTTACAAACAGTGGTTTTTTATTGTAACTTTGACATGCAGGCCTATGTGTTATGTAATTATACAAGTTATTTTTATATTTGGAGTAAGCGGTGGCGCCAGTGGTTGAGGCACTGCGTTATATGCCGGAAGGTCGCGGGTTCGATTCCCGATGGGTTCACTGACTTTATTATTCCGGCCGCACTGTGGCCCTGGGGTGAACTCAGCCTCTAACAGAAATTAGTAACAGGATATCTCCTGGGGGGGAGGGGGGTAAAATCGGCCGGTCAGTAGGGCTGACAACCTTACCGCCTTTATGTACCGATTGTCTAGAAATTCTGGGACCCTCAAAGTTAAACATTGTAAAAAAATACACATGAAAATGTTGGTAAAGGTAAAGGTCATCCCATAACGTGCCAGTACAAGCATAGAGGTGAGCTAGAGGTATTGCTCTGCCCATTTTTACCCCCTGGAAGGATCCCTGGTACCCATTGTAGAGGAGGCTGGGTGGGCCCCAGGGCCGGTCTTGACGGGTATGGAGAAGAGAAAATATCATGCCCTCACCGGAGTTCGAATCCCGGACTACGCCATCCCGGCTCTTACTCATGAAAGCCATAGAATGAAACTCTTCGCTAAAACCGGTTTATACATGGGATCTTTTTTTGTTGTAAACAGTGATCATATTTCCATACCATAAGCGGTTAACACATTTGACTAAGACTAAATGAAATTCATTGACATTTTTGTTGAAAGATTTTGATTAAACCCAGTTTGGCCTTAGTTCATGTCGTCTCGCAATTCGTCGCCTGCCTCTCAGCACGGAGGCCTGCGGTCTTTCCCAGGCCAGTCCATGTTGAATTTGTGGTGGACGAATTGACACTGAAACACGTTTCTCTAGAGTAGGCTTACTTTGGATTTCCCGTGTCATTATCATTCCAACGATGCTCCATACTCATATTTCATTTATCTGCCATCGACATTATAGGCTATAATCTTGACAGAGTGTTTAAGTAAAACACTTCGCTCTCTCTGTCTCGCCCCGGAGACACAAGCTCCGATAAACATTGAATAGAACGGAGTGCTTGTCCCAGAGGTGTTTTAAGTGTTATATAACGGCGCTGTCAATTGTTTAGATTGCACAGCACCAGTGATGGATGGATGGACGAACATGAATGAATAAATGAATGAATGATCATGGAGCACTGGTGAAATAGTACTGGCAGGAAAAAACCGAAATACTCCAGAAAAGCCTCCCCACAAGTGTAGAGGACACGGCGAAAAAGAGGAAAATCGCATGTTTCTACCACAGAAAAATTCTAAGTCATCCAGTCTGTAGACATCGCAGATTTTAGCTGCCTATATAATATAATATAATATATTTTATTATAATATAATGTAATATAATAATCGTATTCTTATAAAACAAGAGTAGTATCGCTTAAGGGAAGTATAAATCACTTTACCTTGCCACTCATGTGTAGCGTAGTGTAACGTAGCAGTTTCCGGCGATTTGTAAAACACAGTGGTAATAACGTCACCACCAGCAATCGCTGACATAATATGAGATTTGTTCAGAGACAATTGCTATAAGGTTTCCTCGCATATTAATTACAAAAGGTGTCGCCTAGTTGCAGCTCTTTAAATATGATCAGGGTTTTATCGGAAGTCTCACGATCATTGAATTGTTCAGCTGATGCCACAAATTCAGATTATAGAACAGGTGTCGCCTAGTTGTAGCTCGTTAACTAGGATCGGACTTTTTAACGTAAGTTTCACAATCGTTGAAATTTTCTGATGATGACAGATCCAAATTACAGCAGGTGTCGCTTGATTGCTGCTTCTTAACTCCATCAAGCTTTTTGGAACAAATCAGAAGATTATTTTATTGTTACGGTGTTGCCACGTATCAAAATTACAACAGTTGTAGTCTGGTTGCGTCTATTTAAAAATAATCAGGCTCTTTGCGCAGGCCTTACAGTATCATTTTATTACGTTTGGAATGAGCTGTTGTTAATGTAAGTATTATAAGTCTTACGGGACCTATTTATCAAATAAGAGTAAACAGTAAAACATTGTTACGGGATAAGAGCTAAATTAAACTGAAACGAGAAAATTTAAATTCTCTTTCTTGGGCTGGACGGACATTACCCCCCCCCCCCCCAATTTTCGTTTACTTAACGCACCATACATGTAAGGCATAAGCTTATGCCATTAAATGTGACCATTATTCATACATTTAAACAATACCTCATGAATTATAAATAAGAACAGTATATTATTTCTAAAGGAGGTAACCGTTTATTTTCCTATAAATTTTGAACGATGCTGAGCCAGTTACATCTACGTCCAGTCTTCAAATTTTGAAAGACTGAATGTGTATCTGGTAAGTAACTTTCCAACAGTTATGCGGATGATCAACATTCTTTTTGCATACTCTCTGCACTTTTTTTCTTCTCCAGACTTCTTCGTCTCCTTTTAAGGAGCAATATTGTATTTGGTAGAAAATTTCTTCACTTGTGATCAGGATTTTACCTACTATATGCTACCTGTACTTAGACTTGGATTTAATTAATTTTTTTTATGTTTAACAGTTTTAAAAATGGGAAACACTGCTGCTAGGTCAGTCGTATTCTTCACCCTTCAGCCCCGCACGAGACACACGTATATCTTTTTAATGGATAAATTAAATTTACATTCAGGTGGAATTCCATCATGAGGCTACATTATTTCAGAAATGACAAACAAACAGCCTAATAGCACTTCCATCTATGGAGTTTCAAACTCGTAAAGAAATAAACAAGGAAGTATTTTTTACATTAATTGTCATGATGTAGACGGGACGTCGCTTTATATATTATTTATTGTAAGCGAGGTCACGAAATCTTAGCTTCGCTAATGATCTTTAGCAGTAAGACAGGAGTAAAACATCGTGTTCAGATGGTAGAAGAGGGGAAAAGATTATTTATGAAGAGTATAGAGAACGGCTGAGACCAGGTAGGAATCTGCTTGAACAAAAAAAGTCGATATGTGTCGAGCATTGGACAAGGCGATGAAATTTTTCTTTAAAAAAATGAAAAGTGAAAGTATAAGAAATACGACACGTGATGCTTAACAATCGATTCCTGGCTGAAACAAATTTCTTTTAGTTGCTTCGCGCTGTTGTACAGTCATTCTTGACTGCTACAGAACTCGCTATGTGAAGAGAAGTTCTTCGAAAACCAAGGACTAAAAAATCTGTGTAAATTTAGCTCATACATATCGTGTGGCTGTAATATGAATAATATTAAATAGTGTAACTGTCTCCACACATTTCTCGTCATTACATATTTGCCTTACGTGTTTCGACGTTTATATGTGCGCCTTCTTCAGAGTCCTCTTATACTGCTTTGTCACATGTTTGGACTTTTGTCTTTTCGTCATGTTGTAGGCTTTTTATTCCTTATCTGCTTATATACACATATTGGCCAATATTGTCAAGTATTTTAGGTGAAGACCAGAGTGTTAGTCTAGTCGTAATTTCCAAACGGTACCCGGTACCGGTACCTATATACGCACGAACTTCACTGCACACAGTACTCGCTTTTTCACTATTTTATTTGCACTGTGGTTTACTCCTGTTGTACTTGTTGTGTCGCACTTTGTCTATTTTTTGATTTATCCACTTTCTTTGATGTTGGGTACTGTAGCCTTGTAAGTGTTTCTTTCATTTACTGTCCATTCTTTAGCTGTGTTCTGTATTAAATGTAGCATTGTAGATGTTGTTTTTTTGTTGCACTTGTTGTTCGTTGTAAGCTGCTGTGTTTTGATTTGTTGCGGGTGATCGAAGCTCTTGGTTGTCGCTAAACGGATTTGCCTATATGTACAGCACATAACGAAATGATAAATCAAACACATGTGAATCAAGTAGTATGACTGAGCATCGAGGATGATGTAAACATAAGAGTCCAGAGGCGTATGTCAGTCAAGTATATACGTAAATGAATGGTGAAATGTGTGCAGAGGCGATAATGTTAATTTATTGGGCGAACACATAAGTACTGTAAAGAAAAGCACAGAAGCTTTTATTAATGCCTAGCAAGGAGGTTGGTATAAAATGAATGCTGGGAAAACTAAGTATATGCTCACGTCTCGTGAACAGAATGCAAGACAAATTTGCAACATAAAGATAGGCAATGAATCATTGAAAGTGTGGCAACGTGTAAACATTTGGGAACAACGCTAACACTTTAAAATTACATGCATGAAAAAATGAAGTGCGATGAAACTTAGAGAAAGCCTGCTATAATTTTGCCTTCGCCACCTCCCTCACTTTCCATGGTTACTCACGTTAAAGAAAGAACGTACGCTGAGGGAGTTCAAGAAGAGGGAGCGAGTAATACTTGGGCCTAAGATTACCAAATTAAAACGATGAATTGGGCAGGGCATGTAGCAAATATGGGGAGAAGAGACATTTCCCAGCGGGGCTAGGCGGGTAAACGTGAACGGTATAGACCACTCGGAAGGCCTAAGGGTAGACGGGAGAATAATATTAAACTGGATCTTAAAGAAATATGATGGAGTGGCGCGGACTGGAATCATCTGCCTCAGAAGCGGGAAAAGTGGAGGGCCGTTGTGAACACGGTAACGGACCTTTGGGTTCCATAAAATGCAGGTATCTTCTTGACTAGGACTACTTACTTCTCAAGAAGGGTTCTGCTCCATGTAGTTTCCTAGAGGAAGTTTCACTTATTATTTTTGCTGGTGTATTCGATGTTAAAGTGAAGAGGAACGTATATGTTCAATGGCAATGATAATTTAAAACTTCGGATATCATGACGATTTACCGGTGGTATTCAGTGTTCATGAACGCCTATAGCAGCAACGGTCTAATGTGTGCGTGAATGAGAATGTGTGTATGTAGTCTTATTGAACCCGTGACTTACGGGTCTTCAATAAAGCACCACTGTCACGAGCAATAAAAATAACTATTGCTGCCAAACCTTTCTGTGCCAATGTGTCTCCGTTCTTACGAACATACGGAATAGATGAATTTACAAAAACTGAAAAAACGAACGCTCAAAGGCAGGAATCAATTCTTGGATTATAATGCTGGTATTATTAATGATGAACAAACTAATGTAATCAACATGTGTTAGAGAAATTTAAACATCGGTGCAGACTTAAGCAATTATCACAATGACACTAAGTAATATCCGACTGCCTATAAAATACTATATAGTAATTATACGTTGGGGTACATGAGCCTTACATTAATGACGCCATTACGTATGCGTGGCATTAGTTAGCAAGGTAATTGGTAGTGCGAACTGTTTTCTTGTGCTGCCTACACCAAACTGCTTAGATGAGTCATTTTGTTTCACTGCCCCACGGCCCAAGGGGC